>CM048827.1:19528374-20728374 GCA_026586065.1 Dioscorea zingiberensis
AATCAGGAAAACACAATTTGTTTTCCTTAAATAGATAATCATCATGCCTAAAATACTTCCCAACTACAGATTTCTCACAAGATCGATACACATCACTAAAATCATAATCAGAACAATATAATTCTTTTGTGTTCAAAACCAAGAACCTTTGCATCAAGAGTGGAAAGTAAAATGTACCTGTGGGATAGTGCATGTGCCACGACATTTTCCTTCCCATGTTAGTACTAGTTCACATAGGGGAATGTTTCCATGAATCTACCCATCGTGCATGCCTTCTATTTACAGCATATCTTGGCCCTTCAAATGCTTCAATCAGTGTGAATAATGAATTCCTTCGGCCATAAGTAGTGTTGCCTTGTCTCTAATGCTCGAACCAAGGCATACAACTCCTTGTCATAAGTAGGATAGTTTAAGACTGCCCTACTTAGCTTCTTGCTAAAATATGCAATTGGCCTTCCTCCTTGCATAAGATCAGCTCCTATTCCAGAACCCAAAGCATCACATTCAATCTCAAAAAGTTTTATTAAAATCAGGCAAAGCAAGTACAGAAGCTTTCGTCAATTTGTCCTTGAGCAACTGAAATGCCTTTTCTCGCTCTTCACCCCATTTGAACCCAACTTTCTTCTTGATCACCTCGGTCAGTGGTGCAGCAATGCTACTGAAATCTTTCACGAACCTTCTATAGAAACTAGCAAGGCCATGAAAACTTCAAACAACACCAACACTTGTAGGACTTGACCATTCTTGGATTGCATGGATCTTTTCCTCATCAACTTGTATACCTAATGCACTCACAACAAAATTAAGAAACCCAAGCTTATCTGTGCAAAAGGTGCACTTCTTCAAGTTAGCAAATAACCTCTCTGATCTAAGTACATTTAAAACTGATTTTAAGTGCTCAACATGATCATCCAAGCATTTGCTATAAATGAGAATATCATCAAAATAGACAACAACAAATCTACCCAATGAATGCCTGCAAGACATGGTTCATTAATCACATGAAAGTGCTTGGTGCATTAGTTAACCCAAAAAGGATAACTAACCACTCATATATAATCCATGTTTTGTTTTAAAAGCAGTTTTCCACTCATCACCTTCTTTCATTCTTATTTGATGATACCCACTCTTCAAATAAATTTTAGAAACACACTAGCACCATGAAGCTCATCTAACATATCATCTAAGCGAGGAATAGGATGTCGATACTTAACCGTAATGTTGTTGATGGCACGGCAATCAACACACATTCTCCAAGTCCTATCCTTCTTAGACACCAAAATCACCGGAACAACGTATGGACTCATGCTCTCTCTCATGTAACCCCTTTTCCATGAACCCTTGAACCTGCCTTTGTAGTTCCTTTTTTACCTCGGGATTGCTTCTATAGGCTGGTCGGTTTGGGATGGTGGCACCGGGTATAAAATCAATTTGATCTTCAATCCCCCTAATAGGTGGTAAACCGTGGGGAACATCATCGAGAAAGTCATCATCAAATACCTACAAAAGATCAATAATAGGGCTAGGCAAAGACATGGCAAGGTTGTTAGTATTCAGATATGCCTCCTTGTACAAAAGTACAATCATTGGCTGACTTGAAAACATCGCTCATTTTATCTCACTTGCCATTGCATAAAAATTCTTTTGTTTTCCCTCATATTTTCTCTCAATTGCCTAACTTTTCTTTTCTTTTTCTCTATAATTTTTCTTGACGTCTCTTTGATTTTCACTCCATTTCTTTCCTTTCAGTTGCTTTCTTTTTTTCCACTCTCTTTTTGCATTCTCACTTGATCATTGTAAACCTATTTTGGTTTCATTGGAAGTTCATTGAACACAAAGGAGTACTTGTTCGTGTAGCCATCGTGCTTCACACTCCTATTTGCCAAGGCCTTCCAAGCAACAGGTGTCTAGCTTGCATCGGTACAACATCACACAACACCTCATCTTCATATTTAACGATTTGGAAGGAAACTAGTACTTGCTTGTTTACTTTCACTTCGCCACTATCATTTAGCCATTCTAGCTTGTATGGTCGCAGGGGTGCTTGTCAACCGCAATTTCTCCACTAAAGTCGTGTTAGCAACATTAGTGCAACTTCCACCATCAATAATCACACCTTGTCTTGAACAAAGCACTTAGTATGGAAGATATTATCTCGTTGCAACTCATCTTCTTCTTTTGCTTGTACACTCAAAGCTCTCCATGCCACCAAGAAGTCACCATGAACAGCACATTCTTCGTCATCAACATCCTCCAATGGGGACATAGAAGTAGTGTCCGACTCATCTCGTTTTCATTCTCACCATCGTCATGCAAGACCATAACTCGCTTGTTCGGGCATTGGCTTGCTATATGACCCCTTCGTTGACATTTAAAACACTTATTGTCACGAGTTCGAGAAATAGATGAATAAGATTTACCTTGAGAACCATGACTTATGGGTTCTTCTTTTGGCTAGTGTTTAGACTTGGTAACCGGTTTCTCCTCCTTCTTTGCATAATTTGGCTTCCATAATGAACCTGAACATTGGGCTGCTCGTATACCACCCCTCCTCTTGAGGAGCCGCTCAACCTTAATTGCCATGTGCACCATATCTTCCAACTCCACATAATGTTGCATCTATACACCTTATCTTGAATCTCTTGGTTTAGTCCACTCAAAAATCTGGCCATTGTAGCTTCTCAATTTTCTTCTACATCAGCCCAAACCATAGCAATCTCCATCTCCTTGTTCAACTTGCGGTAGTAGTGACTAGGAACAAATCATTTCATCATCACAATTTTCATTTTCTCCCATGTCTCTATTGGGTGTTCTCTATTTCTTCGCCTATTCAACAACAATTGATCCCAACAAACATTAGCGTAATCAGAAAACTTAATGGTTGCAAGTTTTACCTTCTTCATCTCAGAGTAGTTGAGGCAATCAATACTAACTCCACTTTCTTCTCCCATTCAAGGTAGGCCTTGGGGTCATTTTTGCCTTGAAATGAAGGAATCTTCATCTTTATGTCATTTAAGTTGTTATCTTCTCGATTCCAAACTCATATGTTCCTCCTATGGCTACCCACCGAGCCATGTTCGACATCCTCCTCGGAACTGCCCTAATCCTCCACTTCATTCCTGGGTACTTATCTTTCTCTCCTTAGATTATGATGTTGAGGTGGCTCTCTTCTTGAATTCTCCATTCTATCCAACCGTTCATGAATCTTGCTTCATCAAGCGCTGCATCTTGCCCACCATAGCCACCATAAGTACCTTTGGATCAATACCGTCCGGAGCACCTTTTTCGCTATTATGAGACATGAGTTTCCTAAAAAGAAGACCTCACAACACTCCCTCTTTTATGTGGCACTCAAATAATGAAGCACTTAGAAATCTCTTTCAGTTCTTATCGAACTAATCAACCTCACATTAGAAGTTCCAGCAACAGTTCACACTAGAGCTTATCCAAAACGGTGTAAAGAAAGGAAGGATCACTTGAAACAAAAAGAATGTGAAGAAAGGACAAAGGATTTTTTTTATTTATTTTAACAATCTGAATGAGGAGTTCCTTTTTTTTAACTCTATCTCTCTCTTCTTTTTTTTACTGTTTTTTTTGGTACTTCCTCTTTTTTTGTACCTTTTTTTTAAACTTCTCCTCAAAGGGACTTTGAATATGAATAATGAGAAATACTAAAGGATAAGGAAGAAACAACAGAAGATCAAAAAATGATAACGAGGATAAGAAAACCTGAGAATAGAAACTGAGTTCTGATACCAACTGATATGAACCCTGCCAAGTCCTGTTGAACCCCATAACAAGATTAGTCCCTTCAATCATTTAATAATTAAATTTGGGGTGTAAACCGAGTCTTATAAAGAAGGAGGAACCTTGGTATAGTGAAGACGCCACAAAAGGGGATGGAAAACCGTTTGATAAGTCAGGGGTGAATGCCACAGGACAAACCTAATAAGTTTGATAGTTCTACAACGAACCTAAGAGAATTTCTCACTTTTTCATTCCAAAACTTCACATGAAAATGACAGGTACAAAGGTCCTTTTATAGGCTACAAGAAACATAACTTACGACCTCTTCATCTTCTACTTTAATGCATGCAATGGTTACAACTTTTCATTTCCCATCTTAATGCCATAGTTATGGTGTCCCATGAACATCCAAGCTGACTCTTCATTCTCCTTTCATAAATTCCCTTCATTTCTATTTCGCATTCAATGCTCAGAATATGAAAAGCCTTGAAAGGCTAACTCCCTTTAAGCCTAGTAAGTGAGTGATTTAATGATGCGGACAAACTTTGGTTTTTCATTGATAGTGAGCTTGCATTCATCTTTATGTTCAACCTCTTCAATTAAACCTCCAAAAGCCTCTTTGCATCTTTTAGCTCAAGCCTGTGTAACTCATACAATTGTGACTTGAAGTGGATCTTGATCATCTGATGCAGGAAGGATAACGATGATCCTGCGGGCTAGCCGAATCCAAGGGTCGTAAAGAAGAACAAACGAAGAACCAAAGGAACAAGAGAAAATACTCATATATATTCAGAAAAATATTATTATTCAAAATTCAATAATCTAAGACTAACCTACAAGCCAGATTAAATAGCTTTAAAAGAATAACCTAGAAAGCCTATAATCTTATCTAAATTATCAAAAATGGCAAATTATTATGAGCTTTCGGGATTGGGTTCAAACACGTGATTCCGACATCTGTATCTAAAGTTATGGCCAAAATACAGAACCACCCCCAAAATTGCTCCAATCACGGAATTGGCTCGATCACTTCTAATTTTTTACGTTGATCTACCAACTAGGCACCAACTGACCAGTGTCTTTTGCATCGGTTAACCCTGGTTGGAAAGAACTCATCCTCGTGTTCAAAACAATGTCTTTAGAATCATCCGAAGTCTTCAACCTTTGTCCAATCTTCTGCTCGTAATTGTCATAAATGGATTCACCAATTTCCTCCTCGTTGTCATCATAGATGGGAGAGATCTCCTTGTCGTAATCGTCATAGATGGGCAAGATCTCTTCATCATAATTGTTGTAGATGGGCGAAATCTCCTCTTTGTCATCATCATCGAAGATGGGCGAGATCTCGTCCTTATCATCATCGTCGTAGATGGGTGAGATCTCCTTTTCCTCATCATCGTCATAGATGGGTTAGCTAAACATCTGATCGCTATGATCATGGTACTAGACTTCCTCATCTGGAACCTACCCACGACTTCTACGATCAAAATCAATCGCCGCCCGACGCCTTGATAACTTCGTGACTTGCCTCTACAAATCCTTAATCATCAAGCATTGGGTAAACTCCACGACTTGCCTCTATAGATCCTCGTTCATCGCCTTTAAGGCGCTCGGGTCATGGTATTGGACTTCCTCAGTTGGAACTTGTCCACCACGTCAACCACCATGGCCACTACGACCTCCAGTTATTGATGTCGATGCCACAGGAAGAAGATGACCGCTCTGATACCAACTAATGCCGTGCAGGATAGCGATTATCCTGCGGGCTAGCCGGATCCAAGGACCGTAAGTAAGAACAAACGAAGAACCAAAAGAACCAAAAAAAATACTCTGAAATTAAAATATTATAACTCAAAATTCAATAATCTAAGACCAACCCACAAGCTAGATTAAATAGGTTCAAAATAATATCTTAGAAACTTTATCATCTTATCTAAATTGCCAAAAATGGCAAATTATTATTCAAAACTAAAACTTATCTAAATTTAAAACTGTAAAAAATTAGATAACTCCTAAAAATCCGAGATCAAATCGAATTCAAATCTTATGCTAATTTGATAAATATTTTAATACGAAAAATAGCAAAAAATATCTAAACAGTGATGTGGCAGAAAAACACCAGAATTTTAATTCGAAGATGACTCCCACCAAGTCGATCTGGGGGACCACGTGGTGCACACCGAAATGAGCTTTTTGGATCTGGTTCAAACGCGTGATTCCTACATCTGTAGTCAAAGTTATGGCCAAAATACAGAACCACCCACAAAACTGCTCCAATCACAGAATTGGCTCGATCACACTTCCAGTCTTTATGTTGATCTGCCAATTCGGCATCAACTGACCCGAGCCTCCTGCATCAACATCTTTGTTAGTCCTAGCCACGTTCCTATCATTTTACTACTTCAAAACTTGCTTTATAAAGCAATACCATGAAGAAAGGACTTAGCGAAAGAAGGCTGACCATGATGAGGATGTCAATTGATCAAGTGAAGCACAAAGCAGAGTTATGTAAGGTCCATAGGAGGAAGAAGGACTAAAAAAGGGAATAGGTTCGCTACTTAGAGACACGATACGGGGTTCCTTATTATAGGTAACAAGATTCCTCTTTTGGGACATAGGACGATCTACTCTGGGTACCTACAAGGGTTTCGTAAAGTATTTGTTCTTTTCTCGACCTTCGGCACTACTTGATCTCACATAAGATGAAGCTTCTTTCAAGAGCAGATCCTCTCTTTTATTTTATTTGATGACTCAGCTAGTTTTCTCAGAAGTTTTATTTTACTTATTAAGTTTTTAAGTTAAGGATGCCCGGGAACAAGCAGTTTATTATGCAACACATGCTTAGCTTAGAGAGAATCTTTCTATTCTCTCTGATAAGAATCTCGTCATAGAGTAGTCTTCTACTTCTAGTCACCTCTTTTCATTCTATGCTGCCCCCGACCGGGGCTGGCTAGACAGTGTTATTCAACTAGTATTGTGAAGGGTCACAACGACTAGTAATGGAACAGAAAGGTCGATGAGTCTTGCACCTTTTAACTCAATTTTTCGAGGCGCAACACGCAGTGCCATAGGTGAGGTCAAGTCGTGCTTCACCATGATGCACCCTGCCCAAAAGTAGGTCTTGTCACAGACTGGGTATGCTGCAAGAAAATGGACTCATGATGTGATGCAACTTAAACCACAACACGTCCCAAAATTACAACCGACTATATTTGTGAGTCACGATTTGTCGCGTGATGCACGCACAGGGCGCAGTGCAATGTTCTCGCAAGTATACATGGTCGATCAAGTTAGTAAAATACCCCAGGGTTAGCATAATAAACAACCTCAAAAGGACTCTTTCCAATGCTTTGATGTATGGAACGATTGTAAGCATGCTCAACCTATGGAAGAATGAGATCCCATTCCATGATATTCTTGCCCACATAGCTTCGAAGCAAATTGCCCAAGCTTCTGTTTGTTACCTCCATTTATCCATCGGTTTGTGGATGATGAGAGCTACTGAAATTCAATGAAGTACCTAGCTTTCTCCACAAAGTTCTCCAAAAATGGCTAAGAAACTTTGAATCTCGATCAGAAACCATAGTCCTTGGAATGCCATGCAGTTTCACAATCTCCTTGAAGTACAAATCAGCAATACAAGATGCATAAGTTGTTTTGTTGCATGGAACAAAGTGAGACATCTTCGAGAATCTATCGACAACAACCATGATAGAATCCTTGTTCCTTTGAGTTTGTGGCAATCACAAAATGAAATCAAGACTCACATCTTCCCATTGAGCACTAGGTATTGATAATGGAGTGTACAAACCAGAATTTTGGCTTCTTGTTTTAGTCAAATGGCATACTCGGCATTGCCTCACAAATCTTTACTGGACTTATCGTATCATTAGTTTAGGGTTCATTTTTTTAACCATAGGCATACTTTCGGGAGCAGTTTGGGCTAATGAGGCATGGGGATCCTATTGGAATTGGGACCCAAAAGAAACTTGGGCATTTATTACTTGGACCATATTCGTGATTTATTCGCATACTAGAATAAATATAAATTTTCAAGGTACCAATCCGGCACTTGTAGCTTCTATAGGATTTCTTATAATTTGGATATGCTATTTTGGGATCAATCTATTACACATTTCTGAACATCTTAGGCCAATAGAAATTTGATTGAACAAGAGCTAAAGTCTTATCCCTACAAAAATGTCCTCCCAATACACCACCATAAGCTTCAGCCATAATTACTTGCCTCAAAGAACAAGATGGAACACATAAGGCATTTGCAAGAAAAAGAAAACCATCAAAGATAGAAAATTGCTGAAAAGAACTTGATTTTCAATTCTGCCATATTATGCCTAAATCCTCATCATTCTCAAATATCTCCTTGAAAGCTTCAAACCCAACCACTTTGACCTCCATGGCTGATGAAAAAAAATGTTTTCTACTTAATGAGTCCCAACCACTGCACGCCTCTTGTTTAGCTTGTGCTTTTTTTTTTCAATAGTTCACAAACCTCTTCAGCCTCATTAGTTCACCTGAGTTTATCACCTTTCAAGCATTCGGTGATTGGAGCAACATTCGAACTGAAACCTTTGATGAATCTTCTGTAAAATGATATTAACCAATGAAAACTCCTCACATCATGTAATGAAGCATGTCTTGGCTAATTTAGAATAGCCTCAATTTTACTTGGATCAATCAGGATTCCTTCTTTTGAGACAACATACCCTAGAAACACAACACTAGGGGCAAAGAAATCACACTTCTTCAAATTAGCATAAAGCTTATGTTGCCTCAACATAAGAAAGAGTTCTCAAAGATGCTTCATATGCTCTTCCTCACTTTTGTTGTAGACCAATATGCCATTAAAGTAAACAACAACAAAGGATCCAATACATGACTTAAGTATTTGATTCATAAATCACCTGCAAGTACTAGGTGCATTAGATAGTCCGAATGGCATAACCATCCATTCATATAAACCATCTCTAGTTTTAAATGCTGTCTTCCATTCATCCCCAGGCCTCATTCTAATTTGTAGTTAACCACTTCTCAAATCAATTTTAGAGAAAACAGAAGCACCACACAATTGATCCAGTAAATCATCAAACCTTGGAATCGGAAAGCGATAGTCAATTGTGATTTTGTTGATAGTGTTGCTGTCAACACACATTCTCCAAGAACCATCCTTTTTAGGCACCAACAAAGCTGGAACCACACAAGGACTTAGACTCTCTTGAATCAACCCCTTTTCTACCCACTCATCTACTGGTCTCTGATGTTCCTCATAGTCGTTAGGACTCATTATGTAGGCTGCTTTATTAGGAAGAACAGCCCCAGGAGTAAGATCAATGCGATGCTGGATGTCTCTCAAAGGTGGAAGGCAATGTAGAATCTCCTCTGGTACAACATCTTGAAATTCCTCTAGAATTGATTTCATGATTGATGGTGGCTCCTTGTGTTCTTCATTCTCTTCTATCACAATGAGAGCCAAAACATCTCTACCCCTTGATAGTTCACCCTTGTATTCACCATAAGACATAAAAGCATACTTCCTTCTTTGGTGGACTGATTTTAGAAGGTTGCAATGGAGCTAAAATGATCTTCTTATCATTCACCTTAAAAGAATAAGTATGTTTGTAACCATCATGCAGCACCCTCCTATCGTAATACCAAGGTCTACCCAGCAGCAAATGATAAGAATCCATAGGAGCAACATCACACAATACTTCACTTTATCATTTTTCCCAATAGAAAAAGAAACTAAACATCTTTCAGTTACCTTGATTTCACTCCCCTTTTGCAGTCAACACAACTGATAAGGATTTGGATGGGAAATAGTATCCAACTTGAGCTTTCGCACCATCTCCAAGGATACCACATTCTCAAAGCTGCCACTAGCAATGATAACTAAACATACCTTGCCATGAGAAGTACATTTAGTGTGGAAAACACTCTTCCTTGCCCAACTTTCATCCTTCGCCACATGGGACACTTTTAAGTTACGTTGTACCACAATAGCCATTCCATGGTCAGCATAAGTCACTTCTTCCTTATCATCATCGTATTCTAGTTCATTCTTGGCATCATCTCCTTCTCCGTCACTGTGATCTTCAACCAAAGTAACAATTCTTCTGTTTGGACAATCTGAAGCAATATGCCCAAAACCATGATATTTGAAACATTTCCGGCCATCTGGTGTAGAAGAATTAAATGGTTGTTTGCCACCAGCAGATCCTTCACTCTTTTCTTGCTCCTTTGATACCACCTTGCTTTTGAGAGTAGGCTTGGAATTCCCACCCTTTGTATACGCATCTTTTGAACAATACCGAGATCCCTTTACAAACTTTTGTTGCTTCTCAACTTTTAAAGCCAGCTTGGTTACATCATTCAACGTCCAATATGTTTGGAGTAGAACCAATTTGGCAATATCATATTTCTTACCCCAAGGTACCTAACAATGGTTTTCTCCTCTAGTTCCACATGCTCTCCATTTAACATCAAATTATCAAACCCACTCTTCCACACTAAGATCTTTTTGCTTGAAGTCTTGGATTTTGAGAAAGATATCTTGCCTATAATTATCAGGCAAGTACTTCCTTTTCAACTCCCTTTTCATTTTTTTCTCATGTCACAATCTTACTCTTCCATTCGCGTTCTCTTTCTCTTTTCAGATTTTCCCACCAAAAAGAAGCATTCTTTCTGAGTTTAAGTGCCACAAGCTTCACCTTCTTGTGCTCTAGTTGTTCATGGAACTCGATCATGCTTTCCACTATATTAAGCCAATCAATAAAATCATCAACATTGATTTTACCTTCAAACTCCAAGATGTCCAACCTTGACTTGAATTTGTTATGCCACTCATCTTGGTCTCTATACCTTGCACGGTATCATCCCAAACACCCTTTGTGAGGAGGTGTAGTATTATCATAATCACACTCTTGGGCTTCATTGTCACCATGGTTGTTTCTTCTCTAGAGAACTCAAATAATTTCATCCCTCTCTTGTAAAACTTTGTTGTAATTGTTGTAGCTGCAACCTTAAGGACTCAACATCATCTTCATGGTTACCACCTTCACCAACAGCATCGGTCTCATTCCTCCCTGCCATGATCTCTAGCCTTAAGCTCTGATACCAAACTGATACCGGGTGATGAGGGAATGGAGTATAAAAGGTGGTTATCAAACTTTTTTTAACAAACTTTGGAAAAATTGTTCAAAATGGAAAGCGATTGTAGATTAAATAAACTGGGGATAACAGTTCACCACCAAGTCTAAAATCACAAAGGGATACAGAAAGTCACCACACCAAGGATATTAAACAAGGATATAGAACAAATCACTCACCACTCAATGGCCCCAACCAAAGAAATACAGAGATAAACCATTCAATGGCTACAAGTTTTCGATTCTAATTTGCTTCAACCATTGGCTTGCATTACACCCATTTTTATAGGTAGTTACATGACTTTTAAGCTTCCTAGGTATTTATGACATCATCAAAACAATATAGAAATCCTAAGAGTCACCACAAGAACCAAGGAGACTCATAAGAAAACCTACCCATTAATTCTCTTTGAAACCCTAAGAGACTCCTTAAGAAGATAACTCGAAATTTATTGTCATGTTGCTATTAAGTTGACCATTAAATGCCTTCCTTGGCGATGAAGATAAGTTGAATTGACCAGGTTCAATGAATTTGGTTGTAGTATAGTAGGCACTCCTGTGTCAAAGCCTATCTTGCTTTAATTAGTAAATATTATCCTGTAAACTTTGAAATTATTTGACTCGACCCAGAACCGAAATTTTGACAACTTTAGTCCAACCAGATCCGGGTTTTTCGGATCTGAAACAGTACCTAACAATCATTTATCCTTTTTATTATCCTTAATTAATTAAGGTTTAATCCAATCATCCATGTCATTTACTAAAGATGATTAATTAGTTAATGTCCAATTATCTAATTAAACCACCATCATGGTTTCATGGAATGAAAGTCAAGCTGAAAAGAATGTGGCGCAACCGAACTATGGCCTTCTTCTTTAGTTGTGCATATAAAACTAAATATAAGCCCATTAAATCAACTGTCCGAGCTGACGCCGAACTTTTATTTAAGTTCAGAAATTACACAAAATTTTAAGAGGAAAACCGAGGCGTTACAGGCAAGGCTATATATATATATTAAAAAAAAATTGACACTTAAACGATAATGTCGACCTAGATTCAAAAAGGACTCCCATCAATTTCCTCATAGATCATCCTAAACCAATACCCATCATAAGCAATATAATCACTCGATGATTAGCAACTCCCCCACACTTAAATTTTGCATTGTCCCCAATAAACATACTATATGCAATAAGATAAATATTTCATGCAAACCAAAGAGGGAATGGGGGATTGTTCACTTTACTGAGTATCTATGGAGTGGTATGTTTAGTCCTACCATGGGGTTTCCTGTCCAAGTGCGAAATTAAAACCATCTTTAGAATATTGCAAGCACAAAGTGAAGCTCCAAGTATATAAAGAAGGACTAAACCTCGGTTGTGACAAACCGAGTACTAATAGAAAAATCAAAATACAAAAGTGGTAACAAGAAAATAAGATAGTGATGATGTTTCTCAATCGCAGGGCTGCTCCTCGTTGTCATCGGATGAGTCACCGTTGGTCCCATCATCCTCTGTGGCAGTTGTAGCACCCTTGGCATGTTCTCTATCTGTAGTGGCTCTGTGGTCCACCCTCGTTTCTCTTGTGGTCAGTGTTGTTGACACTGGTGGGGATGGATACTGAATCCCCTGGCGCTCAATGAACAACTGTACTCCTCCTACCAGGCAAAGAAGGAGTGCATATCTGTCAGCCTGAGATAAAGCTGAGGCTGGTGGTGGAGATACATCTCTGGGACATGGAGGTGATAAGTAGGAACCGGATGGGGCTCCTAGGTCTTGTGCCCTGTGGAGGCTATAACTGTATAACTGATGTCTTGTGAAGTCTGTATCACGTATAGCATCCTCATCGATCTCAACGTCTCTATAGTGATCGGGATGGAATCCCCAACCACTGTCTTGCCTCCAGTCACATAATCAGATATAATGCCCATCCTCTGAGCTAGTTGTGTGATGTATGGCCCAGCAAATAAGACTGCTACTTTGGAATCGGAGGCTAGGTTAAGAAGGAAGTGTGCAACGACCCATCCGTTGTGGATCCAAAATCTTTCCGCAATGCTCTGGAGGAAGAGAAAGACTCTGGTGCTGACGACTCTTCTGTTCTTTCCCCGCCTTGTAATTGAATAGCTTAGTATGGCATGAATGTATCTGAGGGTGGGGGTACCGGACATCGACCTTCATTGGTCGTAGACCAGATCTATACTCAACCTCCTCTAGTAGGACTCCTTTGTCTCCCCTTCTAGTTTGACGATATCCAGATGCTCATACTCCGATGTCATGGTGAAGTCCTCATCATATAAGCCGAGTCGAATAGCGAAATCGGTGTCGCTCAACTGGAAGCTGGCTGCGCCCATTTGGAACTCTAATGTCCCTCATGGTGCCATGAGGTAATACTGGGAGTGATGTGAAATGTTACCAGCACCTGTAGAGAATAGTCGGTCCCATCACTGGTGTTTTCTACTGACAGCTAATACTCTCCATCTTCTGGTTGATTGCTTCCACCTTGGTTACTAGGGCTGTTAAGGCATCCATATCATGAACTCTAAAAACTCTGCCCTGCTTGGTTCTCTCGGAACTCCACTAATATCAATGGGTGGCCATCTCATCTATCAGTTCTTTAGCCTTGTCGGGATCCTTGCTGCAAAGTTAACATCCATCTGCTGCATCCAACATCTGCTTTGTAGCAACGTTCAATCCATTGTAAAATGTTTGGACTTGTATCCAATCTTATATGCCATGTTGTGGGCATCTTCTGAGCATATCTTTGTACCTCTCACATATATCGTATTGTGTTTTCTACTCAGTTTGTTTTAAAATACCTCATTAGAAACTTCTCGGCCAACTGAGCACATGATGTGATGGAACCTTGGGGTAGATAATTTAACCATTGTTTCTCCTGTCCCTCGACTAAGAACGGAAATAGCCTGAGCCGGAAGTAGTCGATAGCGACTATTAGGAACTTCAGTTGCCGGATCGAAGTAAGGAATGGCCCTAAAAGATCAACCCCCCAAATAGCAAACGGTCGCGGACTGATAATTGGCGTAAGTGGTGCCGGTGGTCGTCTCTGAATTTTAGAATGCCGCTGGCAGGCATCACATTTCCGAGCGAACGCTATTGCATCTTGAGTTAGCATTGGCCAGTAATAACCTTGCCGCAAGACTTTGTAACTCAAGGCTTTGCCTCCTATGTGACCACCGCCGATGCCCTCATGATTTTCTTGAAGGATATAGCTAGCTTCTGTAGGATGTAAGCATCGCAAGAAAGGTTGTGTGTAGGACCTTTTATGCATGTGCTTTCGTTGATTATGGTGTACTGAGCGGATTTGTAAGCGATCCGTCGGGCCTCCACTTTGTTGGGTGGCGCAAGCCCACCTTGTAGGAAACTTTTATGGGATCCATCCAACTTGGCTCTTCGGCCACACTTTGTACCTCTCCTTCCAGTCTATCGATAGTCTTTGTGGGAAGGTACTGCAGGTTAAAAGAGGATTCTGCATCTCCGTTTGGCGTTGTGGCCTTTTTGGATAAGGCGTCCGCTTCTTCGTTTTGCGCTCGGTAAATTTTCTCAATCTGGAAATAGGCGAAGCATGGTACTACTTTCCTCACTATGGCTTGGTATTTGATCATGTTCTTTTCTTTTGCTTCAAAGCTGCCTAGGGTGTGGCTCACGACTAGCTGCGAATCGGAATACACATGCAGACGCTGAATTTCGAGCCCCCGGGCCAGGTGTAATCCAGCAAGGAGTGCTTCATATTCGGCCTCATTGTTAGTCGCTCGGAATTGGAACTTGAGCACTGTCGCCATTTTCCATTTAGAAGGAGAATAAAGGACAAAACCTGCTCCTGACCTTTCTTCAGTTGCCGACCCATCAACGTATAAAGACCACGGGATGCTAAGGCACTCTTCTGGATTCTGTGAAGGGAGTTCGCCCTCATTCGCAGGAAAAGTTAATTCTGCGATGAAATCGGCCAGTACTTGGGCCTTGATTGCCGTTCGGGGTTTGTAGGTGAGATCAAACTCGCCTAATTCTATTACCCACTTGGCTAGGCGTCCGGAATTTTCCGGTTTATGAAGAACTTGCTTTAGTGGCTGATCAGTCAATATCGTGATCCTGTGGGCTTGAAAATATGGTCTCAATCTTCGCGCAGATGTAATAAAAGCAAAGACCAATTTTTCAAGTGGCAGATATCTTGATTCCGCATCGTTAAGGATCTTACTTGTGTAGTAGACTGGCTTTTGAACTCGGTTATCTTCTTTCAAAAGAATCGCGCTCATTGCTCGTGGGGCAACGACCAAATAGATGTAGAGTTCTTCTCCCACTTGCGGCTTAGCCAATAGCTGAGGCGATCGGAGATATTTTTTAAGCCCTTGAAAGGCTTTTTTGCATTCCTCCGTCCAATCCATTTTTGGCGCTTTTCGCAGGGCTTGAAAGAGCGGGAGATTTTTCTCTCCGGCTTTGGAGATGAATCTGCCAAGTGCCGCAAGGCGTCCATTAAGCCGTTGAATTTCTTGAACACTTTTGGGCGATCCCATGTCAAGAATAGCTTTGATCTTTTCTGGATTTGCCTCTATTCCTCTTTGTGTCAAGATAAATCCCAAGAACTTCCCTGATCGAACACCGAAGGAACATTTATTCGGGTTTAACCGCATAGTGTAACTCCGGAGTGACTGAAAAGCCTCTTGTAAGTCTGATAGATGTTCATCGGCTTTTCGGCTCTTCACCAGGATATCATCTACATACGCCTCAACATTTCTACCAATCTGCTCTTTGAAGACTGTATTTATGAGCCTTTGGAAGGTGGCTCCAGCATTTTTCAGGCCGAACGGCATCACCGTGTAGCAGTAAGTTCCAGTGCTTGTAATGAAGGATGTTTTTTCTTCGTCGCCTTTGGCCATTCGGATTTGGTTGTAGCCTGAAAAGGCGTCTAAGAAACTCAGCATCTCATGCCCCGTTGTAGAGTCAACCAAACCATCAATTGATGGCAAAGGAAACGAATCTTTTGGACAAGCCTTGTTCAAGTCTGTGAAATCAACGCACATTCTCCATTTTCCGGACGGCTTTTTTACTAGAACAACATTGGCCAACCAATCTGGGTAATACACCTCTCGGATAAACTTAGCCTTTAGGAGGTTTGATACTTCTTCCTCTGCGGCCTTCTGCCTTTCTGGGGCGGAATTTCTTCTTTTCTGTTTCATAGGCCTAAATGGTGATCTACATTAAGGTGGTGTTCTATGATCTCGCGTTTACGCGGCATATCCTCGATGACCAAGCCAAGAGATCGAATTTGCCCTTAATACTCTCATGAGGTCTTCTTGTTGTGCGGTTGCCAAGTTTGCCCCAATCCGCACCATGCGGTGCCGCTTCACGGTTGCGTCTAGGGAATCAAGTAGCAATTCTTCAACTGGTGTAGGTCGAAGTCCTTCATCTTCCCGTTCGGCTATTCTGCTGACTAGCATGGCTTCTGAAACCCTTGTTTTCCTTTTATTTAGGACTTTCCCTTTGAGGGTCGAGACGTAACATTGCCGAGCTAAGGGTTGGTCTCCTCTTACCTCTCCACTACCACTCTCAGTTGGGAATTTGAGGAGAAGATGGTAAGTAGAGATGATGGCTTTCAAGGCGTTGAGGGTTGGCCTGCCAAGGATCACGTTATAACTTGAAGCACAGCGTACAACCAAGAATTTCGTTGTCACGGTTGATGATCGTGGTGAGTTTCCTACTGTAACCGGTAGAGAGATCACCCCTCCGGAGAACCCTACTAAGGATGATTTTACAGGAAGTAAATTATCCGCGTCATACCTCATTCTTTCGAAAGCACTCCAGAAGAGAATGTCAACTGAACTTCCACTATCTATCGTAACTCTCTTCATTTGGAACCGGAGACCTTGATGGCAATAACCGGTAGCGTCGTCATGGGGTGACGAACTTTGCTAACATACGTTATCATAAAAATGATGGGAGTCGCGGGTCGAGACCTTCTTCGCGGTGTTTCTGTCTCTTGCGTCGTTCCCACCATTCGGGCATAACTTTTTCGAGTCGGAGCTTTCCCCTCCACAACCAGGGCCACCACTAATAAACCCCACCATCTCCCCTTTTTCTTCTTCAGGTTGTGAAGCTTCAGGTTCCTCCTGAATCTCAAGGTTGATATATTGCTCCAACTGTCCTCTTCGAACGACATCCTCTATCGCATTCATCAAGTGGGTACACTTTTCCGTGTCGTGTCCTTTAGATTGATGAAACTGGCAATATCTCTTGCTATTCTTTTGCCGTTCGGTATTTCTCGCAGGCTCTGGCCATGTCAGAAGCTTTTGCTCTTTGATTTGCATAAGGATATGGCTTCTGGTTTGATTTAGTGGGGTATGATGATCATATTTAACAATCTTTCCTTCCTTTGTAGGTTCTCGGGGCTGCAACATATGTCGTTGAGGGCGTGTTGAGGTTTCCAGATTTCTGTTTGTGCCCTTGTCGTCCCTATATAATCTTCTTTCCTTCCGTATATCCGGGGGCCTTCTGTTGACGCTTTGGTAGGTTTTTCCTTTTAGGGTGTCTACAGGCCCCCGTCGGGTCTCTTCTTCCCAACCCGTATAAATTTCATCGGAATTGATGTATTTTTGGGCATGGCTCATAAGGGCGGGAATTGTCTTTGGCGGATCCAAAGTGAGGGAGAAACGAAAGGGGGAGTCTAACAGTCCCTCCATTAAGAAGGTTACGGCCATTCGCGGAAGAAGGTCCGCAACATTTGCTGTTTCGTCTATATAACGATTTAAATAGGCTTGGAGTGTTTCTCCCTTTCGTTGTTTAACGTGCAAAAGGGTAGAGGGAGTTTTCTTTTGCTTTGAGTAATTAGCAAAGTAGGCTAAAAAGCGATCTGCTAAAACCTGAAAAGAAGTAATTGTGCTAGATGGAATATCGACAAACCAGTCTTGCGCTTTTCCCTCTAAGGTGGCGGGAAAAGCTCGGCACATACGAGCGTCGGTAATTCCAGTGAGGAGCATCTTTGATCGAAAAGACTTCAGGTGACGGGAAGGATCAGTTCTGCCTTCATATGCAGTTATAATAGGTGGCCTGAAGCTGTCAAGAACTCGTTCTTCCAATATCTCCTTGACAAAGGGCGAACACAAACTGAGAATATGCCGTTCGGATTTCATGTTTTCTTGGGAAAGGTCCTGCCGCTGGGTCCTTCTATCCACAGTTTGTATGGATGGGCTATTTTGTTCCGCTCTTGTCCGTTCGGTTCTTGTAGCAGCTTGCTCTCTACGTCGAACGGAGGGGGGTTCTGAGCTAGCGGAAAAGGCGGTTCTTTCTCTTTTCTCCTTATGGGTGCGGGTTCTTGTCCTCCCTCTACTTTCGGAATTAGCTAACGGGACCGTTGATACGTTTGGTGTTGGGGCTTGTGTGGGAAGAGGTGGAGGATGGGTCAAAGTGTGGACAGCTTGAGCCAATTGTTCCAGTTGTTGCTGCATGTTAAGGTAAAACTCCGGAATGGACCCTTGGGGTTGGACGAACGGATTTTCTGATGCGGGTAAAATGGGTAGATTGTCCGACCGGATTTCTTCATGTCTTTGGACTTCATCAAGTTCGATAGGTCTTTCAGGGCTAGTAGGTGCTCCTTGTCCTTGGATTCGTTTTGACCTTCTGGTAGTGGTCATTTGGCTTTTCGTAAGGGTCCCCACAGACGGCGCCAAACTGTTGATGCCAAAAACTGGTCCACCTCACTCTTTGGCTACTGTGGCCTCGTGATCTGGTCTCAGCCTTTGACAAACGGTTAATATTTATAGTTGGTGTGGACGCTTACTTCTGCTTGTGAACAGGTAGACACGGAGGGCACTCATCTATTCCGTCCGGAATTATCCACTGATAGACCTGTGAAGAGGAGGAGAAGTGATCGGAATTGGGCCTTTCTGCCCGGATTTAACTCCGATGCTTAAGTCAGAAATCAGGGTAAGAAGTCCTAGGCAACGCTTTGTGTAATGTGTAGTGAGTGTTTCTTTTTTCCGGGGTCCTTTCCTTTTTGTCCTTCCTCTCCTTTTATAGCAAGTTAGAGGCGGTTTAAACAAATATCTTGCAAGGCGGTGGGGTAAGGCGGTGGGCTAGGTAAATATCTTCTAAGGTGGCAGGAAAATATCTGCCTAGCATGTAGGTGCTCTGTAGGTAAGTAGAGTAAATATCTGCCCACTGTAGTAAGTGGATAAGGCCTACTTACTGTAGAGACGTTAGATATTTACTTCTCTTCTTCCACCTCACGCCTTGCATAAGAGGGCTGTTATAATTCTGACGGACTTGTTCGCAGGATTTATTCCTCACGTTATTGCCGAACGGAATTGTGCAAGGTTATTTGGTGATATTGCCACGTGGCCAAAGATGCTACGTGGCTGGGAAAACACGGCCCTGTGTGTGACAGGTGGTCCCTAGGTCAATGACATTTGTCTTACCAAATATATCCGTAGCATATATATATATATATATATATATATATATATATATATATATTTGGATTTTAAAAGAAATAGAATTAACTAAAATAACTAGAATAACGAATTCCAATGTTCTTAGCATTGCCAGTCTCCGGCAAGGATGCCAAAAACTTGATGCCCGTACAAGGTGCACTAAAATACTCCCGCAAGTATACCAGGTCGATCAAGTAGTAATATACCCGAAAGTAGGGTAGTCGAACCCATACAGACTGACCATAGTGCTAATTGTCATCTATTACCTAGACTAAAATATAGATGGTGGTTTGGTGATCTAACTATCCTTAAGAAATAACTAACACGAAGACTTGGTAGATTGGGGGTAATCAAAGATGAGACATGGCACTTCGGATCACAGTCCCCCTAGGAATCCCTAGCTGATGATTGAATTCCTAACATCGGTTATTGTTAGACTAGTTCTTGGAGAGTGCAACAGCTACACCTTCTAGATGCAATGCCCGATTTCTCCGCATGCTAATCATAATCTATAACCTATCCCTAAGTGTGCCCTAAATGATAAGAGATGTTGGCTAATGCAATAATAAAACACACACATCATAAACACTTATCGTGCTCCGGTTCAATCTAATGAGGTATATGATCAGGGCCCATGTACACACAACCACACAAATCAAGAGCATAAGCATACAAAGATGATTCGCAAAAACTGCCAATAAAGGGGAAACCAATAATTAAAATGAATTCAATAACAGTCTCATCCTAGAGTTCATGCGTCCAAGGCACCACAGAAGGTTTACACTCTAATAATATGGAAAATCATAATAGACATACAAGAGGAAGACATAATCATAATCATATATCACTCCCTTGCTCGATGTCTCCTCTACCTTCAATCTTCTCCCGAAACCCTAGTTGTCGCTTGGACACTTGTCAAAGACTTATCCACCAAAAGTTGTCATTAGAGTTAAGAGGACGACTATTTATAGGCTTTCAATCTGCGAAGCATGGGGTGTTGATATAAAGCACTCCTGTGTTGATCATCCAGCGACGCAATTTCAAATATTCGAGAGTTGCACAGGCAAGACCACGCACGTGGTTCATTGATGCACGTAGTGCACCACTTTGCAAGTTGCTTCTTTTAACTCTTTTCACCCTGGAATGTCCCATTTCATGTTCTTTTTGCTACGGGTACCTAATTACTTGTTCAATCACACAAACATACCCAAAGAAGCACAAAAATAGAGAAATCACTGCAAAAAAATGGTATAAGTACATTTAAATATGAGAGTAACATATGTATAATCATGCACTCATCATCACACCATTGGGCGCTTTGCATTGTACTCTGATAGATAACATTTCTTTGAGTTGAGGATGCAACGCACCCAAAGGAGGTAGCGTCCTGAAATCTCAAGCGACTCAGTTTCATTATCACGGCACAACATGCCCAAAGGAGGTTGCGTCGTGATTTCTAAGGTTTTATCAATTAAGTGCCACGAAGCGTCGTAATACTGCAAAAACTTGAATTTCTATAGTCTCAATTGGGCGCTTTGCATTGGACTCTGATAGATAACATTTCTTTGAGTTGAGGATGCAACGCACCCAAAGGAGGTAGCGTCCTGAAATCTCAAGCGACTCAGTTTCATTATCACGGCACAACATGCCCAAAGGAGGTTGCATCGTGATTTCTAAGGTTTTATCAATTAAGTGCCACGAAGCGTCGTAATACTGCAAAAACTTGAATTTCTATAGTCTCAATTTTGATTGCCACTAAGTCATGTTCTCTACTTTTTGTGTAATCATTTCCTACTCTCTACATGACTTTTAATTGATCGATTGGATCATAAGATTCTTGATCCATTCAACAAAATTTCTTGTGTTTCCTAACTACCTATAAGGAACCCCCAAACTCAATTGGTGCTATAAAACACACTCGTGGCCAACTGATTAGTGTTTAATTGACCATAATTCTCTAATATTTTTACCCACACTTTACATGCTATTCAGAGAAATTGTATCATGCAAGTACATAATTTTGATAAATATTTTTTTTTATATAGGGCATTAGAAGGCCTCATGAACGAAAAGGGAGCAATTCAGGATCATTAGAGGCATGAACATGCATAGCAGGACAGCACACGGGCACACATGCCCTAAAGATGATAATTTAGTTTCTAATCCTACATGGGTGAGCACACGCCTGCGATGAAGACCCATGTAACCTCGAGAGCATAGCCTGGGAGCTACACGAGCATAGACGGGCCCGTGAAAGCACCCGTATAGACCATAATTCCACACAAAGTTATCTTCCAAGAGCTACACGGCGCAGACAGACCCATTTAGCAGCCCGTGTAGAGTAAGTTTCCAAGTTTCCAGAAACTTATGCAGAATGGGGCCCAAGCGGACCAAATCAATAGCAAACCCTCTCTAAAATAGGGCAGGCCATATAAATAACAGTTGGAGGGTTTGGAAGAGGGGTCTTTTGGGGGCTTCTATTCTCATGCCCCGCCCTTGGGACCTACCGCCACCCACCATCATCCACATATCATCTAAGGAACATAGGAGTATTGGAAGGGCGTCTCTTGATGCTGGAGGCTTGGAGGAGATTCACCAATAGTCCTTGCCAACGGTGGAGACAATTTCGTATTATTATCCTATGGTTTCTTTTGCTTTCATTATTGTATTGGATTTGTGTTCCCCTTTAATGGGGAACTAATCTATTAGGTATTCAGGCATTGTTGGACCCTTGGGTTATGGATGAACTTTGATTTTAAATGCTAATGGTTATCTAGTTGTTTGTTTTATGATTGAGATCTATTGAGTGTCATTCATTGCATTGGTAACCTACATTGTGACAATCTGGATTATCCAATCCAACGTACTGAGGAAGAATCAAACGGCTCCCGTGTGCAGACATACCTCAATAGAGGAGATTATGAGTGCGCTGAGAAATCGGGCACTAAGGAGAGTGACTCCTTAATATGCCTTGTTCCCATAGTCTTATCAAGGTTTAGATTCCCTAGAACATCATCAGTGAGGGTACTAGGTTAATAATTGCCTTGAGAGAGTGATGAAAGCATTATAGTAATTCTTGGTCCAATTCATTGCAACTAGTGACTCTAGCATTCATTATCTATCTTTATGAGAACTTGAGGGGGATTCATTGCCCAGATGCCTTCTTTTATGATTGATAGCCCCTACGATCCCATCACATCTTCATCCATTCTCTTTTCTTTTTCTAGATTTAACAATTAGTTTTGTTCAGAATTCTACAGACTATGGTTATGCTAAATAGTAGGCATGTAGTTAGTACTAGTACTTCATCATCCCCGAGGATTCGAAACCCGACTTTAGAGTCTCCTCTTTCATCACTTGCGATACCCATGCACTTGCGATTGTAACCACACGTAGTAGTGATCACCAACCTTATTAACAACACTAAGAAATTGAAAAATACTTAAGCAAACTAGACCTAGAGTGCACCCCTAAAAATGCAATGTAGCATAAGGCTACACACATGTGCTCCTATCCTAGAATGGAAAAGAAACTAATATTTTGCTGACTTGGGTTACCTCCCAAGAAGCGCTAGTTTAAAGTCTTAAGCTAGACTTGAACAACTTCACCTCTCTTCTTGAAACGGAGGAGGGTATGTTGCTTGCCACTTCACTTAAGACTTGTCTAAAGTAGCCGAACCAGTCCGATTCCATTTAGATTGAACACAATTCAACGGATCTATGTGACCTATGTTCATGATGCCACCCTACTGCACAGGGCATCAACACTAATTGGGGGATAGCAGTAGCTGTGCTACATCATGAGAATCCATTAAAGGAAACAAATCAAGACAGGGATGTTAACGACAATCGTGGACCCCGAGTGTAGTGAGAACCATAACTGTGTCAAGATGAGTGCTGGTTCATAGGGGTTCCGCCTAGTGTACATGTGTTGCTCCTCCCTATGTAAAATGACTAATTTCCCCATTTTGGATTGGAAAGTTGCTCTAACGGTAGCCAATAGGGGTCGCCCAAAGATCTTTATCCTCTTCGAAGTCAAGGACAATGAAATTAGCCAGGTAGATGAAGTCATCCACCCTCACTAAAACGTCCTCCAATATACCCCTAGGTTTGGTAATTGTGCGGTCCGCTAGTTGGAGGGTGACATGGATTGCTTAAGTTCTCCTTGGCCAAGTCGATTATAAATTGATAGCGGCAAAAGGTTGACGCTAGCCCCTATATCACAAAGCACTTGACCTAAAAATTTGTTTCCACTGGTGCAAGGTAGGGTAAAGCTCCGGGAGTCTTTTAGTTTTGGTGGGAGTTCTTTTCACATTGATGCAAATCAAGGAGCTGGACATATAGATCAAACATATAGGAGTGAAGTTGAAGTTGCCCAAGACCCCTTGTCACTTCCTAGTGGCCCAATTACAAGACTTAGAGCCAAATGTTACAAGGAAGCATTAAATGGGCTAATCCAAGAGAATTGAACTGAATCAACAAAGAACAAGATTGGCTCAATTAATCATCGAGGCATAGTCTATGTCCTTAAAGCAATTGAAGAGGCTAATCAGCATGCAAAGATATGACCCACATGGTTTGAATGGAGGAATGAATGGTTTGGTTGCTTCTAGAAGTCCAAGGTGCCTAAAAATGTGGAAGCATTAAATTTAGTCATTTAGTTATTGCATGGCTTATGTTGATGTTTGTGTTTCTTTTAAAGTTGTAGTTATTATGACTTGTCATATTCTTGGATATTTGTTCCAAGTATATAGCATGGGCATTATGAATTTGAGTTTTAGTTTTTGGTTTTCAGAAAATTATTGTTAGGTCTTGTGTTCCTCTTCGTTCTTAAAAGAACTTCTTGAACTTATCAAGTTAATTCTTGTGGCGTTCAAACAACCAAACTTATCACCTTGATCCTTGAGAGATTCTTGAGTGTTCTTGGTCTTGCGTTTCAATCATTCGTAGTCTTGGTTTTCATCTTGTTAGGTTACAAGTCAAGGCTTAACCAATCTTGTCTATGGTTCTTAGGGTTTAATACCATCATAGTTATAGGGTTTCATCACAATTGTTGGTGGAGTTCATATCATTTGGTATTTGAGCTTTTGTTCTAAGGCAAATTTGATTATCTTTGTTTTTGCATTTTGTTTTCTGCTCCTTGCTGTAGTGACAAAGAAAAACACATTAAAAAAACAATGAAAAAAAGGAAAAAAAAAGGCAAAAAAAATCCAAAAAAAATAAAAATGTGGTACATGATTCTAGTAAGAAATTTCTTCCTTTCAATCTTGTTACTCACTTTATTCAAGTTCTTGACCTTTTGACGAGTTTTTGTTGATCCTCAATTCTAAATCGCTCACAATTCCAGTCCAAAGAAACAATTCTCCTTTCAATCTTTTGTTACTCACCTCTTCAAATTCTTGACCTTTTTGGTAGGTTTTGGTTGTTCTTCATTTTTGAATTACTATTGGATTTTCTTGAAATAGTTTCTTGAAGTTAGATTAAGAACTAAAGAAACCCAAAAGAGTGGAGAAAGGCAAGAGTGTGTGAGACCATAAGAGGGTAAAAGCTGATTACGAGTGAAACACATGATGGAGTGTATGAGAGGATTCTAACCTTGTTTTGCAGGTTATAAATATGTCCAATATTCATGAAGAAGACACAATTAAAGAATTTCATCAATCGACAATTCCGAACCTTCAAATGAAATCATTGTTAGGTGAAATGAGGCGTATGTTGAAGGTTGAATTAGAACCTATGCATGAAAGGTTGGACAGGGTAGAAGCAGAAACTCCTTGGAGACCACAACAAGACATCCCCAATAGGCAGCAAGGTGGGAATGCTATGGGGCGAAATGTTGAGGATGATGCGTAGTCGGAGGGGTTTCATAAGCCATACTGTAGGGTTTTGTAGAAAATTAAAAGCATTTATTTGATAAGTGTTCATTTGAGCATAATTTTATATTATATTTCTATATGCTCGGCATGTAATTTTGAAGACTTTTTGCCCACCGATACTTAAAATGTATTCATTCTAATCAACAGGACATGATACAAGGACCCCGGAGGAAAGAAAACATTTCAAGAGAAACCGGGATCCCAGAGCACCTAGAAGGGCCCATACGGGCGTTTATACGGGCTGACATATGGCCGTATACGGGCCAGTATGATAGATGGTATGGTAATGACTGGCCCGTATACATGCTGATATATGCCCATATACGACGGGCCCTTATGGAGGTGGCTGGCCCATATACAGGCTGATATACGCCCGTATACGGGCCCGTACATCATAAATTTCAGCGAATCTGCAGATCTAAAAGGGGGCAAATTGGTAAAACTCACCCTAAAAACTCTAGAGGTATAAAAGCCGACTAATTAGGGGTTTAGAGGGAGAGGAGCTTGGGGAAAAAGAGGCTAATCTGGGGGAAAAGCTTGGAGATCCTCATCTTGGAGCTATTGGAGCAAGAAGAGGGGAAATCATTGGAAGAGGATCAAGAAGCCATCAACGGTGATTGCATTAGGTTTACCTATCATGTCTTCTTTGATTGTTTTCATCTTTGTTTTGGATTGTTGCCCCCCATTCATGGATGGCTAATTTTGTAGATGGATAATTGATGAACCCTTGGACATGATTTAATTAATGTTGATTTTCTATTCTTGAACGCTTGGTTATATTCGTTGAGTCTATTGGATGTTTTAATGTGAGTGAATCCCTCTACGTTGCGAGAGCCCGGAGAGATTCTCATAGTCCATATGGGGGAAGAAGCGAACGCCTCCCCGTCTGTAGACCATCTCCAATAGAGGGGATTGTGAGTATACAGGGAACCAGGGTACTAAGAAGAGCGAGTCCTTTAGATGAATTATTCCCATAATCCTTCTAAGAAATAGGTTCGACAACATAATCGGTAAGAGCACTAGGATTAGTAACTCACCTCGGGATGAGGAAGTGAAAGCACGATAGGAACCCTTGACAAAGAATTAACCAAGTGTCGAGATAGAAAATAACATTCATCTTTTAGAAGTCCAAGGGGGATTCAATTGTCCGAGCATCCCCCCTTTTATGATTGTTTGACCTTAAGAGCATCTCGCTTCCCTTGTTTGTGTTTTCAATTTGATTAATTTAGAATTAGTATAATCAACCACCTTTGGAATGACTAGATAGAAGATGAATAGTGGGTACTAGTACTTCCATCTCCCTGCAGATCGATAACCCGACTTTCACGTTCACTTTATTACTTGTGACGACCCGTACACTTGCGGTTGTATCGCATCAAGGTTTTGGCGCCGTTGCCGGGGAGAATTGGATTATTAGGAAAGCTAGGAATTTATTACTTTAGTCATTTCTTATTTTTTATTTCTTTACTTTATTTCTTTGTTTGGTTTTTCATTTCATTGAAATCTTGGATACTAATCCTCACTTCCTGGATATCTTGCGAGGTATAAATTGCATGACCCGCAAGAACTCTAAGGGATTGCTTGAAGTTGACAGTGAGATTGAGAGAACCTTGCACCGAAGATTGAGAGAAATTGAAGGAACACTTCTGGGATCCTCTTCGGGGTCAGAAAATTTGACTCGTACCGAAGTCATTGGTTAAGCAAGGGAAATACCAATTATGGCCGAGAGAAGACAAACGTTGGCCGAATATGAGAGGTCTCATTATACTGGGGAAGAGTTCAGTGTTCACCCTCCCAATGTCAATATGAACAATTTTGAGATCAAGGCAGGCACAATGAGCATAATTCAGAGCACAACTCAATTTGATGGGAGGCCCGATGAAGACCCCCATGCACATTTAGCAAAATTTATTCAGATTTGTAACATGTTCAAGATCAATGGGGCATCTGATGATGCAATTCGATTGAGACTATTTCCATTCAGTTTGCGGGAAGGTGCATAAAGGTGGCTTACTTCATTAACCGCCGGTTCCATCCGTACTTGGGCCGAGAAGCTAGACAAATTCTTGGGTCCCACCAAGCAAAGCCACAAAGCTAAGGTTGGACATCTCCGCCTTTAAGCAAGGCCCCACCGAATCATTTTTTGAAGCTTATGAGAGGTACAAAGATTTGCTCCGACGTGTCCACAACATGGTCTAGACCCCTGTGCTAAGGTGAGAACATTCTACAATGGGTTGGACAACTCGATTAGGCAATTGTTGGATGCCGAACATTTCCGGAGGATGCCGAACAAATCTTTGAAGACATGGCCTGTAATGAAGCCCATTGGTCCACAAGAGAATAAACAAGTGAAAAAGGTTGGGTCCGTAGATGAAGCTGTAATTTCTGATCCAGTTCTTGGTGAAAAGTTGGATATGTTGACAAGGAAAATTGAGCTATTGACAACCGGTAATAGCTCAAGGTCGCCCACGGTGATGTATTGCAACACTTGTGGGGGAGGGCATGAAGCATCAAATTGTCTCATAGCAAGCACGGAAATGATTCCCATGGAGCAAGTACAATATATGGGGAATGCTCCGAGGCAACCAGATAGTCAGTATCGACCATATGCTCCTAAATGGACCTATTCGGGTTTGTCTTATGGAAATTCACAAGCAGGACAATACCCTCCCGGGTTTCAACACCCCCCGAAGCCTCAAGAGAAGAAGTTTAACTTGGAGGAGATGATTGTGAAGTATATGCAAAACAATGACACTACAATTTGGAATCTACAAGCCACAGTTCACAACTTGGAGAATCAAATTGGGTAAATGGCCAAATCTCTAGCCGAGAGACCTCAAGGTAGTTTGCCGGGCAATACAGAGAAGAACCCTCGGGGAGAGCAATGTAAAGCTGTAAAATCTGAAGATTTTAGGTTATGATTTTTCTAATTATTTTTCCTAAAATCTTGGGTTAATAAAAGAAAGTACCCCGAGATTGGATTTAATTGAATAAAAGTTTCCTAATTTCTATTTAATTAATTAGGGAATAAATATTTTACTTTATTGTAAGGACATAAATCAATGCATTATGAAATAATATTTTGTTGGTGATTAAAATTAAAAAGATAGTTAAGATAAGATGAGCATTATATAATATATATAAATGTTTAATATAAAGATGCAGATAAGGAAATCTAAATCAAATAACCAATTGAATATAAGGCACATGCGATAATCACGTGGTAATTATTGATTGAAATAATCAAAATTTAAGGATTATTATAAATATTTTTATAATAATTAGAGATATGATTTGATTTGACATATTTTAATATATATATTATAAATTATAGGTTGCCGGCTGATGCTGAGTTAATGATCTGATTTGATTATAGATATTATATAAATAGTTTTGCTAAGTTGATTTGAATGTGGGATTTGACTGATGGTATATATATATATATATATATATATATATATATATATATATATATAATGTAAGGTTTTGAAACTTAAAAATAAAATAAGGTGTTAAGAGAGGGACTAATGAGGAAAATGTATTTGTTTACATCATAACCCATTAAGCCTCCACTGAGTTTCTTTTCTTTCGGGTTTCCAAGAATTTGCAGGCCAAATGACTGATGGAATCTTTTGTTGTTATTTTAAATTGTTTTGAAAGCCCTCTCATAGCTCTCTCTCTAATGGATTCTCGTTGACCAAGCTCACCCTACCTCACTATATTCGTTTTTCTCTCACATGCTCCCCACTACCACCCTTTCAATTTTCTTAGCCTAGTACGGAGAGCTAAAAAGAAGCATGAGAGGGGGCATACTCCTGGGGACCGAATTGGAAATGGATCAATGATTAGACTCAGTTCCTTTCTCAAAAAATGGGCTGATGGACTAGTATGTGAACCTCAAGTAAATGAGGGTGGTTTTTGCAAAGGAGGGAGAAAACCCTCTTTAACACAAGCATAAGATCATGCCATGCATGATTGAACAAAAACGTGACCTACGGCTGAGATAAAAGCTAATAGAAATGAGGGGCATCCGATGGCCAAGAGAGGACACACATGGTCTTAAGATTCGGTTTGAAACTAGATTAGATGAGGAAAACGCGTGAACATGAGAATTGACACGGTTGACTCGCCACGCGGATTCACCTGCGCCACTCGCCCTTGAAAATCGAATCAGGAGACGGAGCGTTATCTTCTCAGCCAGCGAGTTCCAGCAGCTTCTCTGCGGTTATCGCCGGCCAGATAAGGATAGGATGGGATCTTGCGCATCTGGTTTCCTTAAACAACCGGATTGGCAACGATTAAGATTTCCTCTTCGCGAGCTCTATAAAAAGAACCCTAGCGCCTCCACCCGGAAAAGAGAAGGAGCCACAGCTACGGAGTCCCCAACCAGAGCATTGATTCCGCCATGAGCCACCGCCATTCTGAGGAAAAAGGGTCTTTCTTCGGCTAGGCGACTCGATACTCCGACGACCAGTCACCAAGAACCGCTACCACGGTCGGAGAATCCTTGAAACTCGGGTCTGTGAGCCTTCTGTTCGGAGGAGCGGGAGCACCGGAGCTCCGTCGAGGCGTCGTGCCGTGCCTGACCTCGCCTAAAATCAAGAGAGAGGTTAGTAAACTTTGCCTCGTATGGATTCGTCTATGTGAAGATAATAGGCATGCAAACGATTAATAGAGAAAGGTTATCGTTCATGATAACTAATATGAGGGTTGAGCATGTAGAGGTTTCCATGATTGTGTGTGTTTGGGCTTCAGGAGGATAAATTTTTGTTTCTCTAAAGGTTGTGAAGGATTGTAAATGGTTGTGTTTGAGTTTGAGGTGCAATGAGATTATGAAATGGTGCACGGTCAATCTATGTGTGCACATGTGTGTGCAGGCAAGGCTCAATAGAAAAATTTTGAAAGGTTGAGGATGGACTATGAGTTGGCCTCAAGCAATGTAGGTTCTTTGATAATGATACGTAGTTGCTGGGGTTTATCTATGGTGGCTGTGGGGTGAATAGATGAATCTATTATAAGTGAGTAGGGGGTTTATGATTTTGTGCAATTGTAATGAAGGTTTGGGCAAGTTTACTTGGTTGGAAAAGGTGGTATGGATTTGGTGTTGATTGGCTAGAGTATAGAGGGAGTTCTATGATTTTATGTGAGTGTTTGTGAGCAACCTGTGTGGATGATGGTTGTTGTTGGTTAGAGTCGGCTGAGGGCTTGAAATAAAAGGTTTGCATAGATGGTAAGGTTCTGAGTATAAGCATGACTGTAAATTCATAGAGAAAGGTTTAGAAGATGCTTGTAAGGATGAATTGATGAAGGTGTTATGTTCTCTGTTGCGGTTTACACTTGACTACAGATAATGAAGCTAGCTTGGTATTGAATGATCATAGTTTTATAGAGACTAGACCTGGTCATGTAGCCTTACTATATGAGATTTCTCAGAGGTTAATAGTTCTCTTGAGGTTACATTCTTACTAGTAGGCATGGTTGGTGTTTAGTGGGGAAGAACTGTGTTTGGATAAGGTTCAGAACTTGTTTTATTTTTTCTAAAATGTTGCATTAGTTGAATGAGGCTATGATGAGGTTAGAGTAGGATCTCAGATGGGTTTCAGGTAGAGGTTTAGTCATGTGTGCATGGCATATAGGGGGCATTAGACGGCTGGCAGTGAGGGAGAATAAGTAATGCGGTTTTCCTTGTGATATATGCATGAGAAGTTAATCTAGGGGTGGCATGATACCTATTCCCAATGATATAATCATGCTTAGCTTATTAAAATGCTCATGCATGTCATGGGGACATAATGGACATTAAAATGGAAAAGACCATGGATATGATTTAATGGAATGGAATTTGATGTTGACAGGCCATTGATGATTAGTGATAATTGTGAGGTCACGGATTCTTTTGGTAGTGCGTACATAGTGAGGGCCCAGTCTATGGAAACTTAATGGAGTGTATTGCATAATGGCCATTAAGTGGGTCAAGTGGTCTGCACTAATAAAATCAAGAGAGTGGTCTGTGGGCTTATAACTAGGTCAATGTGGTTGGAAAGGGTTGATGGGCCTTGGGCCGGCCCGGTGGGTTATAAACAAAGGAGTTAACTAATGTTGTTTATGGACTTAATTAAGAGAGTTATTTATTTAATTAAGTGGTTAAATTAGTTAAGACGATTGAGTTGGATTTAGTAATGGGTCGGGCCCATTTAGTGAACATGCATCATAGAAATAGTCATTTGTAGTCACGCTTGCGTTTGTTGAGTGTGGATCTATGTTTGCCAGATATCGACGTTGATGCGTCGGGAGGAAATTCCTTAGGACACCAGACTTCGTGACTTTTGTAAGTACCTCTGCCTTGCTTCTACTCATTTGATGGTTGATTTCTTTGTAAGTGCACCTGCCTAGTACCTACCCAGCTTTGGGTTTTCTTGATTTTGTGCTTTTGTTTCTGCATCATTGCTTGAGCGTTTATTGATCTTGATGTTATTGAATATCCTTGAACTAATGTTGCATTGTTTATTGACCTTGATTTTACCATGATTGGTACACTCAATGCCCAATGCTCGGCCGTTATCCAACAAGCTATGACGAAGAGGATGAAAGATCCTGGTAGCTTTGTGGTCCCGTGCATCCTTGGAGAAGGGGTCACGAAGAAGACATTGGCGGACTCTGGGGCAAGTATCAATGTGATGCCCTATAAGTTGTACATGAAGCTCGGCCTCGAAGAGCCAAAGCCTACGGGGATGACACTTTAGTTGGCTGACTGATCTGTGAGAAGACCAAAAGGAATAGCTGAAGATATGCTTGTTCAGATCAACCAATTTGTTTTCTCGGCAGATTTTGTGCTTTTAGAACTAATGTTGATGATGAGGTCGACGTGCCTATCATTCTTGGGCGACCTTTCCTTGCCACGGCTCAAGCCCTTGAAGATCATGCACAAGGTAAGCTTGCCTTGAGGGTGGGAGATCAAGAGGTCGTATTTCAATTGCCCGATGCTATGCGGCACTCAATGGCCCTAGATGACACCTCATATTGCATCGACGAGGTGGATGAAATTACTTCCGAGTTTATAGAAGACTTACTAATGGTGGATCCACTATACCCCTACTTGGGGGAACAAGAGGGACACTAGGAGGAAGTGCAAGGGAATCCCATTCCATCCAGGCTCGAAACAGTGAAGGTCAAGAAAAGGAAGCAAAAATCCTTTCCACATGCAATATGCTGGAGGAAGATACAAGAGGGTAAGCACCAAACCATCGGCTCAGAACACTTCCAAACGAAGCCCAGGTATGGAGAACAACAATTGATCAATTTATGCCAACTTGGGAGTGTTCTTATTCGGACAATGCTTTAAGGGAGGAGCCAATGAAAACTTCAATGTATTTGAATCCCCATGAGGTAAGGTAAAGGTACGTCAAGCTAGTGACGTTAAACAAGCGCTTCTTGGGAGGCAACCCAAGCTCTTAAAAATCTTTTTCTTTGTTTTTAGTTGCAAATTTCTTTAGTTAGATTGTGTGAGTGTTTGGAATAAATGAATGAGATGTTTCATGTTCGGTTTCATAGTACATTGTACCATCTTGCTTGTTGTCGATCCATTCATTGCCATAGATTCATAATTGTCATTAGGTAGCGAGGAGGATTTGAATGGTGTCCTGGATTGGCTGCATAAGCCAAACCCAGGCCCATACGGGGTACCATACGTATGGACCCTCCAGTGGGAATTACGGGCTGTCATACCGCCCGTATACGGGCCGTATGACAAGTCCAGTGCCATATATGGGCTGATATACGGCCCATATATGGGCCCATATACAGCAGGGTTTAAGGCGCTATAAAGGGCGATTCTCTCATTTCTTTTTCAAACCCTAGCTGACCCCACTCTCCTCCACGTCGATTAGAGTCCTCTCTTCATCAACGCGGCCTATACTCTTGATTTGGGCACTCACTCTCTCTAGGTATGATTTCTAACGCCTTGATTTGTCAATTTTATCCATGAATCACCTTTAAAACCCTAGAGAATAAATGAATGAATGTTGAATGAATTTGAAATTATTATATGCCTTCTTGTGTTAATTTCTATGTGAATGTGTTGATTGAGGGCATGTTTAGAGTTTAGTAAGAGAAATGGGGATAAATAGCATTTAAACGGGGTTGTATACGTCTTTGGGGGTCGGCACAGCCGCCCCTAGGCGCATGCCCGTATGGCCTTTAGGTGTACCCATACGGCCTGATATACGGCCCGTATGGTACCTCGTATGGCTCCCAAGTAGGGTCATACGGGCGGTATACCTGCCTGTATGGATGCCCGTATAGGGCCCATCTATGGCCATAGTGCGCAATTTTTATTTGTTTAATCTTTTCAATACCCTTATTCGCACAAACACCACTTTCAATTGTTTTGTAGGCATGCCGAGGAAGGTAATAGCATCTAAGAGGTGAAGGACTAGGGAAGGCTCTTCCACCACACCGTAGTTTGAAGAGGAACGGGTTTTCCAGCGCTACCAAAGGCTGGCCGCCAAGCCTTTTGGGCGAACGCGGTATATTGACGAGTGGCCACCGAGCTTGGGATCGCGGACCGAGTGCAAAGCATGTTCGCGGTAGGTGGATGGGACAAGGTGTTCTCCATCAACCATGAAACTTTCAGCGAGGCGACGCTCGAGGTCCTGAGCACGTTTGAGGCCGACCAGAGTGCCATACAGAGCGGTCCCTCACAGCGATCTCATTCCAGCTCTTCGAGGAGAAGAAGACCATGAGCTACATCCGCTTCTCGATGCTCATGGGATTCTATGACAGAGACGCTTTCCACACTCGCCTCCTCACTTCTTTCCCCGAGGATATCATCACACCGATGCACTACTGGCTCCAGCTCGGGGGACGCCATGGGAACCAAAATGCATCCTGCATGTCTGACCCAGTCCACCGCTTTATCCATGCCCTGGTCAGCCTCTCCATCACAGGGCGAGATGACAGCACCGGAAAGGTCACCATCAACGACCTTTCGTTCTCTACAGCATATTCGAGCGGGTACCTATCCATTTAGGATACGTACTCGCCGATTACTTGCTGCATTAGGGGACCCACACCCGGTTGAAGACCATCATTGCGGGGCCCTATATTACCCGACTCATCATTGGTATGGGCCTCGAGGAGAAGACAGAGGGCATGGAGAGACTGCAGCTCATGACCGGCTTAGGGATGAGCACTTTGTGCAAGATGGGGCTCGTCAAGCACTCCGAGAGCCGCTACACACTGGTTGGCTAGAGCACCGACAGTTCTTAGGATGACGAGGAGTCCGACTCAAAAGACTTCGACATCCCATCTCCCGAAGGTGAGCTCCCACCTTCAGCGAGCAGGAGCCGATTCGAGCGGTTGGACTAGCAGATCTCGGACATTCGCGCCACCCAGGATACGATCCTCACAGAGCAGCGCCGCTTGGGTGACCAGTTCACGGAGCTGTCTCTCTTCATCCGGGGGCATCCAGCATTCGCTCCTCCTTCAGCTCAGGTACCCCCCAGAGCAGCACCCGAGGCACCAGCAGATGACCCGGCAGCTTGATGACTTGAACATTTCTTTTCATTGTGTTGATGAGACTTTATTTTCTTGTGCACTTTTTATATTTCGTTTTGGTTGTTGGACTTATGATCTTACTTTCCTGCACCTTGTATGGCTAGCAAGAGCATCGCCCTACTACACTTATCCTTGTTTATTTTCTATGGACTCCTTTGCTTTCCCGTTCTTTTCTATGGAGTTATGATGATCTTCCCCTTGATTTGCAGAGATGGGACTTATATCAACATTCCCCGATAGTCGCCAAGCACCACCTTCATGTAAATCGATTGGCGCACCAAATTAACCGGGGAAGTTTCAGTTCACCTTTCTCCATGCTTGTTTAATTTTAGACTTATTGCGTACATTGAGGACAATGTACAATTTTAAGTGTGGAGATGGGTAGCTACCTATCCTATATCTTTGTACATCTATAGCAACACCTTAAGTGTGGAGATAGGTAGTTATTAGTGAAATTCATTGAAATTTTTTTTTTAAAAAAAAAACTTTTTCATGACTAGCATGCCTCGACAAAGGCCTTAAGGAAACATGTTGGCACACTCTATTTCTAGGGCACCACCTTTGCACATATTTTGTTAAACTCTCCTATGAAACGCCATGGGCATTTAAAGAACATATCTTTGACACTTATGATCTTTAGAGACAATAGATAACCCATTGCCATGTTCTTTTTACTTTAATAGCTAAACACATTTCTCAATGGCTCCAAAAGGTCTCGTGGCACTAATTCAATTCATTAACCCCTCATAATATAACCTAGAGGACAAGTAGGGAGAGAATAAAATAGTTGTACATAATAGTCGCAAAGAAATAAAGACGGTGTTCCACTACTTGGTTTGATGAAGTAGTTGGGGTTCCGACGCCCTATAAGTGTCCCTCAATTCGAAAAATCATTACTTGGCATGAACACAACCATGCAAAGTTGTAATCATCTTAGTAGCTAAGTGCCCCGTGCGTAATCAACATGAGCACTTTGCGAAGAGGAGGAATTACACTCTACATCGGTCTCTAATACAGGGAAGTCGGATCCATTAGGAATACCCTACCAAACAAAAAAAAAAAAAAAAAAAAACATATAGTTGGTATCTTTCTATTTGTCCGCCACTTATCTAATTTGAGGGGATCTCACTGATAATAGGGCACTGATAATAGGGCCTAAAGAACCCTCTAGAGCCATTGAGGGTTTATTTGTCTCGCAAAGTTTTTTTAGAACATGGCATGTGGAGTGAATAAGCTTTGTCTAGAACTATAATGACATCTTGCATGAGATTTATTGAAGCCTTGACGTGGAAATGGGAGAACAAAGCACATGGGTGGTGAACTTGAAAAGAGTTGAGCCATACATTTCATGGTTAAGAGGATGAACACTGTTTATACTAAAAAAATAATAATAATAAAAATAAAAAAAAGTGGGGGGAATATATAAAATATATATTGAGCCTTTAAAATACAATATGTCTCAAGGGCCAATATGAAATATTTCATATAAATATTATGATGAAATATATATATTAAAATAGATAGCCTGAGAAAACATATCTTGAGGCAATCTCAAATCCAAGATAGCCTGAGAACATATCTCGAGGCGATCTCAAATCCCAAGAGCCCGAGAACACATATCTCGAGGCAATCTCAAATCCACGATAGCCTGAGAACATATCTCGAGGCGATCTCAAATCCAAGATGGTCTAAGAACATATTTCGAGGCGATCTCAAATACAAGATAGCCCGAGAATACATATTTCGAGGCAATCTCAAATTTCAAGATGGCCTAAAAATACATATCTCGAGGCGATCTCAAGTTCGAAGATGGCCTGAGAATACATATCTCAAGGCGATCTCAAATTCCAAGATAGCCCGGGAACACATATCTCGAGGCAATCTCCAAGAAATACAAATCTCAAGGTAGCCCTAACACAAATCTCGAGGCGATCCCAAATGGTGAAATAGCACAAATCCCAAAAATGCCCAAATACATATCCTGAGGCAATATTTATTTTAAAGAAAAAAAAATTTTAATTTTAAAATTTAATTAAAGGTTTGAATCCCGTCTTATCTATTCCGGAGATGGTTACGGGAGGTTGAGGGATTTCACGGAGGGGTTTTCTCTTCTGGGGATAAGAATGAGAAGCTTTTAAAAAGGGGAGAGACTCTCCACTCAGACCAAAAAAAGGGGGGAGATAGAGGTCTTGTGTCTTTTTGATACGGTGATCACCCATTATCAGAGAAGAAGTTCTTGAAAGGTGATGCTTCTATTATCGATATTATTATATAATATATATATATATATAACCATAGATTGAGGGAGAGTGAAGTTGGGAGTAATAAGCAGATAAAAAAAAGAGTGATTAATATATATATTATAAATAAATAAATAAACCCCTTTTCCCGTTCCTCTTCTTTGCGCCTTCGCCGAAAGGGCCTTTTGTACCCCTCCTCCGTCAAGCCACCGCTGAAGCTCGACGCCGCCGCTGGAGAAGTAAATATTATATATAGTATATATGAAGACGGAGGCTCTTTGCATCTCTAAGCACCGTCGGCCTCCTCTTTGTATCTCTGCGCACTGCCGGCCCCTGCTGCCGCCAACGAGATGTAGTCGCCGGTGAGAAGCCCCAAAGCAGCCCCGTCACTGGTGAGAGTCCCCAAATCAGCCCTGTCGCCGGTGAAAAGTTCAAGATCATCCCCATGCTCAAAGACACCATCGACGAGAGAGGCGAAGCACGTAAAGCAAGTGAAGCTCGCCAGCAAATCCATAAAGAAGAAGAGCCGAGATGCACCTTAAGCTCCGGGAAATCCTCTGGTCACGCTGCTCCTGGAAACCCTAGCGGAAGGACCCCGACGGCGCGCAGGCGGACAGAAAAGAAAGGCGGTTACCTCCCCCACCGCCGGCCTCCGCCGCCTCCGTTCGTTCACAAACCGCTGATCCTGACCAATCACCGTCGCTGAGCCGTCGGAGAAGGAAGCTAATCACCGGAAGAGTTATAATATTAATACATATATATTTATATTTCAAAGGGGGAAAAGGCAGTGGAAGCCACCCTTCTGTTATGTAACTTTTGTGCAACGGGCCGCCGAATCGGAGACCGATCACCGCCGAACCATCGGAGACAGATCACCGCCGAACCACCGGAGAAGGAAGCCTGCTCAGGCGGAGGAATATATTATAAATATATGGTCCGAAAAGGAGAAGGAGGCAGCCCCCTATGTCCTAACATTTCTTCGCCGCTGCCGAGTTTCTGATAAGATTTTTACATTCTCAAGAAGCTGAAGGATGGTAGCTCCACGTCCCTTCACAACCGAGCTGCCAACCTCTGATGTTGTTGACGGGCTGCTAATTCCCAGCGAGCACTGCTGAAGGAGATTACCTGTCGACAAAGTTTCGAAAGCCTTCTCCCTCATTGTAGCACCATAGAGGAACAGATTCATTCTGAGCTCGAACAGAAGATTATTGAAAGAATAGAACTTTGGACCTCCAGTTTTCAGGACACAAGATGCTTTTAGAATACTTGACCATATATGATCTTGAAGTCTTTGCCCTTTTCTGCAACTTCGGTGTTCTTGTTATAGCTGATTCAGTGTAAGAAGAGATTCTTCAACGGCTTGCCTTCTCGAACTCAACTCCTTCAATTTTCTCAAGTGAGCCAGCATCACAAGCAAAATGCATCTCCTCAAATACAATCTACAAGAGTTATTGACACTTGAAACAATAAAAACTTTGACCTTTCCTGCTGTAATGCATTGAAGATAGAGGGAACTCTGGAAGGTGATTGAATCTCTTCAGGATAATCCCAATAGTGCTCATTGTGTTCACCTTTGGGAGCACAGAATGCTGCTCGCATTTGCAAGTGTGGGTCTATGCAGCTATTCCAGTTTACAAAGAGGTTGTTGCTGCGTTGCTGCAAAAACAGAGGAAAAGAAGTTGCTGTCGCAAAAGAAGCCATGGAGCCAAAGAAATGGAAAAGCTGAAGAAAACAAAGGAAAAGAAGTTGCTGTCGCTATTATAAGAAAGGAGCTGATTGCTGTGAAAATAGAAAAGGGTGCTACTGTTTGAGTTTGCAAATATGTGGTTGTCCACTGAGAATGAAGTCTTGTGTAAAAAAAATTGTTTTCAATGATGGAGATTGTCCCAATAAAAGATCATCATGTATATGATCAGTTTAGTCAAAATACTCCAAGGAGAACCTTAAATACAAAAAAGAGTTTATTTTGTTGCTCTATGGCTCTTCCTGTGGTTTTCTTGCTGAGTTTGGTGACCCAGGACTAATTGCAAACACACCAGGAATTCAAATAAAGAAATGTTCAGATTCTCTTAGATATATGCACTGCAGAGAGTTCTCCAGGAGCATTTCAAGCTCTAGACGCCAAGTCCAGAAAAGTCAGACTATTGAAGAAACCCATATAAAGTACCCGCCAAGGAGGGACTCAGTGGCTACATTTGTTCCTTATTGAAACCTCCCATGAAGACAAAAGAAGAGGAAAGAAAATTTCATCCCTTCATTCAAAAAATAAAAAAATAAAAAAATAAAAGGTTGTGGAAAAGCATGCCAAGATGATGGGGCTGTTTGTTATGGAGATGAAGAGGTTGCTGCAGCAATAGAAAAAAAAGAGAAATAGGAGAAATACAACGATTTCAAATAAGTTTCATGATAAATGATGCTTCAGTTCAATCAAATGAAGCCACGTCGAAGGCAAGCAATTGGATCATGTAGAAGCTGTTGATATTCTTGTCAAAGCAATGGATGTTGAAACAAAGAAGACAACGATAAAAGGAGTTGTTGCTATAAGAAGCCGTTGTTGCCGTCATTATGGAAAAGAAGAAGGCTGCTGTATGCGCAAGGAAGCCACTATTCAAAGAGTTCTTGGTCATGTATCATGCCATCCATCACTTTTGGGTTGCAGAAGCTATGATAAATAATTTGATTCTCAAAGCATTCAATTGTAAAATTCTGGTGAGAAAACATTTTGAAAGGCACATAAAATACCTATGTGTGCGACATGCCTTTAAGATATTTGATGAAATGCATCAATGAACTAGAGTTGTTTTGGACATCCCATATTATATGAATGATGAGGGTTGAAATTGTAAGGAATTATGTTCATGGTTCCCAAATAAAAAAGCGTTTATTTCAAGCATTGATAAATCTTTGCTTTAAGAGAATAAAATGCAGCAGGAATTTTTATGAACATGGGTGCAGTTCCATGTTGGGGCTGAATTTTAAGGCAGGCAAAAGAGAATGCAGCAGTTGCCATGCTTGGGATGTATTAAAAATATATAGCACGAATATGATTAAATAAGCATGGTCATTAACCTTCCTTCCCCATGTTTCTTAATACTTGAGCAAGTATTCCTGCAATTTTGGAGAAAGAAAATTCATTGCCAAGTTGTAAAGTGCCCAGTAAGCATGGACTCGTTTAAACTCAATGGTTAATGAAATATGTTAGAAGGTAGTTCATGATTGGTTTAAAGTGGTAGTATTCCAGCATCACAACAACAGTTGAGGGCTAATGTGATGGTCAATCTATTCATGAAGATTCATGCATACATGGAGAATTGGGCCCCACTTGAAAGAGGGAAGAAAAGCTGCCCAGATATTCCTGATAAAGATGGGCCATTAATTGTAAAGTCTAATATGTCTAATATTAGTGTGATAAAGCCTCAAGTCATAGGCATGAAACATTCCAGGTTGGATGAGCATGTTGTGAAATTTGTGTGTTTTGGGATGGTGGAGAACTCATTTTAGAGCTGCAACACTAAGCAGATATACTGTTCACTGCTCCTAAAATTTGGAGAAGGATTTGATGAATGATAAAACTTTCAATTCTCTTGGCTATTTGAGAAGAAGTTCTTTGAAAGATATGTGATTCTATTAAGCAAGGAGTTTTGCAAGGAAGAGGGTATCACCAGCCCCTGGAAATGAATACTTGAAATACATTGCTGGAAGCATGGAGATCAAGAGGATAATGCAGAATTTTTTTGAAGCAATTCCCCAAACTTTCCTTAACTAAACAAGGTCAAAAGGGATTCTCCAGGAGTTGCAGCACCTCTTATTGATAGCTCCAGCTTTGGTGATAAGTTGCAGCTGCGATCATGGAGAAAGAGAGAAGGTAATATTGTAAGACTGTACAAAGACACAAAGAAGCCGTCTTCATTGCAAACTCCACTTCAAACTAGATGGATCCATATGCATATTCATGGGCTTTTCTAAGCTAGTGGTTTGTATAAAGATTGATGGCCAATTCAATCTCATAGGGTTGATAAGAGAATGATTAAAAAAAAAGAAAAAAAGGAAAAAATTTCAAAGGGTGTAATGCGCACACAACATGTTCGATCGATGAATTGTGAATGCATCTCTTATTAGCTTGTCAGCACAGGAGTTTCAAATATTAGATTAAATTTTGCGGATATGCTTCATATAAAAACTCAAAATTTAAAGTATGTGACCAAGAGGCTTCAACAAATCCTGGCCAGAAGACAGCGCGCTCATCCTGCAGGAAAAAAAAATGGAGAAAGGAGTCAACTCCTGCAAATTCTGCCAGATTGACCACTCTCCACTCAAAAGTCTATAACTCCAATCGAGTTGAAATCTGCGGCATTAGAAACTAGACTTCCATAGCTTTTCAACCATGTATGGTACAACTCCTATCAGCAGCCCAGTTGGTACAGTTCTTGATGGAAAGAAGACCAATTTCTGCAGTTTTGACTGTCTGACTACCTTCTATTCAAGCGCTGATAACTTTTGATAGAAGACTCAGATTGGAATGAAATTTGCGGCATCGGAAACTAGACATCCAGGGCTTTCTAACCATATAGGGTGTGGCCATATTGATGGCCTAGTTGGTACAGTTTTCAGTTACAAGGCAGTGCAAGACTGCAATAAATTTATGGGCTGTTGGCGTCCATAACGCGACAACACTACAACATGAATTCAAAGGGGATGGCGAGGTGGAAAGCGGCATTCCTAAATAATAAAATAAATAAACAAATTAAGCAAATGAACAAATAAATGATATTTATGAACATCTCATGATGATATCCATATGTAATGAAAGTTATGATGAATAAAAAATCATTTTTCATTCATTGCCTCTCTACTTGTACTTTTGCCCTTAATCGGAGGTTCCCACGACATTGTCTGGGGTAATTAATAATAGGGGCTTACCTCTATTAGGAATGGAAGAATCCACACAATAAAAAATAATATTTGTACTTCGATGTATCGCCTGGTAGACCTTCACAGACACGATGCCATGCGGGCATTTTCGATCCCACAAACACTTATATTTTCTTGTGTTGATTGCTTTTCGTGGAGATGTTTTGATAAGTGTTCATTTGAGAATAATTTTATATCATATTCATATATGCTCCGCATAAAATTTTGAAAACTTTTTGCCCACCGATACTAAAACTATATTTATTCTAATCAACAGGGCATGATACAAGGACCCCGGAGGAAAGAAAGCATTTTGAGAGAAACCGGGATCCCAAAGCACCGAGAAGGGCCCATACGGGCATTTATACGGGCTGACATACTACCGTATATTGGCTCTTGAAGGGAATACGGGTCAATATACAGCCCGTATAATAGATGGTATGGTAATGATTGGCCCATATATGGGCTGATATACGTGGTATAAGGGCCCATATGGAGGTGGCTGGCCCGTATACGGGCTGATATACGCCCGTATACGGGCCCGTACATCGTAAATTTAAGCGAATCTGTAGATCTAGAAGGGGGCAAATTATTTATGGGGACATCGCGGAATTCTTTAAACCTTTCCAACCATCTCTCTTCAGTTGGAGTTATTTTCTCCTTGCTAGCAATGTGTGTTCGAGGTGTTCCCCATTGAGTACTGAATTCCCAACCTTCACTACTGGACACGAAGAAATATTTGCTCTTCCAATCCTTAATCGAATCTGGGACTGAACTAAGAAACTGTCTACCTTGTCTAGCACCGAAGTAGAACCAATCGGTTTTTCTATCTTGATTAAGACTAAAGAGGTGACTAGAAAGACGAACGGATGGTTCAACTTTGTAGTAGATTGAAACCATCACAAAATCGCAAAGAATTCTCCATGAATTTGGAGATAGTTGAGAAGGGTTTAGATTAAAATACTGAAAGATGTCAACAAAAATCTTAGGAAAAGGCAGTCTGAGCCCGGCTAACAAGGCATCTTGATAAACTACTAAATCTCCATCCTGAGAAGGAGAACAAGCACGTTCGGAGGGAGAGAGGACTCTATAAGAGAATTTAGAACAAGGAATTTGGGTGTATGATTCCAAAGAAAATTCAGTAGCATCTCCCCTAATTATCGGCTCCCAAAAATTATACAAGAATTCTCCAAAAACAACCAATACACTTGGATTTTATACAATCATACATTCATTAATTTCATACTAAGAGCATTTCAAAGCCTTTAATATCCCCAATTTAATGGCATGATCTCTATTCACAACCCAGCCCGACCAATCCAACTTAGAGTTAATACATACCTCGCAGTCTGAGATTGAGTCGTCGAGGCTCAACAATGAGTCTTCCTTCTCAGTATTGCAGCTCGTCGGAGCTTTACCGGTCGTCAACCAAAATCGAGATCTCAACAGGAGCAGGAAGGAGAAAGAGGGGCGAAGCTTGAGGTCTGGCCTGGGGAGCAGAGCTCATGTGCCTGGAGGCAGGTGGAGCTAGGCGAAGGAGCTGCCGGCTGCGCTAGGGCGCGGGCACCAACTTGGGGCGGAGCTGGTCGCAGCTGCAGGGCAACGTCAGGCCGTGAGGCGTGAGGCGGAGGAGGAAGCGGTCATGGCGGCCTCTTGTCGCACGCAGCGTCTTGCAAAGGAGGTCGGACCGAGGTCATGGGTTGGGTCTGTCGAGCGGCAACGACGGAGGCTGGTGTAGGCGGCGTCCGGGCGCGACTAGATCCTGGTAGGGATAACCGGTCGCCAGCAGACTTGGGCGGAGGAGGCCGAGCGCGGACAAATCAAGGCAGGGGCAGTCGGGCGCGGACAGATCCTGGCAGGGGCGGCCAGGCGGAGGCAGATCTGCCGGTGGGGTTCGCCGGTAAGTGAAAAAGGGGCATGAGGGATGAGAAGCACGAGAGAGAGGGGAAATGAGGAGAGAAGGGCTCAAATTGATTCAATTGAATCAAGCCCTAAGTTCCTTCATATTTTATTAAACTATATAATATAATATTCTATATTATCTTGTCATCATGTAGCCTCACGGGTCATCCTTACTCCGACCGGATCCGAGAAAACTAGATCTAAACAGTAACTCGACATAATTTATGCCCTTTTGTTAACCCAGATTAATTAGGGTTTAATCCTATAATTCCTCTCTTAATGCAATTAAACCCCTCACTGAGTTATTTTGTACAGAGGTCATTATAACTTGTTATTTATATGTGGTTCAGTATTTCATCCATAACTTGGGCTACAGGCATTGGAATTGCGCGTTCAACCCCATTTCGGAAAGCTTATTCCCGCGCACATCTATCGCCCACAAGCTATGCTATGTGGGCCTCAAACTAGATTTCCAAATTCCATTGTTTTCCCCTTCAAATTTTCAGTTTAAGATTTTTGGGAAAATACGTGTTTATTCAAGGGTGGTCTTTACATTTTGCACTTATCTATTTTTATTTTTATTTTTATATTTTTCCTTTGCTTGAGGACAATCAAAAGTTCAAGTGTGGGGGTATGATAAGTGCACAAATATACATATATTTCCATCATATTCACATGCACTTATCCTGTTGTTTCGTATCTTCCTCTATTTTTGTTCTCCTTTGGGTTTGTTTTGTGATTGAGCAGGTAAAATAGACACTCGGAGCAAAAGGAACAAGAAATTGGACGAAACAGGGCAAAACGAGTGAAAAGAGAACTTCGCAGAGGTGTGCACGGACTCAATATAATTTGGCATGGCTGTGCATACGCCCGTACTCTTCAAGAAATTAAAAATGTGTAGAGATTAAGCAGCGAGAGTTGGTACGGGCATGCGTGAGATGTGCAAGGTCGTGCCAAATCAGATAAAGTTCTATATAAACCCACCGAAGGCATAAAGTTTGGGGACTTTTGGTGGAGCAATCTTTGGCGGGTGTTCGGAGCGGCGTTAGGGTTTCAAAGGAGATTGAAGGCAGAGAAGAAATCGAGCAAGGGAGTCCCCAAGTTTTCAATTATGTCTTCCTCCAATATTTTTGTTTATGTTTCCATTAGCAAGAGAGGCTAAACCCCGTTAGGGGTGTCTCGGACACTTGAACCCTAGCATGATTTATTAATTGAATTATATTACTTATTGGTTTTTCTTTATTTGATAATTCTTGTGAACTCTATACTTGATTTATGTGATGATACCTTGCACGAGCCATGACCAATTGCCTCGTTAGATTCTAGCAAACACAGGTGTGCTTGGGGTTTTGACTTACATGTCTCTATTATACATAGATCCATATCTCTTTTAGTTAGATTACAACTAGGCATAAGTAATGAGTTCGATCCGCATACCGAAAAGGTTGATGGAAAGGAAATCATTGAGCGTGGAGACGTCAAAATTCAAAAGGTTGATGGAATGGAAAATGCAGCAGATCCATTCACCAAGGCTCTTGGTGTAAAGGAGTTTGACAAGCACAAGTGGAAATTGGGAATGAAGTACATGACCGATTGGCTCTAGTGCAAGTGGGAGATTGTTAGAGATATAGTTGATATGCCCTATGACCAAACTCTTGTGTAATGATTTGAACACATTTCAAACAATATAGTTTGATTAACATATGGCATTGTCTTTCTTTTGTCATCATATTAAGTGCTTAATATGATGAAGTCCTTGATTAAATTTAGAGACTCATTATTATGATAGAGATCAAAATAATGAGAGTCAAGTCTTAAACAATTTAATCTAAATTGTTCTTAATCACAGGATCATTAAGCTTAGGACATTAGTGATCCGGTTAGATCAATATATGTGTGATAGTCTCTATAAGATAAAGATTAGTTGATCTCATTAACTAAATCACATATATAGATGATGCATATGGAGATATGTTCATTGAACTGACTCAATTGAGAATTCCTATTGGTTAATATTACCATAAACTATCAATAGGATATTCTCTTGAAGAATGAGATATAATAGTTCCTTTGACCTGAGATCGTCATAGTAATTAATAAGCTATTTATCATACTTTGATTCTGGACACCTATTGCCCTAAGACGATAGTTGAAAGGATATTGGGTATGATTAAAATACTTGTAGAATTAATGATTGATCAAGATGGATTCTGTCAACTCTAGGTAATGAGTTTGAGCTCTATGTTGTCATTATTTATAACGACTAAATTAAGACCTTGGCCAGGGCAAACGAATGAAGAAGAAAAGAGTTTCTTAAGTCATTCATTGGTCGGTTATAATTGACATGAAACATAGTTGGTAACCTATTGGGATTTGACAGTCCAACCATATCCTAGGGTTGACCCAGAGCTTTATTGACAGAAGGAAAATATTACATTATTCTTCAACGGGTTTTTGAGAGTAATTGTATACTTCATGCTATCCGGTTGTTAAGGAGTGTTGCTAGACGCCAACCTTGATTAGTAAATTAGTATGACTAATTTACTACCGGCTTAGTATTGAACCTATGGGGTCACACACTAACGAGTGTTCTAATCTTTGCTAAAGGATTAATTATTTCATTATTTGATAATTAAATTAGATTATTTGATTAATCAAATAAATAAAATAATTAGTCCAAATGGAATATTATTATATTCTTTACTAGCATAGAGAATATAGTTAATATTATTGGACAAATTGAATGATCATTGCATGAGATGGTTTAGGGAAGCCAAAGGTCTCAAGGTGGTTTTGGTTTGGGAAACCCAAAAGCCACATGCAAATGGTTTATGATTTTGGGAAGACCAAAAGGGTTTTGGGAAAACCAAAAGTCATGCATGCTTGATGGTTTTGGTTTTTGGAAAACCAAAAGGTTTTGGGAGACCCAAAAGCCTCATGCAAATACCTATATATATGTAGGCTTGCATATGGGTTAAAATAATAAGAAGTGATACAATCCATCAAGGGAAGTGAGAGTCACAACATATGGTTCAAATTGTCCGGGGATTCCATTTGTCAAAGGGTTGATAGCAAAGGTTGGTCTCGGTGTGGATACGCATAGGGTCTTCGCATTATCGAAGAGTTTTAGAAAAAAGGGCGAATCCCCTTCCAAGGTATGTTCTAGATCCCATCTTTAACAAGTTAAATAAATTTTAAATACAAATAGATCTTCCATTGGATTATTTCGCCTTCTGCTGCGTGTTTTGAACACCGAACAATCCTACAGTGGTACCAGAGCCATTGGTCTTTGTGTTTAAAATTTATTGCTAAATTTATTTAATTTGAAAGAATTTCTTTTATATGTGATATATTGGTTTATTCTTGCTTCTATTTTTTGATACATGTGATGTATATATAGAATGCACTCTTAGCATATGAAATTTTTGTTTATTTACTACATGCATATCCTTTATATAATTTTTGAATTATATGTTACATATGATGTAAATCAATTTAGGATTAATTGCATGTAGACAACATGAAATTAATTCATATGCTATAAGTGATTAGATCACTATGTTGTTAAAAGTTTTTTTTAACATATGATATTTTATTTACTATGTTGATGCCAAAAACTGGTCCACGTCACGCTTCGGTCACTGTTGCCTCGTGATCTGGTCTCAGCTCTCGACCAACGGTTAGAATTTATAGTTGATGTGGACGCTTACTTACGCCTCTGAGGAGAGTGCGAAGAGCATCATAAAAACTCCGCTCGGAATTACTGAAATTACTCATCAGCGAGCCTGTAAAAAAGGAGAGGACGGTGATCGGAATTGGGCCTTTCTGCCCGGATTCAGCTCCGATGCTTAAGTCAGAAAACTTGAATAGAGAATCTTAGTTTTAGGCAGTTTTTTGTGTGATGAGTTTTTTTCGGATCCCTTTTCTTCTATTAGCGCTCTCCTTTTATAGCACCTTAGAGGCGGTTCAGGAAAGGCGGTGGAGTAAGGCGGTGAGTTAGGTAAATATCTCTTAAGGCGGTAGGAAGGCGGTAGGAAAATATCTGCCCACTGTAGCAGGTGGATAAGGCCCACTCACTGTAGAGGCGTTAGATGTTTCTCTATCTCTTTCTTTCTACCCTACGCCCTTTATGAGAGGGTTGTTACAATTCCGACGGACTTGTTCGCAGGATTGAATCCTTACGCTATTTGCCGAGCGGAATTGTGCAAAGATGGTGATACTGCCATGTAGCCAAAGGAACAAGTGGTCCTTTAGCTTAACGACACCTGTCTTCACCAAATAGATAACGACACCTGTCTTCACCAAACATATCCGTAACACTAGTCCCTCCCCTAGTGTACTTGTTCGAAAAATCTAAGTGAGGGGTGAGCTAAACGCACGTTTCGCTTGGTTCGAGAACAAGTATCATTCTTAGTTGGCATGTCTATGTAGGCGTAGGCTCTGTGTACGGTCGCTTGTACCTAAAGGACACATGTTGACACATGTTTTAATAGGCGACCGACGTTTACTGTGTTATCTTCTCGCTGTTATCGAGGTAGATTTTGGTTCCGGAATTCTCGCCTATAGTGTCGATGGGCTCTCCTATTTAAGGGCTTGTATGGATAGGGTGTTTTGACCAGAAAACTTTTGCACCCTTGTATTTTTGTATCATGGCTCGGTAGCTTGTCTTTTTACAAGTTTTTCACTTTTCTCAATGCTCTCGCCATTTGCGAATTCCAGTTCTTTTTATGAGCACCTATCGGAACTAAGGATTTGGGGTAATCCACTTGGTGAGTCCAAGCGAGCTGTGTTTGGCCGTCTATTTTCTTGATTGACGGGGGTAGGTGAAATGAGCATAGACGGGGTGGGAAGCTTTTCATGTTGACCATGATGTGGAGTCTGGAGACCTCTTAGTTTTTACTTACGCAGGGGGTATGCGCTTCGAAGTTGAGATGTTCGGAGATGACTCCTGCCGTAGAGAGGTGGGTCCCCACCTCCGTCCTCGCGCCGAACCAAGCTCCCCTAGTGGCAACGAGGATAGCGACGGCTGCGGAAGCCCGTGTATCTCCTCCGAGTCTTATCCGAGCGTACCTTCGGACGGGTCCGCGGACGTTTAGTTAGGATAATCCGTTCGGAAATATAGTTAGGATAATCCGTTCGGAAATATGTTAGGATAATCCGTTCGGAAATATGTTTTAGGGTTTGTTATATCGCTTTATTTACGTCCGTCATGTGTAACTTGAATAAATGACGTTTTGTCGTTTTGTTTTTAAATCCTTTGGCATTTTTATGGCCTTTGTTGATGATCCTATGTTGGAGTGTGCGCTTTGTCTTTGTGCGGTACAGGCTCTGCCTTCCATGCGTACCGGCTCTACCTTCCATGTAACGCTTTCTGTTCCCCAAGACGACACGTGTCTCCTCTACTATTTAGCATTTAAAGGGGGATAGTGGCGCGACATGCGCGGCGTGTGCGTTTTGTCAACGTTATGATGGGCGATGGGGCGTGATTTTCTATGTGCGCCAGGCGGCGCTTGGTACTGCTGACGTGGACAGAATTTTGAATTGTTTCGAGGAGGTGTATGATGGTTGTTTGAACGGTTCAGATTTGTGGGCCTTTGGTTCAAGGGTTCAGATCGGAACACAACCCTAAGATCTAACGGCCACGGATTCATTGCCTTTGTATATAAGGGGAACCGTACAGGCAGCAAAAGATTGCTTCGAAAATCGAGTTCTCTTCTCCAGATTTCCTCTTCTCCGGCGAGCTCTGGTTTAGTGCTTTTTTTCTTATCTTTTTCCTCCTCTAAGGTAATGGCTAGCACTACTTCTTCTTCCTCTAGTTCTTCTCATGAGCCCTCGATTCCCTTTTCGTCCAACCCTACGGTTTCTGTTGTGATTCCGGCGATCCCGGGTGAACTTGGAGGCGTTCCAGTTCAGGGTTCGCGGGTTCATCCTGCCTCTAGGGCAACGGGTAGGGGGTCTGATACATTCATAAGTCTTCTTGGACAGTCGGAGGTAGATAGCCTGGTAACTAAATATGAGATAAATCTCTCACTGTTTGAGGTTAGGGTTCCTTGTTCTGGGGAGAGGGCAAGTTCTCCCAGGGAAGGGGAGATAGCCATCTATCAAGATGCGCTATTAGGTGGCCTTAGACTCCCTTTTTCTGATTTTGCTAAGGCAATACTAGAGGAGTATCATTTGTGTCCTTCACAGTTGGCCCCGAATTCTTGGAGACTACTGAACGGCTTTGTTATTGTTTTCAAGCATTACGGAATAAATCCGACCGTCCGTTGGTTCCGTATGCTTTTTAGTCTATGTCTAGAGTCTAACGCGATTGGTATTACTTCTCGGCTCGTCCTGGGAGGAAATTTTTAGGGAAGGTTCCTTCTTCCATTAAGCGATGGAAGAGCAAATTTTTCTTTGTCAAAAGTAAGTCCGAGTGGGATGTCCGAACAAAGTGGGAGGTTCCCCGAACGGACATCGCTTGTGAGGAAATGACGGGTGAAGAGGTGGGTCTTCTTAAGTCAATGACAGGGTTATCCAAAGTGTACATGGATGAGTTCTTGACAAAGGAAAACCTTGTTAAATGTCGTTTGATAGTGTCCGCCGGTAGGAATTATTCGTGTACCTTACTAGTCTGATTTTTAACTTCAGTATCTAATTTTTTGATATTTGTTTTGTAGAAAATCCGATGGAGGACGAGGACCTGAGCTATGTTAAGGGTCTTTTGGCCTCTTTCGAGGGCGAAGTTCACCCGTCCTTGCCTCGCGGGCGGAAGAAGAAGGAGGTGGTACTTGGCCAAGGGGCTGATACCTCCAAGGAGGAAAGAAAGAAGAGGAAGAGAAAAGAGACGGGCTCTTCCAAAGAGGGGGTTAAGAATGACCCCAGTGCAGGGTCCTCACGGGAGAGGAGGACCAAGAGAAAGAATTCCGAGGACGTATCAGGTCCCGGAATTGTAGAAGAACTAGTGGGGGCGCCTCAGGAAGAGGTTTGTGCGGAAGAAATCCGCCCGACGTTGTCCCCAATTTCCGAGGGTCCTTCTTCCAGCCGGCCGGAGGACATCCTTCTCGCAGAAGTGAGAATTCCTATTTTCTATAGGTATGTTTCACTTAGAACTTTTAACTTAGGTTCTATTTTGCAGGCGGAGCTAGGAGAAGCGGCCTTCGTGGATAAATTAAGAGTGGCGGATTCCGTTTTAAAGGGATCTGCTACTAAGCAGAAGGAGTTACCTTCTGAGGATACTCCTTTTCGTGATGTCAAGTCCGTAAAGGATGTTTTAATGGCCATGCGGCCCGAGCAGCTCTCTACAAAACTCCGAAGGGCTGGCAGGGAAGAGGCCACTTACCAATTATTCCGTTCGGCCATGCTGGTAAGGGTTGTTCTCATATTTCCCTTTATTTCTAAATTTGGTATATTTTTATGAGCGTTTTGTTATTTCGTAGACCGCACAATGGGCGGATCGGGTTGGTGCTCTTTGCCAAGAAGATTTGGCCAAGATGGAAATGAATAGGGCAGATATCGCTCAGTTGAGCTCTAGGGTGGCGGCCTTGGAAGAGAAGGAGAGGAAACAGCATGACGCTATCCAGGCCCTTGAGCGAGACAAAGCCGGCTGCAACAACTATCTGCCCTGGAGAAGGAGAAGAACGATCTAGTGGCTCAGCTATCTATTTCCAAAGGTTCTCTTCTGACTGCTGAGGAGGATATCAAAGGGTTACAAGATGAATCCAGCAGTTTGAAGAAGGAACTCCAATCTACTCAGGAGGAGCGAGCCGCCGTTCGATGGGATCTAAAGCTGAAGGCTGCTGAGCTTACCGCCGTTCAAAATTTGAGTTGGCGGAAATAAAGGGGAGCGTGATACACTTAATGCGATTTGGCTTCCGTTTGAAAGCTCCTAAGTCCGACTCGCAAGAAATTAAGGATTTAATGGAACGAAATGGACAATTTAGAGAAGGAGGTTGCCCTACTTAGGGCTTAAAGTTAAAGATGGGGCCACTTTCGTATATATATTCTATGGTGCAACAAGTGGGCCATCATATTCCTCCTAAGGAGGTTTTGTCTATGGGGCTGGCTGGAGTCTTGAAGAAATTTACGGAGCTCAAAGAGCAACAAGTCATCAAGACCCCGGAGGCTCCTGTCTCTGCTCCTTCGGCTGACCCTGCTCCTTCGGAACCTTCTACCCAAGCTCTTTCAGAAGCAGGCGGTCGCCCTGAGGGCCCTAGCTCTTAGGATGTTTTTCTTTTATGAATGTTCTTGTAACTTGGAATGTAATTTTTATTCATATGAATGAAACGCAAACCTTTAGTTTGATGAAGTTTTATTTCCGAGTGATGGTTATCCTTAACCATATAAGAAATTCATTTGAGAAGTATTTTCCGAAGTCTTTTGTAAACTTCTTCTTTCTTCCCTCTTCCTTTGATTTTGTAAGATGCTTCGTAACGAGTCCTTAGTCCAATCGCGGGACTTTAAGTTGTTGAATGAGGTACTCATCTTCATAAATGAGATTGTTGCCTCATATTTCGATCGGGATTTTTGCCCCTTGCTTTTTGGATAAGAGTTGTCGTTCTATCCCCACAGGATAATTCCGACTCGTCTTCCAAGAATGGGAATTTCACCGCATTTTTGTAGGATGGGAATTTCACCGCATCTTAGTAGGATGGGAATTTCACCGCATCTTAATAGGATGGGAATTTCACCGCATCTTAATAGAATAAAAAGAAGACTTGAGCTTTATTCTGTGAATTTTAAGAGGCGACTCTGAGAATTTCTTGATAGTAAGCGTCGTAGATGTTCGACATGGAATGGGCGCTTGTGTGTTTTTCCGTCCATATTTACTAGATAATAGGTGCTTGCTAGGGACGATTCTTTGTATGGCGTAAGGGCCTTCCAGTTAGGAGTTAGCTTCCCGTTAAAGCTTTTATTTCCACGAAACTCATTTTCGGTAGGACTAGATCGCCGATTTGGAAGAAGACTCTTTTTACCCTTAAGGTCATAGAACCTTTTTACCTTCTGGTGATAGATGGTTGCCCTCGTTTCCACAGCTTCTCTCCGTTCTTCAAGTAGATCAAGTTCCGCTCGGAGTTTTTTCTCATTCTCTTCTGAGGAGAAAGTTTGCTGTGTCCGCAAGGTAGGCATCCCTATTTCTGCAGGGGATGACGGCCTACGCCCCATAAGTGAGGGAGAATGGGGTCTCTCCGGTAGGAGTTCTTGTTGTTGTCCTGTAGGCCCAAAGGGCGCTCGGAATTTCTTCTACCCAGTTAGTCCCATTTCTGAATACCCGTGTTTTCAGTGTTTGAAGTAGGGTGCGGTTTGTCACTTCTACTTGGCCGTTGGCTTGGGGATGTGTCACAGACGTTAATCTGGATTCAATTCCGAGCTCTGAGCAAAAGCTTTTGAAGGCTTTGTTATCAAACTGTCGTCCATTATCGGAAATGAAGGCGACTGGAATGCCGAATCGACAGATAACCGCTCGCCATAAGAATCTTTGACAGGCTTTCTCCGTGATTTTGGCCAAGGGTTCAACTTCCACCCATTTGGTGAAGTAGTCAATGGCGACTATTAGAAACTTCATTTGCCTAACTGAAGTGGGGAACGGCCCTAGGAGATCGACTCCCCAGATGGCAAATGGTCTAGGGCTAATGATGGGTGTAAGCTGTGCCGGTGGTCGCCTCTGAATCTTGGAATGCCGCTGGCAGGCATCGCATTTCCGAGCGAACGCTATTGCGTCTTGAGTTAGTGTTGGCCAGTAATAACCTTGTCGTAGGACTTTGTAACTTAAGGCTTTGCCCCCTATGTGACCTCCTCCAATGCCTTCGTGAATTTCTTGAAGGATATAACTAGCTTACATTTGGATGCAAGCATACTTAAGAAGGGTTGCGTATAGGATCTTCTATATAGGTTCTCATCGATGATGGTGTACTGAGCGGATTTGTAAGAAATCCGTCTGGCCTCTGCTTTGTTGGGTGGCGCAGGTCCACCTTGTAGATAATTTCTGATGGGGTCCATCCAGCTTGACTCTTCGGCTGCACTTTGTACTTCTTCCTCTAATCCGTCGATGGTTTTTGTGGGAAGATATTGTAGGTTAAAGGAAGGCTCTGTGTCTCCGTTCGGTGCTGTGGCCTTTTTGGACAGAGCGTCCGCCTCTTCGTTTTGCGTTCGACAGACTTTTTCAATTTGGAAGCGAGCGAAGTGTGGAACTATTTTCTTTACCACTGCTTTGTACTTGACCATGTTTTCTTCCTTCGCTTCAAAGCTGTGGCTTACTATTAGCTGTGAGTCGGAATATACGTGCAGTCTTTGAATTCGAGCCCCGGGCGAGTGTAATCCTGCGATGAGGGCTTCATATTCGCCTCATTGTTGGTTGCTCGGAATTGGAACTTCGATGCCGCGATTTTCCACTTGGAAGGAGAGTAGAGGGCGAACCTAACCTTGCCCCGCCTTTTCTTCCGTTGCTGATCCGTCAACATATAAGGTCCATGGGATGTTAGGGCTTTCTTCTGGACTCTGTGACGGGGGTTCGTCCCTGTTTGCTGGGAAAGTTAATTCCGCGACGAAATCTGCCAGCACTTGAGCCTTTATTGCCGTTCGGGGTTTGTAGGTGAGATCGAACTCGCCCAATTCTATCACCCACTTGGCTAGGCGTCCGGAGTTTTCAGGTTTATGGAGAATCTGCTTTAGCGGCTGATCAGTCAATACTATGATCTTGTGGGCTTGAAAGTACGGCCTCAACCTCCGTGCAGACGTGATAAGAGCAAAGGCCAACTTTTCAAGTGGTAGATATCTCGATTCTGCATCGTTAAGGATTTTACTTGTGTAGTAGACAGGTTTTTGAACTCCGTTATCTTCTCTCAGAAGAACTGCGCTGACCGCGTGTGGGGCGACCGCCAAGTAAACGTAGAGTTCTTCTCCCACCTGTGGCTTAGCTAGTAGCTGAGGCGACCGGAGATAGTCCTTAAGCCCCTGAAAGGCTTTTTCGCATTCTTCTGTCCACTCCATTTTGGGTGCTTTTCTTAGGGCTTGGAAGAGTGGGAGATTTTTCTCTCCGGCTTTGGAGATAAATCTGCCAAGCGCGGCGAGACGCCCGTTAAGCCGCTGAATTTCTTGAAGACTTTTGGGCGATCCCATGTCAAGAATAGCTCTGATTTTGTCTGGATTCGCTTCTATCCCTCTTTGTGTCAAAATAAATCCCAGGAATTTTCCTGATCGAACGCCGAAAGAACATTTGTTCGGGTTTAACCGCATAGTATAAATCCGAAGAGACTGAAAAGCCTCTTGTAAGTCTGACAGGTGTTCATTGGCCTTTCGGCTCTTTACTAAGATATCGTCCACATAGGCTTCAACATTTCTGCCAATTTGCTCTCTGAAGACTGTATTTATGAGCCTCTGGAAGGTGGCTCCGGCATTTTTTAGGCCGAACGGCATCACCTTATAGCAGTACGTTCCCGTGCTCATAATGAAAGACGTTTTTTCTTCGTCGCCTTTGGCCATTCGGATTTGGTTGTAACCTGAGAAGGCATCCAGGAAGCTCAACATTTCATGCCCCGTTGTTGAATCAACCAAACTATCAATTGACGGTAAGGGAAACGAATCTTTCGGGCAGGCTTTGTTTAAGTCCGTGAAGTCAACGCACATCCTCCATTTTCCGGACGTCTTTTTCACCAGGACCACATTGGCTAACCAGTCTGGGTAGTATACCTCTCGGATAAACTTAGCTTTTAGGAGGTTAGATACTTCTTCCTCCGCGGCCTTCTGCCTTTCTGGTGCAGAATTTCTCCTTTTCTGCTTTGTGGGTTTAAACGATTGATCGATGTTGAGACGATGCTCGATGATATTACGCTTTACGCCCGGCATATCCTCTGAAGACTAAGCGAAGAGATCGGAATTTGCTCTCAATATTCCCATGAGATCTTCCCATTTGCATCAAATCTGCCCCAATCCGTGCCGATGCGGTCCGTTACGGTTGTGTCTAGGGGATTTGTTAGCAATTCTTCGGCGGTGTAGGTGAAGCTCCTCGTTTTCCCGTTCGGCCATTCTGCTGACTAACATGGCTTCTGAAACCTTTGTCTTGCTGCTGTTGAGAGTTTTCCCTTTGAGGGTTGAGACATAGCATTGCCATGCCAGGGGTTGATCTCTTCTTATCTCTCCGCTGCCACTCTCAGTTGGGAATTTGAGGAGAAGGTGATAAGTGGAGATTACGGCTTTCAAGGCGTTGAGGGTTGGTCTGCCAAGGATTACGTTGTAACTTGAAGCACAACGCACAACCAAGAAGTTTGCTGTCACTGTTGATGACCTTGGCGAGTTCCCTACCGTAACTGGCAAGGAGATCATTCCTTCTGGCTGTACTACCCCTCCGGAGAACCCTACCAAGGATGATTTTACCGGAAGCAAGTCATCTGCGTCATATCTCATTCTTTCGAAAGCACTCCAAAAGAGGATATCAACTGAACTTCCACTGTCTATCAAAACTCTTTTCATCTGGAAACTGGACACTTTGATAGCGACAACCAACGCGTCATCATGTGGGTGGCGAACTCCGCTGACGTCATTATCATAAAAGATGATTGGAGCCGTAGGTCGAGATCGTCTTCGTGGCGTTTCTATTTCCTGCGTGGTTCCCACCATTTGGGCGTAACTTTTCCGAGAGGCGGAACTTTCACCACCGCAGCCAGGACCACCACTGATAAATCCCACCATTTCTCCTTTTTCTTCTTCAGGTTGTGAAACTTCAGGTTCCCCTTGAATCTCAAGGTTGATGTATTGTTCTAATTGTCCCTTTCGAACGACATCTTCTATTGCGTTCATCAAGTGGGTACACTTTTCTGTGTCATGTCCTCTGGATTGATGAAACTGGCAATACTTCTTACTGTTCTTTTGCCGTTCGGCGTTTCTTGCAGGCTCCGGCCACGTCAGAAGCTTTTGTTCTTTGATTTGCATAAGAATGTGGCTTCTGGTTTGATTCAGCGGGGTATGGTGATCATATCTGACAATTTTTCCTTCCTTAGAAGGCTCTCTGGGCTGTAGCATATGTCGTTGGGGTCGTGCGGAGGTTTCCAGGCCTCTGTTTATGCCTTTGCCCTCCCTGTGCGATCCTTTTTCCTTTCGTGTATCCGGGGGCCTTCTGCTAACGCTATGGTGGGTTTCTCCCTTCTGGGTGTCTACAGGTCCACGTCTAGCCTCTTCTTCCCAACCCATATAAATTTCCTCGGAATTGATATACTTTTGGGCGTGGATCATAAGGCGGGAATGGTTTTTGGTGGATCTAGTGTCAGGGAAAATCGGAAGGGGGAGTCTAATAACCCTTCCATTAGAAAAGTCATAGCCATTCGCGGCGGGAGGTCCGCAACATTAGCTGTCTCGTCTATGTAACGGCTTAAATAGGCACAGAGCGTTTCTCCCTCATTTGCTTAATGCTTGAAAGGGTAGACGGGGTTTTCTTTTGCTTTGAGTAATTGTCAAAATAGGCTAGGAAGCGATCTGCTAAAATCTGAAAAGAAGTAATTGTACTAGATGGGAGATCGACAAACCAGTCTTGCGCTTTTCCCTCTAAGGTGGCGGGAAAACCTCGGCACATGCGAGCGTCTGTGACTCCAGTGAGGAGCATCTTCGACCGAAAGATTTCAAGTGTCGGGATGGATCAGTTTTGCCTTCATATGCGGTCATAACTGGCGGTCCGAAGCTATCCGAAACTTGCTCTCCCAATATTTCTTTGACAAAGGGTGAACACATACTGAGAACGTGTCGCTCGGACTTTCCGTTTTCTCGAGAGAGGTTCTGTCGTTGAGTCCTTCTATCAACTGTTTGAACAGATGGACCATTCTGTTCCATCCTTGTCCGTTCGGTCCTTGTGGTGGCCTGCTGCCTGCGTCGAACGGAGGGAGGTTCTGAACTAGCGGAAAAGGCGGTCCTTTCTGTCTTCTCTTTATGGGTGCGAGTTCTCGTTCTCCCTCTCGCTTTTGAGAATTATCCAAATTTGTTGGTATGTTTGGCGTTGGAACTTGTGTAGGAGGAGGCGGAGGATGAGTCAAAGCATGAGCGACTGAGTCAACCGTTCCAATTGTTGCTTTGTAGGTTAAGGTAAAATTCGGAACAGATTCTTGAGGTTGAGCGGAAGGATTTTACGATGGCGGTAAGATGGGCGGACTATCTCGACCGGATTTCTTCATGCCTTGGACCTCATGAGATCCTTGGGATTATTTGGGGCTCCTCGTTCTTGAATTCATTTTGATCTTACGGTAGTGGTCATTTGGCTTTTCGTAAGGGTCCCCACGGATGGCCAAACCGCTGATGCCAAAAGCTGGTCCACGCCACGCTTGGTCCTTTGTTGCCTCGTGATCCGGTCTCGGCTCTCAACCAGCGGTTAGAATTTATAGTTGATGTGGGCGCTTACTTACGCCTCTGAGCGAGGGAGTCACGAAGAGCATCATAAAAACTCCTTCGGAATTACTGAAATTACTCATCAGCGAGCCTGTAAAAAAGGAGAGGACGGTGATCGGAATTGGGCCTTTCTGCCCGGATTCAGCTCCGATGCTTAAGTCAGAAAACTTGAATAGAGAATCTTAGTTTTAGGCAGTTTTTTGTGTGATGAGTTTTTTTCGGATCCCTTTTCTTCTATTAGCGCTCTCCTTTTATAGCACCTTAGAGGCGGTTCAGGAAAGGCGGTGGAGTAAGGCGGTGAGTTAGGTAAATATCTCTTAAGGCGGTAGGAAGGCGGTAGGAAGGCGGTAGGAAAATATCTGCCCACTGTAGCAGGTGGATAAGGCCCACTCACTGTAGAGGCGTTAGATGTTTCTCTATCTCTTTCTTTCTACCCTACGCCCTTTATGAGAGGGTTGTTACAATTCCGACGGACTTGTTCGCAGGATTGAATCCTTACGCTATTTGCCGAGCGGAATTGTGCAAAGATGGTGATACTGCCATGTAGCCAAAGGAACAAGTGGTCCTTTAGCTTAACGACACCTGTCTTCACCAAATAGATAACGACACCTGTCTTCACCAAATATATCCGTAACATACTACATGCATGTCCTTGATATAATTTTATGATTATATGTTACATATGATGTAAATTAATTTACGACTAATTGCATGTAGACAACTTGAATTTAATTCATATGCTATATATAAGTGATTAGATCACCTTGATATTAAAAATATTGTTTTAAGCATATGAAATTTTGTTACATGCTTGTTCTTTATATAATTTTTGAATTATATGTTACATATAGATGTATTAATTCTGAATTAATTGCATGGGTGATTAGATCACCATGTTATTAAAAGGTTGTTTTAATAACAAATTCTCTCCCACTAAAATTGAGTTCTTAAATAATAAGATATAAGATATTTTATTATATAGCTTTCCATCAAATAAATATTCTTTTATTTATCTCTTGTTTATAAGGAGCGGCCTGACAACCTGGAGACTTGCAGTTCAAGAATAAATTAAAAAAATATTTATTGCATATGATGCACATATAATGGAAAGAATTATTTATTTTATACTATACGCCTGGACTACCCGGGGGAGTATGAAAATCAATAAATTCTTTGCAATTATGATGGTTGAACTCAACTATGCCAATAGGAACGACCTGACAACCAGGGGACTGTTGGGCATGGAGCTATTTAAGGAAGTTGTATAGAGATACAATTGGTAAGTGTACCTACCTTGAAGATATGTGTGAGAAACGACTTGACTACCAAGGGGCTCGTACATATTGTTTGAGGATTCCTTTACTCCACTAAATAGAAATAGAGATTTCTAAAGCTATCATGAGGGTATATAGTTAATTAGTGGAAATATCATTTAAATAAAAGTCTATGTCTTTATGATATCTATAAATGTGTTCTTATATTGTTGTATTTTCTTTCTTAAATTTAGATTTCTCATATGTCTGCTATATCACTACGTGGCATACTTGATGCCAACAAGTTGGTTGGACCAAATTTTGATGACTGGTACCGAAATTTGAGAATTGTTCTCATGCATGAAAAACTTATTGATGTGATCGATAAGCCTGCTAAAGAAATCCCATCTGAGGATGATTTTGAAGCTACCAAGGATTATCAGAAATTCTTGGAGAATCGTCTTACTGCCGAATGCATCACTCTTGCTTCTATGAGTTCTGAACTCCAGAGGAAACATCAGGGTATGAATCCATCTGCAATAATCGAACATCTTAAGAAGATGTTTGGTGCGCAAAGCAGAACAGCCAGATACCAGCTATCTAAGGCTTTATTTGGATCCAAGTTGACTGTAAACTCTCCAGTTGGGCCTCATGTACTCAAAATGATTGATCTTATTGAAGAACTTGAGAAGTCAGGTTGCACACTTGGAAAGGAGCTTTCTCAAGATTTGATCTTGCAGTCACTACCTGAGTCCTTTTCACAATTCATTATTAATTTCAATATGCATAAAATGGATTGTGATCTTCATGAGATGCTCAATATGTTGATTGATTATGAGAATCAAATAGCATCTGAGAAGAAGAAAGGAACTATCATGTTGGTTGGCAACTCTTCTAATAAGAAGGGTAAGGGTAAGAGAAAACCCAAAAAGAAGCCCATTGCGCCTAAGGGCGGTGTGACCAAACCCAAAGGCAAAGAGGGCAAAGCTGATCAATCTGATGCTGAATGTTTCTTCTGTAAGAAAAAAAGACATTGGAAGAGAAATTGCAAGGAGTATCTTGCATCTCTAAAGGAAAAGAAACAAGGTGAGACTTTAATGAAAAATGTTTTCATGGTTTCTTTAACTACTACTGATTCTTCACTATGGGTATTAGATACTGGCAGTAGTTTTAACATCTGCAATATGTTGCAGGGACTACAGATAATTAGGAGGTTAAAGAAAGGAGAAGTGAATCTTCAAGTTGGGAATGGTGCAAAAGTTGCAGCCCTAGCTATAGGTTCAATTTCTCTTATGATGCCTACGGGCAAAATACTCATGTTGGATGATTGTTATTATGTTCCTAAATTTGTTTCGAACATAATTTCAATTTCTATGTTGAACAAGCGTGGTTTTTGATTTGTTTTTTATGATGTTATTATCTCCAACATGGTATTTATGTCTTACCTAATATGAATATTAATTCGATTATGCATGTTTCTAGTCTTAAGAGGAAAAGAGATGATCAAGTGAATCAAACATATCTTTGGCATTGTAGGCTTGGTCATATTGGAGAGAAAAGAATTAACAAGTTGCACAAGGAAGGTTACCTTGACAAGTATGATTTTGAATCATATTCAACTTGTGAATCTTGTCTCAAAGGAAAGATGGTCAAATCTCCATTTACCGGAAGTGGAGAAAGAGCCTCTGAATTATTGGGACTAATTCATACAGATGTTTGTGGTCCCATGAAGATTCAAGCCAGAGGAGGATATTCTTATTTTATCACCTTCACTGATGATATGTCTAGATATGGATTTGTGTATCTTATGAAACACAAATCTGAGTCTTTTGAAATGTTTAAAAGATTCCATAGTGGAGTTGAGAAACAGACTGGTAAAAGTATTAAAGTATTAAGGTCTGATAGAGGAGGAGAATATCTGAGTGATGACTTTACTAATTATCTCATAGAGAATGGGATTCTCTCACAATGGACACCTCCAGGAACACCACAACACAATGGTGTGTCTGAAAGAAGGAATCGAACCTTATTAGATATGGTGAGATCCATGATGGGGTTCACTGATCTTCCAATAAACTTATGGGGATATGATTTGGAAGCAGCAACATACTTACTAAATAAAGTACCCACTAAGTCAGTCTCTACAACACCATATGAGATATGGAAAGGACATAAACCAAGCCTTAAGCATGTTAAAGTTTGGGGTTGTCCGGCTTATGTTAAGAGATTGCATTCAGACAAACTCGACTCAAGATCTGATAAGTGTAGATTCATTGGCTATCCCAAAAAAACAATGGGATATTATTTCTATCATTCTTCTGATCATAAAGTGTTTGTGGCTTGCAACCTTTTTAGAAAGGGAATTCCTTTTAGAAGGGAATCATGGTGCAGAAATAGAACTTGATGAAGTTCAGGAAACCAATGAATCAACTCAGGAACATGAGATACAAGTTGAGCAACCTCTATTAGATGTTTTGAAGATGTCAAAGAAGTTGCCATCTTCAACGGTTGAAGTTCAAGAAACTATTGTAGATCAAGAACAGGTTATTGAACCGGTTCAAGAACAAGTTGAACAACAACCGAATCTAGTGCAAGGTGAACATGTTGTACATGAACCTCTTAGAAGGTCTACTCGTCAACGTCATGTACCAAATAGATTGAATCTTATGGTACAAGATGATGAATCATATGAGGTTGATCATAATGATGATGACCCTAAGACCTATGAAGAGGCTATACAAAGTTCAGACTATGAGAAATGGCAAAAGGCCATGGAATACGAAATTGAATCCATGAAGGTCAACAAAGTATGGACTTTGGTTGAAGATTCACAGGATATAAAACCTATTGGTTGTAAATGGGTTTTCAAGAAAAAGATTGGAGCAGACGAAAAGGTAGAGACCTATAAAGCCCGTCTTGTTGCTAAGGGATACCGTCAAAAAGAAGGAATAGACTATGACGAAACTTTCTCTCCCGTAGCAATGCTCAAATCAATTAGGATTCTGCTTGCTATAGCAGCATACTATGATTATGAAATATGGCAAATGGATGTGAAAACGGCTTTCCTTAATGGTGAGCTGGAAGAGGATGTGTACATGACACAACCTGAAGGTTTCACATCCCCGTCTGATCATAATAAAGTTTGCAAGCTTCAAAGGTCAATTTATGGACTAAAGCAAGCTTCTCGGAGTTGGAACATTCGCTTCAACAAGACAATTGAAAAGTTCAATTTTGTTAGATGCGAAGAAGAACCTTGTGTGTACAAAAAAGTTAGTGGGAGCATAGTTATTTTCTTAGTATTGTATGTTGATGATATATTACTCATTGGGAATGACATACCAGCATTGCAAAATACCAAGATTTGGCTATCCGAACAATTCTTCATGAAAGACTTGGGAGAAGCAGCTTATATATTAGGAATAAAGATCTATCGAGATAGATCTAAGAAGTTGCTTGGGCTTTCCCCATCTTATAACATGGAAAATTCCAAAAGGGGCTATCTACCGATAGGCACTGTAATTACTCTCAGTAGAGAGGATTGTCCTCAAACTTCTGATGAGAGAGAACGCAAGAGTAGAATCCCATATGATAGCGCAGTGGGAGCTATCATGTATACCATGACATGTACACGTCCTGATGTGGCTTATGCACTTGGAGTGGCTAGTCGATATCAGGCGAATCCTGGTGAGGAGCATTGGAAAGTGGTTAAGACCATTCTTAAGTACTTAAGAAGAACTAAAGACCAATTCCTCATCTATGGAGAATCTGAGTTGAAACTAGAAGGTTATACTGATGCAAGTTTCGCTTCAGATAAAGATGATAGCAAATCTATTTCTGGTTATGTTTTCACCTTAAATGGTGGTGCAGTGAGTTGGAAGAGTTCCAAGCAAGCTACGGTAGCTGATTCAGTGACTGAAGCAGAATATATAGCAGCTAGTGAAGCTGCTAAGGAAGCAGTTTGGATAAAGAAGTTCTTAACTGAACTTGGTGTGGTTCCTTCAATAGAAGGTGCTGTTCCACTATTGTGTGACAATACTGGAGCCATCGCTCAAGCAAAAGAGCCGAGATCACATAAAAAATCCAAGCATATTCTGTGAAGGTATCACTTAATTAGAGAAATCATTGAGCGTGGAGACGTCAAAATTCAAAAGGTTAATGGAAAGGAAAATGCAGCAGATCCATTCACCAAGGCTCTTGGTGTAAAGGAGTTTGACAAGCACAAGTGGAAATTGGGAATGAAGTACATGACCGATTGGCTCTAGTGCAAGTGGGAGATTGTTAGGGATATAGTTGATATGCCCTAGACCCAATCTCTTGTGTAATGATTTGAACACATTTCAAACAATATAGTTTGATTAACATATGGCATTGTCTTTCTTTTGTCATCATATTAAGTGCTTAATATGATGAAGTCCTTGATTAAATTTAGAGACTTGTTATTATGATAGAAATCATAATAATGAGAGTCAAGTCTTAAACAATTTAATCTAAATTGTTCTTAATCACAGGATCATTAAGCTTAGGACATTAGTGATCCGGTTAGAGCAATATATGTGTGATAGTCTCTATAAGATAAAGATTAGTTGATCTCATTAACTAAATCACATATATAGATGATGCAAATGGAGATATGTTCATTGAACTGACTCAATTGAGAATTCCTATTGGTTAATATTATCATAAACTGTCAATAGGATATTCTCTTGAAGAATGAGATATAATAGTTCCTTTGACCTGAGATCATCACAGTAATTAACAAGCTATTTATCATACTTTGATTCTGGACACCTATTGCCCTAGGACGATAGTTGAAAGGATATTGGGTATGATTAAATACTTATAGAATTAATGATTGATCAAGATGGAATCTGTCAACTCTTGGTAATAAGTTTGAGCTCTATGTTGTTATTATTTATAACGACTAAATTAAGACCTTGGCTAGGGAAAACAAATGAAGAAGAAAAGAGTTTCTTAAGTCATTCATTGGTCGGTTATAATTGATATGAAACATAGTTGGTAACCTATTGGGATTTGACAGTCCAACCATATCCTAGGGTTGACCCGGAGCTTTATTGACAGAAGGAAAATATTACATTATTCTTCAACCGGTTCTTGAGAGTAATTGTATACTTCATGCTATCTGGTTGTTAAGGAGTGTTGCTAGATGCCAACCTTGATTAGTAAATTAGTATGACTAATTTACTACCGGCTTAGACCTATGAGGTCACACACTAACGAGTGTTCTAATCTTTGTTAAAGGATTAATTATTTCATTATTTGATAATTAAATTAGATTATTTGATTAATCAAATAAATAAAATAATTAGTCCAAATGGAATATTATTATATTCTTTACTAGCATAGAGAATATAGTTAATATTATTGGACAAATTGAATGATCATTGCATGAGATGGTTTAGGGAAGCCAAAGGTCTCAAGGTGGTTTTGGTTTGGGAAACCCAAAAGCCACATGCAAATGGTTTATGATTTTGGGAAGACCAAAAGGGTTTTGGGAAAACCAAAAGTCATGCATGCTTGATGGTTTTGGCTTTTGGAAAACCAAAAGGTTTTGGGAGACCCAAAAGCCTCATGCAAATACCTATACATATTATGTAGGCTTGCATATGGGTTAAAATAATAAGAAGTGATACAATCCATCAAGGGAAGTGAGAGTCACAACATATTGTTCAAATTGTCCGGGGATTCCATTTGTCAAAGGGTTGATAGCAAAGGTTGGTCTCGGTGTGGATACGCATAGGGTCTTCGCATTATCGAAGAGTTTTAGAAAAAATGGTGAATCCCCTTCCAAGGTATGTTCTAGATCTGATCTTTAACAAGTTAAATAAATTTTAAATACAAATAGATCTTCCATTGTATTATTTCGCCTTCCGCTGCGTGTTTTTAACACCGAATAATCCTACAGACATAACAAACCAATTATAAAAAATTTCTATACATAAAAATAATGATATTGTTATATGAGAATAACAGGTTACGAAGAAAAACATAGGAGAACAATAAAATAAAGCAAGCATGTGTATTTTATGATCTACTAGCATCAATAAAAATTCATTTGCTCTGCAACACAGGGACTATAAAATCATTTTTCAACTCAAAATCCTGCCATTATCCAACTGGAGCATATGCAATTCAAAATATTCCAACTCAAAGAAGCTTAAGATTCCAAATACTAAGAAATGCATCTTGGAGATAGCCCAAAAGGCAAATTCATAACATCAATTTTAAAAAAACTCAATACGTGAGGCGAAGTCAGAAAATACATCGAAAGTGAGCAGAAATACAAAAACAAGTTGGAAACAGTGAAGGACCAAAGGCTGTCACACACAAGATATCAAACCCCAATAACCACTATAAGAAATGTTACATTTACTCACGAAAATTTAACTCACAGGAATTTAAACATGACTAAAACCTCATATATAGTCACATTTTGATTCATGCGTGAGTATTAAAATAATCTATAGTCACGGTTATTTTATATGTGACAATAAAGAATTTTTTTAGTCACGGACTTTTTTATCCGTGACTATATGTTATATATTATAGTCAAACTTAGATTTATGCGTGAGTATTAAAGTAACCTATAGTCACTGTTATTTTATATGTGACTATAGAGACTTTTTTAGTCATGGATATGCTTTTATTGTGACTATAGGTTATTTATTATAGTCACGCTAAGACTCATGCTTGAGTATTAAAGTAATTTATAGTCACGGTTATTTTATATATAATGATAGGGATGAAAGTAATAAGACACGTGGCAGTCATCCAAACAAACCACATGTTGGAACAACAACCTAGAACTTCATATTGGCGCTACAGTATAACATTCCGATATGAACGATTCACCGGATCGGATTGACCCGCTAATGAAGCACCATGCCGATCCGATATAAATAATCGATATGACGAAACCCTTATGAAACGTATCGGTATCGGAAAGAACCTCATTAAACCTGCGTTAGCATATCAGAACCCAGAATTATCCATATCGCCTCGAGTCTTCTGGAAGAGAGACAGCTGTGGACAGCCTGGCATTCTAGAAAATTCTAGAATAATTACAGTTGGAGCGGCGGTAGCTTAGGCACTCGGTGGCGCTTAAATTTGGGTGATAGGTAAACACGTGATTAAATTGAGGAGCGTGCTCAACACGCAACCTATGCCTATAAAAGGCAAAGATCACAACTCATTTGGACATTCTGAGATCCGAGCAGCGAAGCCCTGCTAAATTGGAAAGAGGATCCACTTTTCATTCTCTTTCTTGCTTTCCATTTGAAGAATGGTTGTAAGATCTTCTGTACTTTTGATCATTCATAGTGAGGACTCTTTCTCTCGTGGTTTTTTCCCCGTTTCTTGGGGGTTTTTCCATGTAAATTTGGTTTTTCTCTCTCTTGCTTGGATCCTCATTCGATTTCAATCTAGGATAGCCACCCTATAAATATAAATTCAATTGTTATGCTGAAATTGGGCCCTAAATCCAATTTTAGTACTAACAATTTGGCGCCGTCTGTGGGGAAGTGAGCGAAAAGTTCATGGCGGCCATTCAGAGGAAATCGAAGAGATTTCAATCTCAGGAGGGAGGAAAAGGAGCTTCAGCAACCCCCCCAGTTGAAGGAATAATACCTCTTGGAGCTGAAGTTCCTCAGGCGAATGTTGGAGTTCAAAATGACACCGAATGCGTCAGAAGGATGGCGCAGGAGATTGAAGAGCTGAAGCAAGCTCTTCAGGAAGCACGTCAGCAGCGCGTTTCTCAGACTACAGTTCCCCATGATGCACAACCTCTCAAGGAGAACGGAGGAAGGAAAGTGGTTCGCTCCCCCAGACATCAAGCACGTTCCCCTGAGAGACACTTGAGCAAGGAGTCTTCGGCTGAAAGCTCAGATCCAGCGCATCATCATCGGGATCACCATGTTAGGGGGGAAGAGGTCAAGGAACGGAGTAAGAGGAGGATCTCCCGTTCTCCATACCACTCTGCAGATCGGAGGCGTAGAACCCGATCGTTGACATATCGGTCCAGGGGATGATACCATTCATCAGACCGACAGTATTCCCCTCTCGGTCGATCTCCACGCCATCTTCACCCCAGACGCCAATCTCTACGGCGTGATTCACCATATCACCGTTACTCACCCCCACGGCGATATATGACCGAAAGAGAACGAGTCCAGCAGCTTGTCCCCCATATTACTTCCCCTTTTATAAGAGCAATTTGGGAAGCTCCCTTCCCAGAACATTTTAGACCTCTAAATGTTCGCTCTTACGACGGGACTTTTGATCCCAAGAGCACCTGGAGAGTTACAGAGATGAGATGATGGTCAACAGAACCACAGAGGCTGTCATGTGTCGAGCTTTTCCTCGAACACTTAGTGGCGATGCCCATGATTGGTTCAGGGGGATACCCCCAGGAACTATACATAATTTTCAGCAACTTTCTGATCTTTTCCTTTGCAATTTGGCCAGCAATAGGAAACTAAAGAAGAATCCCATGATGTTGTTGGGATTCAGGCAGAGACCGGAGGAAAGTCTTCGCGGATACATCAGCCGCTTCAATAAAGAGATTAATGGCATGGTAGACATGAATTCTGCACTGGTTGTGGGAATAGCTGTAAAAGGGTTGAAAGATGGGCCCTTTAAAGATTCCCTAACTAGAGAGCCTCCAGCCAGTCTCTCAGATTTCCAGAGCTTAGCTGCTAAATACATAACTTCTGAAGAAATGAAGGCCAAATGGCAAGAGAGTGATCTCTTGCAGCTTGAAGAAATCAAGAAGAAGAATCACCACCAACAGCCGTATCGGGACTGGAGAGAAGGAGCTCCGAGAGGTGATAAACCTCAGAGGGAAGGAGGTTGAAATCTAAACCGAGCAGATAGGTTTGAGGAGAGAAGTACCACAACTATGATCCTGAAAGGGGGGAGAAGTACTACAACTATTCCATCCTTAACACCTCATTGGAAGAGATCCTCTCCCAGATCCAGGATCAAAAGATTTTAAAACCTCCGCAACCTATGAAGGATAACCCAAGGAGGAAGAGGAGTAAGAAATTCTGCAAGTTCCATCAAGATAAGGGACATTTCACTGAGGACTGCATCCAGTTGAAGAATGCTGTTGAAGGCCTCATCAGGGAGGGAAAACTGGATCAATTCTTACAGAAGGAGCAGGAACCGGAGATTGAGCATATTCCACCTCCTCAACCTATTATTCCTTGTGACACACGCGTGACAGTTATTGCAGGAGGCCCAAGATATGGAGGAGAAAGCTCAAGGTCGAGGAAGAACTATGTGAGAGTGGTTGGATCCGTTCAGAATGTCACATCCTTGAAGAGGCCACGTACTCCTATGCAAATTTGCTTTTCTGATGAAGATCTGAGGGGTGTCCACTACCCTCACGATGACGCTCTAATGATTACGGCCCAGATCGGGGTATTCATTGTAGAGCGAGTCCTTATCGACACCGGAAGTTCGGTGGATATCATATTCTCATCGGCTTTTGACAAAATGAAACTGCCAGTGGAGAATCTGAAGCCGATAAAGTCTCCACTCATCGGGTTCAACGGAAGTCCACTTCAACCCGACGGTATGATCTCTCTACCTTTGACTCTCGGCACTCCTCCAAGAACTACTACTGCTGTCATTAACTTTCTGATTGTGCGATGCCCTTCGAGCTACAATGTTATCATTGGGAGGCCATCGATCAATCTGTTGAAAGCCGTCCCTTCAACATATCATATGGTGATCAAATTTCCTACATCCAACGGTTGTGGAGAAGTGAAGGGTGATCAACTGGCTTCTCGCCGATGCTATACCACAATGATTAAAGGATACGGCGAAGGGAGCTGCTGATCCGGAGAAGCACTCACCGTGGAAGACATCCAGCGAGAAGATGATGAGAGGGAAAAGCGCCGCCCCACTCCGGTTGAGGAGCTGAAAGCCATACCCCAAAACGAGGAACAACCGGAGCGTACTGTCCAAATAGGAGCAAACCTCCCATCAGATCAGCAGAAGGAGATACTGAATCTCTTAAGGAGCAACTCCGATATCTTTGCCTGGACAGCGGAGGAGATGTCAGGAGTTCCACTAGAGGTTATAGAGCATCGGCTTAATGTTGATCCGGGGCACAAACCGGTTGTACAAAAGCGACGAAGTTTCGCTCCTGATCGGCTCCAGGCTGCTCAAGAAGAAGTGGACAAGCTTCTGAAGGTCGACTTCATTTGTGAAGTATTTTACCCTGAGTGGTTGTCAAATGTTGTATTGGTGAAAAAATCCACAGGAAAGTGGAGAATGTGCGTGGACTTTACAGATCAAAATAAAGCTTGCCCCAAGGATTGCTACCCCCTGCCTTTAATCGATAACTTAGTAGATTCTACATCAGGGTACGGAATGCTAAGTTTTCTCGATGCATACTCAGGGTACAATCAGTTCAGGATGGCGGAAGATGATGTGGAGAAAACCTCTTTCATCACAGGAAGGGGAACATATTGTTATAAGGTCATGCCTTTTGGCCTGAAGAATGCTGGTGCCACTTTTCAAAGATTGGTGAACAAGGTTTTCAAAGACCAGATCGGAAGAAACGTGGAAGCCTATGTTGATGATATTTTGGTGAAGAGCGATAAAGTTGAACGACATATCGCCGATCTGCAGGAAACTTTTGCTGCACTTCAAGCACATGGGATGAGCCTCAATCCCAACAAGTGTACATTTGGAGTCTGATCTGGAAAATTTCTAGGATTTATGCTCATACATCGGGGAATTGAAGCAAATCCGGAGAAGATACGAGCAATCCTAGAAATAAGGTCCCCAAGAACAATCAAGGAGATACAAAGACTCAAGGGCCAACTTGCAGCTCTGGGGAGGTTCATATCCAAGTCAGGAGAGAAGAATCTTCCTTTCTTTCAAGCATTGAGAAAGGCTCCAAAAGTTGAATGGAATGAAGAATGCGAGAAAGCATTTGCATAGTTAAAGGAGTATTTGCAGTAACCAGCTTTATTAGCAAAGCCTCAACTAGGGGAAGAGCTATATATTTACTTATCCGCAACTGATGCTGTTGTCAGCTCAGTACTGGTGAAGATTGAGGATAATTTGCAGAGGCCTGTGTATTATACAAGTAAGGTCCTCACTGATACTGAACCCCGATATCTCTCCCTTGAAAAGCTGGCCTACGCTTTGGTAGTTGCGGCTCGACGGCTCCGTCCTTATTTCCAATCACATCGGATAAGGGTGTTAACCGATCAACCATTGAAGCAAATCCTTCACCGGCCAGATACATCGGGACGCCTCTCCCGATGGGTACTTGAGCTGGCAGAGTATGACATCAGCTATGAGTCGCGTACTTCGATAAAGGCCCAGGTGCTTGCAGACTTCATTGCCGAGCTAACGACTACTACAGATGATGATCCTTCAAACATCAAGTTGTCTGAAATTAGGGATGACCCTTCGTCCCAGTGGACTCTACACACAGATGGATCTTCCACTGGAGAAAGTTCAGGAGGAGGGCTGATCCTGCAATCACCATTGGGATGGAACACCTGAACCATTCTGAAGTTCGGGCTCAAAGCTACCAACAATGAGGCTGAATATGAGGCTTTGATAGCAGGATTGCAGTTAGCTCATGGTCTTGGTGTGAAGAATCTGCAAGCTAATACTGACTCCCAGTTGGTTGTGGGCCATCTGAGTGAAGAATTTGAGGCAAGGGAAGATCATATGGTGAAATACAAGTCTCTGTTGCAGAAGCTCACCACAAGCTTCGAGAAATTCCACATTTCCAAAATTCTCAGAGCGGAGAATCAGCAGGCTGATCTCCTGTCAAAGATTGCCTCAGCAAATGCTAGTATTGAACAACCAGTCAATATTCAATATCTAGCAACAAGAACAATTGATTGTCGGCCGCCGGAAGAACTCATGGATATTGATCAGGAGCCATGTTGGATCGATCCGATCCTAAGTTATCTGAAGGATGGAACTCTCCCGCAAGAGCCGAAGGAAGCTCGGAGGGTCACTATAAGAGCTTCCCGATATAGTGTGGTGGATGGGCAGCTCTATACAAGATCCTTTACTCTCCCCTTATTAAAGTCTACGGCCATCAGAGGGGGAATATGTTCTTCAGGAGGTCCATGAGGGAATCGCGGGAGATCATTTGGGAGGAAGAGCATTGAGTAACAAAGTCCTTAGGCAAGGATATTATTGGCCAACTTTGAATAAAGATGCAATTGATTTTGTGAAGAAATGTGATGCTTGTCAACGCCATGCTAACGTTCAGCGCCGTCCTCCGGTACCACTCACCGCAGTTGTGAGCACGAGACCGTTTGCTTTATGGGAAGTTTCTTAATTGTGGCGATAGACTATTTTACTAAGTGGGTGGAGGCAAAACCACTAGCGTCGATCGCAGCAAAGGCTTGCCAGGGCTTTTTATGGAAATCTATTATTTGCCGCTTTGGCTTACCTGTTGCCTTCATCACAGACAATGGCCGCCAGTTCGACAATCCAGCATTCAAGAAGTTTTGCACAGACCTTGGTATTGAATCAAGGCTTACTTCTGTTACGCATCCGCGGGGGAATGGACAAGTGGAAGTGACCAACAGAACTCTTTTGCACAGTTTGAAGACAAGAGTTCTCAGAAATGGGTCGAACTGGGTGGAGGAAGTTCCGAATACCCTATGGCATATCGAACAACTGCTCGAACTCCCACCGGTGAGACTACGTTCGCGTTACGTTTGGAGTTGAAGCTGTGCTCCCGGCTGAAATCACTTTACCAACACTAAGAACACAATCCTTCGATCCGGTGAGAAATGAAGCGCAGCTCCGGGCCGAACTGGATCTACTTGAAGAAAAGAGGGATTGCGTCAATGTTCGAGCAGCAGCATATCGACAGAAGGTCAAGAGGTATTATAATGCCAAGGTGAAGGAAGTTACCTTTCAAGTCGGAGACCTTGTACTGAGAGAGAATATCTTTCAAGGAAACAAGAGTCGGACAGGGAAACTCGATACCAATTGGGAAGGTCCATATATCGTGCAGGAAATTGTAAGGCCCGGTACATACTGGCTTTCTAAGATGGATGGACGCAGGCTCAAGCGTCCATACCATTCAGAGCATCTACGGAGGTACTATCAATAAAATTGATTACTTCCACATATTCATGTGTTTTTTGTTTTCGTTCTACTTCTTGAAAAAGTTTATTTACCAACAAAGAAAGGAAGAATCAACTCCAGAAGCCATACCGACACCAAACGCCCATATCGGGCTCAACGGACCATATCGGTCCCGATATTCATATCAATCTCGACAGACCATACCGGTCTCGTCATATCATATCAATCTCGACAGACCATACCGGTCTCGTCATAACATGTTGATCTTGACAGACCATACCGGTCTCGTCATACCATATCGATCCCAACGGATCGTATCGGTCACAACGCCCATACCTGGCTCAACGAGCCATATCGATCCCAACGGATCATACCGGCTCCAATGCCCATACCGGGCTCAACAGGCCATATCGATCCCAACGGATCATATTGGCTCCGACGGATCATACCGACTCCAGCGAACCATGCTGATTTACCATACCAACAAAACACACCAATCTTGAAGAATCAACAAGCCAAAGCAGCACCAAAAAGAAGACAACTATGCCAATCATTCATCGACAAAGATTATATCAGGTCGGACAATTTTTCCAATCAAGCATCATAGGAGTCTATCATACAAGCATGTCACATCCACAAACTGCTCCAACTTCATACAAGTAAGACCAAACCCCTCATTTCTACAACAATTTGATAACTTATTACATTGGGAATGAAAGAAAGAAGAAAGTCCATTCAGCAACAACGAGAATGAGATACTTCAAGAGATGAAACAATCAGAAAGAGACAAATTGGTAAGAAAAGAAAATCTATTGATTAAAGATAAAGAGGTACAATGACAATACAAAAGTTAAGAAGAATCAGAAGAAACAGAAAAATCTGAGTCAGTGACGCCATCAAGGACTTGAGAAGGAGTGACTGCGAGCGTCGACACCTTTTGGCATTGATTGTTCCCGAGAATGTGGACCTCAAAGCACAGGTCCTCTTGAAGAACAAAGACAAGCAGTTCTCCAGTTGGTGATCCTTCACAAAGTCCGCCCAGCCCTCAGTAAACCGAACGTCCCCGAGCTCGGCGACATGGATAGAGTCACTGACCAGAAGTTTCCGCTGGGTCCCCGCAATCTCACAGGCCCCGCCTCAAAGAACGCTCTCATATGACCCCGGAAAGCCCTCGGAATCCACAAGTAGCGAGAGTTATCGCTGAGGAAGAACTTGAAGAAAGAGGGACAGCTGTTGTTACCCATGGCGAAAGAATAAGATATCCAAAAATGATCACCATCGCCCCTATTTATATTGGGATTTCTGCAGAAATAGTTAATGCATGTTCAACATACTAAGGGACATCAGACGCTTCGCTTCAAGCCTCAAGATATCAAAAGACATCAAACGCTTTGTTTCAAACCAATAAAGGCGACTTTTAGCCTTTTTCAAAGGAATACCGCATTAAGACTGCTTTGTAAACGCTTCAGAATTAAATGCTCGGTTTGACGAAATTGCTGCTTTTCTTGTCAAAGGAACGATCATGAAGCGGATCCGGTCCGAAGTGAACAATTAAATATAAATATCGACCGATCCGATATAATATCTTCACCATCGATGAGTGTCAGAGGCATTACATGACTCGATATGAACATCCAGAAACAAGTTAGTATTAAGAGGGATATCACTTAGCAAGCATCGAAGATGAATTGAACAGCAATTTCATTCATTCTCAAAAAGGAAGAAAGAGCAGAAAGATAATCATAATGTTCTCACAAAATACAACTCAAAAAGGAATTTACAATTCAGAATCAAGTCTTCAAGACAGAATGCAGGATTACGAAAGCAATTATAGACTCCTTTATCAGACAAAATCCCAATTCCTGCTTCTTGCGACATTCTCTCGATGAGCTTGTGCACGGAGTTTTACTTCGAGAGCTTCTGCAGCTTTCTTCGCTTTATCGTTCAAAACCCTTTCTTGAACTGCTTTCAGTTCTTCAATTTCACTGCGAAGCCATCTCACTTCGGGTCGATCTAGCAGAAAGAAGAAGAAAGGATTGAATGATTAAAAAGAAGCAAAGGAAAACTAAGGGAATTTAGCTAACCTTCCATCCTACGCACAGTGGAAGATCTGCTCCCTTGATCAGCTTCAGGGACCGTCATTCTATTTGCCCAGTTGAGGCGACCCTAACACTTTCAGAAGCTCCTCCTCCACTTGGAATAACAGAAGCATCTCTTCCACTCGAGATAACAGGAGCAGCACCTCCACTTGGAATAACAGAAGCAGCTCTTCCACTTGGGATAGCAGAAGCAGCTTTAACTAGTTAAAGGAGAAACAAATGAACAACTGCACTATTCAAGATATCAGACGAAAAGAAAATCAAGGCTTACACGTTTCAGTAGGGGTGTCATCTTCAACCTCAATGATTGTTGGAGGAGTTCCACTAGAGACTTCATGATCCTTTCCCTGAAGAATTGGTTCTTGATCAGGAGCAATCTCTCCACGATCTCCCATATTTTCGTAGATGGATTCCGATTCTGATAAGATAGCTCTATATATCAGATCGGGATCCGATGTAACCTTTTTATCCTCCGGAATTTTTTCTGTTCCTCCCTCCGGAGCTTTTGCCGAATCCGATGTGGATATGAGAAGAATTGCTGTATCGGAAACATTCTTTTCCGACTTCGATACAAATGCAGTACAAATTTTACCTGAACCAGGAATATTGGGTCATATTCCTTCAATAACAGAGGTTTCAGCTCTTGTTTCCTCAGCAACAGGATCTTTGTTTTCCTCCCCTTCACTATGACACTTCTCGAAATAAAGTTCCACAACGTCGTCATAGGAAGTTTGGTGAAAGTTGACTGAAGGGTCGACAGAATGGACACTGCTCAGAATCGAATAAACCTCTGATGTTACTCTACGAACTTCATCATCAGATAGTTCTCGTTTTTTTGCTACAGCAAGCTTGCCTTCCAGTTCCATACATCTCTTCCAACTTTCATTTAGATTTGTTCGCAGGGATGAAGTCTCCTCTTTAATAACTTCATTTGACTGCTGGGCAGCAAGAACTTCACTTTGAGCTTGAGAAAGGAGATTGTCTTTGGCTCTCAATTGTTCGGATAAGAAGTCGATCTCCTCTTTCATTTTACCAGCTGACCCTTCAGCATCTTTAAGCTTTGTCCTCAAAATCTTCTTCAATTCTTCTTCATTGGAAGCCTTACGCCTGAGCGCGAACACTTCATCAGAGAGCTTCCTATTTTCATCAACAACAGAGTCTTTTTCATTTTTAGACTGATCCAGATCCAGTCTTAAAGAAGCGACAGTTTGCTCGGATAAAGAAAGGGAAGCTTGCAAACTCTCGTAACCCACTTTTAACGCACTATGTGCTGCTTGAGATTCCCTCAATTCAGCGACGATAGACTCTTTTTCTTCAGTCAGTTTAGCTAGTACAGCATCTTTGGCTGAAAGACTTTCCTGAAGCTTTTTATTCTTAGAATTACCCAAGCTAAAGAATGTCGCTATCTGTTCCCCCCACAAAGCAGTCTGCAAAAAATTTTGTTAAGTAGGAATAATTGTGTTATTAATTGATAAGGAAGTCAAGAACATACTGAAGCCATAGACCATCGGAAGTGGGCGCAAGATTCTTCCATACTGAATTGATTCAAATGATTATTAACAGTATCTTGCCGCTAGGATCGGATAGAATTCCTGACAAGCTTAACATCGACGGGCAAGGTAGTGTCTTGTCGAAAGGCAAATCCCTTAGGCCCAGAACTTCGGAAGTTTAGATCACCAATAGAAGGATCTGCAATTTGCGTTTTACCTGAAATTAAAACGAAAGTGGTGGATCAACCGATACATGGCAGAATTAAGCAAAACCGAAGTAACAAAAATGCAACCAATGACATTGGATCCGTACCTTTCCTCCGATCAGAGTCAGATCCTGTCTCCGAAGAAGTATTCTCTCCCAATCTGAGAAGTTCATCTGGTTTGGAAACAGTCGGCGCATCGGGGATTTGAATATCGAAACCCGATCCGATGGGAAGAGTATGAGGGAATACAATAGGCACATCAGGACATGATGAAGCTGGAAGGGATGAAGAAGGAATGACAGGTTCTTCTTGGATTGAACCAACCAAATCTTTAACAACTCCCTCAGTTGGAATAGAAGCAGAACTAGCTTTATCCACAACCTTCATTAGCCGTCTCCTCTTAACAACTGGAACCTCGATCGGAATTGGAGGAAGGCTAGTAGTAATAGGAGCTGTTACCTTTTCAAAACTAATTGTGGTATCAGATTCACTCCTTTGGCCAGGACCAAGTTGTTGGGAACGGGCATCATCAGTTGGAGTCTTTTCAACTTCTCTACTGCCAGAACTGCTAAGTTCTTCGTTCCAAGCTTCTTTCCCTTTCCTCTTTGATTTATCCGCCTGGGAGATGGCGCGCATCCTCTCAGCCAGAGTCTTTGGTGCCATATCCTTCTTTGAGAAAGAATGATGAATAAAACAAATCAGGATTAAATTGCAACCAAAGATCATTCGATAACATGGATTGAAGATTTGGAGTAATTCTACCTAAAGCTAAGTATAATCCGCATTCCTGGAGTCTTTTATCAGACAAGAAAGATTTATCTAATGCAGCTTTCTTGAACTTCTCGAATTTTTTGAACCAATCACTCTCAGCTGGTTTTTCCTTCACTTTAGAGCTTGAAGGAACAATAGGGTTTCCCCACTTGGTGCTAAAGCCCCAATTCTCTCTATTCGAAACAAAGAAGTACTTACTTTTCCAATCCTTGATTGAATCAGGGACTGAACCAAGGAAAACCGCGCCAGGTTTAGAACCGAAATAGTACCAATCAGATTGCCTATCTTGGTTGATGTTGAAGAGGAGACTAAACAAATGAGCAGTCGGCTCAACCTCACAAAGGAGTGAAACTACAACAAAACCGCAAAGGATTCTCCAAGAATTGGGGGTTAGTTGAGAAGGATTCAAACTAAAGTGGCGGAAAATATCTACAAAAATTTGCGGAAAAGGCAACCTGAGACCAGCTACAAGAGCATCTTGGTAAATAACCAAGTCCCCTCCTTGAGAAGGAGAACAAGCATGTTCAGATGGGGATGGAACCCAATAGGAGAAGTTAGCGGAAGAAAGATGATACTTCGCTACTAAGTCATCGATTTTAGCCTCAGAAAGAGTATTAACAAAGGAGTAGGAACAGCGTTTCGGGTCCCTAGCAAGCTTCGGCATCGTGAAGAAACGACAGAGAAAACCCTAGAGCAAAGAAGATTCAAACTCTGAGAGAAAGAGCCTCGTACCTGGGAGGATGAAACTTTTCTGGGAATCGAAAGATCAATGACTTCTTGAAGAAACACAAAACGAATCGTGAAATAAAGCAAAAAGATCTCCACAGGGATAGCGCCGTTCTCGAATGATTTTGAAATTGGGCTCTCCAACAGTATTTGGAAATCAAATCGACGGTCAGGATCAAAGCAAGGGACTATACAAAACCCTCCATTTGACGGTTAGGGATAGAAGGAAATTCAAAATGCTTCGGATTCTTGACGCGTGGGAAATGAAAGGGCAATGTCATCATGAGCCTTATCTCACTACACTCCTTAGAAATCGCATTTTCGCGCTAAGGAATGGGGGTGATCAATCTTTGAGCAGTTAGCATTAAAGCCTAAGAAGTAATAAAGACTTCTTCACCCCTGAAAGAAGTGACTGCTCGCAAATCTCTAAGAAGGCTATACACTAGATGTGACAGATCAGATAAGGGCGTCGAATTAAGAATCCGAGAAAACAAAGAGAAGAATGTTGTGATAAAAAGTCACAAAAAGTACAGTACAAACGGGAGAAGGAGCATTTAATGAAAACACTGGAGCAGATATTGATCCAATAGTTCTAACATAGTTTAATCACAGTAATGCTTAGCTTCATTAACTCAAATAATGATCAAAGAATATTTGATCATCTTTTGAATTAATTCGCAAGCATACTTGATGGGGGACTATTGATAGGGATGAAAGTAGTGAGACACGTGGCAGTCATCCAGACAAACCACATGTTGGAACAACAACCTAGAACTTCATATTGGCGCTACAGTATAACATTCCGATATGAACGATTCACCGGATCGGATTGACCCGCTAACGAAGCACCATGCCGATCCGATATAAATAATCGATATGACGAAACCGTTATGAAACGTATCAGTATCGGAAAGAACCTCATTAAACCTGCATAGGCATATCAGAACCCAGAATTATCCATATCATCTCCAATCTTTTGGAAGAGAGATAGCTGTGGACAGCCTGGCATTCTAGAAAATTCTAGAATAGTTATAGTTGGAGACAGCTCAGGCGCTTAGCTAGCACTCAGCTGGCGCTTAGCTGGACTGATAGCTGGCAGACACGTGATTAAATTGAGGAGCGTGCTCAGCACGCAACCTATGCCTATAAAAGGCAAAGATCACAACTCATTTGGACATTCTGAGATCCGAGCAGCGAAGCCCTGCCAAATTGGAAAGAGGATCCACTTTTCATTCTCTTTCTTGCTTTCCATTTGAAGAATGGCTGTAAAATCTTCTGTACTTTTGATCATTCATAGTGAAAACTCTATCTCCCGTGATTTTTTCCCCGTTTCTTAGGGGTTTTTCCCCGTATGCTAGCGCAGTAGGAACTATCATGTATACCATGACATGTACAAGTCCTGATGTGGCTTATGCACTTGGAGTGGCTAGTCGATATCAGGCGAATCCTGGTGAGGAGCATTGGAAAGTGGTTAAGACCATTCTTAAGTACTTAAGAAGAACTAAAAGACCAATTCCTCATCTATGGAGAATCTGAGTTGAAACTAGAAGGTTATACTGATGCAAGTTTCTCTTCAGATAAAGATGATAGCAAATCTATTTCTGGTTATGTTTTCACCTTAAATGATTGTGCAGTGAGTTGGAAGAGTTCCAAGCAAGCTACGGTAGCTGATTCAGTGACTGAAGCAGAATATATAGTAGCAAGGTACGTAACTGAACTAGAAATCTCTTTACCTGCCCAATTTCTAACGGATCAAGATATCCATTCGCTCCAGTATAAATAGTAGCTATTTGTTCTTCTACCGCGAGAGGATCTGATTGGGATTGTTTGAGCAACTCGCGTAATCGTTGACCTCTTGCCAATTGATTCTGAGTAGCTTTATCGAGATCGGGTTTAATTGTGCAAAAGCTTCTAATTCTGCGAATTGAGCTAGTTCCAATTTTGATTTGCCGGCTACTTGTTTCATGGCTTTAATTTGAGCCGCGGATCCTACTCTGGAAACAGAAATACCAGCTAGTGAAGATGCTAAGGAAGCGATTTGGATAAAGAAGTTCTTAACTGAACTTGATGTGGTTCCTTCAATAGAAGGTGTTGTTCCACTATTGTGTGACAATACTGGAGCCATCGCTCAAGCAAAAGAGCCGAGATCACATAAAAAATCCAAGCATATTCTGTGAAGGTATCACTTAATTAGAGAAATCATTGAGCGTGGAGACGTCAAAATTCAAAAGGTTAATGGAAAGGAAAATGCAGCAGATCCATTCACCAAGGCTCTTGGTGTAAAGGAGTTTGACAAGCACAAGTGGAAATTGGGAATGAAATACATGACCGATTGGCTCTAGTGCAAGTGGGAGATTGTTAGGGATATAGTTGATATGCCCTAGACCCAATCTCTTGTGTAATGATTTGAACACATTTCAAATAATATAGTTTGATTAACATATGGCATTGTCTTTCTTTTGTCATCATATTAAGTGCTTAATATGATGAAGTCCTTGATTAAATTTAGAGACTTGTTATTATGATAGAAATCATAATAATGAGAGTCAAGTCTTAAACAATTTAATCTAAATTGTTCTTAACCACAGGATCATTAAGCTTAGGACATTAGTGATCCGGTTAGATCAATATATGTGTGATAGTCTCTATAAGATAAAGATTAGTTGATCTCATTAACTAAATCACATATATAGATGATGCATATGGAGATATGTTCATTGAACTGACTCAATTGAGAATTCCTATTGGTTAATATTATCATAAACTGTCAATAGGATATTCTCTTGAAGAATGAGATATAATAGTTCCTTTGACCTGAGATCATCACAGTAATTAACAAGCTATTTATCATACTTTGATTCTGGACACCTATTGCCCTAGGACGATAGTTGAAAGGATATTGGGTATGATTAAATACTTATAGAATTAATGATTGATCAAGATGGAATCTGTCAACTCTTGGTAATGAGTTTGAGCTCTATGTTGTCATTATTTATAACGACTAAATTAAGACCTTGGCTAGGGCAAACAAATGAAGAAGAAAAGAGTTTCTTAAGTCATTCATTGGTCGGTTATAATTGATATGAAACATAGTTGGTAACCTATTGGGATTTGACAGTCCAACCATATCCTAGGGTTGACCCGGAGCTTTATTGACAGAAGGAAAATATTACATTATTCTTCAACCGGTTCTTGAGAGTAATTGTATACTTCATGCTATCTGGTTGTTAAGGAGTGTTGCTAGACGCCAACCTTGATTAGTAAATTAGTATGACTAATTTACTACCGGCTTAGTATTGAACCTATGTGGTCACACACTAACGAGTGTTCTAATCTTTGTTAAAGGTTTAATTATTTCATTATTTGATAATTAAATTAGATTATTTGATTAATCAAATAAATAAAATAATTAGTCCAAATGGAATATTATTATATTCTTTACTAGCATAGAGAATATAGTTAATATTATTGGACAAATTGAATGATCATTGCATGAGATGGTTTAGGGAAGCCAAAGGTCTCAAGGTGGTTTTGGTTTGGGAAACCCAAAAGCCACATGCAAATGGTTTATGATTTTGGGAAGACCAAAAGGGTTTTGGGAAAACCAAAAGTCATTCATGCTTGATGGTTTTGGTTTTTGGAAAACCAAAAGGTTTTGGGAGACCCAAAAGCCTCATGCAAATACCTATATATATGTAGGCTTGCATATGGGTTAAAATAATAAGAAGTGATACAATCCATCAAGGGAAGTGAGAGTCACAACATATTGTTCAAATTATCCGGGGATTCCATTTGTCAAAGGGTTGATAGCAAAGGTTGGTCTCGGTGTGGATACGCATAGGGTCTTCGCATTATCGAAGAGTTTTAGAAAAAAGGGTGAATCCCCTTCCAAGGTATGTTCAAGATCCGATCTTTAACAAGTTAAATAAATTTTAAATACAAATAGATCTTCCATTGTATTATTTCGCCTTCCGCTGCGTGTTTTGAACACCGAATAATCCTACAGACATAACAAACCAATTATAAAAAATTTCTATACATAAAAATAATGATATTGTTATATGAGAATAACAGGTTACGAAGAAATACATAGGAGAACAATAAAATAAAGCAAGCATGTGTATTTTATGATCTACAAGCATCAATAAAAATTCATTTGCTCTGCAACACAGGGACTATAAAATCATTTTTTAACTCAAAATCCTGCCATTATCCAACTGGAGCATATGCAATTCAAAATATTCCAACTCAAAGAAGCTTAAGATTCCAGATACTAAGAAATGCATCTTGGAGATAGCCCAAAAGGCAAATTCATAATATCAATTTTAAAAAAACTCAATACGTAAGGCGAAGTCAGAAAATACATCGAAAGTGAGCAGAAATACAAAAACAAGTTGGAAACAGTGAAGGACCAAAGGCTGTCACACACAAGATATCAAACCCCAATAACCACTATAAGAAATGTTACGTTTACTCACGAAAATTTAACTCACAGGAATTTAAACATGACTAAAACCCATATATAGTCACATTTTGATTCATGCGTGAGTATTAAAATAATCTATAGTCACGGTTATTTTATATGTGACAATAAAGAATTTTTTTAGTCACGGATTTTTTTATCCGTGACTATATGTTATATATTATAGTCAAACTTAGATTTATGCGTGAGTATTAAAGTAACTTATAGTCACTGTTATTTTATATGTGACTATAGAGACTTTTTTAGTCACGGATATGCTTTTATTGTGACTATAGGTTATTTATTATAGTCATGCTAAGACTCATGCTTGAGTATTAAAGTAATTTATAGTCACGGTTATTTTATCTATAACTATAGAGGTTTTTTTTGTTACTGATTTCTTTTTTCTGTGACTATAAGTAATATATTATAATCACGCTAAGATTCATGTGTGAATATTAAAATAATATATAGTCAATTATTCTATATGTGACGGTAAAGGTTTTTTTAGTCATGGATTTCTTTTACCGTGATTATAAGTTATTTTTATAGTCACACTAAGACTCATGCGTGAGTATTAAAATAATTTATAGTCACGATTTTTTTTATATATGATTGTAGATCTTTTCGTCACAAGGTTTTTTTGTTCTTGAGTATAGGTAATATATTAGTCATGCTAAGATTTATATGCTGGCCTTAAAGTAATTTATAGTCATAATTATTATATTTTTAATATAATTCAAATACAGAAAAAAAAAATTCTATTTTATTTTCTTCAAATTTTTTTACTAAGAAAAACTCATATATTTTAAACATAATTATCATTTTTAATAATAATTATAGGAGTACTCTTTATTTAAAAATAATAATTTAAAAATAAAATGTTAGTTAATATTAGGGTAAATTTCAAAAAAAAAAAAAAACAATGTGGTTTCACAGATTTGTAAAATAGAGAATGTGATTTTTTTCCCCCCCGAAAAAACCTTGTGGTTACGCCAGCTAACAAAAAAGGGAAAACAAATCAAGTTTTTTAACAAAAACTGTCCTTTTTTTGCAAATCCGTGAAACCATATGGTTTTTTTCGAAAAAAAACCTTATGGTTTTTCCCTTTTTGTTAGTTGGAGAAACCAAAAGGTTATTTTCGATAAAAGAAAAAAAAACACATTTCTTATTTTGCAAATATGTGAAACCATATGGTGTTTTTTTAAAATTTATTTACCCTTAATATTACTCAACAAACAAAGTAAAAAAATTTCTATAGGGTAAATTTTTCACGAAGTAAAATATAACAACACATAAAAATCATTTAAGTATTTAACAATATAGTTTCACTAACTTTCAGAGAGTAAAATATAAAAACACAAAAGAAAAAAAAGGGTTAAATCCACTATTCATCTTTGTACTTTACCCTAATGTTTATTTCCATCCCTGCACATTGAAATTGTTCAATATGGTCCTTGTACTTCATGTAGTTTGTTCTATATTATCTCTGGTGCTGACGTGGCAGCACAGGTGGCATACTGATGAAATATGACATTTTTTGAATTTTTTTATTTACACGTAGCCGTATTTTGCTAATTAATGTGGCATGCTGACATTGCAATCTTTTTTAAAAAAATGATAAAATAAATTTCAGATGGGAATTTAAAGCACGTTGATGAGGAATTTTATTTTAAATAATAATAAAATTACTTTTAAAAAAAAAATTAATCTCATAATTATTTTTAAAAAATTATTTTTTAAGAATTTTTTAAAAACTTCATAATATGATAATTGTTTGGGCAATTTGCCAAAATGGCCCTGGTCCATTTATTTTATTATTTTTTTGGCCCTAGGTCAAAAATATTTGTCAAAATGACCTTGGAACTGCCCAGTCAGCAACCAAACTGCTGACTGGGATAACAAAATAATATAAAAAATTTATTATAAAAATAATCGGCTTTCCAAATGCTCCAAAGATGATGCTCTGGAGCTAATCGACCTTTCAAATGTCGATTAGCTCAACAAAGCCCATGAAGAGGGCCTCTTTGAAGCTAATCGGCCTTTCAAATGCCGATTAGCTCCATAGTGCTCTTTTTCATGCTGTATGGAGCAAATTGGCCTTTCAAATGCCGATTAACCCGAACCAACCTCTCTGGAGCTAATCGGCCTTTCAAAGGCCGTTTTTAATTCGAGTCAGTAAGGTGACTGCTGACTGAGCAGCTGTAGGGCCATTTTGACAAATATTTTCGACCTAGGGCCAAAAAAATAATAAAATAAATTGACCAGGGTCATTTTAGCAAATATTTTTACAAAATTATTTAAAAATTTTTATTTTTAAAAAAACTAATTGTTACTGATATATTTGGTGAAGACAGGTGTCGTTAAGCTAAAGAACCACTTGTTCCTTTGGCTACACGGCAGTATCACCATCCTTGCACAATTAAGCACTTTCGAATTATAAGCGTAGGATTCAATCTACGCAAAAGCGAAGTCGTGAATTATAGCGAACCTCTCATAAAAGTAGGGTAGAAAGAAAGAGATAGAGAAACATCTAGCGCCTCTACGGTTGAAGTAGGCCTTATCACTTTGCTGATGGCTGAGATATTTCCTACCACCTTCCCTAGCCTTTCCCTCACTTGCCAAGAGATATTTACTTAACTCATACGCCTTACCAGCGCCTTTCTTGGGCACGCCTCTAAGGTGCTATAAAGGAGCACTAATAGAAGAAAGGATCGGAAAAAAAAACTCATCACACAAAAAGCGCACTAAAACTAAGATTCTCTCTTCAAGTTTTAAAACTTAAGCGTCGAATTTGAATCAGGCGAGAAAGGCCCAATTCCGATCTACCGTCCTCTCCCTTTTCTGGGCTTCGTGATGAGTAATTCCATAATTCGAGCGGAGTTTTATGATGCTCTTCCCTCCTGTTCATGGCGAGTAAGCGTCCACATCAACTATAAATTCTAACCGTTGGTGAAAGTTGGGAGACGGATCGAAGCATATGATGTCGGCGTGGCGTGGAGAGTTTTAGCATCAACGGTTTGGCGCCGTCGTGGGACCTTACGAAAAGCCACATGGCCACTGAGGAAGATCAAAGCAATTCAAAACGGGGAGCCCCAAATAATCCCAGAAGGATGCAGCGAGGTCCGAGAAGGCATGAAGAAAATCGATTAGATAGCCCATTGTACTAGCCGTGAATAGTCCTTACGTCCAACCTCAGAATCTGTTCGATTTTACCTTAACCTCTGACAACAATTGGAGCGGTTATTTCGGTATTCATGCTTTGACTCATCCTCGCCTCCTCCTACACAGTTCAGCCAAACGCCAACAGCCCGGATAATTACGAAGCGAGAGGAGAGCGAGAACTGCGCTCATAAAGAGAAGGCGAAAGGACCGCCTTTTCCGCTGGTTGAGCCTCCCTCAGTTAAGCATGAGCGGTGACGAGCCGCCACAGAACCCGAGCGGACAGGGCCGGAGCGGAATAGTCCATCTGTTCAAGCGGTTGATAGAAGGACTCAGCGTGAACCTCTCTGAGAAAGCGGAAGAGTCCGGCGACCGTTCTACGGTATGTGTTCACCCTTTGTCAAAGAAATATTGGGAGAGCAAGTTCGGATAACTTGGACGCGGTTATGGCGCATATGAAGGCAAAACCGATCCATTCGGCGCTAAAATCTTTTCGATTGAAGATGCTCCTGATTTGGAATCTGAGGCCTTCGCGTATAGGAGAGCTTTTCCGCCGCCTTAGAGGGAAAAGCGCCAAGGCTAATTTGTCGATCTCCATCTAGTACAATTACTTCTTTTGATTTTACTTCGCTTCTTAGCCTATTTGCCAATTACTCAAAGCAAAGAAAACCGTCTACCCTCCTGGCGTTAAGCGTGAGGGAGAAAACCTCGAGCCTATTGGCCGTTTACATGGCGAAGCTTGACTAATGTTGCGGACCTCCCGCCACGGATGGGCGTGACTTTTACGATGGAAGGGTTATTGGAGCTCCCCTTCCGATTTTCCCGACACTAGATCCGAAAACCATACGCCCCTTATGATCCACGCCCGAAAAGTATATCAATTAGGGGAAATTTATATGGGTTGGGAAGAAGAGCAAGGCGTGAACACTGTGGACACCCGGAAGGAAAAAACCAGCCATAGCGTCGTGAAGGCCGGATACGAGAAAGGAAAAGGATCGACATACGAGGAAGGCAAAGGCATAGCGGGGGCACAGGGAAACCTCCCATACGACCCCAAGCGGCATGCAGCTTCTGACCCGAAGAGAACCTTCTAAGGAAGGAAAAGAATTATGGGATATAGTCCACCCATACCCCGAATCAAACCAAAAGCCATATTCTTATGCAAAATCAAAGAACAAAAGCTTACGGCGTGGCGAACTGCAAGAAGCGGACGGAAAAGAGCGATAAAGTATTGCCGGTTCCATCAATCCAGGAGGGACATGACGGAGAAAAGTGTACCCAGCTTGATGAGCGCAATAGAAGATGTCTTTGAAAGGACAATTGGAACAATACATCAACCTTAAGATTCAGGGGAACTGAAGTTTCACAACACGAAGAAGAAAAAGGAGAAATGGTGGGATTTATCCGGTGGTGGTCACAGGCTTGCGGTGGTGAAAGTTCATACCTCTACCGGAAAAGTTGCGCCGAGATAGCGGTAGGAACCAGCGAGGGAAATAGAAGCGCCGAGCGATCCGACCTCGGCTCCAATCATCTTTTATGACAATGGCGGTCGGTGAGTTCGCCACCCACATGATGGCGTTGGTTGTCGCTATCAAAGTGTCTAGTTTCCATATGAAAGGATTCGATGAGCGATTGGAAGTTCGGTTGATATTCTCTTTGGAGTGCTTTCGAGAGGATGAGGTATGGCGGATGACTTGCTTAGGTAAAATCATCCTTAGTAGGGTTCTCTGGAGGGTAGATGCGGCCGAAGGAATGATCTCCTTACTGGATTCACGATAGGGAACTACTTGAGTCATCAACGATGTGACAAACTTCTTGGTTTATGCGTTGTGCTTCAAGTTACAAGCGTAATCCTTAGCGAGACCAACCCTCGGCGCCTTGGCAAAACGTAATCTCCACTTATCACCTTCTCCTCAAATTCCCAAGCGAGAGTGGCGGTGGAGATAAGGAGGAGATCAACCCACAGCGCAATGGCTATGTCTCTGACCCTCAAAGGAAAAACTCTCACATTGTGACAAGACAAAGGTTTGGAAGCTATGTTGAGTCAATGGAGATGGCGAGCGGGAAAGCGAGGGAGCTTGACCTACACATGTCGAAGAGGTACTTCTTGCAGTCCCCTAGACATAGCAACTAGGCCATTGCTGCACAGTTGGTCTGGATTGGGGCCCGGTTGTGATGAACAGCGGGGAAGATCTCATGGGAGTATTGAGAGCAAATTCCGATCTCTTAAGCAGGTCTTGAGGAGGATATATGCGGGTGTAGCGTAATATCGTGGCGAGCATCGTCTCAACATCGATCAAGCGTTTAAAACCCACAAGCGAAGGAGAAATTACGCGCACCAAAAGGCAAAAGGCAGCGGAGGAAGAAGTATCTAACCTCCTAAAAGCTAAGTTTATAGAGAGAGGTATACTACCAGTTAGGTTGTAATGATGGTCACAGTAAAAGCCGTCCAGGAAAATGGAGGATGTCGCGTTGACTTCTGGGACTTAAACAAAGCACGCGAAAGATTGATTTCCCATACGGTCAATTGATAGTTTGGTTGATTCAACAGCGGGGCATGAGATGTTGAGCTTCACGGATGCCTACCGGGGTTCTGACAACCAAATCCGAATGGCCAAAGGCGGCGAAGAAAAAGCGTCTTTCATTATGAGCCGGGAGGCGTCTTTGCTATAAGGTGATATCGTTGGCCTAAAAAAATACGGAGCCACCTTCCGGAGGCTCATGCTTCTGATCTTGAGGAGAGCAAATTGGCGAGGAATGCCGAAGCCTATGTGGGCGATATCTTTGTAAGAGCGAAGGCCAATGAACACTGTCGGACTTACGAGAGCTTTTTCGGTCTCTTGAATTTATACTATGCGGTTAAACCGAACAAATGTTCTTTTACGTTCGATCGGGAAAATTCACAGGGATTTATTTTGGCACAAAAGAGGTATAGAAGCGAATCGGACAAAATGAGGAGCCATTCTTGACATGGGATGGCCTTAAAAGTTTTCAAGAAATTGGGCTTAACGGGCGTCTTGGCGCTTGGCAATTCATCTCAAGAGAAAAAATCTCCCACTCTTCCAAGCCCTAAGAAAAGCACCCAAAATGGAGTGGGTGAGGAAGAATGCGAAAAAGCCTTTCCGGGGGCTTAAGGACTACCTCCGATAGCCTCGATTACTAGCTAAGACCACGGGTGGGAGAAAAGAACTCTCGTTTACTTGGCGGTGCGCCCAGCGGTCGGTAGCCGTTCTTGACGAGAGAATAGCGGAGGTTCAAAACACTGTCTACTACACACAAGTAAAAATCCTTAACGTCTGAGAATCGAGATATCTACCACTTGAAAAGTTGGCCTTTGCTCTTAAACGTCTGCTTGCGGAGGTTGAGGCCATACTTTCAAGCCACAAGATCATAGTATTATTGGTAGGTCCCGGCTTCATGATTCTCCATAAACTGCGAAACTCGGACGCCTAGCCAGAGTGGGTGATAGAGGTGGAGGGATTCGATCTCACCTGAAACCCCGAGCGACAATAAAGGCTCAAGTCTTGTGATTTAAATTACGTGAATTAACTTTCCGACAAGCGAGGACGAACACGTCGCGGAGTCGGAAAGAAAGCTCTAACATCCCGTGGACCTTATATGTTGGCCGGATCAATAGCGGAAGAAAAGCTGAGCGGGGTTCGTCCTCTACTCTCCCTTCCAAGTGGAAAATGCAGCGGCGGTACTAAAGTTCCAATTAGAGGCAACCAACGATGAGGCGAATAGCAAACCCTCAGCGGAGGATTACATCTGGCGGGGCTCGAATTGACACTACTTGGCGTATATTCCGAGGCTCACGACTAATAGTAAGCCATACCTTGACTTTAGGCGAAGGAAGAAAACATGGTCAAGTACCAAGCGTGGTAAGAAATAGTTCCACATTCGCGCTTCCAAATTGAAAAGTCATGAACACAAAGCGAAGAAGCGGCCTTCTACATTAAGAGCACGGCCACGACGAGCGAAAACCGAGCCTCACTTTAACCTACAATACCTTCCCACAAAACCATCGGCGGATTAGAGGAGGAGGTACAAAGTGAAGCAAGAGCCAAAATTTGGATAGACCCATCGGAAATTATCACCACAAGGTGGACTGCGCACCCAACAGCGAGAGGCAGGCGGTTTCTTACAAATCCGTTGATTACACCATCATCAGTGAGAACCTATCTGAGAAGATCTTATCGCATAGCCCTTCTTGCGATGCTTGCGTCAACGAGAAGCTAGTTATGTTCTTGAGAAATTCCGCGAAGGCATTGGAGGAGGTCACATAGGGGGCAAAGCCTTAAGTTACAAAGTCCTACGACAAAGGTTATTCGGTAACACTAACTTTCAAGGCAATAGCATTGCGCAGGAAATCACGATACTGCGTGGCATTCAAGATCCGAGGCGACTAGAAGCGCGACTTACGTCATTAGCCCTCGTCCGTTTGCCGTGCAGAATTCGATCTCCTAGGGGCGTTCCCCCACTTGATTAGGCAAATGAAGTTTCTAATAGATCGCCGTTGGCTACTTCACCAAATGGGTGGAAGTTGAACCCTTGGCCAAAATCCGCGGAGAAAACACAGCCGGGGATTCTTATGGCGGCGATTATACATGATTGGCATTCCGATTCGCCTTCATTTACGATAATGGGCGGCGGTTTGATAACAAAACCTTCAAAAGCTTTTGCTCGAACTTCGGAATTGAATCAGTTAGCGTCATGACACATCCCAAACCGCGGCGGCCAAGTAGAAGTGACAAACCGCACCCTTCTTCAAGCAGAAAACGCGGGTATTGAAGCGATACCTAAGCGGGTAGAAGAAATTCGGCGCCCTTTGCCCAGGCCCTCGGACAACAACAACCCCTAGGAGGACCCCATTCTCCCCTACGCTTAGAAGGCGGTACATGCGTCACTGCGAGAAATAGGGATGCCTACCTTGCGGACACAACAAGCGTTCTCCTCGAGAAGAGAATGAGGAAAACTTTCCGGCGGAACTTGACCTACTTGAAGAGCGGAAGAGAAGCTATATGGAAACAAGAGGCGGCATCTATAACCGAGGAAGGTAAAAAGGTTCTATGGCACAAGGGGTAAAAGAGTCTTCTTCCAAATCGTGATCTAGTCCTACTGGGAAAATGAGTTTAGATGGAAATAAAACCAGGCGGGAAGCTAACTCCTAAGCAGGAAGGCCCTTACGTCATTAAATGAAAGAATGCGTCAGAAGCGAGCACCTATTATCTAGTAAATATGGATGGAAAGACACTCAAGCGTCTATTCCATGCTTTGAGCATCTCTGACGCTACTATCGATTAGAATTAGTAGTTGTTCCTTAAAATTCCGCGGAATAAAGCTCAAGTCTTTTTTCTATTAAGATGCAGTGAAATTCCCATCCTACTAAAGATCACGGTTGAAATTCCCATCCTACTAAGATGCGGTGAAATTCCCATCCTACAAAAATGCGGTGAAATTCCCATTCTTGGAAGAAGAGTGAATTATCCTATGGGGATAGAGCGACAACTCTTATCCAAAAAGCAAGGGCAAAAATCCGATGGAAATATGAGGCAACAATCTCATTTATGAGGCAGTATCTCATTTCAACAACTTAAAAGTCCAGCTGATTGGACTAAGGACTGGATTCTGAAGCATCTTCTGAGTCAAAGAAGAGGGAAGAAAGAAGTTTACCAAAGACTTGGCAATTACCTCTCAAATGAATTTCTTATATAGTTGGGATAACCATCTCTAGGAAATAAAATTTCATCAAAATAAAGGTTTGCGTTTCATTCATATGAATAGAAATTACATTCCAAGTGATTGAAAATTTACAAGAACATTCGTAAAAAGAAAAACATCCTAAAATGAGCTAGGGCCCTGAGCTGACCACTTTTATACAGAAGGAGCTTGGGTAGAAGGTTAGGAAGGGAGCAGGTGAAGGAACTTAGGTAGAAGGTTAGAAGGGCGAGGGACGTAGAAGGAGCAGAGGCAGAGCCTCGGGGTCTTGATAACTTGTTGCTCTTTGAGCTCAAGTAAATTTCTTCAAGACTCGTGACCCATAGACAAAACCTCCTTAGGAGAATATGATGGCCCACATCTTTAACTTTAAACCTAAAGTAGGGCAACCTCCTTCTCTAAATTGTCAGCTCGTTCTAATAAATCCTTAATTTCTTGCGAGTGGACTTAGAAGACTTTTCAAGCGGAAGCCAAATGCACTTAAGTGTACCTTCAGCTCCCCTTTATTTCCGCCCAGCTTCGGCTTGAGCGGTGGTAAAGCTCGGTGACCTTGACTTTAGATCCCATCGAGCAGTGGCTCTGGCTCCTCTTGAGTAAGATTGGAGTTCCTTCTTCAAAGCTGCTGGATTCATCTTGTAGCCCTTTGATATCCCTCCTCAGTGATTGGGAGAACCTTTGGAAATAGATAAGCGAGCACTAGATCGTTCTTCTCCTTCTCTAGGCTGAGATAGGTTATTTGCAGCTCATTTGTCTTAGCTCGGGGCACGGATAGCGTCATCTTTGTTTTCTTCTCCTTCTCTTCCAGGCAGCCACCTAGAGCTGGGGCCAGAAGCGATATCCTAATCGTTTCCATCTTAGCCAAATCTTCTTGGCGAAGAAGCTGACCGATCCAGCCCATTTAATGCGGTCTATGGAAATAACAAAGCGGCTCATAAAAAATATACCAAACTTAGAAACAAAGGGAAATATGAGAACAACCCTTACGGCGTGGCGAGAGCGGAATAATTGGTAAGTGGCCTCTTCCTACCCGATTATGAAGTTTTGTAGAGAACGCTTTCGGGCACGCATGGCCATTAAAACATCCCTTACGGATGTGGCATCACGAAAAGGGTATCCTCGGAAAGGTAACTCCTTACGCCTACAATAGCAGGAATGCCCTTTAGCGGAATCGCCATACTCGTAATTTATCCCCGCTTCTCCTAGCTCACTTTGCAAAGTAAAACCTAAGTTAAAGGTTATAAGTGAAACATACCTATAGAAATAGAAATTCTCACCTCTGAGAAGGATGTCCTCGATTGGTGGAAGAAGGACCCTCCCGAGTGAGGGACAGCGTCGAGTGAATCTCTTAGCACAAACCTCTTCTGAGGCCCCATTAGTTCTTCTACAATTAGGGACGTCACGTCCTCGAATTCTTTCTCTTAGTCCTCCCTCTCCGTGAGGACCTGCGGTAGGTCATTCTTAACCCCTCTTTGGAAGAGCCCGTCTCTTTTCTCTTCCTCTTCTTTCTTTCCTCCTTGGAGTATCAGGCCTGGCCAAGTACCACCTCTCTTTCTTCTTGGTCAGCGGCGAGGGCGGGTGAACTTCCACGCCCTCGAAAGAGGCCAAAAGACCCTTAACATTAGCTTCGAGGTCCTCGTCCTTCGCCGGATTTTCTACAAAACAAATATCAAAAATTAGATCTGTGGTTAAAAATCAGACTAGTAAAGTAAGCGAATAATAATTCCTACGGACACTATCAACGACATTTAACAAGATTTTCCTTTGTCAAAACTCATCCATGTACACTTTGGATAACCACATGGGTGACTTAAGAAGACCATCTCCTCACCGCCGTCGTTTCCTCTGGCGATGTCCTTTCGGGAACCTCCACTTTATTCGGACATCCACTTTCCGGACTTACTTTTGACAAAGAAAAATTTGCTCTTCCAGCAATGGAAGAAGGAACCTTCCCTAAAATTTCCTCGAGTGAGCGAGAAGTAGCCAATGTGGCGTTAGACTCTGAACATAAACTAAAAAGCATACGGAACCAACGGACGGTGGTTATTCCGTAATGCTTGAAAACAATAACAAAGCCGTTCGGTAGTCTCCAGAATTGGGGCCAAGTGAAGGAACGAGATGATACTCCTCTGAAATGCGCCTTAGCAAAATGGAAAAAGAGTCTAAAGGCCACCTAATGGCGCATCTTGATAGATGGCTATCTCCCCTTCCACTGGGAGAACTTGCTCTCTCCCAGAACAAGGAACCTAACCTCAAGCGGTGAAAGATTTATCTCATATTTAGTTACGGGCTATCTACCTCCATTGTCCAAGAGACTTATGAATGTATGGACCCCTACCGTTGCCCTAGAAGGGGATGAACCCTTGAACCACTGGAGGCATGCCTCCAAGTTCACAGGGATGCGAGGAATTACCCGAGAAGCCGTAGGGTTGGGCCGAAAAAGGAATCAAGGGTTCATGAGGAAAGAAGCTAGAGAGGAAGAAAGAAGTAAGCGCTAGCCATTACCTTAGAGAAAGAAAATAAGAGAAAAGCGCTAAGCGAGCTTCATGGGAGAAGAAGAAATGCGGAGAAGAGGACTTCGATTTTCGACACAATCTTTTTCTTTTATGCAGTTCCTCTTATATACAAAGGCAATGAATCAAGTAGCCGTTAGATCTTAGGGTTATGTTCCGATCCCGAACCCTTGAACCAAAGGCCCTAAATCGAACCGTTGAACAAACAACCATTATACGCCTCCTCGAAGCAAATTCAAAATTTTGTACACATCGGCAATACCAAAAGCGCCGCTTTGTACCATGGAAAATCCGCCCCATACGCCCATCATAGCGTTGACAAAGCGCTGCCCGCACATATCGCGCTGGCTATCCCCACTTTGATGCTAAATAGTAGAGGCGGCGTGTCGTTTTAGGGAACAAGAGCGTTACATGGAAGGTAGGTGGAAATGCAGCATGGAAATGAGCACGTACCGTCACGAGACAAAGCGCACACTCCAACATAGGATCATCAACAAAAGCCAAAGGATTTAAAAACAAAAGCGACAAAGCGTCGTTTATTCAAGTTACACATGTGGACGTAAATAAGCGATATACTTGGACCCTAAAACCTATTTCGAGCGGATTATCCTAACTATATTTCCGAGCGGATTATCCTAACTAAGCGTCTGCGGACCGTCCGAGCGGCCTTCGGATAAGACTTCGGAGGAGATACATGGGCTTCGCGGCCGTCGCTATCCTCGTTGCGGCTAGGGGAGCTTGGTTGCCGCGAGGGCGGAGGTGGGGACCCACCTCTCTATGGCGAGTCGTCTCCGAACATCTACGACCTCGGCGAAGCGCCTTACCCCCTGCGTAAGTAAAACTAAAAAGGTCTCCAGCCTCCACATGCGGTCAACATGAAAAGCTTCCGCCAGGCGTCTAGGCTGCATTTTAGCCTACCCCCATCAATGACCAAAATAGATGGCCAAACCTGACCGTTTGGACTTACAAGTGGATTACGGTCCTTGGTTCGGCCAGTGCTCATAGAAGCTGGGAATTAAGTAAGCAGCGAGCATTGAGAAAAAGTGAAAAACTTGTAAAAGACAAAGCGTTGAGCCATGATACAAAAATAGAAGGGTCACGAAAGTTTTACGGTCAAAACACCCTATCCATACAAAGCCCTTAAATAGAAGAGCCCATTGGCGCTATAAGAGAATTCGGAACCAAAATCATCACCGATACTTGTGAGAAGATAACCACGATAGCGTCGATGCGCCTATTAAAACATGTGTCCCACTTAGGTATGGCGACCGTTACACCACGAGCCCTCACGCCTACATAGACATGCGACTAAGAATAATACTTGTTCTCGAACCAAAGCGAAGCGTCGCGTTTAGCTCACCCCTCACTTAGATTTTTGAACAAGTACACTGGGGAGGACTAGTGTTCTGGATATATTTGGTGAAGGCGAGTGTAGTCGTTAAGCTAAAGAACCACTTGTTCCTTTGGCTGGCAGATATCACCATCCTTACAATTTCGGAATTATAAGCGTAAGGATTCAATCCACCGCAAAACAAGTCCGTCCGAGATTGTAGCGACCCTCTCATAAAGGTAGGGTAGAAAGAAGAGATAGAGAAACATCTAGCGCCTCTCTACGGTGAGTGGGCCTTATCTACACACTGGCGGATATTTTCCTACCACAGCCTTCCTACGCCTTTCCTACGCCTTAAGAGATATTTACTTAACTCACTTACTCACGCCTTTCACGAACGCCTCTAAGGTGCTATAGAAAGAAGAGCACTAATAGAAGAAGGGATCGAGGAAAAAAAACTCATCATACAAAAGCGCCTAAAACTAAGATTCTCTCTTCAAGTTTTAAAGCTTAAGCATCAGTGAATCCAGGGCGAGAAAGGCCCAATTCGATCACGTCCTCTCCCACTTTTCTGAGCTCGTGATAGAGTAATTAGGTAATTCAGAGTTTTATGATGCTCTTCACACTCCACGGTATTCATGGCCAGTAAGCGTCCACATCAGTATAAATTCTAGCGTTGGTGAAAGTGAGACAGGATCCGACAACAGTGATGGTGAGCGTGACGTGGACCAGTTTTTGGCATCAACAATAATAATATAATTAATCACAGCAACAACAACAACAACAACTAAGTCTTAATCTCATACTGGATGGGGTCGGCTATATGGATTCTTTGTCTCCATATTGCTCTCCAAAAAAGTAAATAAATAAATAAATACATAAAAAACATAAATAATAATAATAATACATAAATATTAAAGAATAAAAAATAAAGAATAAATAAATAACTCCACGAAGGCTTGGCATGTTAAAGCAGAAAAGTATCCCCCAAACAAAGCTAATTAAAAAGAGATTTTTAATTGACTAATTCATAATTTCATACTAGATGGGGTCGGCTATATGGATTCTTTGTCTCCATGTCGCTCTGTGAGAAACAAGATCCGGCTCAATATTTAACATACGTATTTCCTTAGACACTACCTCTTTCCGCATAATCCTAGGAACTCTATCCATCTTCATACCTTCTGTCACGCCCCGAACCCGGGGCAAGTCGGCAGACCGGTTGCTCCCAAACATGAACGGGTCCCCATCTAGGCGCTAGGCCTCAAATTCCCTATACAGATAATATCAAGAGATAACACAGCGGAAATGAAATTAACAAAGGGAGTTTACACAACTCCATATAAATATATAGTACAAATAAAGTACTACAAAGGTACAATACCCAGGTTTACACATCCAATAATAGGATCCAGATAAGTCACCCCTACTAGTCAACAACAACACAATACATAGCAAGTCTCACATATATACTCAAATACAATAAGAGGTATACAGACCTCAAAGGGAAATGATAAACCCAAAAATGATAAACCCGAGACAGCTACTCAATGGGTCCCCGTCTACGCCCATTCCTACTCCTCGTTGTCACCTAGGAAATACATCAACCAAGTGTATGAGCCTAAAGAATAGGCCCAATAGGATCGCATGAAACATTAAATGTGGCGAAAAGCCATAAATGAGAAATAGAGTAAGTGAAACCACATCACAAGTAAACAATATATATCAGGAATGTGAAATAAAATCACAGATGTACTACATCTCAACCATATAATGATACTACGGTATAACATGACGTGGTTGTCACTAGGTCAAGGCAGAGTATACCGTCCTAGTGTAACATGACACGACCGTCGCCGAGTCAAGGCAGAGTAGATCGTCTTCGGCCTAAGTCGGGGAGCGCTAATAATCATATAATCATGCGCACATGGTCAGAAAGTCTCGCCCTCTGACTGGGCCTGGGTATAAGTATCATGCCTGTCAAGAAGAGACTCCCAGTACAAAATACCTAACAAACAGGTATACATGTATATATCCCGACACCAACATCTCGAATATATATAAACAACAACGATCTCAAAGAGATAGTAAGCCAAACCAAGGCACATATTTAAGGAACACAATCAACTCAAATATGTATAAGCAACATCTCATGGAGATAAAAGCACAAGAAATACTCACAATACCCATGCGAGAGCCTACCTGGCTTAAGAGAAATTTTTCGATCCTCGTCGCGACTCATGCGTCCGAACCAGGATCTAGTAGATAGATTGTAAATCTCAGTAATCATAGTTGACTTCCTTAACCATGCAAAATAAAATGGTTTTAAGAGGACAAAACAATGCCTAGATTTTGATGGTTTTTACTCAAGCGCGCAATCATAGAGAACTGCCAATATCTCCCATTCCGCAATTCGGATTTCTCTGATCTAAGGCTCATTAGAAAGCTCTCTTCTTCCCCCTTTCTAATGGTGTATTATGCTCTCCGATCAGGGGAGTATTGATGCCCCAAACTGCCCCTCAAACGGGACAACCAGACGGCAGAATTTCTGCTAGTCTATATGAAATGCTTGAAATATTTTCTAAGACATTTGAACAAGGAATTAGGTTGCATGATTTCAAAGGAAATTCGACAACATTGCCCCTAATTTTCAGCTCCTGAAAATATACAAGCATTCTCCATAAAATTACATTCATACATCCATATATGAACTACGCTCAAGTTGGTTAATTAACCCAATCCCAACCTTGACCTCGGCCTATCACCAATTCATAACATGTAATTAACTCCATTAATTACTCAAGTTATGCACATGCAATTATCCATGAAATCCCCAATAATTAAGTCTCAATCCCTCAATACCTTAATTTCCAAGGTATTAATCATCCCTGGAGAGTAGGCTGTGCGGTGGGAGCGCGGTTGCAGGCTCGTGGAGGAGAAGATCGGGGTGGTGTCGGCTCAAGGGGTGCGGGCCAAGTGCATGCATGGACATGCGCAAGGTTGTCCACGATCAGAGGCTGCGGCGCCTGATCAGGGCAGAGGGACGCCGGCGGGGGGCGCGGCTGACAGCAAGCAGGCGCAGACGGCACCGGATCTGGGCGGAGACATGCGTGCAGGCACACACAGGGTGGTTGCGGGGTGAAGGCTCGTGCGCAGGCGCCGAGTGCGGGGCGGAGGCGCGCGTGCAGGCACACAGGCTGCTACGAGGCTGGGTGGCGGCTCAGAGCGAGCGAGGCCAACTACGAGCTAGGCAGCGGCTCGGGGTAGAGGCCCGAGCGGGCAGTCGGTGGTGCTCGCCGGTCGTTGCCTTCTCCGGGGCTGATCGGGAGAGGGGCGTGGGTGAGGGCTTAATTACAATTTGATTAGTCTTAACCAAATTTCATGGTTTAAATGACCACAAATTAATTTAGACATTTTTACACAAAAGTCCCCCTTTTAAAATGAAATTAAACCCCTTACTGAGTTATTTGCATAAAGGCCCTTGCACTTAGGAAAACGATTATAATAGGCTGGTTCGTCGGGTCCCACGGTCCGACGGTGATTTATTAAATTCCAAAAATTCAAACTAGTACAGTATTTCAGAGGGGCAATCTTTACAATCACCCCTTCTTAAAAGGAGTTTAGTCCCCTAAACTCTCATCTGGAATTACTCAAACAGATCCGGGTAACGCTTTTTCATGTCAACTTTGTGTTCCCAAGTGGCCTTACTACCGATGTGGTTTTTCCACTTTACTTTGACCAAAGGAATAGCTCGATTCCTTAGTTGTTGTTCTTTATAGCCAAGAATTTCCACTGGCCACTCCTCTTAAGACAAATTTTGCTGGAGTTCCATTGACTCATACTCTATAATATGAGATGAGTCGGATAAGCGCTTCCTCAACATGGAGACATGGAAAACGTTGTGAACCTGAGCCATGTCTGGAGGTAGGGCCAACCGATATACCACTGCTCCAACTCGCTCCCTCAAAAGGTCCAACATATCGCGGGCTAAGCTTCCCACACTTTCCAAATCTCATGACGCCCTTCATGGGTGATACTTTCAGGAGTACTGCATCGCCTACTTGAAACTCCAGCTCAGATTGATGTTTGTCGACATAGCTTTTTTGACGACTCTAAGCTGTCTTCAGTCTTTCCCTAATTGTTCTCACTTCTTCCTTAGCAACCCGTATGATATTTTGTTAGCTGGAGAAACCACACATTTTTTTTGAAAAAAAAAAAGAAAAACACTTTCCTTATTTTACGAATCTGTGAAACCACATGTTTTTTTTTATTTTAAATTTACTGTTTATTTTATATAGATAACAACTTATATTACATACATGCAATGAAATACAATACCATATTTTTCCTTTCTCAGTTTTCTCCATTTAGTACCTTCATCGTACTCGAGTTCCTTCTAACTGAGAGCTATATCACTCCACTCGGATCCCTTTGTTTTATTTTACTATTCTAATAAATCCAACAATTTACCAAATGTTGATGCTCAAATCAGTCACAACCAATGAGGCCAGTTTCCGATAAGAGTTCAATTTAGAAAAAAGGAGTTGTGGGAATTGGAGAGGATAAAGGACACGAGATTTGTGGACCGGTGGCTGCGTGATGGCCTGGAGGTATAAGAGGCTCTCACCGGACTACCTGTCTCTAGCTGCAAAACAAAGAAGTCCAGAGGGTCTGTCCCCCCAAACCCTCTGACGCTCCAGTTAGCTTGGGCGGAGAGTTTTCTTGTGGAGAAGAAGATAGATTGTTGAGAAAAAGGACCTGCCCCCTCTTATACCTGAGAGGCTACCCTTCTGGCCAATGGCCTCGGGTGCCTTTTCTGTCATGTCAGATAGGCTTCCCTGGGGAGGATTGTCGGCCCACCTTGTGAGGCGCCTGTAACCGTACGGATGAGCTCCCCTGGGCAGGGAATGTCTTCCCCTCCCCTCCTTGGGGTGCATGCGGTGCTTTGTCAGGCGATCGCTGTTGATTCCCTTTGTATCTTTTTGAGGGCATCAGGGGGATTTTAGTGGTCCCCCTCCAAAATATTAGCTATTTGGTTTTGGTTATAACACAATTGGTGTTTGATGAAAGTTAGGAGATAAAAATTATTCTTTTTATTATAATCATAGTTATCTGAATTATATTATTATAAATTGTTTAAAAAATTAAAATTAACATTAAAAAATTAAGTCCCGCAACATGATCTGAAATTACCTACGTTTTCTTATTCCCAAAGATTGTATGACCTTCAGCACCTTTATGTTTTTTTTTTAATATAATAATAAATAAATAAAATTAATATTTTACCTGCCAAACAAGCCTCGACGATTTGTCACCGAATCCAACCATCTACCTATATTACTAAATGAAAGTAAATTGATTATAAATAATTTTAGTTTTAAAAAACTTTCCAAAAAAACATTTCAAAAAAAATTTAAAAATAAAAAAATTAGATTCACACTATCAAAAAAAAATTATAATTTTAAAATTTTTAATATTAAAAATCATAACAGGAATATGGAATGGAATGATATCTTTTAAACTAGTGTATTTTTAATTGATAAAAATTATAATTATGTTATATATGTAACGCCCCGAAATTTTTTTTTAATGCATAAATAAATAAATTATTCGGTAATTAATGGATTAATTAATAAGGAAAACAAATTAAGTATTATTAGTCTAAGTAAAGGGAAAATCGAGGAGTATTAAATTTTAAAACCAACCTCGCAACTAGTGGGCCAAGGAAGGCCTTATTGGGCCAGGCTGCTAATACTCGAAATGGTTGGAGGCGGATGGTAAAGATAACCACAACTATTTAATCGGGAAAATTCATAAAGGTTAATTGATCATGAGTAACGAAGTGGGAGAATCGGACAAATATTAGAGTTCCGATAAAGTGAATCGGGCGAGTCAAAAGCCGGTATTCACGGATCCGGTCTGACGAGAGGCAGGCCCCGTGAGGCTACAGTGCACTCGTGATGATTGATATTAATGACCCGAGATTCCCGGATCTGGGTCGGGACATTAATAAAGAAGATATTACTTTAGACGAGACATGACATAAAGTGGAAGGGTGGTATCATCTACATTATTGAATAATAGTAGAGGAATAATTGAGGTGCTAACTTAGGGATAACCTAAAATAAAGAAAGGCATGTGACAATATGATACTAGCTTTTACTATTGAATTTTTAAATAGGGAGATCAATTATTTAGGCCTCTATAAGAGGTAAACTTTCAGAGAAAAAGAGGAAAGAGCTTTCCTCTCGTTGCCCTCTCCTTCTCCCGAACCTGCGCTCGCGATCTCTGCGCGTGCTGCCGGCCGGATCCCGGCGAACTCGACCGCCTTGCCACGTCTGTACTCCATGCCGCTGAGCCGTGGCCGACCGCCATCGGTCCCCTTGCCCCGGTTCTGCTCGGCGATCTGACCGCCGCCGACGGTCAAGGTCGGGGCGCCTGGCCGGGCCTCGCTGCGGCCGTTGCCTCACCGGAGTTCTGTGGTGCTACGCGTCCAGCACCTTGCGCCGCTACATCATCGGCCCTGGCACCTTTGATCGCTTGATTTTGAAGAACGGTAGGCTTGGAGGTGGTGAACTCTAAAATAATGACATGAATTAGGGCATGGATATGAGAGGTTAACCATGGGATCTAAGGGGATTGTGGGCTGCTAAGGTTATGCCATGGATTTCATGAGTAGGATTAATGTTAGTTTTATGATAATGATTTAGTTTAACAATAGTTTGGTGCTTGGTTGTAGTCATTCGGGGCCCTATAAATAGGGGAGGTGCCGCCGAATTTTTCTGAAAATGTTAAGGTAGAATGCTTTAATAGTAAGCATGTTAAGGTGCTTAAGTGTAACTAGCTTCCACGATTAACATGTTTCTTCGTCATGCTTCATGTTGAACTAGTTTACCAATTAAGCATGCTTAGAGATCATATTAGAGGTGAAAGAGACATGTAAATCCATTAGGAATGAAAAGCATGATCTTAAGAGTTTAATGCCTCGTATGTGCTTCTTGAAGCTTAAATGGGATCTTAATTCAAGAATACAAAACTCCATATTTTTAAAATTCGTATTCTTAAGTTATAGGACTAAATCTGAAAGTTATAGATTTCGTACTTATTTGGTATTCTCATTGATTCTAGGAAGGGGAAAGGGTTCAGCGGAAGCCGCCGAAGGACTCAGCGATTCTTAGAAAATTGCAAGGACGTGAGGTGAGGGGACTTTACCGTAGATATGAATTTAAATTGTGTATTCATCGAGATTTTTGTTATATCGTATTCTACGAGTTTTGATTCGGTTGTGAATGCCGAAGGGTTTATTGCTATACTTGTACAATGTTGTTTCTTTATGTTTGTATAATGAAATTAAAATCCAAATGCATGAGTTATGATCAAGAAAACCCTACAAGGTAAATATATGATTTAGGGAAAACCGAAGGGGTAGTTAAAGACTATTGCATGTATCGTAAAATTTGCACTGTAGCTAGTTAATGTATGGGGATCCAGTAGGGGCTCGGGGATAGAGCAGGGCATTACTAGTAGACGGGACCAGTGAGGAAGGGGTTTTGGTTTTCAATCGTTTTCTTTAAAAACTAAAAAAAAAAAGAGAATGTTTGCGAAAGTCGTGTTTTTCATAAAAACCCCCTTCCTGTCTCTGATACGGAAATTTACCGGACTTATGTAGCGCCGGTTATCAGGATCATGTAGAGGCATACCGCTGTTCCTGATGGTTGCTGGAGTCCTTTCGGAGACATTTTAGCTAGGGGTGCACGCCCTTATGATCTGAAGCCATGGCATGAATATATACCCACTTTATGCTTGATATGTTTGGGGATTTTCCATGAGTTTTTCATTGGATTTACGATCGCATGGCATATTCATCAAGATTGAAGATAATTAAACTGACTTTCATGAGTTTTACATGCACCAATTATGTTTAAATGTTGAATACATATCATAGGTCGCTATAAGACCTGGCGGGGTAGTCCATACTCACTAAGCTCGTATAGCTCAGCCCTCCTCTACACTTGTGTTTTCTGTTACAGGATCTAGACCCGGAGCGAGTTAGTGTTTCATGCCCCGAGCAGGGATTGAGGATTTAGCTGGCTCTGGCGTACCTGTTGTTTCAGTTTGCTAGTATTGAATTGTATTAAACCTTAAGCATGTTATCTTTTGTTGTATTTGGGGCCGAAGTGCCCATGACTCTATGTGTTGTACCTTATATGACTTTTATTTGAGCATGACTTCCGGTGTGTAACCGGTTATAATATGTCATATGCATCTCAATTAAAGTACATGACTATGGAATTTAGGTTTGACGGCACAGCTTATGGGCTGGGTGCACTCCCGGCCCAGCTGGTGTGACATCTATTTCATTAGCGAAATGGGTGTTACAATATAATTATTATTATACTAATAGCATGTTATTGTTTTATGCGCCTCTAATAGGACGATACAAAGATAAGGCGTGCCCAAGGGATCAGACTATCACGTGCTTTACTCGGTACACGTTTTTATCGACTTAAGGCGTGCCTTGTGAGGCCCCTAAAGTTTCACTCGATACATGTTTTACTGTCCATGATTGCTAATCTCACATAAAGAAAACTCACGTATATGTGTGGGCCATTGATGCAGGAGGCTCGAGTTAAATGTTGGTGCCGGGCTGGCGAGCCAACGTAAAGACAAAAAGTTATCAAGTCAATTCCAAGATTGAGTCGGTTTTGGGTGTGGTTCGGTATTTTGACCATAACTTTGGCTACCGATATCAGAATCGGGCGTTCAACCCCAATTCGGAAAGCTCTTTACGGCGCGCACGACATGGAGGCGTCATATTAGAGAGAACTTTAGTTATTTTTTTATATTTTTAGAAATATTTAATCCGTCGAATTAGGGTTTTCGTCTTTTTTTCTATTTTTGGTAATATTTCATATTCCAAATTAGGATAGGATTTAAATCCAATTTAATCTCAGATTTTTAGGAGTTATCTGATTTGTTTAAATTTTTAAATTTAGATAATTTTAGTTTTAAATAATAATTTGTCAATTTTAGCAAATTTAAATTAGATGATAAGGTTTCTAGGTTAATCTTTGAGGCTATTTAACCCGGCTTGTGGGTTAGTTTTTATTATTGAATTCTGAATAAAGTATTTACCTGAATTTCAGAGTATTTTCTCTGGTTCTTTTGGTTCTTGTTTGTTCTTCCTTGCGCTCCTTGGATCCGGCTTGCCCGCGGGATAATCGTTAGCCCGCCTGGCGTCAGTTGGTATCAAAGCTCATTATCTTCCTGGGAAGCGTCATCATTGACATCAATGACTGGTGGTCGTGGTCGTCGGGTTGGACAGGTTCCGGCTAAGTCCAGTACTGTGACCTGAGCGCCCTGGAGGCGATGAACAAGGATCTACAAAGGCAAGTCGCGGAGTTAACCCAACGCTTGATGATCAAGGATTTGCAGAGGCAAGTCAAGAAATTATCAAGGCGTCTGGCGGCGATCGATTTTGATCGTGGTTGTCGTGGGCAGTTTCCGGCTGAGGAAGTCCAGCACCATAATCATAGCGATCAGAGGTTTGGCCAACCCATCTACCAACCCATCTACGACGATGATGTGGAGGAGGATATCTCACCCATCTTCAACGATGATGCAGAGGAGGAGATTTTGCCCATCTTCAACGATGATGTGGAGGAGGAGATCTCGCCCATCTACGACGACTACGAGGAGGAAATTGGCGAGCCCGAGGAGGAGATTGGTGAGCCATCTATGACGATGATGGGACTAGCGTTGTGTTGGTATCTCGATGGGAGGAAAACTCTCCTGGCCAGGTAACCAACACTACTAACTTACTTGCTGTCTCTAGGGTTTTAATTAAGATCAAGCATGGAGATCCAGACTTACCAATAAGGTGCAGTTGAACTAGGGGTCGAGTTCTTTACAACCCGGGGTGACTGATGCATGAGGCTCGAGTCAAATGTTGGTACCGGGCTGGCGAGTCAACGTAAAGACAAGTTATCGAGTCAATTCAAGATTGAGTCGGTTTTGGGTGTGGTTCAGTATTTTGGCCTTAACTATAGCTACCGATATCAGAATCGAGCGTTCAACCCCAATTCGGAATGCTCTTTACGGCGCGCACGACATGGGGACGTCATATTAGAGAGAACTTTAGTTATTTTTTTTGTATTTTTAGAAATATTTAATCCGCCGAATTAGGGTTTTCGGTTTTTTTTCTATTTTTGGTAATATTTCATATTCCAAATTAGGATATGATTTAAATCCGATTTAATCTTGGATTTTTAGGAGTTATCTGATTTGTTTAGATTTTTAAATTTAGATAAGTTTAGTTTTAAATAATAATTTATCAATTTTAGCAAATTTAAATTAGATAATAAGATTTCTAGGTTAATTTTTGAGGCTATTTAACCCGGCTTGTGGGTTAGTTTTTTATTATTGAATTTTGAATAAAGTATTTACCTGAATTTCAAAATATTTTCTCTAGTTTTTTTGATTTTTCGTTTATTCTTTCTTGTGATCTTTAGATCTGACTAACCCACGGGATAATCACTGACGTCAGCCATCTCATTGGTTGATTTAGGCTCGTGCCCTTGTCATAGAAAAATTTTGAATCAAAGTTCTCACATGGTGTGTAAATGACGGTTATTACACCTTTGGCACTAATAGCATGTTAAATCCGCAGGAGCAACAAGTCGTTGGGCCCCACTTACCGCAAAATTATAATAGTTTTCCTCTCATCCTCGAGAAAGTCCAAGTGCCATCTTTCAAGCGGGTCTCACCTCGGCATGGGCACTACCACAGCTGCGTGGTGCCCCATCCGCAATTTCCCAAATTTATATTTTTAAACATTTTACTTGGCCTCCAGCGATCCACGTGTCCACGACCTCTTTCCCACACTCCGTCCCATGAAGATAGCTCCTCTCTGCCCAATCTCATCCCCCCAAATCAACCACAAAAAATAGAAAACCCAAAAGAAAGAAGAGTCTACAGAGAGAGATGGCGGGCGAAGTGGAAGCTAGAGGATACTGGGGACTGGGCGGGCGAGCATGCGACACGTGCCGCAGCTCGCCCGTATTGCTACCGCTGGCCGACTTCGGCCTTCTGCGGCCCGTGCGGCAGCAGCGTGCATGGGGCCAACCGGCTTGCCTCTCGCCACGAGCGCGTCTGGATCTGCGAGGTATGCGAGCAGGCACCCGCCGTCGTAACCTGCAAGGCCGACGCCGCAGCCCTCTGCGCCGCTTGTGACGCCGACATCCACTCCGCCAACCCCCTCGCCCGCCGCCACGAGCGCTCCCCCGTCGTCCCCTTCCTCGAACCTCCCTCTGCCGCCACCGCCGCTGCCGGCGGCATCTTCAAGCCGTCGGATGATGAGGATGAGAACGACGCCGGGGTGGAGGAGGCCGAGGCGGAGGCAGCGTCATGGATCCTCCCGAATCCCAACCCCAACAAGGGTTTGATGGAGGCGCCGGGGCTCAAGGCCGCAGATCTATTCGTCGAGGACGTCGATCCCTACCTAGATCTCGACTATACCTCGTCAATGGAGGGGAAGTTCCACCATACGGACAGTGTCGTGCCCGTCCAGACGAAAGCGTTAGGCGGCATTGGAGTGGGCAGCGGGCCTCCGCCGCCGATCCTCGCCACCGATGGCTGCATAGAGCTTGATTTTACGCGTTCTAAGGCATCCTTCAGCACTTACACCACTCACTCTCTTAGCCACAGCGTAACTCTCTAACAAACTCCCAGAGATCTAAACACCTTTCTGATTGAACGATTGAAATCTTAACATGATACTCGCATGGGATTCGTTTCAGGTCTCATCGTCGGATGTCGGGGTGGTGCCAGACGGGACTGCGCTGGCGGATGTCACGAACCCTTACGGCGTCGGCGGCGTGGCTAGGGTCTCGACGGCGATGGACCGGGAGGCGAGGGTGATGCGCTACCGCGAAAAGCGCAAGAACCGGAGGTACGAGAAGACGATCCGCTATGCCTCCCGCAAGGCCTACGCCGAAACGCGGCCGCGGATCAAGGGCCGCTTCGCCAAGAGATCGGAGATGGAGCCAGAGGTCGACAGCCTCTTCTCCGCCGCCTCCGCCGCTTCCGCCGCCGCCCTTATTGTGGATCCCGGCTACGGCGTGGTTCCATCCTTCTGATCTCCGCCGGCAGTGCTTGTTCAGATCTCTATGTATAATGCTTTTCTTTTTGTTTCCTCGGTTTGGTGTATTATTAGTATCTATTTGAATTGATTTAAATTATTCTGTAAATCACGTTGTGTCATTATGTAATTCGCCGACCTTGGAACTCTCTAAGCTTTTTAAGGTGCCAGAACAGGAAACGAGCTCTTGAAACAGACCTTCTTAATAGAAGGATATTCCCTCTATATATATGCCCGACTGAACTGAGTTTCCGTTTTGTTTTTTTTTGTTTTTTTTGTTTTTTTTGCAACAGAGCTTTAGACCCCCAAATCCTAGTAAACTGCCTCATCCTTATTATGCAAACAATACCAAAATCTTTGTTCCATATATGATATCTTGGTTGAGTAATATGCTAAATTGCTTGGGTGGGTGCTCTTGTCCCCGAAAATAATCCTCGAAATGTGAGGTAGTGGTTCATTTCAACAAGTTTATGTGCTCTTGTAGTGGAGGGTGTGACTTTGATTTTGGTTAAATATCTTAAATAGCCCATGTATTTTATAATTTTTTTTTAATCCTAAGTTAATTCACCTTCACTAGATCCCAATATTGTTAAATTTGAGCCAATTAAGTCCACCTCGTGACCTACATTCAGTCTTCCATCCATTTTTACTAATATGACTTTTAAAAAAATTAAAATATTAAGAAAATATAAATTTAATTAAAATATGATCAAGACGTTGTGGGGATGGTGAGTGCCAGGACTTGCTCGTCGACACCGTTGCCGCCACCCATACCCTCTCATAGGTCCTCCTCCATAGAAGACCCACCTTTCTCTTTTCTCTTCTCTAAGGCCGGGTTTGGTACGTAGGATAGAATATGATTATTATTTCGGATTACATGGGATAGGATAGGATGGGATAATATTATACTATCCTGTGTTTGGTAGCGTCGGATTAGAAATCTGGGTTAGAAATCCTGTGTTTGGTGGAAGTCGGATTGGACTATTATATTGTTTATATTTTAATATTTAAATTTGAATATTTATTTTTAAGTTATTTTTTATATCATATATTACAAATTAGTTAGTAAAAATTTTGTATTTTAATATTTATTTTTATAAGTTATTATTTATGCCATGTGTTTCATCAAATATCACTCCACATAGTCAACAAAGGCAACTTCAGCTTCATAAGTTGGGAATGACTCTTACAAATTGTTTTTAAATCCACTTACTTGTTTCTAACATTCACACCATAAATTATAAATTCTAGGTTGCCTGCCCTTAAATACAACATACATTCCTTTTTTACTCATTAATATTTCCTGCATATAGCATAATGCCAAACAATCTCAAACATAAAATAAAATGCAAATAATAAATTACACAATGTCAAACATACTAATAATAATATTGAAATATCGATTATATGTCCTCAAACTAAATAGAGATAATAACATCCAATTCAACACAAACATATAACATAATAATTAGGTTTTGTAGAATTCTATGGTTCTACTTAAAAAGCAAATTACATATCAAGGAATGATTTAGCAAATGCAATTTTCTCATCATCAGTGCCAATGATCTTGAAGACCTCCACATTTGAAGCGTCAGATCTCATTGCCTTTGATATTTTTAAGTTGTCACGCACTGAAAAACCTAACTTATTTAGCTCTTCGGCTAAATATTTAGGATAATTCCCTTCAGACTTGTCAAATTTCTCAGCAAAACTCTTGAACAGCTAAGATGCAACCTCATTGAAGCCTTTTACTATATCATCTTTTCCTCTTGTTTTCTTTCTACCAACTGTATGAGATGATGTAGCAGGTTGAGAGTTCCAATTAATTGACATTGGAGATGGTGCATTAGGAATATATTCAATTTCATTCTCCATATTCAAATCTTCAACCATGTCAACTGGTGTTTGTGCTCCCATCCCAGTTGCTCGATCTTTCCCAATTATGTTGGCAAGCCTTTCATATATAGGAAAAGGTTTATTTCTCCATCCTTCTGCACTTTTGTTGCTCTATATATACATAAAGAATCAAAATTATTCAATGAAATAGGAAAAATGACAATTGAAAAAAAAAAAGAAATCATAGTTATAATAATAAAAGTGAACCTGGACATATGCAGCCCATACTTCATCACTATCAACTTCCACACATTTTTTTGAGTCATTCCATCCAAACCCGCTCTTGTTTAGCATGTCATAGACTATGCTATACTGTTTTTTCCATATTTTCAACTTCGACTCAATGTGTGGATTAACCTTCAAGTTTGAATTAGGGCACATGTCAGACAATTTCTTCTCAATCATTATTATCGTCCCAGATTTGAATGAACCGGTATCACAACGTTGTCCACGTGACACCACATCTTCTAAAATAACTAGCAACGCTTCTTCCTCCTCTCTTGTCCATACACACGCTTGCTTTCCTACTAGTACCCCCAACTTCCATTTCTATACAAATAAAACATTACATAAAATGCATAAATTTGTAACAAAGAATACTAAGAATAAATCCAAACATGCCTTACATTAATAAATCATGAAATCATAATAATGTTTACAAGCATCACAAACAAGGTAAGCAATATGTTCATAAGTTGGATCAATTACAATCAAATACAAAAATATAGTGTTATTTTGGGAGAAATACAAAATATTTATCAACCTCACCACGCATCAAATATGGATCTTGCAAGCTCATCTCGAAATGCAGTCCACTCATTTGAAGAAGCAACTGATCCAACAGGTTCTTCATCTCGTAAATCTTCAGTGGACTGGTCCATGTTAAACTCTGTTTCAACTGGATCAATCGACATCTCTCTCCTAATTAGATTATGAATGAGACAACATTCAGTAATGATTTGAATTTGCGTTTTAATAGGATAGAAAGAGGGACTTCTTAAAATTGCCCAACGCATTTTAAGAATTCCAAAACATCTTTCTATTACATTCCGTGCAGATGCATGTTTCATATTAAAATATTCTTCGTGGTTTGAGGGTGTAAAACCATCTCTCCATTCGGAAAGATGATATCTTGTTCCTCTGTATGGTGCAAGAAATCCTTCACCATTTGTGTATCCCGCATCCACTAGGTAATAACAACCTGTATATGCAAATGTAAATTTAATCAGGGTTATTTTTGGGGTAATGAATTACTATTAAGCATGGACATTTTGTAAATCTTACCATTAGGGACTCTTAATCGGTTTGGCCTACTAATTGCATCACGTAATACTCTTGAGTCAGATGCAGAACCTTCCCAACCAGGCAACACAAATATGAATTCCATATTCCTAAGCATACACACCTAGCAGATTTGTGGCAATATCTCCCTTCCTTGTTCGGTACCTTGACTTATCGACTTCGTCTACATTGACCTTAATATATGTTCCGTCTAGGGCTCCCAAACAATTCTAATTCATAAGAAAAAAATACACATATATTAGGATGACACACTTAATTAATCTGTTAATTAATTGGAGATATTTAAACTAATTATAGTACATACCTTAAAATATTTCCATCTATCATTCGTGCAATTTTCAGGGACAGACTCTGGATGCTTAAGTAAAACTCCATGTAACCGTAAAACTCCCTTCAACACTGTGTTAAAATATCTACTAATTGTTTCACCAGACCTCTGAAATCTTGATATTATTGTACGGTTTTTTACGTGGTCTGCAAGTATATGCAGAAACATACAAACTTGCTCCTCCAAAGTAACCAAACCGCCCTTCTTAACATGTCCATCATGATGTAATAATTCACATAACACAGCAAATGTCCTCCTATCCATACGTAGTTGACTAATAGAATGGACATCGCTTGTCAACAAACTATTAACAAAGGTTATCGATGTCGTCCTTCTAACAAAATGTCGATTAAGAAGATGCAAGTGCTCATAATGCCATGAAGCATAGAAGTACATGAGCATAACAAATGAACAACACATGCAAAATGCTTCCAATTCCTTTTCATACGCAATTAACAAAAATGCAGCAAGTTGTCTTTGATCCATAACTAAAACACAATGCAAGGAAATGGAATTTCATCGCGTTAATAACAATTCAGGATATTAAAAAAATGCATTAACATATTCAAGCATCACTTAAAAAAAATTAAAAAAAGTCTGCCTTTTTAATTCTTTATCAATTTTGTTGCTATTTGTTTACCTCAAAATTTTAAATTTGAATTTTTGCATAGGGAAAATGTTAATTATTTTTGTCATGACTTGGCCCTTTTAACACATATCCTACCTGTGTCCATAAGGATTAGTTTCCAAACTTGTCATTCAAGTTATGTCCTCTAGTATTTGCCTCACTTTGGTATGACTTTTTAAGTGCATGCATTTCTATAGGATGAATCTTAAACAAGGAGAAAAATATTTATTCATCATCACAAAGACTGCCAAACAAACATGAAGCATAATACATAATCCTTTTGGATCAATCAAATCTAAAAGGAATAGTTTATTTGTCCATTTCACTGGAATCCTAAGAACTAGCGAAGGAAAAAAATTGTAGTAGGTTTCATTATCCAATGTGTACAATAATGTGGGTGTTTGGGATAGATTTTCGAAAATCACAGATTGTTTGATTTATTAAAGATTAAAATAAAAATCAATAGATATCCTCTCAAATTTGAAAGTTTAAATGAAAGGATAAAAAACATAGAACTTTAAATTTCATGGATCTCTTATCCAAACAAACAAATAATTATATCTAAAAAATAAATATGATGATATAGGATGGTTTAGAACAATAATTGTTACTTCCAAAGTTTCTTTGACCTGAATCAAATTAAATGACTTCTATTCATCGATTTCAAAATTGGTCAGAAAAAGGAAACACAACTTGAAACAAAATTTGAGTTTTATATGGGGTTAACTTAAATAGAAAATTGATTTCTAGATTTTGGATAAGAGTTTCTATCCAACAAAAATACAATTACCCAAAAAAAGATAATACAAAACTTGGATTTTTTAACATCATAAGATTCTCATCCAAATTATTTATATGGTGACTTCTATTCATCAAACATGAAAAGAGGCCGCGGTTGTGGTTGTGGTTGTGGTTGTGACGGTATATAATCGATCAGAAAAAGGACATGCAATTGAATAAAGATTTGAGTTTTATATAGGCTAACTTGAAATAGAAATTTGCTTTCTAGATTTTGGATAAGAGTTTCTATCCAAAAAATACAATTATTCAAACAAAGATAATAAAAAACTTGGATTTTGAACATCATAATATTTCATCCAAATTATTTAACTATTAAAATCAGATATGATAATATGATATTTTTAAAATAATCATTCTTTCCTGGGATTATAGGGGACGGGGACGATGAGGGCGGCACCGGGTGACAAGTCAAACAGGTGTAGGTCGAAGATAGGTTTCGTAACAATCCCGTGTAATCCCCCCAAAAAGCATGGGATAAGTTTTGTAAAGAAACCGTTATCCTGGGATTAGAATCCCAGGATAATTCATGCGTAACAAACACCGGACAATGGATTTCGGATAACAATACAATCCAATCCAATCCTACATAATAAGGTGTTCCAAACACGCCCTAAAAGCTATAATATTTATCTTAGATGGAGGAGCACCTCCTCTTCTTGGAGCTGGACATCACCAACGAGGATCCCAACTAGGTGGTGCCGCATGCAAGACCCACAAGCTCCGCCGATCTCCTTCTCTTCCTCTGCCGCCATCACTCCTACCAAGCAAGTGATTAGCAATCATAGCAAACGCTAAACCAACGATGAGGGTTTTGTTATGAGTGTTTTGTTATTATTCTTAATATAAGCAAAGATTTAAAGAGAGAGAGGGTAACTAACCATCAAAATAAGACATATATATATATATATATATATATATATATATATATATATATATATATATATATATATATATATATATATATATATATATATATATAATCAAGATCTTGTTCTCTTCATAAAAACCCAAAAATATAAAGCAAACTGATTGCGTGCGTAGGTATACTATGGAAGTATACAGGTCGAAACAAGTAATAAAGTGGATTATGAATAATCAGATATCGAACCACAGAGATCGAGAAGTACTAGTACTAATTATCTGTCTATTATCTAGTCTATCCGAAAATTGGGTGGTGTTCTAATCTAATTATTAAAGTTGAGAAAACCTAAGAACTAGACTTCATGAAACATGATAAAAGAGTGAGGGCAATCAATCATGGAAGGGAGATATTCGGGCGATGAATCCCCTTAGGGTTCTTATGAAAATATATGGATATAGGTTTCCATATAGAAGATTGCAAGATTATGGACCAAGAGTTCCTAAAGTGTATTAGATTCCTCTCTCAAGGCTATCTATATCTAATACCCTCATTGCATGACCGTTCTAAGGAACCTATATCTTGGAAGAGTTATGAGAACAATAAAATTGAATGATTCGCTGTCCTTAGCACCCGATCTCTCGGAGTACTCACAACTCTCTCTATTGAAGTGGATCTACAACCGGGGAGGCTTTCGCTTCTTCCCCTGGTGAATCTTATTAGAAATCAAAGCTGTCGCAACGTAGGTATCCAATACAATATAAAACATTTAATAGATCTCAAAACACAATGCAATCGTTCAATAATAGAAATCAATATCCAAATTAAAATTAAACCCTAACCCGAAGGTTCATGCATCATGCACAAGTATCTAACAAATTAGTTCCCCATGAGAGGGGAACAAATCCATTACAAAAATAGAGGAAGGAACGAAAATAAACAAAACCAAACTTCCCTCCATCGTTCCCTCCACCGTTGGTGGCGTCTATGGATCTGCGATGATGCTCTCCCTTCAAGCCCTCGCCGTCATGATCCCGGCTCCAAAATGGACGATTCAATGCCAAGGACCAAAGATGTGTTATCGGGGTCTTCAATGGTTGATTCAATGGAATTGAAGATGATGTCCCCCTTTAAATGATGATTTAAAACCCTAAAAACGCTCTATTTATAGGGCTCCACGCTTTTGGTAAAGATCTTACTTATTCTAGGTCTTCGTGGGCCCGACTTGTGTAAAAACGCAGGTCTGAACAACCCTGGAAACGAAAATTATAGGCGCCTACATAGGCGCTTGGGCGCTCGTATGGCTCCGTAACGCCCCGACCCGGATCCAGGGACCTCGGGAACGTCGACAGACCGGCCGTACCCGAATGGAGACGAGCCCCACCTTTTACATAAGGCCTAAAATGAGTAAATGACAACACATAGGATCGATTATATCTCAAAATGTCACATTTAAACATTTTGAGAGTTTCTACAAGCAATTAAGACCTAAGAGGGTTTATATGCCCTTCCTGCAAGGCCCTATAAGGGTCCTACAAGAATAATTTCTCACACACAAGTAATGAGGTCCTCGAACCTCAACAAAGTCAACCCGCTCCTCATGACTCCCGAGTCCAAGTCACCCAATTCTGAACCCGAAAAGAATAAGGAAGCAAGTCATGAGCTTTAAAGGAAAGCCTTAAGTACCTGCGCAGATCTCAATGAAACCAAAACAACACATATGATATTAGGAAAAGTCAAAGTTGAGCAAATCCAAGATCATCAGTCCACACAAATAGGGCTACGCCCTGCTCAAACCAAAACCCTGGGAGTCTACCATAACAACGATAGGGCTCCTATCCAAAGGATCTCAACAAGGTACTCCTAAGAGTTCACAAGTCATCTCCCTAGTCGGATATCAGCCTCAGCCAATATCGACCCTCGGTCCATGGTCTAGTAGTGTTACTAAACATAGACGTATTTTGTCAGCGTATCATCCCACTGACGGGAAAACAAAGATTTACCAGCTTATTACCTCTATGGCTGAAATAAAGACTTACTCAAATAAGCTTTTACCCATCAAGGCGGAAACAAAGAGTCTGAGGATGGGAGAATCTCAAACAATATAGTTGGTGTATACCTACCCGCCAAGACAAGCTCCTCGTGGATTCCACGGCTACATGCTTGGCCAAATGTAGGCACACCCCTACACTCACAAGTATACCCTACGAGGATGCTATCTTCTTCAACAAGCAATGTATGTCCAAGAGAACAAAATACGAGTGTCCGCGAACCATATCAAACTATGATATCGATGGAGCAATGCCCCCAAAGGCATACAAGCATGCATGCAGGGGAAACAAACTTCCAAGGCACTAAAATAACGCGTACAAGTATGGGATCAATGAAACAAATATCCGTGGAATCCAATAAGCATACGAATGATTAACAAGGGATACAATCATCCAAGGAAAGAGGCAAAAGTACTTACCTCCTTCTCTAGCTAGAAGCCTCCCTAGACTCCTCTTGAAACGCCTCTTGGACTTCTCGAGTATCTAATGTATAGAGTTTCTATTAGAGTTAAGATTCTAATAAAACCCTATGCTACCAGTTGCACATGCATGACTCTTGCTCATTGGGCTTAGGCCCACTAACGGGTCCTAGAGACCACCTGCCATCGACCCTTATACCCCCGCTTTCCACGCTCTTTAGTTGACCTGCACTCCAACCGGGTCAACCCGGTCAACTTCATCTTACGTTTGTAGTCTCAAGACACTATTTTGTCATTTCTAGACGCTTCAAGTTGAATTGGGCCCATTACTAAGCCTCCAATAAGAAATCTAGCTTGACTTAGACCTTTAAATTGAGAAAGGGGCATTTTAGTCATTAGGGTAATTTATGACCCTAGGGTTTAAGGTCCCTTCCCTCGCTTAGGGTTTAGTTCCTCCCAAGCATTCCCCTATTTCTTATTCTTATTATCTTAAGAATAAAGTTTATTTATTTGAACCTGTACTCCTTGGGCCTTTAAGCCATTGGACCCAATTCTACTCAAACTAGTCCATGGTTTAACTTAGGTACCTTAGGTTAATTAATCTAATTAACCTCGCTTGTCAACTTGGCTTAATAGGTTACCCTTCTTAGTTAAATCTTTTTATTTAGTTTACACGCCAAGCCCACATTTTAAATTGATCAAGATGACTAGTAGTATTTCTCCAAACGACTAAGCTAACTCAATTTGGACCCAAGTCACCTTAAACCAATTTAATTTGACTAAGTAAAACTAACTCCACCTTTTATTTCTTTAATCATGATGATTAATCCGATTTGATAGCTAGGTTAGACCCAAGCCCAAAGTGGTTTAGTCCAACCCGAGTCCATTTAATACTAACTCCAATGTCCACACTAATCTAATTGACTAGATTAGCTTAATTAACTAATTAAGCATTCCCAATTACATTAGTTAGTTAATTAATATCAATTTTCATTTGACATTTTATAAGGTTTCAAATGATCAATTATTCATCATCACCAATATTTCCTTTCCTATCTAACTTGATTATAATAAATAAATCAACTTGATTTTGTCACACTACCAATGCTTTAAAACTATACTAACAATTAATCAAATTAATTGTTACAACCCATAAAGTTCTATAATAATCATTTTAATTACTCTAATTAGTCAAATGATTATATCTTTCCGCATAGGTTAATTAAACCTATTATGTCACAACTACCTTGGTTTTAAATATAACTTCATTAAGAATATTTGGTAACCTTACCAAATAATTTTAATCATACAATCAACTTAATAATGTAGCACTATTAAGGTTTTCTCAAAACCTTAGAAAGGTCTATTACCTTAATTAATTGGGATTATGTAACTCTTCCTAAGTTCCATTTTAATTAATCACACAACATAGTTTATAAAAAAAATCTTTTTAAAACTATACCCAACAGTTAATCAAAATAATGTCACAACACTAAAGTTTTTTATAACTTATATTAATTAATTAAATCGCCATCAAGCTTTAATTAATTAATATAATAATAATTATATATATATATATATATTTTTTTTTATTGTTTCTTCTTCTCTCGGCCGTTTCACCGGAGATGCTCGGAGTTGGCATCTCCTTGCACGAGGGCCCCTCGCCACCAAACATGCCTGCAGCTCCTACTCGCCTCGCCATCACTCCCCAAGCAGACCGCCGCCTCCAATGTCCCTCTCCCGCGTCTCCCTCTACTCACGATTCCGATCACCCTCCTGCGAGCCCTAACTTCTCGAAACTCCGTGATCTAAAAGAAAATTAAACGAAAAAGGACCGCACTACGAGATCCGGTCCTCTGGTGGTTCCGGTGGCGCACCGAGACTCTCATCGGCTACGGTTTCACCTTCTCCGATCGAAGCTCGCTGCGGTGGAAACCCTCTCCAAGTTCCTCGAAGCTCATCAGCCCTCGCCTTGAGGACTCGGTATTTATAGGCGGTGAGGAAGTCATGGCGCTCAAGCGAAGCTCTTTGAATCGGCAGGCTACGCCGAAGCGGCGCATGTAACGGCCGGGGAAGACGGCCGAACTCATGGCCCGCTGGCGTCATACTTGTACCGCTTCAGCATGGGCCGGGCCGGGATTAGATCCCGCGGCTCGGATCTTCGCTTTCCCGTCGATGGAGGGTCGAGATTAGTTGATGAAATCCAACGGCTCATCTTTACCCTCCCTGCCTCGCATCAAGAAACCCTAGGATGAACGGTCCTTATTTGCAACCATCCAACGACCAGATTTCCTCCAAGTTCCTCGCAGATCTAACACCTCGCCTATTTAACGACTCTTAGAGAACCACGCACACACCGAGGGCCGTAATAATGCCTCGAGATCATCTCTCATCTAAGATCTTTTTAATCTTGCCCGCTCATCCACTATTATAAGGGTTTTCTCATGGAAAATTATTCAAAGGTCCTTGGAAAGTTTTAGGTCACTTTTTGAGTCCAAGTCAGTGAGTGGGGATAATGTCCTTCAAGTCCTCAGTAATTTTAAAAATTACTGTAAAGTCCTTGAACTCCCAATTATCCCTGATTGGTCTCAAAATTAATTTAATCCCCTTTTAAAGCTTTTTAATTCTCCATCCTTCAAGCTTAAGGAGTTAAATAATTTAATAAATTTTCATTTTATGGAATATAAAAAGAATTTTATTCCTAAAATTCGTGGGTTTTACAATCTCCCCCCCTTAGAAAAATTTCGTCCCCGAAATTTCCTCCAAAACCTCCAATAGCAACTAAAGCCGGGTAATATCTCCTCTTACCCTTTCATCGATCCAATATTAATCACATCAATACCCAGTTTAGTCTTGGTCTTCCAAGGTTCCCTTTTTATCGCTCTTGCTCTCCAGATTCTGCGTCAGATGAAGATGGTTGTTCTGACACAGTCGTCCCTTTTATCTTACTTCCTGATACCTTGCGTCGTTTTCTACTCGGTGCCCTCGATAATCGGGTGGTACAAGAAGATCTTGGGGGTTCAGATGGTGCTCCCTGCGATCCTTTACCTCCCCCCGATTGAAAAGAGTTTCCGGGACACTTAGCGATGTGGTGGTCTGAGCTACCACACCGGAAGCACGTCCCCAAGACATGTCTGCACTCAGACTTGAAATGTGGTCCCCCGCACCTAAAGCATTTGACTGATTGGGCCCCACTGTCTGATGTCTTGTTGCCACCTTGCTTAATTGGGGATAAGGGAGGTTTGCTATAAGGGTGCTTCTTATACTCAACATTTGATTTCACAGAATCTCCCTCGTACGGCTGACTACGGCGGAAGCTCTGTCCCTTATCCTTATTCTTCTCCTTCTGTGACGACTTCAGTGTGTCTCCTTGACATGAGGCCTCAATATACTTGGCTCGGGCCACTACCTCAGTGTATGTCTTGCACATATGTCCTGTCACTATCTTCTTTAGAGATGGCCTGGGGCTGAAGCTTCAAACTTCATCACCACCTCTCTTCAAAGAGGGAACCATATCAAAAAAGAAACGGGCTAACCTATCAAACTCGCTTCCTCAGATCGCTTCCACGGTGGAGCTACCTCAACGAAGGTGAACTGGATGTCCTAACCATGCGGATGACCTCTAGAAAAGTATTTGGCGTAAGAATGCGGTCCTCAATTCTTTCCAAGTTCTAAGGGTTCATTCTCCTCACCGATCTCTCCAAAGTACCACCAAGGGGTCCTTGGAGCATATAGACTGCGGTCCTGATCTTGTCCGCCTCAGTTGTTTGGAAGACCTCAAAGGTTTTCTCCATTTCCCGAATCCAAAGCTCAGCCGCGAAAGGATCAGCGGCTCCCTTGAAAGGTCTGGGTGAAGGTCTCCTAATCTCCCCTAGAAGTCCTTTGCTAGCAGAGGTGGCAGGTGAAGATGGAGCTGGCATCCTCTGTTGTCTGGTCTCCTGGATAAGCCCCATCATCTCCCTCATGAGGTCCCTCATACTCATGGGAGGTACCTCCTCCCTTAGATCTGGGCCCGCACACATGCCCTCAAGCAACACTGATTGAGCAGCCCCGATCAACCTCCATTTCAACAGTGGCTTAAACCTCACCTCGAATGGGGTACCTCCTCCACTTGGCGAGGTAGTCCCCGCTATCAGCTTCCCCGCCACTTTGTCCTCTATTCATTATAACGCTAGTATAATTAAGGGGTTAGCTAAAACCATCACTCTATTAAGGACATCAAATTGAAAGCCTGGTAATGGGTTAAATAGAAAATATTTTATTACAACCCATATAGTTCACGGTTCTTGTAATCCAAGACACATAAGACAAATACCCTACACGGTTTATTATCTAGGGACTAGTTCATGACCGACAGTGCGCTTACAACTGTCTTCACGTCAACACGTAAGCTACTCTTGATCTTGGAAGATCTCTATGTCTCAGGCCCATCTAGTGTCCTAGCTGAGGCCGATGGCGGCTCTACCAGAACGGCCTTCTCTCTCTTATCTTCAGCTTGTTGTCCTTGTCCTTCAAATCGAGGACCGCGCGCTTTTGTGCTCCAAACTACAACACACAAAGCATCCACCGCTTATCCTCGACAATGCGCTTTCTTGTGTGGTCCTTACATCGAAAGCATTTGGTTGGCTTGGGAGCACTTCGCATCTAACCTTTGCTCCTGCCATAATCAAGATCGGATGATCTACTATACGGATGGGTCCCACGCCGGCCCTCCTCAAGGCCCCAACTCTTTTGGGATGGTCGACCTTGACCGCCTTCTCCTTGTTTGTTGGAGTGCCAGCCTCATCTCAATCACGTCCTATGACCTCTACATGCCGCCTCCATTTGTAATTCAAGAGATCGGGCACGCCCTTGTCGTCTCGTACATGGTGGTGTCTCTTGGTCAAGGGGGGCATGTCCGTCATGCTCCCACTCCATGGCGTCGGAGAGTGGGTGTACCTCCCCATTCTGTTCTAGTCCACTTGCCATGGTAACCTGTCAGATTCCACAGAGTTCAGTTATGAATACACGTATCTATACTACCCAGCCCCACACTCAGTCCAACCTATTTGACTAAGTCTCTAGGGCAACTAGGGTGTCGGTTATCTGCATTTCTCTGATACCACTTTAATCTGTAATGCGCTCACTCGACGTTTCCACCCGGATCCAGGGGACCCTGAACGTTGACAGACCACTGGCGAATGAGAGACGCAGCCCCACTTTATACAAGGCCTAAATGAGTAATGATAACACATAGGATCGACATTATATCTCAAAATGTCACATTTAAACATTTGCGTAGTTTCTACAACGGAATTAAGACCTAGAGGGTTTACATGCTCCTTCACACGGCCAAGGCCCTATAAAGGGTCCTACAAGAATAATTTCTCACACAATAAGTACGAGGTCCCTCAACCTCAACAAAGTCAACCCGCTTCTCCTCAAGTACCCCGAGTCCAAGTCACCTACCCTGAACCCTAAAAGAATAAGGGAAGTATGCACGAGCTTCGAAAGGAAAGCTCAGTAAGTACCTTGCAGAGATCTCAATGAAACCAAAACAACACATATGATATTAGGAAAAGTCAAAGTTGAGCAAATCCAAGATCATCAGTTCACACAAATAGGGCCACGCCCTGCTCAAACCAAAACCCTGGGAGTCTACCATAACAACGGTAGGGCTCCTATCCAAAGGATCTCAACAAGGTACTCCTAAGAGTTCACAAGTCATCTCCCTAGTCGGATATCAGCCTCAGCCAATATCGACCCTCGGTCCATGGTCTAGTAGTGTTACTAAACATAGACGTATTTTGTCACGATCATCCCAATCGACGGAAAACAAAGATTTACGCCATTACCCCTAATCAAGGAAACAAAGAGCACGAGGATGGATAGAATCCTTGAAACAATATAGTTGGTGTATACCTATCCGCCCACACAAGCTCTCGTGATTCCACCTGCCACGTCAAGGCCAACAGTAGGCACACTCTACACCACAAGTATACCCTACAGGATGCTATCTTCTTAACAAGCAATGTATGTCCAAGAGAACAAAATCACGAAAGTGTCTCAACCATATCAAACTATGATATCGATGGAGCAATACCCCCTAAAGGGCATACAAGCATGCATGTGCAGTGGAAACAACTTCCAAGGCAAAAATAACGTGCACAAGTATGGGATCAATGAAACAAATATCCGTGGAATCCAATAAAGTAAGCATGCATAACGATGATTAACAAGGATACAATCATCCAAGGAAAGAGGCAAAAGTACTTACCTCCTTCTCGAGCTAGAAGCCTCCTAGACTCCTCTTGAAACGCCTCTTGGACTTCTCGAGTATCTAATGGAGCAGAGTTTCTATTAGGAGTTAAGATTCTAATAAAACCCTATGCTACTAGTTGCACATGCATGACTCTCGCTCTCATTGGGCTTAGGCCCACTAACGGGTCCTAGAGACCACCTCTCATCAATTCTTGACCCTTTATACCCTCAAGCTTCCACGTTCTTAGTGGACTTTGCACTCCAACCGGTCAACCTCGGTCAACTTCATCTTACGCTTGTCGAAATCAACACTATTTTGTCATTTCTAGACGCTCAAGTTGAATTGGGCCCATTACTAAGCCCAATAAGAAATCTAGCTTGACTTAGACCTTTTAAATCAGAAAGGGGCATTTTAGTCATTAGGGTAATTTTATGACCCTAGGGTTTAAGGTCCTTTCCCCTGCTTAGGGTTTAGTTCCCTCCGCACTTCTATTTCTTATTCTTATTATCTTAAGAATAAAGTTTTATTTATTTGAACCCATTTCCTTGGGCCTTTTAAGCCATTGGACCCAATTCCCACTAAAACTAGTCCATGGTTTAACTTTAGGGTACCTTAGGTTAATTAATCTAATTAACCTCTATTTGTCAACTTGGCTTAATAGGTTACCCTTCTTAGTTAAATCTTTATTTAGTTTACACGCTAAGCCCACATTTTAAATTGATTAAGATGACTAGTATTTCTCCAAACGACTAAGTTTAACTCAATTTGGACCCAAGTCACCTTAAACCAATTTAATTTGACTAAGTAAACTAACTCCACCTTATTTCTTTAATCATGATGATTAATCCGATTTGATAGCTAGGTTAGACCCAAGCCCAAAGTGGTTTAGTCCAACCCGAGTCCATTTACTAACTCCAATGTCCACACTAATCTAATTGACTAGATTAGCTTAATTAACTAATTAAGCATTCCCACTACATTAGTTAATTAATATCAATTTTCATTTGACATTTTATAAGGTTTCAAATGATCAATTATTCATCATCACCAATATTTCCTTTCCTATCTAACTTGATTATAATAAATAATCAACTTGATTTTGTCACACTACCAATGCTTTAAAACTATACTAACAATTAATCAAATTAATTGTTACAAACCTTATAAGTTCTATAATAATCATTTTAATTACTCTAATTAGTCAAATGATTATATCTTTCCGCATAGGTTAATTAAACCTATTATGTCACAACTACCATGGTTTTAAATATAACTTCATTAAGAATATTTGGTAACCTTACCAAATAATTTTAATCATACAATCAACTTAATAATGTAGCACTATTAAGGTTTTCTCAAAACCTTACAAAGGTCTATTACCTTAATTAATCAGATTATGTCACACTTCCTAAGTTCCATTTTAATTAATCACACACCATAGTTTTTAAAAAAAATCTTTTTAAAACTATACCCAACAGTTAATCAAAATAATGTCACAACACTAAAGTTTTTTATAACTTATATTAATTAATTAAATCGCCACTGTTTTAATTAATTAATATAATAATAATTATATATATATATATTTTTTTTTTATTGCTTCTTCTTCTCTCGCCCTTCACCGAGATGCTCACGGAGTTGGCATCCTCGCCTCGGTGGGCCCAATCGCCACCCAAACATGCCAGAGCTCCTACCGGCCTCACGCCTATCACCTCACACCGGCGGCCTCCAATGTCCCTCTCCTGCCTCCCCACTCACGATTCGGACATCACCCTCCTCCGTGAGCCCTAACTTCGCAAACTCCGCGATCAAAAAGAAAATTAAACCCGGGGAAAAGGGTAGACCACTAGATCCGGGTCCTCTTGGTGGTTCCAGTTGGCGACCGAGACTCCTCAAGGGGGTTTCACCTTCTCCGATCGAGGCGGGGTGGAAACCCTCTCAAGTTCCTCGAGGCTGCCTCCCTGCCTTGAGGACCTCGGTATTTATAGGCGGTGGAGGAAGCTGTAGCGTTCGCGAGCTCCTCGGTCGGCTGCGGTCGGGCCGAAGCCATGCATGTAACGGCCGGGGAAGACGGCCGAACTCAAGGGCAAGGCGCGCGCTGGCGCCGGGTAACAATGTACCGCCGTTGGACGGACGGCCGGGATTAGATCCCGTGCCTCGGATCTCGTTTTCCGTCGATGGAGGGTCGAGATTAGTTGATGAAATCCAACGGCTCATGTTTACCCTCCCTGCCTCGCATCAAGAAACCCTAGGATGAACGATCCTTATTTGTAACCATCCAACGACTAGATTTCCTCCAAGTTCCTCGTGATCAACACTCGCCGCATGAACGACTCTTAGAGAACCACGTGGCCACACCGAGGCCAGTAATAATGCCCTCGAGATCATCTCTCATCTAAGATCTTTTAATCTTGCCTGCTCATCCACTATTATAAGGGTTTTCTCATGGAAAATTATTCAAAGGTCTTTGGAAAGTTTTAGGTCACTTTTGAGTCCAAGTCGTGAGTGGGGATAATGTCCTTCAAGTCCTCAATTTTTAAAATTATCAGAAAGTCCTTGAACTCCCAATTATCCCTGATTGGTCTCAAAATTAATTTAATCCCCTTTTAAAGCTTTTTAATTCTCCATCCTTCAAGCTTAAGGAGTTAAATAATTTAATAAATTTTCATTTTATGGAATATAAAAAGAATTTTTATTCCTAAAATTCGTGGGTTTTACAGGCTCTCAGGAAAATCTCTAATTTTCTTCAGGAAAGTGCACGGGCAACCACACGAGCATATGGGCGCCCGTGTGCTCCTCAGAAGATCAAAACAATGGCTTCAGTGTTCCACACGGGCGCGTGGGTTCCTATTCTCCTAGTTTCATCCTCAATCGACACCAAACTGCTTCTTGTTGAGACTTAATGCTTCCTTTTGCCCTGTAGATAAAAATTAACAAAAATTAAATACCAATGGGCTATATTTCCCCCAAAACAACATGCAAAGTGCAATCAAATATGGTACAAAATTATATCTACTTAGACACTTATCAAACATCTCCACACTAAAAGCATTTGCTTGTCCACAAGCAAACAAAACAATAAAAACAAGCAAAGTGATAAGTGTTTAACCTCCGGCTAAGGAGTAAATAGTTTCAATTTACTCAAGAATTCACCATTGACTATTCATTCCCCTATTTCAACTCCTCGGGCTCAGATCAATCTTGTGACATGATTCATGACAAATTTCTGCAACCATTAAACTTGAAATCCTTTGTCTATCTCTATGAAAACCCATGGGGATTCATTGCTTGAATACCTCTCATCTATGATTGATTGCTCCCACGATTTCATCCTTTGTCTTGTGAGTTTGAATTCATAGGAATTAGATTTTCTTAGTTTTAGGAATTAGATTAGGACTTACCAATTTTTATATAGACTAGATAATACATAGATAGTACTAGTATTTCTCAGTCTCTGTGGTTCGACACTCGACTCTTCATAGTCTACTTTATTACTTGTCTGACTCATACACTTGCGGTAGTTTTGGCTAAATCAACCTTTTGGCGCCGTTGCTGGGGATTGAGACTACTAGGAACACTAGAAGTCTATTAATATAACATAAAGCAGAAATCGATAAAGTAACTAGCAAAATGAAAATAACAAGATAATAACTGTAGCAGGGATACGTCCTTGCTAACTGATGCAGCATGAAATAAAAATCCCAATTCATCAACTATAAACTACTCCTCATCAGATGCCATGGGTATGACAAGTGGAGTGGTCCCTGGTGCAATCGGTGCTGCTGTATCGCGACGGATGGTGGTGCAAGGATGGAGGAGGGACTGGAGCTGATGATGGTGGTGTAGGTGTCGGGGCTACCGAAGGTGATGGATGTGTCTGCAATGATGTTGATGATGAAGATGAAGATGAATGCTGTGCTAGGGACAGCGATCGATCACAGAGCAGGGATAGAATCTGGCGATGTCCTACGGCGTTTGATGCTGCTCCGCCCAAAGCTGTCAATGCTCCTCAATGATACGGTGCTGGGCGGACATGATGCTCTGCTGATCAGCCCGAATCAATCTCTGCTCCTCAAGAATAGTCTACTGACCTGCTTGGAGCTCCTCGAGCTGCTGCACAATCTGCTGATAGTGCAGATGGTTGTTGCCCTGTAGAGATGGTAATGGGAGGGAGTGGAGTCATTTAATTGCACCACTTCTAAAGTGGTCTCAAGATTGGTCATGTTGTCATCATCTTCTTTGATTTCTATTTGTGGACGAGGAGCTTCAGCTCGTGTTGGTGTCGATGGGGATCGTGGGGCTCGCGGATGGGGTAGCATTATATGGAATATGACGGCCAAATTAGGTTGATTACCCAATTGATCCATAGATTGGATGCGTTTGATAGTGGATATGAACTTGCGGTCACTGAGATCGATAACCTTTGGTGTCGAGATTAGAGTTCTGAATGTTGGGGTTACAGGGGGCGGCCTTGGAGTTGAGGTTAGTGGGTCTATGGTTTTACAAAAGTGGCAGTGAAAAAGTAGACCCAGCAATAAAGGGAAAGTAGACGGTTTAACCGGCAGCACGCACCCGCGCAATCATCCCGTGTAGGTTGCATAATGCATTTGACGGTCTGCGCATGAGGACCACCGTGGTACAAGGGTCGGTGAGGTTGCGTACTCGATAAAGCGCTCAAGCGCCCATGGGGGCTCCCGTGGATTTCGCTGGCAGTGAGAAATTTATAAGGATCTCACAATAAAACTCCAAGTGATCAACTCTCTATAATCATAGCTCTAATTCATGCTCTAAAATCCACCCTATTAACATATAATTGAGGAATCACAAATTTTCGACGATCAAGAAATTGCATCAATTTATTGAAAGATAAAAACTGAACTAAACTAATGAAACTAGAGAATATTTCTACGGGGCTTGGGTTGTCTCCCAAGAAGTGCTTATTTAACGTTACTAGCTTGATGTATCCTATTTTACCTCATGGTGGGTCAAAATCCTGAAAGCCTTCTCCAGTCCTTCCCCTGAAACCATTGCCGAATAACGAAAATCTGGGACTATAGTAAATTAGGGACTCACCATGATGGGTATTCGCGCAACGCCCTACCTCACCTTGATTCCACATGTTCTTACTATTATTTCCTTTCTCTTTTACTTTCCATGCTTTTGTTGGAGAAGATGGCTTTTTTGGCTCCCTTTGCTTTTCTTCCCAATTCCTCTTTTCCTTCAGACTTAGTAGTTCCCTTCTTAGCTTCTCCCGATCCATCGACCAGCTCTCTAAGGTACTCCTTAAGTAGATCAATCGTAAGCACTTCCTGCATACAATCATCAGAGATCAAGTCAGTATCATCTATGCAGTAAGATGTCTCATCATAGGCCATAGTGTGACGCATGGCTCCCGGTAGCTTAAACACCACATCACTATCTCCAACCTGAAGTGTCATCTTCCTTTATGGTGATCGTGTAAGGCTCTAGCGGAAGCCAAGAATGGTCGGCCCAAGATGATTGGTACTTCTACATAATCATCTACATCTAATAACACAGACTGTGGGAAAAGCGAATTTGTCTACTCCAACAAGTACATCTTCTGTAACTCCTCGTGGGCATTTCACTGAACGATCGACAAGTTGCAATGTTATTCTTGTGGGCTTTGGATCTCCAAGCCGCCAAAGAAGGATGGCTCGTGGCGCATGTGTATAAACAGCAGAGCAATCAACAAAATCACCATCAAGTACCGCTACCCTATCCCCCGCCTAGATGACATATTGGATCAGCTATCCAGCTCGAAGGTCTTCTCAAAAATTGATCTGAAGAGCGGATACCATCAGATTAGAATACGGCCTGGAGATGAGTGGAAGACGGCGTTCAAGATACAACATGGACTGTACGAGTGGATGGTGATGCCTTTTGGGTTTTCCAACGCCCCCAGCACATTCATGCGGTTCATGCACCAGGTTTTGCAACCGTTTATGGGCAAGTTTGTGGTGGTCTATTTCAATGACATCCTCATCTATAGTCCGAGTTGGTCCTCACACTTTGACCACCTTCGCTCTGTCTTTGAGTTGCTGAGAACAGAGCGCCTGTTCGTCAACCGAAAGAAGTGTTCCTTCATCACCACTTCTATGAACTTCCTTGGTTTTGTTGTTTCTACTGACGGTGTTCATGCAGATCAATTAAAGATCGATGCAATCTTGGAGTGGCCCAGACCGAGGACCTTGCATGATGTTCGAAGCTTCCATAGGCTGGTCTCGTTCTACAGAAGATTCATCCGGAACTTTAGCATGCTGATTGCCCCCATCACAGAATATCTCAAGGGGCGTGATTTCAAGTGGACGGATGAGGCCGAAACTAGCTTCCACCTGGTCAAACAGAAGATGACTGAAGCACCAGTTCTAGCACTTCCCAACTTCGACAAAGTGTTCGAGGTCAATTGTGATGCATCTAGAGTTGGTGTTGGAGGTGTTCTAAGCAAGTTAGGACGACCGGTAGCTTTCTTTCGCGAGAAGCTGTCGGGGTCGAAGAAGAACTACTCCACTTATGACTTGGAGTTTTATGCCATAGTTCTGTTGCTGAAGCATTAGCGCTACTACCTCATACAGAAGGAGTTCATCCTGTTCACTGATCATGAAGTCTTGAAGTACATCAATGGCCAACACAAACTGAGCAGGCGGCACGCTAAGTGGGTGGCATACTTGCAAGAGTTCACCTTTACTTTGAAGCATCAAGCAGGAAGCCTTAACCGTGTAGCAGATGCTTTGAGCCGCCGTAGTTCTCTTCTCACCACAATGAGCGCCAAAGTTGTAGGATTTGAAGCTTTCACGGATATGTATGAGGATGATCCTTCCTTCGGGCGGATCCTTCAAGAGGTAACCGATGGACATCGTCACAATTTTATTTTGCATAATAATTACCTGTTTAATGGCCTGCAGCTGTGCATCCTCGACTATTCATTGCGACAGCAGATCATGAGCAAACTCCATAATGAGGGGCACTTTGGTCAAGATAAGACCTACGCCCTCATAGCTGCAGACTTTTATTGGCCGAAGTTGTCTAGCGACGTGGCTCACTTTGTGGAGCACTGCTTTGTGTGTCAGCAGGCCAAAGGAGTTCTCACCAACGCAGGCCTATACACTCCCTTGCCAGTCCCTGAAGCCCCTTGGCTTGACGTCAGTATGGATTTTGTTCTGGGCCTTCCTCGTACCCAACGGGCCTCAGACTCTATCATGGTGGTGGTTGACAAATTTTCCAAGATGGCCCATTTTATAGCTTGTCGGAAGACTATTGATGTTACCCGCATTGCACATCTTTTCTTTCGAGAGGTTGTTCGCTTGCATGGTGTCCTTCGCTCCATCACATCCGATCGTGACACCAAGTTCGTTCGCCTCTTCTGGAGAAGCTTGTGAGGAAAATTGGGGATGCAGTTGAACTTTAGCAGTGCATACCACCCCCAGACAGATGGCTAGACTGAAGTGGTGAACCGGAGTTTGGGCAACCTATTGAGGAGTTTGGCTGGAACTAAACCGAAGCAGTGGGATCTGGCACTACCTCAAGCTGAATTCGCCTACAATAGATCGAAGAATCGGACTACAGGCTTGAGCCCATTCGAGGTTGTCTATGGGCGGAACCCATCACGAGTACTTGATCTCACCCCCGTCCCATGAAATTGGTCGCGTTCACCCCCGAGCTGATGAGATGGCTGAGCATCTTCGTGTTATTCATGAGTAGGTCAAGTTAGCTATTCAGGAGAGTAATACCAAGTACAAGGTGTATGCAGACAAACGGCGGCGTCAGGTGCTGTTCGATGAGGGCGAGTTAGTGTGGGCTGTCCTCACTCGAGATCGCTTCCCTGTGGGTGAGTATAACAAGCTCAAGGAACGAAAGATCGGACCCTGTGAAGTGCTTCAGAAAATCAATAACAATGCATACCGGTTGCACCTCTTCAGTTATTTGAAGACCTTTGACATCTTCAATGTGAAGCATCTGAGCCCTTGTTTTGTGGAGTCGACTGATCATATTATGAACTCGGGGGAGAGTTCTTTCTAACCCGGGGAGGCTGATGTAGGAGAGCCTGAGTCAGACGATGCCGAGTTGTCTGATTGCACCATGAGAGCTTTGGCATACCATGACTTGGCAGACCAACGTAAAGGCGGAAGGTGATCGAGCCAAGTCCGGAATTGGGGAGCACTTTGGACACGTTTCGGTATTTTGGCCATAACTTTGGCTACTGATATCGGGTTCGCGCGCTCAACCCCAATTCGGAAAGCTCGTCTCGATGCACACGTGTGGTCCATCCAGGTTTGCTTGATGGACCCTTCCTCCATCCTCAAATTCCACTGTTTTCCCCATCGTTTCTTCTTTTCTCGGTGTTTTTTTTTTCCATTTTTGGCAATACTTAATATGCCAATTTAGGATAGGATATGAATCCGATTTGAACTCGGATTTTTAGGAGTTATCTGTTTCATTTAGTTATTTTAGAATTAGATAAGTTTTTCTATTGGACCAAAATTTGCCGATTTGGGCTAATTTGGATAAGAAGATAGAATTTCTAGGTTATTTAGGTTATTTTTTTTAGCTATTTAAACCCGGCTTATGGGTTGAATTTTATTCATTGATTATTGAGTTATATTTTCCTTTTAAAGTTTCAAAGACTTCTCTTCTCTGTTTGTCCTCCCTTTTTCTTGCTCTTTTATCAATCCCCCCTGTTTACCACCGCCCGCAGGTTAATCATTACCCTGCCCGGCGTCAATTATGCTTCATTATTTTCTATGAGTAGTTTAGTTTAGTAACCTTCTACTTAATTGACCTACTCAATTAGCAAGCAAATTAGTAGTTTAATTCTTATCAGTCCCCCCCTGTTTACCACCGCCCGCAGGTTAATCACTACCCTGCCCGGCGTCACAAAAGTAATAAACAAAAGAAAAAGAAAAATAGAAATAAGAACCTAAAACTAATTATGACTAAAGTAATAGAATCCTAACTCTCCTAGTAGTCTCAGTCCTCGACAACGGCACCAAAAACTTGATGCGAGCCAATTCTTCCGCAAGTGTACGGGTCGGACAAGTAATATAGTCGACTAGGAAAAGTCGGGTATTGACTCACAGAGATTGAAAAAACAAGTACTAACTAGTTACTTTTAATCTAGTCTAATCGTAAATTGGAAATATCTAGACTAATCTAAATGTTAAACCTAGAAAGAAGATAAAATCAGATCTCAACAAGGACGTGATGAAGTCATAAGGGCAATCAATCATAGGGGAGGGGTATCCGGGTAATGAGTCCTCCTTGGGTTCTCACAAAGATAGATAAAGAATGTTAAGGCGAATAGTTGTACTAAATTGGACGAAGGATTCCTATAGTGCTTTCATCATTCTCTCAAGGCGATTACTAACCTAGTACCCTCACTGATTGGCGTTTTAGAAAATCTAATTCTTGGAAGGATTATGGGAACAAGGCATATTAAGGATTCGCTCTCGCTCTCCTTATTGTCTGATCTCTCGGCGCACTCATAATCCCCTCTATTGAGGTATTCCCGCACATGAAGAGGTGTTCGTTTCTTCCCCCTGTGTATCGGATTGGATAATCCAGACTGTCGCAACGTAGATTACCATTGCAATGAATGATACTCAATCAAGATACAACGTAGGATTATTTAATAAGCAAAAACCAAATAAATGTAATAAATAAGCAACAAGTTCATCCTAGGGTTCATGTGTCCGAGGTACCATAAAAGGTTTAGCCTCTCATGCTATGATCTATCATAACTAAGATACAAGAGAAGGCTATATACAATCAGACATAAAAATCTTCCATTGATAATGCCTCCTCTGCCTTCAATTCTTCTCGTGAAACCCCAGCCGTCGCTACAGAATCGACCAAGATTAATCCGCCAAAACTTGATACTGAGCCCCCACCTAAAGAAGATAAATATGTTACCATCATTAGGTTTATATAGGCTGGAAAAGAATGAAATATGATATACCTAGGTCGTGTTTATCTTGTATTTATCTTTGGATAACTTCTGGATAACTTTGGGATCGAGTTAACGCGTTGTCAGTTGATCTTGAGATGAGCACGGTTGTGTTGATCTAAAACACTCCCGTGCTCCCCTTCTGCAATGCATTTTCTGATCTAAAACACTCCCGTGCTTAGGGCGGTGCTCTTTTTCAGCTCTGCACAGTCTTCATCAAATTATCGATCAGATGACCAAATCAACTCGGATTGACCTGAAATGTTAAGTGGGTGTTCCTAACTTTTTTCCCTTCAATCTGAACAGTGGTGATCATCTTTGGAGTTCTGTAGCTCTTGTAATAATTTCCGGACTTCTACAGCTCATTCAGACTGCTCATAACTTTATCTCCTCATCTCTTTTATTGCTTATTTGATATAAAACAACACAAAATTATCTCGTTTTCACTTCTTTGATCTTGGGTACCGATTTATTTGTCTAATCACAACAACATACCCAGAAGAGTATAAAAATAGAGGAATTCATACAAAAAGATAAGTAAATTGCATACAAATATAGTATGAAAATATGTATAATTATGCACTTATCATTCTCGTAAGGATAGATAATTGATGCTAAGGTCACTAGTTGCAATAGATCGGACCAAAGGATTCCTATAATGCTTTCGTTCCCACTCTTGAGGCAAAATACTTACCTAGTACCGTCATTGATGATGTTTTAGGGAATCTAATTCTGGGAAGGATTATGAGAACAATACATATGGAGTCATTCTCCTTAGTGCCCAATCTCTTGGCGCACTCATAATCCTCTCTATTGAGGTATACCTGCACACAGGGAGGCATTCACTTCTTTCCCCGGTGGGTCGGAATGGACAATCCGGGCTGTTGCAACATAGTTTACTAATGCAATAAATGACACTCAATAAATCTCAATCATAAAAGAAATAGATAATCATTAGCATTCAAAATCAAAGTTCATACATGACCTAAGGGTTCAGCAATGCCTGAATACCTAAAGGATTACTTTCCCATCAAAGGGGAACGCAAATCAATACAATAATAAAAACAAGATAAAGCATAGGAAAGGACTACGCTGTTGCCTCCCCCGTTGGTGAGGATTGTTGGCGAGGAACGTTAGCAAATCACTAAGCTTCCGTCGTCAGGCGACACTCTTCCAATACCTTGATGCCCTTGATAATTGATGGGTAAAGGTGGATGGTGAGAAGCCTCCAAGGGTGGTGAATTAAATTAGAGGCTTCTTTCAAAACCCTAAAACATAGTATTTAGAGTCTGTCATGCATTTTTAAAAGGTCTGGTTCGAAGTGGGTCTGCATGAGTCAAATTATGAGAAAACTTAAGTTTGGTCCGGTCTGAATCTTGATCCACATGGATGGCTACAAAGGCGCATGAGCGCCCGTGTACTCCTCTGTGAGTCTGAATGGTTGATCACGTGGGGTGCTTGAGCGCTCGCGTGCTACTTGGAAAAGCAAAACAGGTCACCCCCGGGCGCATGAGTGCCCATATGCTTCTCGGGAAAGCCAGACGGGGTAGCTTGCAGGCATGCACTTTCCCGCATAATCTAGAAACTCATCCTCTGATGTCAGCCGAGCGCGTGCCTTCGTGTGCATGCCCGTGTAGCTTGTATTTGGCTTGTTTTTGCCTCAATTACTATCGAACTGCTTCCTTTTTACCGCTGAGGCCTTCCAATGCCCTGTAAATAGAAATCAACACAAATTAAGTACGAATGGGTTATACTTGTTCACGATTACATGTAAAATGTACATGAAAATAGTATGAAAAATATGACCATTTGAACACTTATCAAACTCTCTCCGTACTTAAGTGTTTTCTGCTCTCAAGAAAACAAAACGAAAATTTAAAGAATTGATGAGGGGTAAATTTTTTAGGAGGGTACCGAACTATGGCCAAATATCACTTTGAGCATCAAACTTCAATTTGTATCTTTTCGGATACCCTGCATCGATTTGTTTTCACCAAGCGGCTACCCGAGGGATTCTGACAATTATTTACTGACATGGACGCTGAAAGTTCCACGTCAACACTGATGTGGATTACAATTAATACAATAAAATAACATAATTATATTACTTATAATTAATAGAATTAAATAACATAAAATCCTAGCCCTAATTATAATTAATACAATCAAATAATATTAATTACATTAATAACAACTAATTAATTAACCACTCTTTCCCCATCCATCATGAACCCTATGCAAACCCTTTTATTCTCTAGCGTCGGCCATCCATTCCATCCTCCTCCATCGTCTCCATCAACCTCAACGGTGAGCTCTTCCAAACCACTATGCAAACCCTCGTCTTCTCCAGTGACATCTCCGTCCTCCCTGCGCTCCATCGGCTTGTTCTCCTTCTTTGACCGCGACCACGTCCTCTTCCCCGCCCTCCTCGCTCTTCTCCGCTCTTACCGCCAGTCAACCCCCACGATCTCCTCCCCTAGTTCCTTTTCTTCCCTCCGCACCCGTCACCCGAGATCCCGCTGTGGATTGGAGATCTAACGGCTCTCAATGATCTTGAGTTCACCAACAACTTCATCTCCGGCGGGATCCCTCCGGAGATCTCTAAGCTTTGAAATCTTAATCAACTTGTGTAACACCCATCTCTTTACTGAAACAGATGTCACACCAGCAAGGTTAGGAGGATATCCTATGCCTAAGGTTGTAAACAAAATCACCCTTATAATAAGAAGTACTAAAATAAAATCCATATGACATAAGCAAATCTGGTTACACACCTGTAGTCATATCCAAATCAGAGTTATAAAGTACAACATATAAAGTTTGGGCAACTACGGCCCCAAATATAGCGGAAGAAAAACATAGATAATGTCAAATACACACGACCAAACTAAACATATAAATCAGGTACACCAGAGCCAGCTAGATTTCGATCCCTGCTCGCGACACAAGCTACTACTAAGATCCCTGTCTAGTTCCTGCAATAGAAAAACAATAATCGAAAGGGACTGAGCTATACGAGCTCAGTAAGTTTAGACAACTCTGCCAAGTATTATACATACCTGTCTCTCGACAAAAACTATACTAAAATACTGGTACAAGAATATATGCAAATATAAATCATGAGGGTGAGCACAATTGTCTTAAATGCTAATAAGCATGCCAACGTAATTAGAAAACCGATGTAATCATAAATCCAATCTCACATCATATCAAGCATAAAATAAACAATTATATGCAATGGCCTCATATCATACAAGCATGTAACCCTAGTTTGAATGTCTCCGAAAGGACTCCAACACCCATCAAGGAATAGTGGTATACATCTACATGATCCTGATGACCGGAAACAACGGTATACATCTACATGAGTCCAGTTCTTGACGACCAACGGTATATATATCTACATGTGTACGTCAAGTATAAATCTTGTATCCAATAATAGCACTCACAAGAGTCAGAAAGGGTGTTTTATAAAAAGAATGACTTTCACAAACATTTTGGTTTTAAGAAAAATGATTGAAAACAAAGTCCATTTCTTAACCAGATATCGTTTACTTAATACCCGGGCTCTATCCCGAGCCCTGCTGGATCCCTCATACATAACTAACTAAGGCGCAACCCCCGACCCGGATCTAGGGACCTCGGGAACGTCGACAGATCGGCCGTACCTGAAAAGAGACGAGCCCCAATCGAATACAAGGCCTAAAATGATAAGCAGATAATACATTTAACCAAAAGATAATCAATAAATAAACTATAAAGTCTCAGCGGAAACATAATAAAATCAAATAAGGGTCCATAGCCCTCTACACAATCCAGGCCCTACAAGGGTCCTAATAAAATAAAGACAATGTCCTCACACACAAAGATAAAATAACCTAGGGAGGTTCACCAACCTCAGCAATAACCCGCCCCTACTCTCGCCGTCCCTGAGCTCGAGTCTACCTACTCCTCAGGACCTGAAATGAGAGAAGAGAAAAGTCGTGAGCTTTCGAATGGAAAGCCCAGTAAGTACCCTGCAAGAATCACAAGGGTCAGCTGAAACAGATATCAATAACATAGGATCATCAAACAAAGGGGGTACACCCCATACAAACAGATCCTAACATCCAGCTACGGCCCTCAGAGCCCTGGATGAGAAGTCCAAAGACACCAAAGAACGATTTCCCAGGACAACCAAATTTCAGTCAGTAATCATGTAACGACCTCGTGATCGCAAACAACAATTTTCGGTACGTAGTTTACCTAACCTGTCGCACTCGGTAGCGCCACCTCTACGTGTCGACACGGCCAGCAAATCAACCCCACTGACAGGGATACGGAGCCTCGGACTCCACTGCAACCGGGCGGAAGATCAGAACTTAATTGGCACGTACCTCCCGGCCAGCACACAAGACCATGTGCCCATGGTCAAGTGTCGGCCCACGGGTGGGTAGTCCAACTAAGCATTTCAACAAACCAGTAGTGAAACTTACACTCCTATCCGGACGGAGCACAGGCTCACGTGTTTCCACGGCCACGTGCCGATCAACGGATCCTCGTGATCAGTTAACACTACCTCTAGCTCATCAATCACACACATACCAGGAAAGATAGCAACAAGCATGTATGTGCATGAATCAAACAGCAGGTAATAAACAAGAACATGCTAACTAATAGCATCAAACAAAAATCAAGAAAACCCATACAAGGGTGGAAACGAGGCAAGAGTGACTTACCTCTAAACGCAATCCAATCACTGCACCATATCTGTCCCGACGAAGATCAACACTCCACGTCGATATCTGGTAAACACAGATCCCGTCTCAAACAATGCACAAGTGCTCGATAATCAACTAACACTACGATGCATGTTCACTAAATGGGCCCGGCCCATTACTAGACCCAACTCAAACCACTTAATCAAATAAATAATTATTTTAATTAAGTCCACAACTATATAGAGTAATTCTTTTATTATCAACCCGTTAGGCTGACCCACTTCCATCTAAAACAACTCTAAGGGTTACTTTCTATTTAATTAATCGAATCTCCTATTTAATTTAATTAATTAAACACCCAACGCATCACAAGTCCAAACCAAGGTATCCCCGGACCACAATACAAAGTATACATCAGTAAGCCTACACTTTGAACCATACTTGGTTCATCGAAATTATGCATCAGGATCACAATAATACTAAACCTTGGAGACCAAATATATATATATATATATGTATATGTTGATGCCAAAAACTGGTCCGCCTCACACTTTGGTTACTGTAGCCTCGTGATTAAGTCTCAGTCTTTGACCAACGGTTGAGATTTATAATTGGTGTGGACGCTTACTTCGGATTCTGAACAGGAGATGCCTCCGGAATACCGATCGGAATTTGTGATAGGATCTGTGATGAAAAGAGTGATCGGGATTGGGCCTTGCCGCCCGGATCTAGCTCCGATGCTTAAGTTAGGAAGCTTAAAAAAGGAATTTTAAGCATAAAGTTATTCACTCTCCCTCGATCCCCCACCTCGCTGCTTATCATTAGCTTCCTTTTATAGCTATTCAAAGGCGGTTTAGGAAAAAGATCTCCTGGAAGGCGGTGGGGAAGGCCGTGAGTAAATATCCTCGAGGTCAGAAATAAATATCTCTAGGTAAGAAATATCCGCCCTCTTTGTGTAGGCAAAGTATTACAGGTGCTATGTAGGTAGGTACCACGTAGGTAAGTAGAGAATATCTGCCTACTGTAGAGGCAGGTGCATAACATCTACTTACTGTAGAGAGGCATTAGACATTTTTTTACCTAACTGGCTAAACAGCCCTAATTCCGACGGACTTGCTGGCAAGGTTGGGCCTTACCTTTTATTTGCCGAACGGAATTATACTAGGATATTTGGTGATATTGCCACGTGGTCGAGGGAACCTAGTCCGTGTATGTATGACAGGTGGTCATTTAGGTGGGCGACACGTGTTTTACCAAATCTGTCCGTAACAGTATATATATATATATATATATATATATATATATATATATATATATATATATATATATATATATATATATATCAGATCCTCATCCATAAGCCATACAAGATCATGTATGTCTATCAATTGTAAACCAGAATATTAAAGCCTCATCTAGAATTCGTACCTTAATAATCACCAGAACCCTACTTGGTACTACAAAATCATACACTCATGATTACTCTACAAGGAGTCGGATCAACCAATCATTACTTATCAACTAGATTCACAGCCTTTAACTTAAGTCAATTCATGATAATAATAGATCAATTCCAAAAATAAACTAATAACAGTGTTCCCAACTCCAAATAGACCAGAACATCTCTCTAAAACCCGAGCTTTTATGGAACTGAACACAAAACCCCAAAGCTCTAACCCATTGCCCACACATGAAATAATGACTTCTCATCCAATATCATGACTCCAGAAAATCCGATTCTTTAAATTAGTCCCTATGAACCTGCACAGCTTAGTCCACCAACTTGTACCCTAACATTCCTCAGCACCACTCCCTCTCTTTCTCATAATCATAAACACACATGAAACTGCCCAGCTGGCTTCTAAAGCCTCACCAACATCATCTCATTTAAACCACTCCAGCACACTAGTCCTCTCTCAAACTTGATCATGAACCAAGACACTCAAAGCAACCAAACTCACCCTATCAAATGCCATCAAAGAACTCATAGTTCACACAAACATCAGGATCGATTACACATGTATAATCAGTACTTCCTCAAGCCTTAATAGAGGCCTGAACACACATCAAAGTAAGACCAAAAACCTCAAAAACCCACTCAATCCCTCTCGTCCTTTAAGAAAGAAAACATGCTAACAGGGATGGTAGCAAGGCTAACTAACAACCAAAAGATTCAATAAAACTTCAAACAAAATTCCCCAGATGCAAGCACATTAAGGCATTAATTTAATCCGATAATATCTTGCTTTATCATAGGTGAAACACCAGCACCTATCAGCCATGCTTGTTTGAATAACACGCAGGTCTACAGAAGCACAAAGAGAAGAATAGGAGGCTTACCTATTGGGGCCGCCCAGTGCTCAAGGTGATCCGTTCCTTCACCGTCAGCCTCCGCTCTCAGGTAGGCGGCTTGGAATGATCCCCGTCGATCTCCGGAGACTAGAGCAGACCAGCGCCACTACCTTTCCCTCGCTTTCTTTCTCTTCCTTCTCTCTGGTGACTGTGGCGGCGTGAGGAACATGGGGTATACTAGGGTTCTATCTTCTCTATTTATTAACTTCCTCGGTGGATACGAATAGATAAGATCTATCAAGGTTGCAACCGTTCCTCAACAGCTCGCCAGCGATCGCGGAGGTGCTCGCTGGCGGGATGAAGACTTGGTTCTTCCTCGGGATGATCCTGCTGCTGGATCGGACGGCTGCCAATCCCCCATCATTCCCCCCTTCTCACGTGCATGCTTTTAATCGACTTTCACAATTTAGCCCTCGTGGTTCCATAGAATGCTATTGGTTTTATTATATGAGAGAGGGGGAAACTTTCTCTACGGCCCCTGAAATTCTGTAAATACCTTTTTGGTCCTTTTCTGTGTGTGTAGTAAATCTTTTACCAGTCCTCCTATATTTTCAATTACCACCTAGGTCCTTGGTGACCTCAAAATTATTAAATCACATTAATCAATATTAATTCAAAATAATCTCCATTAATTCCCAATCCTTCCGATTTTATTATCTTCCATTGTTTCCCATAACAAAATAATTAATATAACAAAATTCCTCAAAAACCCTCGGGTTTTACAATCCTCCCCCCTTACAGAAATTTCGTCCCCGAAATTTAAAATAAAAAAACCCAAGAATAATCCTCAAATAAATAACTCCGGGTAGCGCTCCTTCATGTCTTCTTCGCACTCCCATGTCGCCTCGCGATCAGAATGATGGTTCCATCTCACCTTCACAAAAGGAATGGCCCGGTTTCTCAACTGCTTCACCTCCCTGTCTAAAATCTCCACCGGGTGTTCCTCATAAGACATATCCTCCTGGATCTCCACTGGGACCTGTGGAATCACCCGAGATGGATCCCGAATACATTTCTTCAGCATCAAAACATGGAACACATCATGGACCTGTACCAAGTTTGGGGGTAAAGCCAACCTATAAGCCACGGTCCCAACTCGTCCAAGAACCTCAAATGGTCCAATGTAGTGTGGCGCAAGCTTCCCACTCCTCCCAAACCTCACAACACCCTTCATAGGCGACACCTTCAGGAACACTTCGTCGCCTACCTGAAACTCTCGATTAGATCTCTTCTTGTCAGCATAAGTCTTCTGTCTACTCTGGGCAGCTTCCAGCCTCTCCCTGATCATCTTGACATGCTCCTCTGTCTGCCTCACAAAATCTTTCCGCTTAATTGTCTTCTCAGCTACCAGCTTTCTCTCGCCCACATCTCGCCAACAAATAGGTGTTCGGCAATTCCTCCCATAAAGTGCCTCATAAGGAGCCATCCCAATACTCGCCTGGTAACTGTTGTTGTAGGCGAACTCCACCAAGCTTAGTCGCTCATCCCAAGATCCTGAGAAGTCCAGTGCACATGCCCTGAGCATGTCCTCCAAAACCTGAATGGTCCTCTCAGACTGCCCATCTGTCTGTGGATGGAAAGCTGTACTGAAAGCCAGACCTGTGCCTAGAGCCTCATGTAGACTCTCCCAGAACCTCGACACAAACCTCGAATCCCGATCAGAGGTAATCGACACTGGCACTCCATGCAACCTCACAATCTCATCTATGTACAACTGAGCCAACTGCTCCAATGAAGCGCCCGTCCTCAACGGTAAGAAGTGTGCCGACTTAGTCAACCGGTCCACAATGACCCAGATTGACTCTTTACCCCTCTGAGTACGGGGCAGCCCTGTCACGAAGTCCATGTTGATATGCTCCCACTTCCACTCCGGAATGGGTAAGGGCTGTAAAGTCCCAGCTGGCTTCTGATGCTCTGCCTTCACCAGCTGGCAAGTGATGCACTTCGACACAAACTCCGCAACATCCCGCTTCATACCCTTCCACCAAAAATGGTCCTTCAAACCCTTGTACATCTTGGTACCTCCGGGATGAATCGCATACCCTGAATAATGTGCCTCCTCAAGGATCTCCTTCCTCAACTCTGGAACACTAGGCACACAAAGTCTGTCATCGAACCTCAGTGTACCATCCTCATGAATCCTGAACCGTGACGGTTCACCCTGACCAACCTGACCCCTGATCTCCTCTAGATCTGGATCCTGCCTCTGAGAATCTCTAATCCTGCCCAACACTGAGGGTCGAACATGCAAGCTGGCCAAACTAACCTCCATGTGCGACAAAATTACCTCTAACTCAAGTCTCCTCATCTCCTCCAACAAGGGCCTCTCAGATGTCAATAATGCGGCAACTCCTTTGTTAGACTTTCTACTCAAAGCATCTGCCACCACATTAGCCTTCCCCGAGTGGTAGTGAACACTCAGATCATAGTCCTTGATCAACTCCAACCACCGCCGCTGTCTCATATTCAGCTCCTTCTGTGTGAAAATGTACTTGAGGCTCTTGTGGTCTGTGTAAATCTCACATGGTGCATCGTAGAGGAAATGCCGCCATATCTTCAAAGCAAACACGATCGCTGCAAGCTCCAGATCGTGTGTGGGGTAGTTCTCCTCATAGGGCTTCAACTGACGGGAAGCATAAGCAATCACTCGCCCGTCCTGCATCAACACACACCCCAGGCCAGTCTTGCAAGCATCACTATATACTGTATAACTACGTCCACTCTGTGGTAATGCCAAAACAGGTGCGGACACCAATCTATGCTTCAACTCCAGGAAGCTCTTTTCACATGCTTCTGACCACACAAACTTGGTGCCCTTCCTGGTCAATCTAGTCAAGGGTGCTGCCAGCTGGGAAAAACCCTCAACAAACCTCTTGTAGCACCCGGCCAATCCCAAGAAACTCCTAATCTCCCTGACCGTGGTCGATCTCCTCCAATCGACGACTGCCTCAATCTTCTTGGGGTCCACAGAAACTCCAGCACCGCTGATCACATGCCCCAAGAATGCCACACTCTCCAACCAGAACTCACACTTAGAGAACTTGGCATACAGCTGATGTTGCCTCAAGATCCCCAACACTATCCTCAAGTGCTCCTCGTGTGCCTGGAGGCTCCTGGAATAAATCAGTATGTTGTCAATGAAGACCACCACGAACCGGTCGAAATACTGCCTAAAGACCCGGTTCATCATATCCATAAACACCGCAAGGGCATCAGTCAGCCCCAAAAGCATCACCCTAAACTCATAATGTCCATATCTGGTCCGAAATGCACTTTTCGGGATATCCTCCTCCCTGATCCGCACCTGGTGGTATCCAGACCTCAAGTCTACCTTCGAGAACACCTGGGCTCCCCGCAACTGATCCAACAAATCATCAATCCTGGGCAGAGGATACTTGTTCTTCACTGTCACCTTGTTCAATTCTCTGTAGTCGATGCACAGCCTCATCGACTAATCCTTCTTCTTCACAAACAACACCGGTGCTCCCCAAGGTGACATACTGGGTCTAATGAACCCCTTCCCCAATAACTCCTCCAATTGTGCCTTCAGCTCCTTCAACTCAGCTGGCGCCATCCTGTAAGGAGCTCTAGACACTGGGGCTGTACCTGGGACCAAGTCAATAAAAAACTCCACCTCCCGCTCCGGAGGTAGTCCTGGCAAATCCTCTGGGAACACATCTGGAAAGTCCCTCACTACCGGCACATCCGCCACTACGAGTCTACTCTTTCGTTTAGCCTCCGAGATCGAGGCCAGATACCCAATACATCCTCTGTCCAGTAACCTCCGTGCCTGAAGAGCTGAAATCTCCCGTACCAACGAGCAATCCTTGCTACCATGGAAAGTAAACTCCTCGCCACCCGGCACCCTGAATGTGACTCTCTTCCCACGGCAATCCACAACTGCATATGCCGAAGAGAGCCAATCCATCCCGAGGATCACGTCGTAATCTCTCAGGTCCATCACATGCAAATCAGCGGGCAGCTCCCGCCCCTCAATCACCACTGGGCATGCCGGTGACATCCTGCTCACTACCCTGGCAGCTCCTACTGGGGTATCTACCCTCAAATCATATGACAACTCCACAACAGGCAAAGAATGACGGCGTGCAAATAAAGCAGAAACGAAAGAATGCGTGGCACCCGGATCAAATAATGTGTAAGCATAAAAAGAGCTGACTGAAATGGTACCTGTGACTACGTCAGCTGATGCCTGCGCCTACTCGGTAGTGAGGTGGTAGACTCGCCCCTGAGTCATGGGCCTCTGCTGCTGCTGTGGCTGACTAGAAGTGGAAGGTTGTCCCGCCGTGCCCTTCCCCTTCTTGTCAGCCCCCTAAGGCCTCGGTGGAAATGTGACAGACTGCTGCTGCTGGCTCTGTGTACCTCCCCCTGTGCCCTGCCCTGCCTGTCTCGGCGGACACTGCTTCTTTTTGTGCTCCAAACTGCCACAGGTAAAACACCCTCCGGTGATCCTCGGACACTGCGATCTCTTGTGCGGCCCCTTGCACTCATAGCACCTCAATGTCTGTGAACCACTAGCTGATGAACCACCGCCTCCAGATGAGGCTGAAGACCCAGCTGGTCTACCATACGGTCTATACCTGTTACCTGACTTCTTGTTGCCTGAACTCTTGCCAGAGAACTGCCCTTGACTGTTTTGGCTCTTCTCTTGCTTTAGTTGTGGTGGCACATAGGTACTCCCCAGTCTGGTAGCCTCAATAAACATGGCCCTAGTCACTGCATCACTGTAGGTTGTGCACATATGTCCAACAACATGGTCCCTGAGTGATGGATGCAACCCCTCAATGAATCTCTGAACTTTGCTCTCCTGGGTGGAAACAAGGTTTGGTGCAAATCTGGCAAGCCTATCAAACTCAGCCTCATACTGCTCTACTGTCCCGGTACCCTGAGTAAGAAACATAAGCTGCCTCTCCATCTGTAGAATCCTCCCTCGTGAGAAATACTTTGCCAGGAAGGCCTTCTTGAACTCAACCTAGGTATGGAAAGGTGCTCCTTCCCTGGCTCGTATCTCACCATGGAGGTTAGTTTGGCCAGCTTGCATGTTCGACCCTCAGTGTTGGGTAGGATCAGAGATGCTCAGAGATAGGATCCAGATCTGGAGGAGATCAGGGGTCAGGTTGGTCAGGGTGAACCGTCACGGTTCAGGATTTATGAGGATGATACACTGAGGTTCGATGACAGACTTTGTGTGCCTAGTGTTCCAGAGTTGAGGAAGGAGATCCTTGAGGAGGCACATTATTCAGGGTATACGATTCATCCCGGAGGTACCAAGATGTACAAGGGTTTGAAGGACCATTTTTGGTGGAAGGGTATGAAGCCGGATGTTGCGGAGTTTGTGTCGAAGTGCATCACTTGCCAGTTGGTGAAGGCAGAGCATCAGAAGCCAGCTGGGACTTTACAGCCCTTACCCATTCCGGAGTGGAAGTGGGAGCATATTAACATGGACTTTGTGACGGGGTTGCCCCGTACTCATAGGGGTAAAGAGTCAATCTGGGTCATTGTGGACCGGTTGACTAAGTCGGCACACTTCTTACCATTGGAAAAAACGGGCGCTTCAATGGAACAGTTGGCTCAATTATACATAGATGAGATTGTGAGGTTGCATGGAGTGCCAGTGTCGATTACCTCTGATCAGGATTCAAGGTTTGTGTCGAGGTTCTGGGAGAGTCTACATGAGGCTCTGAGCACAAGTCTGGCTTTTAGTACAGCTTTCCACCCATAGACAGATGGACGGTCTGAGAGGACCATTCAGATTTTGGAGGACATGCTCGGGGCATGTGCACTGGATTTTTGAGGATCTTCGGATGAGCGTCCGAGCTTGGTGGAGTTCGCGTACAACAACAGTTACTAGGCGAGTATTGGGATGGCTCCTTATGAGGCACTGTACGGGAGAAAGTGCCGGACACCGATTTGTTGGGGAGATGTGGGTGAGAGAAAGCTGGTGGCTGAGAAGACACTTAAGCCGCCAGAATTTGTCTGGCAGACAGAAGAGCATGTCAGGATGATCAGGGAGAGGCTAAAGGCTGCTCAGAGCAGACAGAAGAGTTATGCTGACAAGAAACGTTCTGACCGGGAGTTTCAGGTGGGTGATGCTGTGTTCCTGAAGGTGTCGCCTATGAAGGGTGTTGTGAGGTTTGGGAGGCGTGGGAAGCTTGCTCCACGCTACATTGGACCATTTAAGGTTCTTGGACGAGTTGGGACAGTGGCTTATAGGTTGGCGCTACCCCCGAACCTAGCACAGGTCCATGATGTATTCCACATTTCTATGATGAAGAAATGTATTCGGGATCCACCTCGTGTGATTCCACGGGTTCCAGTGGAGATCCAGGAAGATATGTCTTATGAGGAACACCCGGTAGAGATCTTGGGCAGAGAGGAGAAGCAGTTGAGGTACCGGGCCATGCCTTTTGTCAAGGTGAGATGGAATCATCATTCCGATCGTGAGGCGACTTGGGAGCGCGAAGAAGACATGAAGGAGCGCTACCCGGATCTGTTTGTTTGAGGATCTTCTCTTGTGTTGATGATTTTAAATTTCGAGGACGAAATTTCTGTAAGGGGGGAGGATTGTAAACACCCAAGTTTTATAAATAAATTGATGTTTTATTGTTTAATCATCATATTAATTGAAGAGATTTTCCAAAGTTAAATTAAATAAAAAGGTGGGGATTTAGATGAATAAAACCTGAAATGAAATTGTTGAGTATAATAGGGGCTAAGATTTAATTTTGGAAAATAATGAGGACTTGACTTGAGTTTGCCACTCTCTCTAGAATAAGGACCCGCATGTAGAATTATTAAGTCAGAAGGACTTCAGTGAAATTTTCCTTTCTTCATATTTGAAATATGTTCAATTTAAAAGAAACCCAGGAGTACTTGCGCAAAAAGCCATATAACTCATGCACCCAGGCATGAGGCTGTTTTTCATCACGGTGACTGGGTCTACTGGGTGTTTCCGAGATATCGGGCCGTCGTTGGGCAGTTCCGAAACCGCCGTCGGCCACGATACGATTGATCCCATCCTATCCATCGGAGGACGCCAACCTTCATAAGTTACGAGGAGTTTCCCATCGTCGTTGTCATCAATTGGGTTGCTCAGGCCGTCGGGGTGTTTGGAAGGAGAGTAAGGTGGACTGAGGCATCGGAGGAGGCGGGCTGAAGCGCTCGTCGAAGGAGAACTGCCTGAGGTGCCATACATCGTCGGTTTCCAGGTAGAGAGAGAGAGCTCAGGCCTTAAGACTTAACCTGTTTATAAGCCTCAGTTTGTGCAGTTGTGTGTCGCAGTTGAAGCAGAGGGGGGTCAGCGAGCTGTGGACGACGAGTAAGGGCTATCTGCCACCTGAGCACCACAGGGAAACTACAGTTTGGTAAGCATCTGTTAAGCCTAACAGAAGTTTATTCATTTTGATAGAAATACTGTTAAGAACTTTGAAGCTTTGGGAAGGGAGCACGAGTGGTTGCATGCCTGTGAGGATGTAGAGATATGCATGAATTGAGATTGGAGTTTGTAGGTAAACACTTGCTTTAATGGGCGATTAGAGCACAAATGTATAAATCTATATATTCATTATTAGATCTTAAGTCTATAAGCATATAGAGAGAGAGAGTCCAGTAAGAGAGAAGTATTGTCAGAAATGATGAGTTAATCTAGAACCTTGGATTTTATGTGTGGATTTTCATAGTAGTTGAAGGAGGACATGGAGGGGAATGTATAATCATTGATTGATTTACCACAGGTCTATGGGTTCCCCAAAGTATGCTTTTATGTCTATTGTTCATTGTTCTATGTTGATGTTTTTTTTAGTATGTACTTCGAGAAGACGATGTTGTGGACATGAATGTTGTGATAACACTTGGTCTTGATCATTGTTATGGTTAGTAGTTGGAAGCTTGAGGTCATATATGACTTTAGTGGGAGTGATCAGTGGATGATGAATGAGTAAAGTCTTAGTTGAGATTCTTTTAAATGGTTACTTGGACCAGGTTTGGTTGTCAGGATCCATAAGGAGGAGGGTGTTGTTTTAAGTGATGAGAATTTTATGGTTTTTATGTGGGAGTTGTTGGATTTACTACATTCTTGTTGAGATTGATAACTCTTTTATGATTTTATGTGGACATTTCATGAGTTTTATGTGAGGGTCTGCAGGAGATCAACTTCATAGGCAATGAAGTGTTACTAGGATGGGCTGGTATCTCATTGAGATTATATTTATTATTTTGATGATTATGATGCTAAGGAGGATAAGGTTGAACTCATGTGTGGTATGGCATACAAACATGGGTTCTTGGTGCTTGTGGGTTGAACTTGTATTATTTCATGTGAGAATGGGGGTTAGAGCTGATTTTGTTTAAGTGGGTTGAAGCCAGTCAACTTGGTTATGTCGTTAAGGAAATTGGAATGCTATAATAGTTGGATTAATTGATGTTAAGTGTGGTCAAGTTTAATTAACCAAGCTATTAGACTAGAATTAATAAAATAGGGAGTGAAAAGGGATCTGCTGTCTGGCTGTCCAATTCGAGGGACAGCTGGGCAGCCTGTAGAACCCCGATAGGGTCGTATAAGGTCCGTTGGATAGATAAGGAAGAGATCTTTCCAACGAGCCCTGTTTCACCTAAAATGGGTTCCTGGATCAAAAGTTATGAGCAGTTCTTTGGGACTGTGCAGTAATTTCAGAAATTTCGCTTTAATGTTGTTATTAATATTAATAGCCCATTTTGTGTCGGGGATGGCATTGAGTAATGATCGTCATTACCAGATATCGACGTGGATGCGTCAGGGGGAGATTCCGTGGAACACCAGGCTTAGTGATTTCAGGTAAGTCACTCTTGCCTCGTTTCCACCCTTGTATGGGTTTTCTTGATTTTTGTTTGATGCTATTAGTTAGCATGTTCTTGTTTATTACCTGTTGTTTGATTCATGCACATACATGCTTGTTGCTATCTTTCCTGGTATGTGTGTGATTGATGAGCTAGAGGTAGTGTTAACTGATCACGAGGATCCGTTGATCGGCACGTGGCCGTGGAAACACGTGAGCCTGTGCTCCGTCCGGATAGGAGTGTAAGTTTCTCTACTGGTTTGTTGAAATGCTTAGTTGGACTACCCACCCGTGGGCCGACACTTGACCATGGGCACATGGTCTTGTGTGCTGGCCGGGAGGTACGTGCCAATTAAGTTCTGATCTTCCGCCCGGTTGCAGTGGAGTCCGAGGCTCCTTATCCCGCTGCTGGGGTTGATTTGTCGGGCCGCGGTCGACACGCGTAGAGGTGGCGCTACCGAGCGCGAGTTCATTCGCCATGTACCGAGGTCGTTTGTTTGCGAGGTCAAGCATGATTACGTACCGAGGCTAGTCAGTCCGAGGGAAATCGTTCTCGAAATGTCTTTGGACTTCTCATCCGTGGCTCGAGGGTGAAATGGATGTTAGGATCTGTTTGTATGGGGTGTAGCCCTTTTGTTTGATGATCCTATGTTATTGATATCTGTTTCAGCTGACCCTTGTGATTCTTGCAGGGTACTTACTGGGCTTTCCATTCGAAAGCTCACGACTTTTCTCTTCTCTCATTTCAGGTCCTGAGGAGTAGGTAGACTCGAGCTCAGGGACGGCGAGAGTAGGGGCGGGTTATTGCTGAGGTTGGTGAACCTCCCTAGGTTATTTTATCTTTGTGTGTGAGGACATTGTCTTTATTTTATTAGGACACTTGTAGGGCCTGGATTGTGTAGAGGGTTATGGACCCTTATTTGATTTTATTATGTTTCCGCTGAGACTTTATAGTTTATTTATTGATTATCTTTTGGTTAAATGTATTATCTGCTTATCATTTTAGGCCTTGTATTCGATTGGGGCTCGTCTCCTTTCGGGTACGGCCGATCTGTCGACGTTCCCGAGGTCCCTGGATCCGGGTCGGGGCGTTACAGATTAAAGTGGTATCATACATGAAATAATCATTATCTACCCCTTAGGGTTTCACTTTACCATTTCTCATGCTCTTTAAAATTTAATCAATTAAACAAGCATGAAAATACAATGCAATTATAGCGTTAAATCCATCGGTATCCACAAACCGATATAAAACTCATCAGAATACAAGAAAACCGAATCATGAAGAATACGTGAATAAATACTACATTTACGGAGAAGTCCCCTCACCTGAAGTCCTTCGCAAGTTCCTAGGTCTGGCTTGGTCCTGCTGAAGCTCCCTCGGGACTTTTACCCTTTCCTAGAATTAATAATAATAACTAAGTAAATATGAAGTTTGTATTTTCCATAACTTAGTTCTATTGCTTTAGAATACGGAGATTATGAATACGAAAATCTTATTCTTAACTTAGACTCCCATTTAAACTCGAAGGAGCATATCAAAGACATTCAGTTCACTCAAAGCATACTTTCCTACTTAACATGCATTTCATGCCTTCAAGACTCCTAGAACCTAAGCATTAATTAGCAAGATTAATTAATCTAAAGCATGTGACACTTAAGTATACTATTCATGAAAACTAACAACGCTTAAGCATGTTAACATGAACACTAATAGGGCATTTATACTTAGAGTTTTCCATGAAAATTCGGCGGCACCTCCCCTATTTATAGGGCCCTGAAATTAATACAAACATTCACCATAACTACAATCAAACTTAATCATGCTTTCCATAACATCATACAAGCATATAATCCCTTTAATCCCCCCTTAATCCCTCTCTAATCACAACCCTAATAGTTCATTCAATCATGAATTTAATCTAGGGTTTTTTCCCCCAATTAGGGCTCACAAAATGAAGGTAGCTCGTCGGAGGAGATCTCGCCAGATCTTAGAAAAGAGGCGATGCAAGGGGGCTGCCGGAGTAGGCCGGGGCGGACAACTCGCGTACAGGGAACAAGGGCGGGGCTTCCGGCGACTGGGGGCGCGACCAAGGAGGCAGACTGATGGGCGGTGGCAACGGGTAGCAAGGCGGCAAGGCGAGGGGCTCCAGCAGGATTGTGGCGCAGAAGGGACAGCCGGGCGGCTGCAGCTCCAAGCGGCGACGGACGGCGGCTGCGCTGGCGCGGCGATTGGATGACACGCGCGGGTAGGGGCGAGGGCAAGGGGGTCGCGTGACGTGAGGGAGAAGAGAGAAGATGAAACATTTTCTCAATTGAAGTTTGATTTTCTACCTTATATATATATATATATATATATATATATATATATATATATATATATATATATAATATCTATTACTTTAATTATTAAACTTGATTATAATAACTTATCTCCAACCCTTTTTTATTTTTTTTTAAACGTAACTTTTAGCTTTACGTCACATCACTGAAATTAATATTATCTTTTTAATAATTCATCAAACCAGATCCGAAAATTCTGGGTCAATGATTCCAGTCATCACGGGTGCACTGTAACATCACGAGGTCCGAAAATCCGAGTACGAAATAAAATTCAAAGAAGAGGGTAAACTGAGACTTCCCCGGTTAAAATGAAGAGCTCAATTTGAGAAGAGTTTCCAAGAGCTGAAGCAGAAGTTGGTATCCGCGCCATTGTTAGCTTTGCCTCGGAGTGGAAGCGGATACACAATTTACAGCGATGCTTCCAAAACTGGCCTGGGATGTGTCTTGATGCAAGATGGATGAGTCATCGTTTATGCTTCTCGTCAACTGAAGCCTTATGAGGAGAACTATCCCACACACGATCTGGAACTTGCTGCAATCGTGTTTGCACTAAAGATCTAGCGAAATTTCCTTTACTATGTGCGTTTTGAGATATACACAGACCACAAGAGCCTTAAGTATATCTTTACACAGAAGAAGTTGAACATGAGGCAGTGCCGATGGTTGGAATTGATCAACGATTATAATCTGAGCATACATTACCACCCGGGCAAGGCTAACGTGGTTGCAGATGCATTGAGCAGGAAATCCAACTACAGCGTCGCCAGAATGTTGACTACTCAAAGGCCATTGCTGGTGGATATGACAAGGATGGAACTAGAGTTAATATTGTCAGATATGATAGTGAGCTTGGCCAGTTTGTACATACGACCTTCTGTGCTGGTTAGAATCTGAAACTCGCAGATTCAAGACCCGTATCAAGAGGAGATTTGGGGTCAATTGACCAGGATACACAGACACGGTTTCGGATTCAAGAGGATGGCACTCTGTGATTTGATGTGCGAGTTTGTGTGCCCAATATTCCAGAGCTGAAATAGGAAATTGTTGAAGAAGCCCACTACTCGAGCTACGCGATCTTTCCCGGGACCACCAAGATGTACAGAGGATTGAAAGACCCTACTGGTGGAAAGTCATCAAATGGGAGGTCGGCGAGTTTGTGGCGCAATGCATTACTTGTTAGTTGATAAAGGCGGAACATCAGAAGCCAGCGGGGAAGTTGCAACCTTTGCCAATTCTGGAGTGGAAATGGGAGCACATTAATATAAATTTTGTGACAAGATTATATAGACTCCGAAGGGGCACGAAGCAGTGTGGGTGATAGTGGACCGTCTGACCAAGTCAACTCATTTCATACCCCTGAGGACGGGGGCCATGTTGGAGCAGTTAGCGTGGTTGTATATCGATGAGATTGTCAGGCTATATGCGGTACCTATGTCGATCACCTCAGATCGTGACACTAGGTTCATCTCGAGATTCTGGAAGAGTCTGCACACAACCTTGGGCACTCTTCTAGCGTTCAGTACAACTTTTCACCCACAGACGGATGGTCAGTCGAAGAGGACCATACAGATATTAGAGGATATGCTAAGAGCTTGTGCCATGGACTTTTCTGGTTCGTAGGACAAACGCCTGAGTTTGGCAAAGTTTGGCTACAATCACAGCTACCAGGCAAGTATACAGATGGCACCATATGAGGCACTTTGTGGAAGTGCAGAACATCGATATGTTGGGGAGATGTGGGAGAGAGGAAACTGGAAGAGACAAATTTTATCTTACAGACAGAGGAGCAAGTCCGAATGATCAGAGAAAGACTAAAGGTCGCTAAGAGTCGACAAAAGAGTTATATTAACCAACATCATTCTAAGCTTGTGTTCCAAGTTGGTGACACGGTGTTCCTGAAGATGTCACCTATGGAAGGAGTTGTCAGATTTGGGAAGCGTGGAAAGCTTGCTCCATGCTATATTTGACCCTTCGAGATCTTGGAGCGAGTAGGAACTATGGCTTACAGATTAGCTTTACCTCTGGACTTGGCGCAAGTCCACAATGTATTCCACATCTCTATGTTGAAGAAATGCATCCGTGATCCGTTTCACGTGATCCCCCAGATTCCAGTAGAAGTCCAAGAGGATATGTCTTACGAGGAATGCCCGTTGGAAATCTTAGACCGCAAAGAGCAGCAGTTGAGGAATCGGGCAATTCCTTTGATCAAAGTGAGATGGAACAATCACTGTGATCAAGAAGCCACATGGGAACACGAGGAGGACATGAAGGAACGTTACCCTGAGTTATTTGTTGCTGGATGAGTCTTGAGGATGCTTTATTTTAAATTTCAGGGACGAAATTTTTGTAAGGGGAGAGGATTGTAAAATCCAGGATTTTATTGAAATAAATGGGTTCTCATTTTCTTTTAATTGGGTTGATAATTGAAATAAATTTCCAAAACTGGATTTATTTGAAAAAGGGGGTTTAATAAGTTAAAACCCTAATTTTGTTTAATTGAGCCTTCCAAGGACTCTTTGGTAATCTAGAGTGATTGGAGAACTTGAAAGGTAATAAATGAATGTTGGAATAAATAAACGCTACTTGCTTGATGATTGAGTTTGTTAATTAAAAAAATTCTCCAAGTTTGAAATTACTTGGACTTAATTGGAAAAGAAGGAATAATTGGTTAATTCCTACATTGAAATTAATTAGGGCTGCCAAGGACCATTATGTGATTTTAGAAAATTCTGGGACTAATCAGAAATTTGTTTTCTCTCTGAGAGAAGGACCTGATTGTAATATCAGGGGGGCCTAAGGACTAGATTGATATTTCCTCTCTCTCTCACACAGGGAGGACCTACATGTAAGGGAAAAAGAAAACAAGGGATTATATGCTAAATGCCAACCATGCAGAGAGAGGGATAGTTATAAGGAATCGACGGCTGAGATTATAAGATCATAAGATCGAACTTAAGTTCGAGGCATGACTTATAATCTAAACCCTCTATCTCTTTTCAATGGATGAGACAATCTCCACCGTTAATCGTGGAGAGTGAGTAAGTTCGAGGCATAGAAAGAAATCTCAGCTCTCCATCTTTTCGTTAGGTTGATTTAGTCCCCGCCGTTGATCTCAAGGGGTGGGATAAGTTCTAGGCAGCAGATGGAGATCCGTCCATCCGTTCTAATAATAGGAGAGCACCTAGCTAGGGGTGTATTCGAGCCGAGCCGAGCCGAGCCGAGCTTTCGTGTGTTCAGGCTCGGCTCGCGACTAAAACGAAGAGCTCAAGCTCGGCTCGTGGCTTGAATCGAGCACAAAACTTCTTTTCGAGCTCGGTTCGTTTGAAGAATTACAATTCGTGAGCTTGTTACAGTCAGGGATGCATAGTTGCATGCCATGAAACAAGTAATGGTTATGAAAAATAAAATCATGACGATGTCCATCGGTTACCTTCTGAAGGATCCGCCCGAAGTGGACTTCTTTTTCAATCGCTTTTCTTAAAACAAAAATGTTTGCGAAAGTCGTTCTTTTTATAAAACCCCTTTCTGACTCTTGTAAGTGCCCGTCTCGGATACGAGATGCATACTTGACGTACACATGTAGATGAATACCACTGGTCATCAGGTACTGGGCTCATGTAGATGTATAGCGCAGTTCCCGGTCATGAGGATCATGTAGATGTATACCTTTGTTCCTTGATGGTAGTTGGAGTCCTTCCCGAGACATTCGAACTAGGGGTGCATGCTTATATGATACTAGGCCATTGTATATACATGTTTATTTTATGCTTGTTATGATGTGAGACCACATATGTGTTTTCTTCGGGTTTCTGACTTTGTTGGCATTCTTATCATGATTTAAGATAATGATGAAGACCCTTATTATTTATATTTGGTTATGTACTCGTACTATTATATTAGTACAGTTTCTATCAAGAGACAGGTACGTATAATACCTGGCAGATTTGTCCATACGCACTGAACTTGTATAGCTCAGTCCCTTCGGTTATTATTTTTATATTGCAAGATCTAGATAGGGACTTAAGTAGTAGCTCGTGACGCGAATGAAGATCGAAGTCTAGCCGGCTCTGGCGTACCTTATCTTTATTTTTAGTCTCGTTGTGTTGTATCTGACACTATGTATTAGTTTACTTCTGTGTATTTGGGGCCGTAGTTGCCCAAGACTTGATAAGTTGTACTCTTTTATGACTCTGATTTAGATATGACTCCCGGTGTGTAACCGAATTTTCTTATGTCATATTGATTTTATTTGAGTACTTCTTTGTTATTAGGTTTTAGATTTTACAGCCTTAGGTATAGGATATCCTCCCTGACCTGGTTAGTATGACATCTGTTTCAGTAAAGAAATGGGTGTATTATTTAGTGATATTAAAGAGAGTTGCTCCTAGACCGTAGAGTTCTAGAGGTAGTCAGAGCCTTAGGGTGGGAGTCGAAGTCAGTTGACATAATGAATTAGTTGTATAAATTACAAAGAGGAATTATGTCATTTAAATGACACTTGTTGGATGTTGCAGAATGCCGACGAAAAGAGGACGTGGGAAAACCACCTAGGGTACCACGTGAAGCACTCGTGGAGGAGCCGCACTTTGATGCCCCCGAACCAAAAGAGTATGGTGATGCTTCTCAGGCACATCCTATCCTGGGATAAACCCCGGGTATGCAACAATTCTCTGGGATGCAACAATTCTTTAAGCAGTTGGCCCAGTCATTTGCTGTTTTCCCACGCTTTCTATGACAACAACAAAAATATCAACAACAACAACAACAACAACAACAACAACAACAACAACAACAACAACAACAACAACAATAACCTAGGGGTAGGGATCAGGACTACGTGACTCGAGCCAGACAAATAGGGCTTAATCACTTCCTCGGGACACAGGATCCAACTGAAGCTGAGGCTTGGATCAGACAAGTAGAGATGGTGTTCAAGGCCATGAGGATCTTGGAGGACAAGAAAGTCATTACATTACAACTGTTTTTGGGACAAGAGGCATTGTTATGGTGGGAATCGAATGTTATGTGCCTTCCCATATCCAGTGTTTGGACCTGGCAGGAATTTAAAAGGGCCTTCGAGAAGGAGTACTCACCCCGAGTTCACCGGGATCCAAAAAGAGCAGAATTTAGTTATCTGACCAAAGAAAACTCGACAGTGGCCGAATATCAGGCCAAATTCAGTGCACTGAGCCACTATGTACTTGAGATGGTGGAAGATCCCTGGAACCAATATAGGAAGTTCGTGGAGGGACTTCAGGATGAGATCAAGATTCCTGTCATGGCTTTTGGATTTGAAGATTTTAGAGGTGTAGTTGAGTTTGTACTCTAAGTGTAGAGGGCTGTTAACAAGCAGAAACAAAGGCTTGAGAAGTGGAACAAGAGGAGTAGCCCAAGCTCCCAAGTAGGGGGAAACACAAGGCCCATCAAAAAGAGCAACAGCAGCAGCAGCGGTGGGTCCTCGTCAAGTAGGTACAAGAGAGGAAAACTGTAGTGCCCAGTCTGTAATAAGTATTAATACGGGGCTTGTGGTGCCGATGTTTGCTTTTACTACAAGCCACCAGGGCATTACAAGAAGGAGTGCCCACTACTAAACCAGGGGAGCGGAGTCGCTTCACAGGCTACTGCTGGAGACCATAGTGCGCATCAGACTCAGGGATTTTTGGTTATGGGTAGTGTTGGAGGCAGCCGAGGAGGGTCATCTAGTGGAAGGTCTCGAGGAGGAGGCTGTGGGGCCCCATCTCAGCTGCCAGCCCAGCGTTTGCAATGATGCAGTAGCAAGCTGTGAACAACCCATAATCATTGCAGGTACAATACAGATTTTTAATACTGATGCCTGCATATTGATTGATCCTGGTTCTACACATTCCTACATCACTAATTCTTTTACATTTCTTGAGAATGTGTATGCTACTAGACTAGCAGAACCAATGATTGTGGCATCCCCCATAGGCAGTTCAATGATTGTCAAAGTAGTCAATGAGGGATGTGATATAAAAATAGATGACCAAGAGCTCATAACTAATCTGATCCCAATGAGGATCAGAGACTTAGATGCGATCCTAGGGATGGATTTGTTGTCTTTCCACTATGCCAATGTTGATTGTAATTGGAAGATGGTACGTTTCTAGCGTCCAGGAAGGGCAGAGATTCTCTTCTACGGGAGATGAGCCGAGACAGAGGACGCTTGTTTGGCAAACGTCGTGGAAGTGGGAGCCCCTATGACAGAGATCCAGGATATAGCCGTAGCGTGCGAGTATCTTGACGTATTCCAAGACTTACACGGATTACCACTGCACAGAGGCGTTGAGTTTTCTATTGAGTTGGTTCCAAGAACAACTTGGATCTATAGGGCACAATACAGGATGGCTCCAGTAGAGTTGAAAGAATTGAAGTCCCAACTGGATGAGCTACTGGAGAAGGGGTTTATTAGACCTATTGTCTCCCCTTGGGGTGTGCCTGTGCTGTTCGTGAAGAAGAAGGATGGCTCCATGAGGATGTGCATGGACTACAGACAGCTAAAAGATGTTACTATCCAGAACCAATATCCGTTATCACGCACTCTATTTAGACCAGCTTGTGGTAGTCTTTATCGACAACATCCTGGTGTATTCTCGGAATGTGGAGGAGCACATCAATCATCTTAGGATAGTGCTACAAACTCTGCGGGAGCAGCAGCTATATGCTAAACTCAGTAAATGCGAGTTTTGGCTTGAGCAAGTCAACTTCTTGGGGCATGTTTTCTCAGCGGCAGGAATTTATGTGGACCCCCAGAAGATAGAAGCAATAGTGAACTGGCAAGCCCCAACCATTGTCAAGGAAATTATAAGTTTCCTGGGGTTAGCCAGTTACTATAAGCGTTTTGTTGAAGGATTTTTTGCGATTGCTCAACCGATGACGAAGCTGCTGAGGAAGAACGCAAGGTTCGAGTGGACCGAGGATTGCGAGCAGAGCTTCCAGAAGTTGAAGGACCGATTGGTGTCTGCTCCTATTCTTACTTTTCCTACAGCTGGGTAGGTTTTGGCATCTATATTGATGCTTCATATCGGGGTTTAGGGTATGTCTTGATGCAACATGGCAGAGTGATTGCCTATGCTTCTAGACAACTCAAAACTCATGAAGTAAACTATCCTGTGCACGATCTGGAATTAGCGGCTGTGGTCTTTGCTCCGAAGATATGGTAAACTATCTCTATGGTAAAGCCTGTAAAATCTTTACCGACCATAAGAGCCTGAAGTATTTGATAACCCACAAGGAGCTTAATATGCATCAGAGGAGGTGGATGGAATTACTGAAAGATTACAAGTGCACCTTCGAGTATCACCCTGGGAAAGCGAATGTGGTGGCCGATGCTTTGAGTCGAAAGACGATGGCGCGATTGGGGACCACCAGCCTTGCCCAACTCCACGATTTGAGATCCACTAGAGAGCAACTTTAGGTGGATGAGCTAGGGGTGCTACTTGCGAACTTTCATCTTCGACCGACGCTGATTGCACAAATCAAAGAAGCTCAACATCAAGTCTACAGTTTGATGCGAGTAGTTGCGAAGATGAAGGGTGAAATGCGTGGCGTCTTCACCTTATCTTCTGATGGAGCAGTGATGCTAGGTACTCGACTACCGGTACCAAACCATGTGGGCCTCAAACTACAGATTATGGAGGAGGCTCACTGCTCGGCTTATGCGATGTATCCGGGGACTACGAAGATGTACTGCAATATAAAGGAGAATTATATTTGGCGAAAGATGAAGAAGGAGATCGCTGATTATGTGGCTAAATATCCGATCTCTTAGCAGATAAAAGCTGAACACAAAGAAGCCACCAGGGTTATTGGTACTCTTGGAGATCCCAAAATGGAAGTGGGAAAGGATAGCAATGGATTTTGTGACTTGTCTCCCTTGTACCAGTCAAGGCAAGGACGCCATATGGGTTATCATAGATAGAATGACCAAGTTTGCCCACTTCCTAATAGGCTCCAACTCAGTACAGAAGGAGCATGTCAAGATGATAGCCCGATCTTCACGGCGTAGGATCAAGGGTCTAGGGATAACTAGCTGAGAACAGCCAGGGTGGTTGCGACCCGTGCGTTGGGGAGAGACGATCCAAAGCTTCCAGAACCCCGACCCGCTGTCCGAACAATCACAAAACCACAAACCAGGAACTAATCCACACAAAACGCCCGAAAGCATAGAGCATGAATTAGGGGAAAAGCCGAAACTTTTCTCTCGCGAATCCGTGAGAACTCACAAGAACAATGATAATAAGAACACTCTTATTTCTTTAGTGATAATCCAAAAGAAGTTCCCTCTCAAAGGAGAAGATACAAGGCTATATATAGCCAACTAAAACTTAGGATGCAAGAAAAAGTCTCTTATTACAATTTACTAATAAAATAAATCTAAACATAGGAATAGTGACCACGCAGTTATTGTAGTGAGGAAATTGCACGTTGTAATCTCTCAAACTTGGAATACTTCCTTTCTTCTGATTGCTTCCTTTATTTCCTGGCTGATTTGGTTCTCCTTCTTTTTATTGCTCTCTTGATTTCCTGGAAGATTGGAATTGATTTTTCTCTCTTTCCATATATTGGATTGGTGTAAATAGGAAACATCTTGGGCTGGTTTGGCGTTAAAGTAAACCACATCCTCCTCTGTTTTGCATGGTCCAGCGAAGATAAGCTCAGTTTCCTCCTGCTTGGCTGCACACATGAGTGTGAGGCCCACATGTGGCGTAGCTTCAAATGTTCCTCTCTTGCTATCCTCTTGTTTGGCTGAGTCTTGATTGATGTCCTCACTTCCGATGCACCTAAGTACAATCAAAGTGGAACAAATTGGGAGAACCACCATATCAAGATGATGTAATAATAAACTCAAGTTAGCGTTCACCTGGTTTTGAATTTGTTTAGCATGGCTTCGTGTAATTGGCCCTTGATGTGAAGAATTATCTTCGGCAAGTGGTGTAGATGGTTGTGTAGTAGCCAGGGGTGTGATGTCCTCATCACTTCCTCCCAATCAAGACAACCTACTCTCAGGATCGGTTGGCACAGTTGTACGTGGAACAGATTGTTAGACTGCATGGAGTACTAGTGTCCATTGTATCGGATCGAGACCCGAGGTTCACCTCCCATTTTTGGAAGAGTTTGCACAAGGCCTTAGGAACGAGGTTGAATTTCAGCACGGCATTCCACCCCTAGACGGATGGGCAGTCGGAGAGGACAAAACTTACACTTGAAGTTATGCTTCGAGCTTGTATCATGGAACTGCCAGTAGTTGGGATGAGAATCTAGGGCTGTTGGAGTTCGCATATAACAACAGCTACTAGAGTAGCATTGGGATGCCACCCTACGAGGGGCTGTACGGCAGGAGATGCAGAACTCTGCTATGTTGGGATGAGAAAGGTGAATGGAAACTACTTGGCCCTGAATTAGTGCAACAGACCGTAGAGAAAGTGAAGCTCATCCGGGAACGCCTGAGCGGAGCCTAAGACAGGCAATGGCGTTATGCGAATAACCATTGGCGTGACTTGGAATTTGAAGTGGGAGATAGAGTGTATCTGAAGGTATCCCCCTGGAAGGACGTTGTGAGATTTCACAATTGTGGGAAGCTTAGCCTATGTTACATTGGTCCATACGTGATCATAGACAGAGTAGGCCCTGTAGCCTACCGACTCGCGCCACCAGAGGAGCTGTCAAGGATACACAATGTGTTCCACGTATCTGTTCTACGGAAATTGCCTCGGAGATCAACATCAAATTCTGACGGGACCGATCGTAGAGTTATCTCAGGATTTGACTTATGTAGAAGGACCAACATGTATCCTAGACAGGAGGGAACAAGCATTGAGCAATAAGGTAATACCTCTTGTAATAGTATTATGGAGCCATCACCAAGTGGAGGAGGCCACTTAGAAAAGGGAAGATCAGATGAGGGAGCAATCCCCTCATCTGTTTTAGATATCTATGTATGGAATTTTGGGGACGAAATTTCTTAAGGGTGAGAGAATTGTAACGCCCTGAATTTTCTAAATAAATAAATCAGAAAATTCTTAAAAATTAATGGGATTAGTTAGCATAGAAAATAAATTAATTATTTTCAAACTCAATTAAAGGAAAATCGGGGATTAATGGATCTAAAATCCAGCCTTATTGGGCCTAGGGAAGGTCTTATTGGGCCAGGCCATTTACACTTGCAATAGTTGGAGGTAGATGGTTAAGATAACTCCGGTTAATTAATTGGGAAAGTTATTAAGTGTTAATTAATCAAAATTAATTAAGTGGGAGGTACCAGACAAATGTTAGAGTTTCGATAAAATAGATAGGGCGAGTCAAGAGCAGGTAATATCGGATCTAGTCTGACGAGAGACAGACCCCGTGATGTTACAGTGCGCCCGTGATGACTGGAATCATTGACCCGGATTTTCCGGATCTGGGTCGATGAATTATTGAGTAGATAATATTGATTAATGGGGATGTTAACATAAAGCGAAGAGATAACTTAGAATAATTAAACTCATGTGACAATAATGAAATGTTATGTTAAATTAATACAAAGTTTAAAGTTAAATTAAAGTAATAGGATTAAATAATAAAATTAACTATTATAACATATATCTATAAGTTTGGGCATACCAAACTATCAATTGAAATCAAATTCAATTTGGGGATTTAATCGTGCCTTCTCCTCCATCCTCAATCGCGACCCAACCCACGCCTGCCCCCTCTCCGGTGACCAGCTCCCCTCCATTCGTCTGCACCGGCCACCCTCTGACCCCTGGCTTGCAGCTGTTCGGTGCCTGGCAAGCTTCGCATTGCACAGATCCACCTTGATCCAGCCATTCCCCGTCACCAGCAGCTGCCTGACGCCGTCAGCCACCTACACGCCTCAACACAGGCCGGTAGCACCGCTCACGACACTCAGATGCGTCTCCGCCGTCGGCCAGAGCCCACGGTCTGGCATCCCTCCGGTCTGCAGCCCTACGCCACTTTGTTCCTCCTTTCCTCCAGAGAGGATCTAGCCCTAGCAACCTCTTCTTCCTTTGGTGAGCTATCGCGTGCTTGGGGAGCTGAGGGGGAACAATTCGAGGCCCGATTAGCCAAGTAATTGTTTCATTGGATGCATGAAATTGACTAGATTTGAGGTTATGAAATTGGTTAGGTTGATGACATGTATTGCCCATGTTAATTAGAGTGAAATGTGAATGTTTGTATTAATTTTCAGTGCACTATAAATAGAGGAGGTGCCGCCGAATTTTTATGAAAAATTCTAAGTGTTAATGCCTACTTGCTTCATGCTTTAGATTAATTTATCTTGGCTAATTTATCATGCTTAGGGGCATCCTAGGAGACAATAAGCATGAGCTAAGTTAAATATGGGCATGTCGAGTAATTATCATATTTCATAACGATAGAACTAAAACTAGGAAAATATGAATCTTGTATTGATCTAGTTGTTATATTAAATGCTAGGAAAGGGTAAAGGTCCCACGCGAGCATCAGCAGGACCAAGCCAGACTTAGGAATTTTCGAAGGACTTCATGTGGGTGGACATCCCTGTATACTTTGTTTTATGCATGTATTGTAACTCGAATTATTCGGGCCTTTAACGAGTTTTATCGGGTCATGGATGTCGATGGATTTTATCCCTATTTTAGTATAGTGATTTCATGCATGCTTAATTGTTTAAAATTTAAAGAGCATGAGAAATGGTAAAGTGAAACCTTAAATGGTAAAAATGGATTATTGTATGTATCATAGGCGTGCTCCTTAGTTAGATATGTATGAGGGATCCAACAGGGCTCAAGATAGAGCCCATAAATTAAGTAGACGATACCCGATTAAGAAAGGCACTTTGTTTTCAATCGCTTTTCCTAAAACAAAAATGTTTACAAAAGTTGTTCTTTTTATAAAACCCCTTTCTGACTCTTGTGAGTGCCCGTATCGGATACAAGATGCACACTTGACGTACACATATAGATGTATACCGTTGGTTGTCAGGTTCCCGGTTCATGTAGATGTATACTGCTGTACCTGGTCATCAGGATCATGTAGATGTATACCTTTGTTCCTTGATGGTAGTTGGAGTCCTTTCTGAGACATTCGAACTAGGGGTGGATCCTTATATGATACGAGGCCATTGCATATACATGTTTATTATATGCTTGTTATGATGTGAGACCGCTTATGTGTTTTCTTCTGGTTTCTGACTGTGTTGGCATGCTTATCATGATTTAAGATAATTATGCAGACCCTCATGATTTATTTTTTCTTATGTACTCGTACTATTATGTTAGTACATTTTCTGTCGAGTGACAGGTATGTATAATAATTTGCATATTTGTCCATACTCACTGAGCTTGTATAGCTGAATCCGTTCGGTTATTGTTTTATATTGCAGGATATAGACTGGGACTTGAGTAGCAGCTCGTGAAGTGAAGTTGAAAGTCTAGCCTGCTTTGGCGTACCTTATCTTTATTTTTAGTCTCGTTGTGTTGTATCTGACACTATGTATTAGTTTGCTTCCGTGTATTTAGGGCCGTAGTTGCCCATGACTTGATAAGTTGTACTCTTTTATGACTCTTTTATGACTCTTTTTTGTAACCATACTAGGAATGTATGAGATAGGCGAGTTTGGAATCAGGAAGATAATAACTTTAGTGGTATAAAGATGAAGATTCCTTCATTTCAAGGCAAAAATGACCCCGAGGCCTACCTTGAATAGGAGAAGAAGGTGGAGCTAGTATTTGATTGCCACAACTACTCCGAAATGAAGAAGGTAAAACTCGCATCCATTGAGTTTTCTGATTATGCAATTATTTGGTGGGATCAATTGTTGTTGAAAAGGCAACGAAATAGAGAACGTTTGATAGAGACGTGGGAGGAAATGAAAATCGTGATGAGGAAATGATTTGTTCCTAGTCACTACTTCCGTGAGTTGTACCAAAAGTTGCAAAACTTCGGCAAGGCAATCAAAGTGTTGAAGATTACTTCAAGGAGATGGAGATTGCCATGATTCGGGCTGATGTAGAAGAAGATCGAGAAGCTACAATGGCCAGATTTTTGAGTGGACTAAACCAAGAGTTTCAAGATAGGTGGAGATGCAACATTATGTGGAGTTGGAAGATATGGTGCACATGGCAATCAAGGTTGAGCGGCTCCCCAAGAGGAGGGGTGGTATGCGAGCAACACAAGGTTCAAGTTGATCATCAACATGGAAGCCAAATTATAAAGAGGAGGAGGAGAAACAGGCTACCAAGTCTAAGCTTGAGCCAAAACAAGAACCCACAAGTCATGGTTCTCAAGGTAAATCTGATTCATCTACTTCTTGAACTCGTGACATAAAGTGCTTTAAATGTCAAGGAAGGGGTCATATAGCAAGCCAATACCCGAACAAGTGAGTTAATATTGCTTGATGACGGTGAGATTGAAACCGAAGATGAGTCGGACACTACTTCTATGTCCCCATTGGAGGATGTTGGTGAGGAAGAATGTGTTGTTCATGGTGACTTGTTGGTAGCAAGGAGAGCTAATGCGAAAGAAGAAGATGAGTTGCAATGAGATAATCTCTTCCATACTAGGTGGAAGTTGCACTAATATTGCTAGCACGACTCTAGTGAAGAAATTGGGGTTGCCAATGCTCAAGCACCCACAGCCATACAAGTTGCAATGACTAAATGATAGTGGTGAAGTGAAAGTAAACAAGCAAGTGCTAGTTTCCTTCAAAATCGGTAAATATGATGATGAGGTCTTGTGTGATGTCGTACCATTGCTAGCTGGACATTTGTTGCTTGGAAGTCCTTGGCAATTTGATAGGTGTATGAAGCATGATGGCTACATGAACAAGTACTCCTTCGTGTTCAAGGAAAGGCCAATCACTCTTGTTCCCATGACACCAAAATAGGTTTACAATGATCAAGTGAGATTGGAAAAAGAGAGTGATGAAAAGATAGAAAATGAAAGAAAGAAAAAGACTGAAAATTAGAGAGAAGCCGAGAAAAATGAGAGAGAAAAAGAAAAGAAAAGTTCGGCTATTGAGAGAAAATCTGAGGGAAAACAAAAGAACTTTTATGCAAGGGCAAGGGAGATAAAAAGAGCAATGTTTTCAAGCCAGTCGATGATTGTACTTTTGTACAAGGAGACATTTCTGAATGCTAACAACCTTATCGTGTCTTTGCGTAGCCCTATTATTGATCTTTTGCAGGTGTTTGATGATGTCTTGCCCGAGGAAGTTCCACAGGATTTACCACCTATTCAGGGATTGATCATCAAATTGACTTTGTACTCGGTGCCACCATTCCAAACCGACCAGCCTATAGAAGCAATCCTGAGGAGACAATGGAGCTACAAAGGCAGGTTCAAGATTTGATGTAAAAGGCTTACGTGAGGGAGGGCATGAGTCCATGTGCCATTCTGGTAATTTTGGTTCCTAAGAAGGATGGAACGTGGAGGATGTGTGTCGATTGTCGTGCCATCAACAACATTACGGTAAAGTATCATCATCCTATTCCTTGTTTAGATGATATGCTAGATGAGCTTCATGGAGCTAGTGTGTTTTCTAAAATTGATTTGAAGAGTGGGTATCATCAAATAAGAATGAAAGAAGATGATATGTGGAAAACTTCTTTTAAAACAAAATATGGATTATATGAGTGGTTAGTTATGCCTTTTGGGTTAACTAATGCACCAAGTACTTTCATGAGTTTGATGAATGATGTCTGGCGAGCATTCATTGGCAGATTTGTTGTTGTCTATTTTGATGATATTCTCATTTATAGCAAATGCTTGGATGATCATGTTGAACACTTAAAATCAGTATTAAATGTACTTAGAAAAAAGAAGTAATTTGCTAACTTGCAGAAGTGCACCTTTTGCACAGATAACCTTGTATTTCTCTGTTTTGTTGTGAGTGCATTAGGTATACAAGTTGATGAGGACAAAATTCGGGCAATCCAGGAATGGCCGAGTCCTACAAGTGTTGGACTCCATGGGATTCCCTTACAAAAAAATCTCGCAAGGAACAATTAGGCAAACACAATTTGTTTTCCTTAAATAGATAATCATCATGCCTAAAATACTTCCCAAATGCAGATTTCTCACAAGATTGATACACATCACTAAAATCATGATCAAAAGAATATAAGTCTTTTATGTGTTCAAAACCATGAACTTTTGGGTCAAGAGTGGAAAGTAAAACATACCTGCGAGACAGTGCATCTGCCACGACATTCTCCTTTCCTTTTTGTACCAGAGCACATAGGGAAATGTCTTAACGAATTCCACCCATCGCGCATGTCTTCTATTTAGCTTATGTTGGCCCTTCAAATGCTTCAATGACTCATGATCAGTGTGAATCACGAATTCCTTCGGCCATAAGTAGTGCTGCCATGTCTCTAATGCTCGAACCAATGCATACAACTCCTTGTCATAAGTAGGATAGTTTAAGGCTACCACACTTAGCTTCTCGCTAAAATATGCAATTGGCCTTCCACCTTCCATAAGAACAGCTCCTATTCCAAAACCTGAAGCATCACATTCAATCTCAAAAGTTTTAGTAAAATCAGGCAAAGCAAGTACGGGAGCTTGGGTCAATTTGTCCTTGAGCATTTGAAATGCCTTTTCTTGTCTTCACCCCATTTGAACCCAACGTTTTTCTTGATTACCTAGGTCAGTGGTGCAGCAATGCTACTGAAATCTTTTACGAACCTTCTATAGATACTAGCAAGGCCATGTAAACTTCGAACATCATCAACACTTGTAGGACTCGGCCATTCTTGGATTGCACGAATTTTGTCCTCATCAACTTGTATACCTAATGTACTCACAACAAAACCAAGAAACACAAGCTTATCTGTGCAAAAGGTGCACTTCTGCAAGTTAACAAATAACTTCTCTTTTCTAAGTATATCTAATACTGGTTTTAAGTGCTCAACATGATCATCCAAGCAATTGCTATAAAATGAGAATATCATCAAAATTGACAACAACAAATTTGACAATGAATGCCCGCAAGACATGATTTATTAAACGCATAAAAGTACTTCGTGCATTAGTTAACCAAAAAGGCATAACTAACCACTCATATAATCCATGTTTTGTTTTAAAAGCAGTTTTCCACTCATCACCTTCTTTCATTCAAGGTAGGCCTCACAGTCATTTTTGCCTTGAAATAAAGGAATCTTCATCTATATGCCACTAAAGTTGTTATCTTCCCGATTCCAAACTCGCCTATCTCGTACATTCCTCCTATGGCTACCCACCGAGCCTTGTTCATCATCTTCCTCAAATCTACCCCAATCATCTTCTTCATGCCTTGATTCATATCTTTCTCTCCTTGGATTATGATGTTGTAGTGGCTCTTGTCCTGAATTTTCCATTCTATCCAACAGTTCATGAACCCCAATTCTTGCCTTATCAAGCGCCGGAACTCTCCCATCATAGCCTCCATAAGTAACTTTGGATCAACACTGTCCGCAGCACCTTTTTCACTATTTTGATGAATGAGTTTCCTAAGAAGACCTCACAACACTCTCTCTCTTGTGTGGCACTCAAATAATGAATTATTCAGAAATTCTCTTTTAGTTCTTATCGAACTAATCCCACTCAAATCAAAATTTCCAGCAATGGTTCACACTAGAGCTTATCAAAATGGTACAAAGAAATAGGGAAAGGATTGCTTGAAACAAAAGGATTGCGAATAAAAAAGACAAGGGATCACTTGAAACAAAAGGAATGTTAAGAAAGGACAAGGGATTACTTGAAACAGAAGAAATGTGAAGAAGTGGCAAAGGATTACTAGATTTTTTTTTTCTTATGAACAATTTGAATTTGGAGTTCCTTCCTCGTCTTCCATTTTTTTTTCTTTTTTTTTTGGTACAATTTCTGCACTTCTTATTCTTCTTTTTTTTTTTAACTCTGTTTTTTATTGTACTTTTTTTTTACTTTTTTATTTTTTACTTCTCCTTAAAGGTATCTCAAAGATGGATAATAAGAAATATGAAGGGATAAGGAAGAAACAAAGGGAAGAACAAAGAATGATAACTAGGATAAGCAAACTTGAGAATAGAAACTGATACAAACCTCGCCAAGTCCTGATGAAACACGTAACAAAATTAGTCCCTTCGATCGTTCTATAATCAGATTTTGGGTGGAAACCGCGACCTGTTGCTTATGAAGAAGCAAGAACCTTGGTATAGTGAAGACACCACAAACAGGGATGGAAAACCGTTTGATAAGTCGGGATGAATGCCTCAGGACAAACCTAATAAGTTTGATAGTTCTACGAAGAAGCAAAGAGAATTTCTCTCACTATTTCATTCAAAACTTCCCAATTAAATAGTTTAGCCAATATATATAGGCTAATACAAGAAATTTGAAATTTAGCATTAAACTCTCTCCAAACTCTAAGAGACTTATTTAAATGTCTCCATTTCCAACACATCATGCATGCGTAATTAAGCTTTTTCCCTTTCCAACAAAGCATGCATGCAAAATTAAACCCTCTACATTTCAAAGGCTAATAACTAGTATGAGATGCCTTGAAAGCCCAACTCCCCCTTAAGCCTTATTAGTGAGTAGTTTAATAAGGTAGACCAACATTGGTTTTTCATTGATGGTGAGCTTGCACTCCTCTTTATGCTGAACCTCTTGAATTAATCCTCCAAAAGCCTCTTTTAATCTCTTAACTTGAGCCCATGTGATTGGTCACTCCTCTTTATGTTGAACCTCTTGAATTAATCCTCCAAGAGCCTCTTTTAATCTCTTAACTTGAGCCCATGTGATTGGTCCAATTGTGACTTGAAGTGGATCTTGGCTCCCTCTGTTAGTCCTAGCCCCGTTCCTATGACTTTGAATATAGTTGAATTGTTCTTTCGTGAAATTGTGAGATTGCATAGCATGTATAGAATAATCATTTCAGATCAGGATGCTAAGTTCTTGAGTTACTTCTGGAAAACCTTGTAGGGAAAGTTGGGAACTAAGCTGTTGTTTTCTACTACCTGTCACCCCCAAACTGATGGTCAAACCGAAGTAGTCACTAGAACTTTATCCACCTTATTGCGAGCTGTAATTAAGGAAAACATCAAAACTTGGGAGGTTTGTTTACCACATGTTGAGTTTGCTTATAATCATGTTGTTCATTATGCTACTCAGTTGTCACCATTTAAGATTGTATATGGTTTTTATCCATTACCTCCTTTGGATTAAACTCCTTAGCCAATTTCTGAGCGTGTTAATCTAGATGGCAAAAGGAAAGCTGAATTTGTTAAGCAGATCCATGAGCAAGCAAGGCTTAACATTGAGCGAAGGACAGAGCAATATGCGAAACAAGCCAACAAAGGGCAACCGAAGCTTGTTTTTGAACCCGGGGATTGGGTTTGGTTGCACTTAAGAAAGGAAAGATTTCCCGAACAACAGCGTTCCAAGAACCTTCCACGAGGAGATGGCCCATTTCAAGTTCTTCAGCACATCAATGATAATGCATACAAGCTTTACTATGTGAATATAATGTTAGTGCTACATTTAATATTTCTGATCTATCCCCTTTTGATGTAGGCGATGATTTGAGGGTAATTCCTATTCAAGAAAGGGGAATGATCGGAATGAGGAGTCAAGATCCACCTCAAGTCACAATTGGAGCGGTCACACGGGATTGGGCTAAGAGATTAAAAGAGGCTCTTGGAGGATTAATTCAAGAGGTTCAACATAAAGATGAGTGCAAGCTCACCATCAATGAAGAACCAATGTTGGTCCACCTCATTAAAGCACTCACTAAATAGGCTTAAAGGGAGTTGGGCTTTCAAATCATCTTATACTAGTTATTAGCCTTTGAAATGTAGAGGGTTTAATTTTGCATGCATGCTTTGTTGGAAAGGGAAAAAGCTTAATTACGCATGCATGATGTGTTGGAAATAAAGACATTTTATAAGTCTCTTAGATTTAGGAGAGAGTTTAATGCTGAATTTCAAATTTTCTTGTGTTAGCCTATATATATATTGACTAAACTATTTAATTGGGAAGTTTTGAATGAAATCGTGGGAGAAACTCTCTTAGGTTCTTCGTTGAACTATCGAACTTATTAGGTTTGTCTTGTGGCATTCACCCCGACTTATCAAATGTTTTTCCATCCCCATTTGTGGCGTCATCACTATACCAAGGTTCGTGCTTCTTCATAAGCAACGGGTTGCGGTTCTTCCACCCCAAACCTGATTATAGAACAATCGAAGGGCTAATCTTGTTACGAGTTTCGTCAGGACTTGGCGGGGTTCGTATCACTCAGGGATTAGTTTTCAATATTACTTGGAAGACTATCTTTGGGCCTTTTTTAAGAATTCTTTGCCAACTGACCAACTTGGTTCTCCAAGCATTGAATGCTTGCTTACACATTCCTTAGTATGGTGTTGATGACCTCAAACTTTGCATCCATGGTTACCGTGAACCTAGCCAAGATTTCTTCAGTATTGATCTTTTGTCCTTAAGGTTTAAAGGGCTGTTGGTTAAATCTCGGAGGGGTGGATGTTCCTTGAGGATTTTCATAAGAGAGGCCCGGGTGACTCCAATTAGGCATGTATGGTTTGAATTGAGCCCCCTGAGTCCTTTTAGCATTGCCCATATATTGGACATGCTCTAGAGGAGATACCTCGATACTAGTAATCAGACATTAGGATGCATTATGCCTTCTCGCACATGTTCCACAGGATATGGCTACAACTTGACTCGAACTACTAGCTACCAATCTGTCAAGTTTCTTGGAAAAATATACCACTTGTGTTGCAATTCCAGGATCAGAGCTGACAGTGCACACTCCTAGTCCACTAGGCCACCTTCCTCTCAAGGACCATGATGTCTCGGTACTCGCCAAATCCTCAAAGAGTTGCTTTGCCTCATTTGGGAACTTATTACTAAAAGAGCCGTCGGTCGTGATATTTATCAGCTTCCTCGTTTGATTTTTAAGCCCATTATAAAACGTATGGATTTAAGACCATGGCTCAAGACCGTGGTATGGACAACGATGGACCAAATCCTTGAATCTCTCATGTGCTTCAAGAAGTGTTTCCTCCGGCCTTGCTTGAAAACTGAGATCTCCTGTTTAATATGTGCAACTTTGCTCAACAATAAATACAACAACAACAACAACAACAACTAAGCCTTAATCCCATACGAGATGGGGTCGACTATATGGATTCTCAGTATCCATGTTCTTCTCAAATTTGAAAAATAAAATAAAATAAAATGGAATAACATAAATAGTTGGAAGAATGAGGTCAAAACAGAAAGCGAGCAGGAAGCCGAGAAGTCAGGAGAATAGACCGGATTGAGTCATGGAACTTGAACTAAAAAGTTAGTACTTTTTAGTGGTTTGAATCTGTCACTCTTGAAGTTGAGGTTTCGAACCGCGTTTTCCCAGCCCAATCATTATTCTCCTATTTTATACACCCGTACAAACAAAGTAGCAATAATGCGTGCTTAGTAATAAATACATAAAATAAATAATTCTTGGCAGGAAATTCCTTCCAAGAAATTTGTCTGGCCGGAAGTGAAGTTAGCCAATTGTATACTGTTTCCCTCAGGCTAAACGGGAATAGTCTCTATCTAACGGCATCCTCTGAAACACTATTAATTTTGAACATGTACAGATTTGAATAAAACATGGCATATGCAAATGTGGATCCTCATCTTGGCGGCCATCAAATTGTGTTTTGTTCTGGATCATGTTCAGATTACTTGCTTTTCCTAGCAGTCTAAAGTCCCCGGTAACGACGCCAAAACCTTGATCATCGTCAATGCTACCGCAACTGCACAGATTGTACAAGTAGTAAGGTTGCCTAAGAATTCGGGTATCGAATCTATAGGGACCTAGAATACAAGTACTAACTACTCATCTACTATCTTGCCTATCCAAGATTGTGAGATGTTTAAAGCTAACTAAGGTCTAAATCTAGAGAAAAGATGAAATCCGGGTTGATGAAGGATGGGATAAAATAACAAGGCAATCAATCAAAAGGAGAGTCACTCGCGTAATGAATCCCTCTTGTGTTCTTGATAAAGGATACCAATAATGTCTTCACATGGAATTCCTAAGATATATTGAATCCCTCTCTCGAGGCGATCAATGTCCAAAATCTTTGTTGCATTAAGTTCTAGGGAATCTATGTCTTGGGAGAGTCATGGGAATAATACATATTAAGGGCTCACTCGCCCAAACACCCTATCTCTGCATGCTCACGACACTCTCTATTGAGGTAGTTGTAATACGAGGAGACGTTTGCTTCTTCCTTTCACAATTTAGGCATTCATACATGAAACAAACTCAATAGATCTCAATGTATAACAATTAATTAAGCAAAATAGAAGACAATGTTATACATTAAAAGCTAACCCAGGAGTTCATCATACCCAAGTATCAAAAGAGTTAGTTCCCCATTAAAGGGGAACAAGACACAAGTACAAAGATAAATGCAAAATAAAACATAGGATGGTGATACGAAGTTCCCTCCATAGTTAGCTAGGACCGTTGGCGTATACCCTCCGATGCTCCGCCGCCAAGTGACGCTCTTCACTCTTTTGGTATGCCTTAGATGATGGATGGGTAAATGTGGGTGATGAGAGCTTCCAGGGGTGGTAGTTGAGATTAAAAGCTCCCCTCAAAACCCTAAACTTCAGTATTTATAGTCCAAACGTGATTAGGAGATTAGAATACAGTTTTCGAGGCATTTGGGATTAATCATTTCAGACAAGTTGTCTCCAGGCTCAGACAGGACCGCCTGCAAGCAGATGGGTTTATCTAGTAGTTCAAGTTGGCCTTCTTCGATCCGGACGAGACTGTAGACGGCTGTCTGGTCACCCATCAAATTCACTAGTGATTCAGAGATGAGGTTGGAGGTGTCCCGCTGTCCAAAAGAGACCACCTGGATTTAGACGGAACCGTCTGGCTCTTTATTTTAGCCTTCTTTTTCTCGAATTTGGTCCAAATTGTCTCAAAATTTGAAATTTCCAATAAATTGTCCTCGATATGTCGTGTTTCACAAAATAAACACAATTTTGAGCTCGACACGCCCGTATGCATCTAGACACACCCGTGTTAGGGGTGCAGTGCTCGTGTTCTTTTTTTAGGTCGGCGCAATCCTCATCAATACCTCGATCGGATGACCATTTCATCTCATATTGATGTATTATTTTAAATTTTCTTTACTCCTTGTTCTTTAATCTGAATGATGGAGATCAGCTTTAGAGACCTGTAGCTCTTGTAATAAATTCTTGACCTCTACAGCTCAATTATAATGCTCACTACCTATCTCCTTCTCTCTTTTTCTTGCTCTGTCATAGAACAACCCTTCCAATTACCACTTTTTCAACCATAACGTGGTCAACATCCTTGAGAGCTAACGCTCTTTTCTTGAATATGTCATTCCAGCGAATCGATTTTCATTTCTTTTGTCCCAGGTAACTATTTATGCAATGCCCCAGATTTTTTTTAAATAAACATCGAGTGATTTTCTAAATTCTTATTGAGGTTTATGAGTAATTAATGAAAAATTTAAATTAATAAACCTCAATTTAAAAGACATATTGGAATGGGCCTGAATTTGGTCCCCATATACGTGGGTTTTATAAGGGCCTTAATTAGGTCGGGCCTTATTCTTAACCCCAAATTAATTAATCAAGGGGATTAATAGATTGATAATGAAGTTTAATGGAAATCAAAAAGGTTAATGGGCCAACTTTAGAGAGGAAACAAATGCCTTGAAAATGGGCTAGGCCCAAATGAAATCTCTACACCTCCCAGGCCATTAATATAATAAGGGGGTCATGAAGCTAATTAGAGGATCAAGAAATGACAAACAACTTAATCTAAACTAAACCCAGTCAAATGTCAGAGAGACACAGTTCCTCTAATATTGAGATACCACCGGACGAAGACCTCCTGTGCGCGCGTGGGTGATCTGCTCGAGGGGCAGATCTATAGTCCCCTACCTTTTTCATGAGCGAACAACGCCCTCGTGAGTTCACAGAGGAGTCCGTGATTTCTTGAGAAACGGAGTAAGCCTCTCCCAGGCCATTAATATAATAAGGGGGTCATGAAGCTAATTAGAGGATCAAGAAATGACAAACAACTTAATCTAAACTAAACCCAGTCAAATGTCAGAGAGACACAGTTCCTCTAATATTGAGATACCACCGGACGAAGACCTGCTGTGCGCGCGTGGGTGATCTGCTCGAGGGGCAGATCTATAGTCCCCTACCTTTTTCATGAGCGAACAACGCCCTCGTGAGTTCACAGAGGAGTCCGTGATTTCTTGAGAAACGGAGTAAGCCTCTCTAGTTCCCTACTCCATTTTCTTCTCAGATCCCAGTCATTGCCATTATAGCAAGCCCGCATCACCCTTCTTCCTTACCTTCGGCCGTGGATAGAGCGGCAGCCCAGGTCGCGCAGCACCAACGCTTCCTCTCCTCCTGACGACCGGGGCTCAGATCCAGCGAACCTTTGTGAGCTCTGACGACCTTGGACGGATGTCGCTAGCGCCTCTCGACTTCCAGAATAGCACAGACCCACCCTTCAAGCAAGGATAGCAGGCCAGCATTGGTTCAAGACACCGACGAACTTTCACTCATCTACGGTTAGTACGACTGTGCTGAATAGATGGGGATTTTTGAGGAGCTTGGAGATTTGGTTAAGGTGTACTTGTTGTATGAATTAAGGATCAAGTAATTGTTTATATAAAAAAAATAAAATAAATAAATAAATGTCTCAAGGGCCAAAAAAGAAATATCTCATGGCTCTAAATTTAAATAAAATATTTATTTTGAAATCAAAATATTTCAAAATAAAAAAATATATATCCTGTCATATTTTAAGATAGCTCGAGAAAACACATCTCGAGGCAATCTTAAATCCCAAAATTGCCCCTGAGAACATATCTCGAGGCAAATGCAAATTACAAAATTGCCCCCGAGAACATATCTCGAGGTAATATCAAACTCCAAGATAGTCCGAGAACACATATCCCGAGGCGATCTCAAATTTCAAGTGGCCCGAGAACACAGATCTCGAGGTAATCTCAGACAACCCGAGAACATATCTTGAGGCGATCTAAAAAAATACAAATCCTGAGATGGCCAAGAACACATCCCGAGGCAAATCCAAAACTATCAAAGGGAACAAATCCCAAGGCAAATCCAATATACATATAAAAGGATAATTCATGGTAAAGATGCAAATCCCGATAAATTAAATCAAATTAAATTTCATCTTATCCCTCAAAACTTGGTTTATCTCATTTGTTATGATATTTTAAATTTTAAAATAAAAAATAGATATTATCCCGCTCATTGAGGATAAGTTGAAATCGGGATGTTCATTTAAAAAAAATAAAAATAAAAAATAAAAAAAATTCTGATAGGATCCTTTCATGACAAAAAAAAGGAGATTGGATATATCCGAATCACTGCTCACGATTCGGTCAATCACCTTGATCCGACGATCGTGAATTGTGATGATATCCTTCGGTCTATAAAAGAAGGAAAGATGATGAATGTAAAGGGGGGAGATCGTTCTTCCCCCCCCCTGGATCAAGCAGCCGGCCTCCCTTGTGGACGCCCCGCCGCCGCTGTCGGCACCAACTTCTAAAGCCACCGGGCCTCCCTTGTGGACGCCCGTCGCCGCCAACTCTTGCCGTCGCCATGGGCCTCCCTTGTGGATGCCTCGTCGCTGCTGAGCTTCAAAAGTCGCCGGGCCTCCCTTGAGGACGCCCCGCCGTCGCCGCCAAATCTCATCTCCATCGGCCTCCCTTGCGGAGGCCATCGTCGTCACCGCCAGCCACCAAGCCGACCTCCCTTGTGGAGGCCGTCGTCGCCGCCAACCACCAAGCCGGCCTCCCTTGTGGAGGCCGTCGTTGCCGCCAACCACAAAGCTCCGGCCTCCCTTGTGGATGTCCGCCGCCGCCAGATCGTGTTGACGCCAACCTTCATCCATCGCCAGTCTCCCTTGTGGATGTCCGTTGTGCCAGATTCGCCGCTGCAGTCCGCCGACATCAAGCTGCCAGATCCAACGACTGCCGCTGTTGTCCAAGCCCTCTTCCAGCAGTGCCATTCTCCTCGCGCCGTCCTCTGACAACTCCAGAAACCCATCGAAGGCTAGGTGATCGCTTGCTAGCTGGCCTCTGCAAGCTCCGTGCACCCTTATGCCACCATGAAGTCTCAGTGTTGGTTGTCAGAACCAAGAAAGGAAGCTGAAATTTTTACTGGACTAGAATTGCATTGAGAAAGATCTATCTTGCAACAATTGTTTTAGACTGTTAGAAAGAGGAGGATGATGATTGTTCAAATAAAGGGTCTTCAGACACATGATCTGTTTGCTCTAAAGAGGATCTTAAGAGCTCATTCTATTTGGGGAATTATTATTTCTTATGGGTTCCATACAATGTAATAGGATGAGAAACTGAAACTTTGCAAATGGATATGTTGTTCAACAAATATGCAGGGTTAATGTTTGAATCTTTTAATGGGTCCTATTATAGATTCAATGTTCAAGCTGGTGTTGCTTATTGAATTTGATGCTTTGGTGATAATCGTTGTATAAAAAAAAAGAGAAGAAACTTTCAGTAATGAAAATTATTCAGTAAGGAATTAAAGTACACATGATGTGTTTGAAGAAATGCCCAAGAGGAATGCAAGAACTTAAAAGTTATGAATAATGGCTATAAAGAAAGTTAAGAATGAGAAGGATGCTGCAAAAGATTAAGGCGGAAATAATGAAGATGAAGATGATCAATGTTGCAGAAGTTACTACACTAAAGAATTTAGCTATAAGAATATTACTAAACTTTGGTGTTGAATATTTGTTCAAAAAAAGGGGAAATCCTTCAATGATGATAGTTATTCAGTAAAAAAAAAAATCATTGTGCCCATGAGGTGTTTGCTGTATGAAGTGCTATTCTTAGTCTGGCAATATAAAAACCCCTTTGTTGTGTTTATATTCTCACTTTGGAGGTCGCTCAAGAGATTGTTGTTGCTGCCATTTTGGAGATGAAAAAGGCTGCTGACAGCTACCAAAGAGTTGAAGCCTTGCGATATGCCATGCATGATATTGGACACTTGTACAGAGCTAATGTTGCTATATGGATGCTTGAATTCTTGATATCAGATATCCTTGTAAACAAAGGTTCTAAAGACACGTCCAATGATTTTAATAATTCGGTAAAACTGTGGTGTATATGACCTGTTCGACAAAGTGTCCCAAAGAAGTCTATATATTAGAAAGTTGGTTATGCTCCATGTGACTCTATTCCCAAACTATTATCTCCATTTGGTTGGATTAAAGTGAGAAATTAAGCATCACGTATGCAGATATTCCCGGGGTGCTGGACATTCCATCCTCAAAAATATTTTCCAGCTATAGAGTATTTGAAAGCGGCGATAGTGTCTAGTCATGGCAAAGCTTCCTTTTTATCTTCATTAGCAACTTCATTGCATATCTTGAACCTACAAGCAAGCTTAGTAAAGAAATAATCAAACTATGGTAAATTGGATAATTTTAAAATATTATGGTTTTGGGACGTGTCCTATATTCTGCAAAAAATGCGATGAGGTCTATGGAATTGCATCTCTAGTAAGTGTTTCAAATATGATAATGGTCATGTCACTGGATGCTTAATATTAGCATAACTTGGGACTATTAGTATAACTTGGGATGTTAATTATCTGCAAAAAAAAAAATAAAATATGAAGCAATAGAGAACATTTGGTGAAAAGAAGCCTTGTCATGAGACATGGAGGTTGTGTCTTGAATAGTGGGAAGTGACTGTTTTATAAAAAAAGAGAGAGACTCTATGTAGACAAGAAAAAAAAAACACTTTCAATGATGAAGTTTATTTAATAAAAAAGGGACTAGATCTATTTTTTTCAAAAGGGGGCTGTTGAAAACTGCTGCAAGGATGGCTGCTGAAAATTGCTAAAAAATTGCTGAATTGCTGCAGAAATAGTTGTTGTAAAGACCTGTTTTCAAAAATTCATAACTCCGGCCAGAGAACCCCGATTAAGGCGCGATCTGCGGCGCTGGAAACTAGACATCCAGATCTTCAACAATCATATACAGCACAGACCCTTTTGGGAGACCGGTCAGTGCATATTTTGATGGAGAAAAAGGGTGATCCTTGTAGTCTGGCAGATCAATTCCTGAAGTTCTGTCTGATTGCCCATTTTCAAAAATTCATAACTCTGGCCTGGAAACTCCGATTGAGATGATATCTATGGTATTGGAAAGTAGATATCTGGATCTCCAACAATCATGTACAACATAGCCCCTGTCGGTGGCTCAGTCGGCGCAAATTTTTGATAAATAAAAGGATCAATTTCAGCATTTTACGCCACCACCATCTTGATCGCCCGTTTTCAAAAATTCATAACTCCGGCCTGAAAATTCTGATTGAGATGAAATCTGTGGCGTTGGAAATTAGATATCCGGATCTCCAGCAGTCATGTACAGCACAGCCCCTTTCGGAGGGCCCAATCGGTGCAGATTTCAGTAAATAAAAGGGTTAATTCCAGCATTACTGCCACCAACAATACTAAAGATTCATTTTCAAAAATTCATAATTCCTGCTTGGAAACTCCGATTGAGGTGAAATCGGCGGCACTGAAAATTAGATATCCAAATCTTCAACAGTCATATATATCACAGACCCTCTCGGCAGCCCGGTCAGTGCATATTTTGGTGGAGAAAAAGGCTAAATCTTGCAGTCTGTCAGACTTCCCAATCTTTCTAACGGCACCTACCGGCGGCCCAATTAGGTGCAGTTCTGAGTAGAAAAGGAAACAAATTGGCGGATCGGGCAATGTGAATCCTGGTCACTATCCCATTCCAAATTTCAAAGCACAAGGCAACCGGCAGATTATGGATCCCATATGGCGGGCCACAGATTCTGAGGCGGAAGGCGGTGTTATAAATAAATAAGCAAATAAATAAATAAATAAATATATATATATATATATATATATATATATATATATATATATATATGCTGATATGTAACAAGTCATTTTATATTGCAATGAATAAGATTATTCTTTCTCATTATCTCTACTTGTACTTTTGCCCTTAATCGGAGGTTCCCAAGACACTGTTTGGGGTAATTAATAATAGAGGCTTGCCTCTATTAGGAATAAAAGAACTCACAAACAAACAAAAATGATATTTGTGCTTCGATATATCGTTTGGTGTCTTCATGATATCAGGCACGTATTTTCGATCCCACAGTAATTAACGGATGTATTGCTGCTATTTTTAGTATGAACGTGCCCATGTGTTGTTTGGAGAAATGTTACAATGAACCTATATATATATATCTCTCTCTCTCTCTCTATATATATATATATATATATATATAATTTCATGCTTATTGAACTTAGATCATGTTGTGAATAAGTTCATGGATAATTAGTGTTGATGCCAAAAACTGGTCCACGCCCCGCTTCGGCTACTGTTGTCTCGAGATCTGGCCTCAGCTTTCGACCAACGGTTAAATTTATAGTTGGTGTGGACGCTTACTTCTGTTTACGAACAGAGAGCGCAGAAGACATCCTGAAATTCCGACCGGAATTGTGTTGGTTTTAGATCTTGGGAAAACAATTTTCAAAATATGCGGAAGCGTGAATAAACACGTATAAAACCAAGATCTTGGATCGGTATGCATCAAAAACACTTTTTATGAATACTTTGTAAATTATGATAATTAATTCTACTTATGAATTAATAAAATTAGATAAGAACAACAATCGCGACGGAAACTTTTTCCCTCGCTATTCCGTCGCTGATTTATCTTAGCGACGGAAATTGATGATTTCGCGAGGGAAATTTTCCCTAACTATTTTCCAGATTTCTTAGCGTACCTTGAATTTGTAGAAGTTTAAATCCTCCGAGATCGGTAGATCTTCTTTTCCCGAAACCACGGTCTTCCTTCCGGTAACAAAGATCCGAGATGGACTTGTGTGTGCGCACAACTCAAGTTTAATCAGATCACTAAACTGATTATTGTCTCTCTCTAAAACTCATCTAATGAGCAATTGAGACTAGGACTTTTGAGAAAGAACTTTTCTCTCTCTCTTAGGATTCCTCAATTAGTTCCTATCTCACACTCTCTATAACTTATATCAAACTCCTTTTGAAAGTCATCTCATAAACTCTTATGAAACTCATATCATGAAAGGAGAAAGGCTACTCTTTTTATAGAGAAAATAACTCTCCTTTTTAAACTAAGATAAGATTTCGATTTGAATTCAAATACCTTTTTGAATTCAAAATCAAATTTTTGTCATACAAAAATTTAGAGAGATTTTAGGCCAAATTTAAAAGATAAAATATCTTTATATTTATATTTTTTCATGTGTTTAGTTATTTGATCAAAATCAAACTTAGCAACCAACTTACTACATACATTGAATCTAGACGTATGCTTCACAAGCTTATCTAAATTCAAATTAATTTGAGTTTATCTTAATTTTAACTCAAATTTAAACACATGTGTCTTGGCTCACATTATCCAATAAGTCCATAAATAAATATATAATTAAATTATGTATTTATTTATTTTATTTATAAATAATCTTATTATTCATAAATACTACAAATTAATTCTCAATTAATTTGTAATAAAGTGATCAACACAAAATCAACTAAACTTGTCCAATCGGAGTTCCTTGTCCGGAGGAGGACTTATGGACCTATAATCCCGGGCTCCAATAAAACTTTATATTAATCAATTAAACTATTTAATTAATTAATATGTTTTATTAATTCCAAAGTTACTCCACTAAAAACTTGGAATTGAACTCCCGAAATTATAGATATAAAATTACTCGGGATTCGAGTCGTCCATATGATATAGTCATCTCCTATATATTGATCCTCCATAAATAATTCATAATTAGAGCTAGGTAAAGATCCGTTAACCTCTCTAATTACATCTTTATCCTCAAGTACCAATGATTCTCTAATGAATGATAAGATTCAAGAACAAATCAAGAATCTGAGTACTCATACCATTCAAGCCCTGAATCATCACTTAAGGGAATTATCTGTCTACTTCTTATAAAGAAGGAATGGATTCCGTCTTGCGATGTTAACATTCCCTGCTATTTATTTTGTTACACCTCCAAAATACAAAGTTTAAGGATTATGATCTCATAATCCGTACCAAGTAAATCAAAAGATGTAACACAACAAATAGGAGTTTGCTAACCACTCAGGATTAAGATCATTATATATCCGACCATCAGTGACATGATTTGAATGCATTATGTTGATGCCAAAAACTGGTTCACGTCACGCTTCAGTCACTGTTGCCTCGTGATCTGGTCTCAGCTTTCGACCAACGGTTAGAATTTATAGTTGATGTGGACGCTTACTTCTGCCTATGAACAGGGAGTGTATAGAAACTCCGCTCGGAATTACTGGAGTGACTCATCAGCGAGCCTGTAAAAAAGGGAGAGGATGGTGATCGGAATTGGGCCTTTCTGCCCGGATTCAGCTCCGATGCTTAAGTCAAAAAACTTGAAGAGAGAAGTTTAATGTTAGGCAGTTTTTGTGTGATGAGCTTTTATTTCTCGATCCCTTTTCTTCTATTAGTGCTCTCCTTTTATAGCACCTTAGAGGCGGTTCAGGAAAGGCGGTGGGGTAAGGCGGTGGGAGTAAGGCGGTGAATTAAGTAAATATCTCTTAAGGCGGTAGGAAAGGCGGTAGGAAGGTGGTAGGAAAATATCTGCCTACTGTAGCGGGTGGATAAGGCCCACTTACTGTAGAGGCGTTAGATGTTTCTCTATCTCTTTCTTTCTACCTTACGCCCTTTATGAGAGAATTAGATTACAATTCCGGCCGGACTTGTTTGCGAGGATTGAATCCTTACGCTTATAATTCAGAGAGGAATTGTGCAAGGATAATTGATCTGTAGTGTAATAGCCAAAGGAACAAGTGGTTCTTTAACTTAACGACACTGTCTTCACCAAATATATCCGTAACACTAGTCCCTCCCTAGTGTACTTGTTCGAAAAATCTAAGTGAGGGGTGAGCTAAGCGACGTTTCGCTTGGTTCGAGAACAAGTATTATTCTTAGTTGGCATGTCTATGTAGGCGTAGGCTCACGTAATGCGATCGCTTGTACCTAAGGGACACATGTTTTAATAGGTGACCGGCGCATCAGTGTTATCTTCTCACAAGTTATCGAGGTAGATTTTGGTTCCGGAATTCTAAGCCTATAGTGTCAATGGGCTCTTCTATTTAAGGGCTTTGTATGGATAGGGTGTTTTAAATCCGTAAAACTTTTGCACCCTTCTATTTTTGTATCATGGCTCGGTAGCTTGTCTTTTTACAAGTTTTTCACTTTTTCTCAATGCTCTCGTCGTTTACGAATTCCCAGTTCTTTTCATGAGCACCTGTCGGAACTAAGGACTGGGGTAATCCACTTGGTAAGTCCAAACGGCTGTGTTTGGCCATCTATTTTGCTGATTGACAGGGGGGTAGGCGAAATGAGCCTAAACGCGGGGTGGGAAGCTTTTCATGTTGACCATGATGTGGAGGCGGGAGACCTTTTAGTTTTTACTTACGCGGGGGGTACGCGCTTCGAGGTTGAGATGTTCGGAGACGACTCGGCCAGAGAGGTGGGTCACCACCACCGTCCGCGTGCCGAACCAAGCTCCCCTAGTGGCAACGAGGATAGCGACGGCTGCGGAAGCCCGTGTATCTCCTCCGAGTCTTATCCGAGCGTTGCTTCGGATGGGTCCGCAGACGTTTAGTTAGGATAATCCGTTCGGAAATATAGTTAGGATAATCCGTTCGGAAATATGTTTGAGGGTTTGTTATATCGCTTTATTTACGTTCGTCATGTGTAACTGAATAAATGACGTTTTGTCGTTTTGTTTTTAAATCCTTTGGCTTTTGTTGATGATCCTATGTTGGAGTGTGCGCTTTGTCTTTGTGCGGTACAGGCTCTGCCTTCCATGCGTACCGGCTCTACCTTCCATGTAACGCTTCTTGTTCCCTAAAACGACACGTGTCTCCTCTACTATTTAGCATTGAAAGGGGGATAGTGGCGCGATATGTGCGGCGTGTGCGTTTTGTCAACGTGATGATGGGCGATGGGGCGTGACTTTCCATGTGTGCCAGGCGGCGCTTGGTACTGCTGACGTGTACAAAATTTTGAATTGTTTCGAGGAGGTGTATGATGGTTGTTTGAACGGTTTAGATTTGTGGGCCTTTGGTTCAAGGGTTCAGATCGGAACATAACCCTAGGATCTAACGGCCACGGGTTCATTGCCTTTATATATAAGGGGAACCGTACAGGCAGCAAAAGATTGTGTCGAAAATCGAGTCTTCTTCTCCAGATTTCTTCTTCTCCGGCGAGCTCTGGTTTAGTGCTTTTTCTCTTATCTTTTTCTTTCTCTAAGGTAATGGCTAGCGCTACTTCTTCTTCCTCTAGTTCTTCTCATGAACCCTTGATTCCCTTTTCGTCCAACCCTACGGTTTCTGTTGTAATTCCGGCGATCCCGGGTGAACTTGGAGGCGTTCCAGTTCAGGGTTCGCGGGTTCATCCTGCCTCTAGGGCAACGGGTAGGGGGTCTGATACATTCATAAGTCTTCTTGGACAGTCGGAGGTAGATAGCCTGGTAACTAAATATGAGATAAATCTCTCATTGTTTGAGGTTAGGGTTCCCTGTTCTGGGGAGAGGGCAAGTTCTCCCAGGGAAGGGGAGATAGCCATCTATCAAGATGCGCTATTAGGTGGCCTTAGACTCCCTTTTTCTGATTTTGCTAAGGCAGTACTAGAGGAGTATCATCTGTGTCCTTCACAGTTGGCCCCGAATTCTTGGAGGCTACTGAACGGCTTTGTTATTGTTTTCAAGCATTACGGAATAAATCCGACCGTCCGTTGGTTCCGTATGCTTTTTAGTTTATGTCTAGAGTCTAACGGCGATTGGTATTACTTCTCGGCTCACCCTGGGAGGAAATTTTTAGGGAAGGTTCCTTCTTCCATTAAGCGATGGAAGAGCAAATTTTTCTTTGTCAAAAGTAAGTCCGAGTGGGATGTCCGAACAAAATGGGAGGTTCCCCGAGCGGACATCGCTTGTGAGGAAATGACGGGTGAGGAGATGGGTCTTCTTAAGTCAATGACAGGGTTATCCAAAGTGTACATGGATGAGTTTTTGACAAAGGAAAATCTTGTTAAATGTCGTTTGATAGTGTCCGCCGGTAGGAATTATTCGTTTACTTTACTAGTCTGATTTTTTAACTACAGTATCTAATAATAATTTTTTTTGATATTTGTTTTGTAGGAAATCCGATGGAGGACGAGGACCTGAGCTATGTTAAGGGTCTTTTGGCCTCTTTCGAGGGTGAAGTTCACCCGTCCCTGCCTCGCGGACGGAAGAAGAAAGAGGTGGTACTTGGCCAAGGGGCTGATACCTCCAAGGAGGAAAGAAAGAAGAGGAAGAGAAAAGAAACAGGCTCTTCCAAAGAGGGGGTTAAGAATGACCCCGGTGCAGGGTCCTCACGGGAGAGGAGGACCAAGAGAAAGAATTCCGAGGACGACGAGTCCCTAATTGTAGAAGAACTAGTGGGGCACCTCGGGAAGAGGTTTGTAGGAAGAGATCCGCCCGAAATGTCCCCAATTTCCGAGGGCCCTTCTTCCAAAGGCCAGGAGGACATCCTTCTCGCAGAGGTGAGAATTTCTATTTTCTATAAGTATATTTCACTTATAACCTTTAACTTGGGTTTTATTTTGCAGCGGAGCTAGGAGAAGCGGCCTTCGTGGATAAATTACAAAGTGGCGGATTCCGCTTTTAAAGGGATACATTACTAGGCAGAAGGAGTTACCTTCTGAGGATACTCCTTTTCGTGATGCCACATCCGTAAAGGATGTTTTAATGGCCATGCGGCCCGAGCAGCTCTCTCTACAAAACTGGCGGGGCATGGAAGAGGCCACTTACCAATTATTCCGTTCGGCCATGCTGGTAAGGGTTGTTCTCATATTTCCCTTTGTTTCTAAGCTTGGTATATTTTCATGAGCGTTTTGTTATTTCATAGACCGCACAATGGGCGGATCGGGTTGGTGCTCTTTGCCAAGAAGATTTGGCTAAGATGGAAATGAATAGGGCAGATATCGCTCAGTTGAGCTCTAGGGTGGCGGCCTTGGAAGAGAAGGAGAAGAAACAGCATGACGCTATCCAGGCCCTTGAGCGAGACAAAGCGGCGGGCCGCAACAACTATCTCGCCTCTAGAGAAAGAAAAGAATGATCTAGCGGCTCAGTTATCTATTTCCAAAGGTTCTCTTCTGACTGCTGAGGAGGATATCAAAGGGCTACAAGATGAATCCAGCAGTTTGAAGAAGGAACTCCAATCTACTCAAGAGGAGCGAGCCGCTGTTCGATGGGATTTAAAGCTGAAGGCTGTTGAGCTTACCGCCGTTCAAGCTGAGTTGGCGGAAATAAAGGGGGAGCGTGATACACTTAGGGCAGATTTGGCTTCCAGTTCGAAAGCTCCTAAGTCCGACTCGCAAGAAATTAAGGATTTATTAGAACGAGCGGACAATTTAGAGAAGGAGGTTGCCCGGCTTAGGGCGAAAGTTAAAGATGGGGCCACTCGTATATATTCTGTGGTGCAACAAGTGGGCCATCATATTCCTCCTAAGGAGGTTTTGTCTATGAAATTTTGGAGTCTTGAAGAAATTTACTGAGCTCAAAGAGCAACAAGTTATCAAGACCCCTGAGGCTCGCTGTTACATTCCGTCGCCCCTCGCTCTTTGGAACCTTCTACCCAAGTTCCTTCACCGCTCCTTGAACCTTCTACCCAAGCTCCTTGAGGCGGTATGCATACCGAGGGCCCTAGCTCTTAGGATGTTTTTTCTTTTATGAATGTTCTTGTAAATGTTCAATCACTTGGAATGTAATTTCTATTCATATGAATGAAACGCATAAACCTTTATTTTGATGACGCGTTTTATTTTTAGAGATGGTTATCTTTAATCATATAAGAAATTCATTCGAGAGGTAATTACTTAGAAGTCTTTGGTAAACTTCTTTCTTCCCTCTTTCTTTGACTTTGTAAGGTACTTCGTAACGAGTCCTTAGTCCAATCGCGGGACTTTAAGTTGTTGAATGAGATACTTCGCCTTCATAAATGAGATTGTTGCCTCATATTTCGATCGGGATTTTTGCCCCTTGCTTTTTGGATAAGAGTTGTCGTTCTATCCCCCCAGGATAATTCCGACTCTTTTTCCAAGAATGGGAATTTCACCGCATTTTTGTAGGATGGGAATTTCACCGCATCTTAGTAGGATGGGAATTTCACCGCATCTTAGTAGGATGGGAATTTCGCCGCATCTTAATAGAAAAAGAAAAGACTTGAGCTTTATTCCGTGAATTTTAAGCTACAAAATTTACTGATAGTAGCGTCTTAGATGCTCAGCATGGAATGGACGCTTGAGTGTCTTTCCATCCATATTTACTAGATAATAGGTGCTCGCTCGGACGATTCTTTGTATGACGTAAGGGCCTTCCCAGTTAGGAGTTAGCTTCCCCGTTCGGCTTTTATTTCCACGGAACTCATTTTCCCGTAGGACTAGATCGCCGATCTGGAAGAAGACTCTTTTTACCCTTGTGTCATAGAACCTTTTTACCTTCTGGCGATAGATGGCTGCTCTTGTTTCCATAGCTTCTCTCCGTTCTTCAAGTAGGTCAAGTTCCGCTCGGAGCTTTTCCTCATTCTCTTCTGAGGAGAACGTTTGCTGTGTCCGCAAGGTAGGCATCCCTATTTCTGCAGGGATGACAGCCTCTGCCCCATAAGTGAGGGAGAATGGGGTCTCTCCGGTGGGGGTTCTTGTTGTTGTCCTGTAGGCCCAAAGGGCGCTCGGAATTTCTTCTACCCAGTTAGTACCGTTTCTGAATACCCGTGTTTTCAGTGTTTGAAGCAGGGTGCGGTTTGTCACTTCTACTTGGCCGTTGGCTTGGGGATGTGTCACAGATGTTAATCTGGATTCAATTCCGAGCTCTGAGCAAAAGCTTTTGAAGGTTTTGTTATCAAACTGTCGTCCATTATCAGAAATGAAGGCGACTGGAATGCCGAATCGACAGATAATCGCTCGCCATAAGAATCCCTGACAGGCTTTCTCCGTGATTTTGGCCAAGGGTTCAACTTCCACCCATTTGGTGAAGTAGTCAATGGCGACTATTAGAAACTTCATTTGCCTAACTGAAGTGGGGAACGGCCCTAGGAGATCGACTCCCCAGATGGCGAATGGACGAGGGCTAATGATGGGTGTAAGCTGTGCCGGTGGTCGCCTCTGGATCTTGGAATGCCGCTGGCAGGCATCGCATTTCCGGGCGAATGCTATTGCGTCTTGAGTTAGTGTTGGCCAGTAATAACCTTGTCGTAGGACTTTGTAACTTAAGGCTTTGCCCCCTATGTGGCCTCCTCCAATGCCTTCGTGAATTTCTTGAAGAACATAACTAGCTTCGGTTGGACGCAAGCATCGCAAGAAGGGTTAGCATTATAAGATCTTACGTATAGGTTCTCATTGATGATGGTGGTACCGAAATGGATTTGTAAGAAATCCGCCCGCCTCTCGCTTTGTTGGGTGGTGCCGGTCCACCTTGTAGATAATTTCGATGGGGTCTATCCAAATTTTGGCTCTTCGGCCGCACTTTGTACTTCCTCCTCTAATCCGTGCGATGGTTTTATGGGAAGGTATTGCGAGGTTAAAGGGAGGCTCTGCTTTCTTCGCTCGGTCTTTGTGGCCTTTTTGGATGAGGCGTCCCGCCTCTTCGTTTTGTGTTCGGACTTTTTGATTTGGAAGAAGGCGAAGTGTGGAACTATTTTCTTTACCACCGCTTGGTACTTTACCATGTTTTCTTCCTTAAACTTCAAAGTTGCCCAAGGTATGGCTTACTATTAGCCGTGAGTCGGAATATACGTCAGTCTTTGAATTCCGAGCCCCCGGGCCAGATGTAATCCTGCGATGAGGGCTTCATATTCGGCCTCATTGTTGGTTGCTCGGAATTGGAACTTCAGTACTGTCGTGATTTTCAACTTGGAAGGAGAGTAGAGGACGAAACCTGCCCCTGCCTTTTCTTCCGTTGCTGATCCGTCAACATCTACGGTCCAAGGGATGTTAGAGTTTTCTTACGGACTCGTGGACGGGGTTTATCCCCTCGCTTATGGGGAAAGTTAATTCCGGCCAATTTAAATCCTGCCAAGATTTCTGAGCCTTTATTGCTGTTCGGGGTTTGTAGGTGAGATCGAACTCGCCCAATTCTATCACCCACTTGGCTAGGCGTCCGGAGTTTTCAGGTTTATGGAGAATCTGCTTTAGGGGCTGATCAGTCAATACTATGATCTTGTGGGCTTGAAAGTACGGCCTCAACCTCCGTGCAGACGTGATAAGAGCAAAGGCCAACTTTTCAAGTGGTAGATATCTCGATTCTGCATCGTTAAGGATTTTACTTGTGTAGTAGACAGGTTTTTGAACTCCGTTATCTTCTCTCAGAAGAACGGCGCTGACCGCGTGTGGGGCGACCGCCAAGTAAACGTAGAGTTCTTCTCCCACCTGTGGCTTAGCTAGTAACTGAGGTGACCGGAGATAGTCCTTGACCCTCGAAAGGCTTTTTCGCATTCTTCTGTCCACTCCATTTTGGGTGCTTTTCTTAGGGCTTGGAAGAGTGGGAGATTTTTCTCTCCGGCTTTGGAGATGAATCTGCCAAGCGGGGCGAGACGTCCGTTAAGCAGCTGAATTTCTTGAAGACTTTTGGGCGATCCCATGTCAAGAATGGCTCTGATTTTGTCTGGATTCGCTTCTATCCCTCTTTGTGTCAAAATAAATCCCAGGAATTTTCCTGATCGAACGCCGAAAGAACATTTGTTTGGGTTTAGCCGCATAGTATAAATTCGAAGAGACTGAAAAGCTTCTTGTAAGTCTGACAGGTGTTCATTGGCCTTTCGGCTCTTTACTAAGATATCGTCCACATAGGCTTCGACATTCCTGCCAATTTGCTCTCTGAAAACTGTAGTTATGAGCCCCTCTGGAAGGTGGCTCCGGCATTTTAGACCGAGCGGCATTACCTTATAGCAAAGACGTTCCGTGCTCATAATGAAAGGCGTTTTTCTTCGTCGCCTTTGGCCATTCGGATTTGGTTGTAACCTGAGAAGGCATCCAGGAAGCTCAACATCTCATGCCCCGTTGTTGAATCAACCAAACTATCAATTGACGGTAAGGGAAACGAATCTTTCGGGCAGGCTTTATTTAAGTCTGTGAAGTCAACACACATCCTCCATTTTCCGGACGGCTTTTTCACCAGGACCACATTGGCTAACCAATCTAGGTAGTATACCTCTCGGATAAACTTAGCTTTTAGGAGGTTAGATACTTCTTCCTCCGCGGCCTTCTGCCTTTCTGGTGCAGAATTTCTCCTTTTCTGCTTTGTGGGTTTAAACGCTTGATCGATGTTGAGACGATGCTCGATGATATCACGCTTCACACCCCAAGATATCCTCACGAAGACCAAGCGAAGAGGCCTGAATTTGCTCTCAATACTCCCATGAGATCTTCCTGCTCTTTCATCACAAATCTGCCCCAACTGCACTGCGGTCCACTCTGGTTATATCTAGGGGATCAGTAGCAATTCTTCGACAGGTGTAGGCGAAGCTCCTCGTTTTCCCGCTCGCCATTACGCTGACTAACATAGCTTCAAACTTTTGTCTTGCTTCTTTGTTGAGAGTTTTCCCTTTGAGGGTTGAGACATAGCATTGCCGTGCGAGGTTGATCTCCTCTTATCTCTCCACCGCCACTCTCGGGAATTTGAGGAGAAGGTGATAAGTGGAGATTACGGCTTTTAAAGGCGTTGAGGGTTGGTCCGCCAAGGATTACGTTGTAACTTGAAGCACAACGCATACAACCAAGAAGTTCTTTGTCCTCTCGTTGATGACCTTGGCGAAGTTCCCTATCGTGAATCGGTAAGGAGATCATTCCTTCGGTCATACTACCCCTCCGGAGAACCCTACTAAGGATGATTTTACCGGAAGCAAGTCATCTGCGTCATACCTCATCCTCTCGAAAGCACTCCAAAAGAGAATATCAACTGAACTTCCACTGTCTATCAGAACTCTTTTCATCTGGAAACTAGACACTTTGATAGCGACAACCAACGCGTCATCATGTGGGTGGCGAACTCCGCTGACGTCATTGTCATAAAAGATGATTGGGGCCGTAGGTCGGGATCGTCTTCGTGGCGTTTCTATTTCCTGCGTGGTTCCCACCATTCGAGCGTAACTTTTTCGAGAGGCGGAACTTTCACCACCGCAGCCAGGACCACCACTGATAAATCCCACCATTTCTCCTTTTTCTTCTTCAGGTTGCGAAACTTCAGGTTCCCCTTGAATCTCAAGATTGATGTATTTTTCCAATTGTCCTTTTCGAACGACATCTTCTATTGCGTTCATCAAGTGGGTACACTTTTCTGTGTCATGTCCTCTGGATTGATGGAAGCAATACTTCTTCTTGTTCTTTTGTCATTCGGCGTTTCTTGCGAGCTCAAGCCCGCGTCGGAAGTTTTTGTTCTTTGATTTGCATAAGAATATGGCTTCGGTTTGATTCGATGGGGTATGGTGATCATATCGACAATTTTTCCTTCCTTAGAAGGTTCTCTCGGGTCTGTAGCGTATATGCCGTTGGGGTCGTATGCGGAGGTTTCTGTGCCTCTCGCTTATGCCTTTGCCTTCCCTGTGCGATCCTTTTTCCTTTCGTGTATCCGGGGGCCTTCTACTGACGCTATGGCGGGTTTTTTCCTTCTGGGTGTCCACAGGTCCGCGTTTAGCCTCTTCTTCCCAACCCATATAAATTTCTTCGGAATTGATATACTTTTGGGCGTGGATCATAAGGGCGGGTATGGTTTTTGGTGGATCTAGTGTCAGGGAAAATCGGAAGGGGGAGTCAAATAACCCTTCCATCAGAAAAGTCACAGCCATCCGTGGCGGGAGGTCCGCAACATTAGCTGTTTCGTCTATGTAACGGCTTAAATAGGCCTGGAGCGTTTCTCCCCTCATTTGCTTAATGCGGGGAGGGTAGGCGGTTTTCTTTTGCTTTGAGTAATTGGCAAAATAGGCTAAGAATCGATTTGCTAAAATCAAAAAGAAGTAATTGTACTAGATGGGAGATCGACAAACCCGGTCTTGCGCTTTTCCCTCTAAGGTGGCGGGAAAAGCTTCGGCACATCTTGGCGTCTGTGATTCCAGGTGAGGAGCATCTTCAAATGAAAAGATTTTAGGTGTCGGGATGGATCGGTTTTGCCTTCATACGCTAGCCATAATCGGGCGGTCCGGGTTATCCTAACTTGCTCTCCCAATATTTTTTTGACAAAGGGTGAACACATACTGAGAACGTGTCGCTCGGACTTTCCGTTTTCTCGAGAGAGGTTCTGTCGTTGAGTCCTTCTATCAACTGTTTGAACAGATGGACTATTCCGTTCCGTCCTTGTCCGTTCGGTTCTTGTGGTGGCCCGCTTACTTGTGAGCGGAGGAGGTTCTGAACTAGCGGAAAAGGTGGTCCTTTCTGTCTTCTCTTTATGAGTGCGTGTTCTCGTTCTCCCTCTGCTTTCAGAATTATCCAGTGGGGCTGTTGGTATGTTTGGCGTTGGAACTTGTGTAGGAGGAGGAGGAGGAGGAGGAGGAGTCAAAGCATGAACAGCCTGAGTCAACTGTTCCAATTGTCGCTGTAGGTTAAGGTAAAACTCTGGAACAGATTCTTGAGGTTGAACGTAAGGACTATCTGATGGCTGATGCGATGGGCGGACTATCCGACCGGATTTCTTCATGCCTTGCCGGACCTCGCCCGGATCCTTCGGGATTATTTGGGGCTCCCTGTTCTTGAATTCGTTTTGATCTTCTGGTAGTGGTCATGTGGCTTTTCGTAAGGGTCCCCACGGACGGCGCCAAACTGTTGATGCCAAAAACTGGTTCACGTCACGCTTCAGTCACTGTTGCCTCGTGATCTGGTCTCAGCTTTCGACCAACGGTTAGAATTTATAGTTGATGTGGACGCTTACTTCTGCCTATGAACAAGGAGTGTATAGAAACTCCGCTCGGAATTACTGGAGTGACTCATCAGCGAGCCTGTAAAAATGGGAGAGGATGGTGATCGGAATTGGGCCTTTCTGCCCGGATTCAGCTCCGATGCTTAAGTCAGAAAACTTGAAGAGAGAAGTTTAATGTTAGGCAGTTTTTGTGTGATGAGCTTTTATTTCTCGATCCCTTTTCTTCTATTAGTGCTCTCCTTTTATAGCACCTTAGAGGCGGTTCAGGAAAGGCGGTGGGGTAAGGTGGTGGGAGTAAGGCGGTGAATTAAGTAAATATCTCTTAAGGCTGTAGGAAAGGCGGTAGGAAGGTGGTAGGAAAATATCTGCCTACTGTAGCGGGTGGATAAGGCCCACTTACTGTAGAGGCGTTAGATGTTTCTCTATCTCTTTCTTTCTACCCTACGCCCTTTATGAGAGGGTCGTTACAATTCCGACGGACTTGTTTGCAGGATTGAATCCTTACGCTATAATTCCGAGCGGAATTGTGCAAGGATGGTGATACTGCCGTGTAGCCAAAGGAACAAGTGGTTCTTTAACTTAACGACACCTGTCTTCACCAAATATATCCGTAACACATTATATTTTAACGGAAATTATCAATGATTCAAATCACATCGTGTCCCAGTCCTACATAATCTCATTATGTATAGTGCCCTCATTAGATGTCCCTCTACATCAATGGTTTGGATAAAATCATTTCATTCTTAATGATAATGAGCAGCACTTGTGAAAATCAATTAAAGATTCCATACTTTAATTGTTAAGTCAATTGACTAGTTTTCACGGACTAATTTAAATTATCATCCTTAAATAATATCCTCCCATATATATAACACTTATATATATTTATTCAAGGTTACGTAGATAATTATGGAATTTTGTGATATTCATAAAGTATTCAAACAATACATGCACTTGTAATAATTATATTATTTTAATCATAATTAAATAATATTCATAGCATCATATGCTTTAGGGCATACATCCCAACAATCTCCCACTTGCACTAAAGCAGATGGGACATGTCTCAATCCAAAACTCTCGTTCTCCGAAGATACTTGAGAATACACTTGACCGCCGTCCAGTGATCGAATCCTGGGTTTGACTGGAACTTGCTTACTATTCCTACAGCATAACAGATATCCCGTCTTGTACACTGCATAGCATACATCAAACTCCCAACAGTGGACGCGTATGGATACCGTCTCATGTCTTCTTCCTCCTGAGGAGTCTTAGGACATTGTTCTTTAGAAAGGTGTATCCCATGCCTAGAGGGCAAATAACTTTTCTTGGAGTTTTGCATGTTATACCTGATAAGCACCTTGTCAATGTATGATACCTGAGACGAAGACAACATCCGATTCTTACAATCCCTTATTATCTGGATCCCAAGAATATAGCTTGCCTCTCCCAAATCTTTCATTTGGAATTGGCTTGCTAACCAATCCTTTGCTTCAATCATTGATTTCCTGTCATTCCCAATGAGTAAGATATCATCGACATAAAGGATTAGGAAAACCACACTATTCCCTTTGATGTGCTTATAGACACATGGTTCATCAAGGTTTTGGTCAAACCCATAAGACTTGATAGCCTCATCGAACCTTATGTTCCATGTTCTTGAAGCTTGCTTGAGTCCATATATAGACTTTAGCAATTTGCAGACTTTCTGCTCTTGACCTTCAACTGTGAAACCCTATGGTTGCATCATATAAATGCTTTCTTCAAGATGGCCGTTCAAAAAGGCTATCTTGACATCCATTTGCCGTATGTCATAGTCATAATATGCAGCAATGGATAAGAGTATCCCAATGGACTTGAGTTTAGCGACCGGCGAGAAGGTTTCTTCAAAATCGATTCCCTCTCTTTGGGTATAACCCTTGGCCACTAATCTTGCATTAAAAGTCTTCACTTTCCCGTCCACCCCTCTCTTTCTCTTGAAGATCCATTTGCACCCTATGGGTTTTACCCCATCAGGAAGATCTGCAAGTTCCCAGACTGAGTTGGAATACATTGAATCCATCTCGAGTTTCATAGCTTCAAGCCATTTATCTTTATCATCATCCTCCATTGCTAACTTAAAAGTCAGCGGATCCTGAATTCCGTCATCAGCCATGACGAGATTCGATTCTTGTCTATACCGGTCAGGTAATCTTATTTCCCTCCCACTACGACGAAGAATCGGAGGATCTTGATTCAGAACTGTGGTTCTCGGACTTTGCCTTTCAACAACTCTTGTTGGCACTGGCGGATTTGCTTGCTGTGATAGCATCTCTTCGAGTATAACTTTGCTCCTGGGCTTATAGTCCTTAATGTAGTCATACTCAAGAAAAGTAGCATTTGTCGATACAAATACTTTCTTATCTTGAGGACTATAGAAAAGACCACCTCTAGTACCCTCAGGATAACCCACAAACATGCACAACTCACTTCGTGATTCCAACTTCCCAGATTTGTTTTTCAACACATGTGCCGGACATCCCCATATCCGAAAGTGTTTCAAACTGGGTTTCCTACCATTCCACATCTCCAAAGGAGTGCTAGGTATGGATTTAGAAGGAACCACGTTTAGGATATAAACTGCAGTTCTTAGCGCATAACCCCAGAAAGAAGTGGGGAGCGAAGAGTAACTCAACATTGATCTTATCATGTCAAGCAAGGTTCTGTTTCTTCTCTCTGCAACACCATTTTGCTGCGGAGTACCTGGTGCAGTGAGTTGTGATACGATACCACACTCTATAAGAAAATCTGTGAATTCTGTGTCAAGATATTCACCTCCTCGATCTGATCGAAGAATTTTGATTTCTTTGCTAAGTTGCTTTTCAGCTTCAGCTTTGAAAACCTTAAACTTGTCAAAAGTTTCAGATTTCCTTTGCATCAGGTATGCATATCCGTATCTTGAATAATCATCAATAAAGGTGACGAAATATTCATAGCCTCCTCTAGCTTGGACATTTAAGGGTCCACATACATCAGTATGTATCATCTCAAGAGGTTGCTTAGCTCTCTCTCCTTTTGCAGAAAAGGATCTCTTGGTCATCTTACCTTCCAAACAAGATTCACAAACTGGTAGGTCACTAACTTTTAGTTCCCTTAAAGGACCTTCATCCTTGGTCAGTCTTTCAATCCTGTTCAGGTTAATATGGCCAAGTCTGAGATGCCATAGATATGTCTCGTTCTGATCATAAACTTTTTGCCTTTCACTCTTTGGTTCAGCTATTTTAAACATCTCAGTATTAAGCAGTAGTTTATTAATTGGTCTGAGAAAATAAAGACCATCATCCAGATATCCAGAACAAATATTCAAACCATTCTTTGAAATAGAAACTGTTTCAATCTCAAAAGTAACTTTAAATGATTGTTCATTTAATCTAGAAATCGAAATCAAATTTCGTCTAAAACTGGGAATAAAATAAACATTGTTCAAAACAAGAAATTTATTTCCAGGAAATTGAAGTCGCACTTCCCCTACTGCCTTAGCTGAAACTTTGGCGCCATTGCCCACGACCATCGTGTACTCGCCATCCTGCAGCTCTCTACTCTTGTGAAGGATTTGTAAAGAAAAACAAACATGATTAGCCGCTCCCGAGTCAATGACCCAGGTTGAGATGTCACTCTCTACTAAACATGCTTCAAGGACAAGTAAATCATATTCACCTTTCCCCTTTTTCTTTTCCCTCAATTTTTCGAGATACTGCTTGCAGTTTCTCTTCCAATGTCTAGGCTTGTCACAGTGGAAACAATTTCCCTTTTGAGCCTGTTCTGATGGTTGTCCAAACATACCATCTAAGGACTGCATTATCTCATAAGCAGTTTCCATCCCTTCGTGCTGCCTGCGAAGCAACTCATTCATGCCCGCTAGCATATAGACCTTAGACTTATTATTTGCCCTAATCCATTGATCATAGGCATCCTTTTGAGACTTAGGTGCATTATTGGCTGGTTCAGGAGGACATTCCTCCAGGAGTACAAACTCATAGTCTTCATTGACAAGTAGCAAGTTTATATTACTTTTCCATTTGGCGTAATTTTCGCCAGTCAATTGTTCAAGTGATAGCAGACTGATTAATGGATTAGACATGCTGAAAATTAAAAAAAATTACAAGTGCATCAATACCACATATATTTAATTTTAGGGCATAGTATAGTATTAAAAATAACTATAATAATTGTCCAACGATAATTGAATCTACCAAAATATTGTGCCGCCGTAGGGTAGGTCACATATTTTCAAATTGAACTGAAACATTTTCAATCAATAAATACTCATCAAAGATATCTCATATTTTTCAATATTTATTAACTATCGTAATTCGGGTCAAGATGCAATAAACTATTTAATGCATCTTTATGAGTGTAGCCCATTGTTTCGGAATCCAATTATTTCACTCTACAACGCCGCCGTAGGGTCGGTCATTAAAGAGATCCATAATTACATCCTATCTCATGGAGGTCAACCCTAGCATGAATTAAATGGACACCCTCCGTAGGGAGGACGAAATCATGGCGTCTCGAGGCGCCATACAAAACAGCATTCGTTGTCAACGTCATGATGGGTGATGAGCGTGGCTTTCCATGTGTGTCAGGTGGCGCTTGGTATTGCTGACGAGGGCAGAATTTTGAACTGTTTGAGGACGTGTAATGATGGTTATCTGAACGGTCCAGATTTGTGGACCCTTGGTTCAACGGTTCTGATCGGAATACGATCCTAAGATCTAATGGCCACGGATTCGTTGCCTTTCTATATAGGCCAAATCGTACAGGCAGAAAAAGGCTATTTCGAAAATCGAATCGCGTCTTCCTCTTCGGCTTTCTTCTTTTCCGGCGAGCCCTAGTTTTGAGCTTTCTGCGTTTTTCTTGTCTTTTTCCTTTCCTAAGGTAATGGCTAGTGCTGCTTCTTCCTCCTCTAGTTCTTCTCATGAGCCCTCGATTCCTTCTCCGTCCAACCCTACGGTTTCTGTCGCGATTCCGTGTGAACTTGGAGGCGTTCCAGTTCAGGGTTCGCGGGTTCACCCTGCCTCTAGGGCAACGGGTAAAGGGTCGGATACGTTCATAAGCCTTCTAGGGCAGAAGGATGTAGATGACCTAGTAGAGAGGTATGAGATAGACCTCTCTTTATTTGAAGTTAGGGTTCCTTGCTCAGGGGAGAGGGCGAGTGCCCCCAGGGAGGGGGAGATAGCTGTTTACCAGGATGCGTTGCTAGGTGGGCTTAGGCTTCCTTTCCCTGATTTTACTAAGGCGATCCTAGAGGAATATCGTTTGTGTCCTTCGCAGTTAACTCCGAACTCTTGGAGGCTGCTCAACGGATTTGTCATGGTTTTTAAGAATTATGGGGTAAATCCGACCGTCCGCTGGTTCCGCCTGTTGTTTAGCCTTTGTTTGGCGTCTAATGCCGATTGGTATTATTTCTCGGCTCGCCCTGGGAGAAAGTTTATAGGGAAAGTTCCCTCTTCCATTAAGCAATGGAAGAGCAAGTTTTTCTTTGTTAGATGTAAGTCCGAGTGGGATATCCGAACAAGGTGAGAGGTTCCCCGTGCGGACATCACTTGTGAGGAGATGTCAGAAGAAGAGGGAAATCTTCTTAAGTCAATGACGGGGCCATCCAAAGTTTATATGGATAGGTTCTTGACCAAGGAAAACCTCATTAAGTGTCATTTAATAGTGTCTACTGGTAGGACTCGTTCGCGTACCTAATTTGGTTTGATTTTGGTTTGTGATGTCTAACCTTATTCGGAATTTGTTTTGCAGAAAATCCGATGGAAGACGAAGACTTGAGCTATGTTAAGGGTCTTCTGGCTTCTTTCGAAGGTGAGGTTCATCTGCCCTTGGCTCGTGGGCGGAAAAAGAAAGAAGTGGTACCTAGCCAAGGTGCTGATACCTCCAAAGAGGAGAAGAAGAAAAGGAAGAGAAAAGAGATTGATTCTTCCAAGAAAGGGGTTAAAAGTGACCCTGGTGCCGGGTCCTCAAGGGAGAGGAGGACAAAGAGAAAGAATTCCGAGGACGCATCAGTTCCCAGAATTGTAGAAGAACAAGCGAAGTTGCCTCAGGAAGAGGTTCGCTCGAAAGAAGTCCGCCCGGCCTTGTCCCCAATTTCCGAGGGTCCTTCTTTCAGCCGGTCGGAGGATATCCTCCTTATAGAGGTGAGAATTTCTACACACATATTTTCTATGGGTGCTTCGTGCTTCGTTCAGAACCTTTAACTTAAGCTATTTTATAGGCGGAGGCAGGAGAAGCGGCTCTCCTGGATAAGCTGCGAGTGGCGGACTCGGTCTTAAGGGGACCGGCTCCTCAAGAGAAGGGGGTGTCCTCCGAAGACGTCCCTTTTCGGGATGCCGCTTCCGTGAAGGCTGTTTTGATGGCAATGAGGCCTGAACAGCTCTCCTCCAAACTTCATAGAGCTGGGAGGGAAGAGGTCATTTCTCAACTATTCCGTTCGGTCATGCTGGTGAGGATTATCCTCGTATTAATTATACTTTTTGGCTCGGTATTAATGCTACTAACTTATTTGTTTGTTGTTTCGTAGACTGTGCACTGGGCGGAACGAGTCGGCAACCTTTGCCAAGACGATTCTGCAAAGATGGAAGCGTGCAGGGCGGAAATCGCCTAACTGAACTCTAGGGTGGCGGCCCTGGAGGGGAAAGACAAAGAGCAGCTTGCCATTATCCATGCTTTTGAGAAGGATAAGGCTGAGCGGCTTCAACAACTGGCTGCTGTGGGAAAGGAGAAGGACGATTTGGCAGCCAAGTTTTCTATCTCTGAGGGTTCCCTCCTTACTGCTGAGGAGAATGTTAAAAAGTTGCAGGAGAACTCTAGCAGTTTGGAGAAGGAGCTCAAATCTGCCCGAGAGGGGCAATTTGAAGCTTAGATGGTGAAGGCTGAAAAACTGAACTTCATTCTTTGTTCGGTGAGTTGGAGGAGCTAAAGGGGGAGCGCGACACACTTAAAGAAGACTTAGCTTCCCGACTGACCACTCCTAAATCCGACTCGCAAGAAATCAAGGATTTAATAGAGCGAGCGGATAAATTAGAGAAGGAGGTCGCCCGGCTTAGGGCAAAAGCTAAAGAAGGGGCCACCCGCATTTATTCGGTGGTACAACAGGTGGGCCGTCATATCCCTCCTACGGAGGATTTGTCCATGGGGCTGGCGGAAGTTTTGAAGAAGTTCACGGAGCTAAAAGAGCAACAGACTATTAAGACTCCAGAGGCTTCTGCCCCCGCCCCCTCGAAGCCTTCAACCCAAGCTCCTCCAGAAGCAGCTGGCTGCCCTGAGGGTCCTCCTAGTTCTTAGGGTGTTTTTAGCATTTTTGAGAAATGTTCTTATAAATTCTCAATCTTCTGGATGTAATCTCTATTCATATGAATGAAAAAGCAAACCTTTATTTTGGTGAAGATTTATTTCCGAGTGATGGTTATCCTTAACCGTGAGAAGTATTTTCTGAAGTCCTTTGTAAACTTCTTCCTTCTTCGTTTGGCTTGTCAAGCTTCGTAACGAGTTCTTAGTCCAATCATGGGACTTTAAGCTGTTGAGCGAGGTACTTGTCTTTATAAATGAGATTATTGCCTCATATTTCGATCGGGATTTTTGCCCCTTGTTTTTTGGATAAGAGTTGTCGTTTATCCTTACAGGATAATTCCGACTCATCTTCTAAGAATGGGAATTTCACCGCATTTTTGTAGGATGGGAATTTCACCGCATCTTTGTAGGATGGGAATTTCACCGCATCTTTGTGGGATGGGAATTTCACCGCATCTTTGTAGGATGGGAAAGGTTTGAGCTTTATTCCATGAAATTTAAGAGACGGCTACAGAATTTACTGATAGTAGCGTCGTAAGTGTTCAGCATGGAATGGACGCTTGAGCGTTTTTCCGTCCATACTTACTAGATAATAGGTGTCCGCTCGGACGATTCTTTGTATGACGTAAGGGCCTTCCCAGTTAGGAGTTAGCTTCCCGTTAAACTTTTATTTCCATGAAACTCATTTTCCGTAGGACTAGATCGCCCGATTTGGAAGAAGACTCTTTTTACCCTTGTGTCATAGAACCTTTTTACTCTCGACGATAGATGGTCGCCTTTGTTTCCACGGCTTCTCTCCGTTCTTCGAGTAGATCAAGTTACGCTTTCGGAGTTTTTCTCATTCTCTTGATGAGAAGGTTTGTTGTGTGTTAAGTAAGGTAGGCATTCCTATTTCTCGCGGGGATGACCTCCGCCCCATAAGTGAGAGAATTGGGTTTCTCCAGTAGGAGTTCTTGTTGTTATCCTGTAGGCCCAAAGGGCGCTCGGGATTTCTTCTACCCAGTTAGTCCCATTTCTGGATACCCGAGTTTTCAATGTTTGAAGCAGGGTGCGGTTCGTCACTTCTACTTGGCCGTTGGCTTGGGGATGTGTCACAGACGTTAGTCTGGATTCAATTCCGAGCTCCGAACAAAAGCTTTTGAAAGCCTTGTTATCAAATTGTCGCCCATTATCAGAAATGAAAGCGACCGGAATTCCGAATCGACAGATAACCGTTCGCCACAAGAATCCCTGACAAGCCTTCTCCGTGATTTTGGCCAAGGGTTCAACTTCCACCCATTTGGTGAAGTAGTCAATAGCGACTATTAGAAACTTCATTTGTCGAACTGAAGTAGGGAATGGTCCCAGAAGATCAACTCCCCAGATGGCAAATGGTCGAGGGCTAACGATTGGTGTACGCTGCGCCGGTGGTCGCCTCTGAATTTTGGAATGCTGCTGGCAGGCATCACATTTCCGAGCGAACGCCATTGCATCTTGAGTTAGTGTTGGCCAGTAATAACCTTGTCGTAGGACTTTGTAACTCAAGGCCTTGCCCCCTATGTGTCCTCCTCCAATGCCTTCGTGAATCTCTTGAAGGATGTAGCTAGCTTCTGTAGGACGCAAGCATCGCAAGAAAGGCTGCGTATAAGACCTTTTGTATAGGTTCTCATTGATGACGGTGTACTGAGCGGATTTGTAAGAAATCCGTCTGGCCTCTGCTTTGTTGGGTGGTGCAGGCCCACCTTGTAGATAGTTTCTGATGGGGTCCATCCAACTTGACTCTTCGGCTGCACTTTGTACCTCTCCCTCCAATCTGTCGATGGTCTTTGCGGGAAGGTACTGTAGGTTAAAGGAAGACTCCGTATCTCCGTTCGGTGCTGTGGCCTTTTTAGACAGGGCGTCCGCCTCTTCGTTTTGCGCTCGACAGATTTTTTCAATTTGGAAGTAAGCGAAGTATGGAACTATTTTCTTCACCACTGCTTGGTATTTGACCATGTTATCTTCCTTCGCTTCAAAACTGCCCAAGGTGTGGCTCACAACTAGCTGCGAGTCGGAACATACGTGCAGATGTTGAATTCTGAGCCCCCGGGCCAGATGTAATCCTACGATGAGGGCTTCGTATTCGGCCTCATTGTTGGTTGCTCGGAATTAGAACTTCAGTACTCTCGCAATTTTCCACTTAGAAGGAGAATAAAGGACGAAACCTGCTCCTGACTTCTCTTCCGTTGCTGATCCGTCAACATATAAGGACCATGGGACGCTAGGGCTTTCTTCTGAATTCTGTGACGGGGGTTCACCCCTATTTGCGGGAAAAGTTAGCTCCGCGATGAAATCCGCCAGTACTTGGGCCTTGATTCCCGTTCGGGGTTTATAGGTGAGATCGAACTCGCCTAATTCTATCACCCACTTGGCTAGGCGTCCGGAGTTTTCAGGCTTATGAAGAATTTGCTTTAACGGCTGATCAGTCAACACTGTGATCTTGTGGACTTGAAAGTACGGCCTCAATCGCCGTGCGGATGTGACAAGAGCGAAAGCCAACTTTTCAAGCGGCAAATATCTTGATTCCTCTTCGTTAAGGATTTTACTTGTGTAGTAGACTGGTTTTTGAATTCCGTTATCTTCTCTCAAAAGGACTGCGCTGACTGCATGCGGGGCGACTGCCAAGTAGATGTAGAGCTCTTCTCTCACTTGTGGCTTAGCTAGTAGCTGAGGCAATCAGAGATAATCTTTAAGCCCCTGAAAGGCTTTTTCACATTCTTCTGTCCACTTTATTTTCGGTGCTTTTCGTAGGGCTTGAAAGAGTGGGAGATTTTTCTCTCCGGCTTTGGAGATAAATCTGCCAAGTCTTGTGAGGGCGTCCGTTAAGCCGCTGAATTTCTTGAAGACTCTTGGGCGACCCCATGTCAAGAATAGCTCTGATTTTTTCTGGATTTGCTTCTATCCCTCTTTGTGTCAAGATAAATCCCAGGAATAGCTCTGATCGAACGCCAAAAGAACATTTATTCGGGTTTAACCGCATAGTATAAATCCGAAGAGACTGAAAAGCTTCTTGTAAGTCTGACAGGTGTTCATTGGCCTTTCGGCTCGTCACAAGGATATCATCCACATAGGCTTCAACGTTTCTGCCAATTTGTTCTCTGAAGACTGTATTTATGAGCCTCTGGAAGGTGGCTACTGCATTTTTTAGGCCGAACGACATCACCTTATAGCAGTAAGTTCCCGTGCTCATAATGAAGGACGTTTTTTCTTCGTCGCCTTTGGCCATTCGGATTTGGTTGTAACCTGAGAAGGCGTCTAAGAAACTTAGCATCTCATTCCCCGTTGTAGAGTCAACCAAACCATCAATTGATCGATATTGAGACGGTGCTCGATGAAATCGCGTTTTACGCCTGGCATATCTTCTGAAGACCAAGCGAAGAGGTCGGAATTTGCTTTCAATACTTTCATGAGGTCTTCTCGCTGCTCTGTTGTCAAATCTGCCCCAATCCGCACCGTGCGGTCCGCTCACAGTTGTGTCGGGGGATTGTAGCAATTCTTCAACGGTGTAGGTCAAGCTCTTCATTTTCCCGCTCGGCCATTCTCACGACTCAGTACGGCTTCTGAAACCTTTGTCTTGCTGCTGTTGAGGGCTTTCCCTTTGAGGGTTGAGACATAACATTGCCGCGCCAGGTGTTGATCTCCTCTCACTTCTCCACTACCACTCTTAGTCGGGAATTTGAGGAGAAGATGGTAAGTAGAGATTATGGCTTTCAAGGCGTTGAGGGTTGGCCTGCCAAGGATCACGTTGTAACTTAAAGCACAACGCACAACCAAGAAATTTGTTGTCAATGTTGATGATCTTGGCTAGTTTCCTACCGTAACTGGTAAGGAGATCATTCCTTCTGGCTGTACTACCCCTCCGGAGAATCTTACTAAGGATGATTTTACCGGAAGCAAGTCATCCGCGTCATACCTCATTCTTTCGAAAGCACTCCAAAAGAGGATATCAACTGAACTCCCATTGTCTATCAGAACCCTCTTCATCTGGAAACTAGAAACTTTGATAGCAACAACCAGCGCGTCATCATGAGGGTAGCGAACTCCGCTGACGTCATTGTCATAAAAGATGATTGGAGCCGTGGGTCGAGATCGTCTCCGTGGCGTTTCTGTTTCCTGTGTGGTTCCCACCATTCGGGCGTAACTTTTCCGAGAGGCTGAACTTTCACCACTGCAACCAGGACCTCCACTAATAAACCCCACCATTTCTCCTTGTTCTTCTGCAGGTTGTGAAGCTTCAGGTTCCTCTTGAATCTCAAAGTTGATGTATTGCTCCAATTGTCCTTTCCGAACGACATCATCTATTGCGTTCATCCAGTGGGTACACTTTTCCGTATCATCTCCTCTAGATTGATGAAACTGGCAATATCTCTTACTGTTCTTTTGCCGTTCGGTGTTTCTCGTGGGTTCTGGCCATGCCAGAAGTTTTTGTTCTTTGATCTGCATAAGGATATGGCTTCTGGTTTGGTTTAGGGGGGTATGGTGATCATATCTGACAATTTTTCCTTCCTTTGAAGGTTCTCTGGGCTGTAGCGTATGTCGTTGGGGCCGTGTTGAGGTTTTCGGACCTCTGTTTGCGCCCTTGTTATCCTTATGCGATCCTCTTTCCTTTCGTACATCCGGAGGCCTTCTGTTGACACCGTGGTGGGTTTTTTTCTTCTGGGTGTCCACAGGTCCACGCCTAGCCTCCTCTTCCCAACCCGTATAAATTTCCTCGGAATTGATATATTTTTGGGCATGGATCATAAGGGCGGGAATGGTTTTTGGTAGATCCAAAGTGAGGGAAAAACGAAAGGGGGATTCTAACAGTCCCTCCATTAAGAAGGTTACGGCCATTCGCGGAAGGAGGTCTGCGACATTCGCTGTTTCGTCTATGTAACGATTTAAATACGCCTGGAGCGTTCTCCCTTTCGTTGTTTAACATGCCGAAGGGTAGATGGAGTTTTCTTCTGCTTTGAGTAATTGGCAAAATAGGCTAGAAAGCGATCCGCTAAAATCTGAAAAGAAGTAATTGTGCTAGATGGGAGATCGACAAACCAGTCTTTCACTTTCCCCTCTAAGGTGGCCAGAAAAGCTCGGCACATGCGAGCGTCTGTGATTTCGGTGAGGAGCATCTTCGACCGGAAAGACTTCAGGTGACGAGACGGATCGGTTTTGCCTTCATATGCGATCATAACTGGTGGCCTGAAGCTATCAGGAACTTGTTCTCCCAATATTCCCCTGACAAAAGGCGAACACATACTGAGAATATGTCGCTCGGACTTCCTGTTTCCTTGAGGGAGGTCCTGTTGTTGAGTTCTTCTATCAACCGTTTGAACAGATGGACTATTCCGCTCTGTCCTTGTCCGCTCGGTTCTTGTAGTGGCCTGCTGTCTGCGTCGAACAGAGGGGGGTTCTGAACTAGCGGAAAAGGCGGTCCTTTCTTTCCTCTCTTTATGGGTGCGGGTTCTTGTCCTCCCCCTACTTTCGGAATTATCCAGTGGGGCTGTTGGTATGTTTGGTGTTGGAACTTGTGTAGGAGGAGGCGGAGGGTGGGTCAAAGTATGAACAGCCTGAGTCAACCGCTCCAATTGTTGCTGTATGTTAAGATAAAACTCCGGAACAGATTCTTGGGGTTGGACGGAAGGATTTTCTGATGGAGGTAAGATGGGTGGATTATCTGACCGGATTTCCTCATGTCTTCGGACCTCGCCAGGCCCTTGGGGATTATTTGGGGCTCCCTGTTCTTGGATTCGTTTTGATCTTCTGGTAGTGGTCATTTGGCTTTTCGTAAGGGTCCCCACGGACGGCGCCAAACTGTTGATGCCAAAAACTGGTCCACGCCCCGCTTCGGCTACTGTTGCCTCGAGATCTGGCCTCAGCTTTCGACCAACGGTTAAAATTTATAGTTGGTGTGGACGCTTGCTTCTGTTTACGAACAGGGAGAGCAGAAGACATCCTGAAATTCTGATCGGAATTGTCCATAGGTGAACCTGTAAAAAGGAGAGGGCAGTGATCGGAATTGGGCCTCTCTGCCCGGATTCAGCTCCGATGGTTAAGTCAGAAAACTTGAGTAAAGAGTCTTGGATTTAGGCAGTTCTTTGTGTGATCAGTTTTTTCCGCATCCCCTTTCTTCTATTAACGCTCTCCTTTTATAGCACCTTAAAGGCGGTTTAGGAAAGGCGGTGGGATAAGGCGGTGAGTTAGGTAAATATCTCCTAAGGCGGTAGGAAAATATCTGCCGCCTAGGGCGTAGATGCCGCTTAGGTAAAATAGGATAAATATCTGCCCACTGTAGCAAGTGGATAAGGCCTACTCACTGTGGAGGTGTTAGATATTTATCTCTCTCTCCCCACCTCAGGCCCTGTATAAGAGGATTGCAACAATTCCGACGGACTTGTTCGCGGGATTGAGTCCTAACGTTATTTGCCGGACGGAATTATGCAAAGGGGGTGATATTGCCATGTGGCCAGAGGAACATGTGGTCCTTTAGGTCAATGACACCTGTCTTCACCAAATATATCCGTAACAATATATATATATATATATATATATATATATATATATATATATATATATATATATTGTCACGCCCCGACTCCAAAATCCCTGGCCTCGGGCACGTGAGCAGACTGGCCGTACCCAAGTGGAGGCGGGCCCCACTTGGATACAAGGCCTAAGTGATCATAATGTAACAACACATATGCAGCGGAATAGTAAATACATAAATATAAAGTCAGAGTATACCAGCGGAAGGCAAATCCTAAGTGTACAGACACCCTATAATGTCAAGTACATAACTGGCCCGCATGGACCAAATCATAAGTGTCCTCACTCATAGTAATGAAAGTAGAGGTAGCCAACCTTAGCAACAATCCCAGGGCCCCACATACAGCTTAGCCCGAGCTGATATCGACCCTTGGTTGAAAATCGGTAGCGCTACCCCTCATGCGTGTCGACACGGCCAGTGTATCGTCCAACTGACCTGTGGACGGCCAGAGTATCCTCCCTCTTGCATGGAACCATCGGAACGATACGGTGTCCGTAGCCCTAAACATTCCATAGGAGCCCCCACGCTCCACTGATCCGGGGGGAAGATCCCATAAGCGTAACACATATTGAATGGAAGAGGAAAAACAATACAATTACACACTCGTGCACAAGCATGGGATCAAAAAGGTAATACTCCAATGAGTCAGTCAAGCATGAAATCAAGAAGCAATATTCCAAGGCATCGAATAAGTATCAATGACCTCAACCAACCAAGAAACGATCAACCAGTGATTGGACGAGTACAAGCATTATATATATATATATATATATATATATATATATATATATATATATATATATACATATATATATATATATATGTTGATGCCAAAAAATGGTCCACCTCACGCTTTGGCTACTGTGGCCTCATGATCTGGTCTCAGCCTTCAACAAACAGTTGAAATTTATAGTTGGTGTGGACGCTTACTTCAACTTCTGAACGGGGAACACGGAGAATGCTTCGGAAATCCGCTCGGAATTACCCTAGCTTTCCTTTGGGATGAATCTGTAAGAGGGAGAAAAGAGTGATCGGAATTGGGCCTTTCTGCCCGGATTCAGCTCCGATGCTTAAGTCAGAAAACTTGTAAGAAGGCAGTCTTAGACATGAGTTAGCTCTTTGTGTGATGATTTTTCCGATCCTCCCTTTTTCTTATTATCGCTCTTCTTTTATAGCAACTTAAAGGCGGTTTAGGAAAGGCGGTGGAGTAAGGCGGTGAATGAGAAAATATCTTCTAAGGCGGTAAGAAAATATCTTTTAAGGCAGTAAGAAAATATCTACCTACTGTGTAGGTGCTACGTAGGTAAGTAGAAAATATCTACCTACTGTGTAGGTACTACGTGTGTAAGTAGAAAATATCTGCCTACTGTAGAGGCAAGTGGATAAGATCTACTTACTGTAGAGGCGTTAGATACGCTCTTACCCAGATGGCTATCACCTTCTTACTTCTTGTATAATTCCGACGGACTTTTTGTAGGGGTGAGCCCTCCTTATTTGCCGGACGGAATTTATGCTAATGCATTTGGTGATGATTGACTGTCTTGTGGCCAAAAGAAATGTAGCCCTGTGTATGACAGGTGGCTATTTAGGCAGGCGACACGTGTTTTAGCAAATATTTCCGTAACACTATTCCCCCCCAGAGTCTACTTGTTCGAAAAATCTGAGCGAGGAGTGAGTCAAATTGCACTTTTCTCTTGGTTCGAGAACAAGTATCTTCCTTAGCTGGCGTCTCTATGTGGGTGTAGGTTTCTTTCTAGATACATGTGTTTTAATAGGTAACCGACACTCTTTTTGTTGTCTTTTTGTTGTCTTGAATCGAGGTAGATTTTTCTCCGGAATTTTCGTCTATAGTGTCACAAAGTTTTGCTATTTAAGGAGCTAGCATGGATAGTGTTTTTATCCATTCTGCTGCCATCCATGTGTTTTGGTAAAACGGCTCAGCGTTTGTCCTTTTTAAAGTTTTTTACTTTTACCTAGTGTTCTCGTCACTTACGAATTCCAAGTTCGTTTCACGAACATTTATCGGAATTGAGGACTGGGGTTATCCAATTGGTAAGTCCGAACGGCTGTGTATGGCCATCAATGCTGGTTGTTGATAGGGCATTAGGTGAGATAAGCATTGGGGAAGGGTGGAAAACCTTCCATGTTGACCATGGCGTAGAGACAGGGGATCTTTTAATTATCACTTTAGTTATTACTTATGCAGGGGATGTGCGCTTTGAAGTTGAAATGTTTGGGAGCGACTCTTGCCGTAGAGAAGTGGGCCCCCATCTTCGCCAACGCGCTTTGCCGGGATTTCCTAACGATAACGAGGACAGCGACGGTTGTGGAAGTCCGTGCGTCTCCTCTGAATCTTATCTGAGTGGGTCCTCGGACGGATCTGTGGATTGTTAACTGGGGAATTCCGACGGAGAATATGTTTGCCAGGGTTTGCCATGTTGCTTTGTTGTGTGCTTTTTAATACTACTGTAGTTGTAACATGAATAAAGTTTATTAATTTGCTCATAAAGTCTTCGATTTCTTCAAGAAGAAATGATCACTGGTGATCCTATGTTGGGATGTGTGGGTTTTGTCTCTTATGATGCGGGCTCTACACAACGCCTGTTATTCCCTGAGACGACACGTGTCTCCCCTACTATTTAGCATTAAAGGGAGATAGTGGCGCGATGTGCTCCGCGTGCGCGTTTGTCAACATCATGATAAGCGCGGTTTTCTATGTGTCAGGCGGCGTTTGGTATGCTGACGTGGACGGAATTTTGATTTGTTTGAGGAAAAGTGATAATGGATATCTGAACGGTCCAGATTTAGGAACCCTTGGTTAAACGGTTCCATTGGGAAGCAGCTCCAGGATCTAACGGCCAGGGATTTATCTCCTTCATATATAAGCGGAATCGTACAGGCAAAAAGGGTTTTATTTCAAAAGTCGAATTGCGTCTTTTGAAAACTTCTTCTTCTCCGGCGAGACCTGGTCTTAAGCTTTCTGTGTCTTTTTCTTGTCCTTTTCTCTTCTAAGGTAATGGCTAGTGCTACATCTTCTTCCTCTAGTTCTTCTCACGGGTCTTTGATCCCTTCTCCGTCCAACCCTACGGTCTCCGTCGCGATTCCAGGTGAACCTAGGGATATTCCAGTCCAGGGTTCGCGGGTTCATCCTGCTTCTAGGGCAATGGGTAGGGGGTCTGGTACGTTCATAAGTCTTCTTGGGCAGAAGGATGTAGATGGCCTCATAGAGAAATATGAGATAGATCTCTCTCTGTTTGAGGTTAGGGTTCCCTGTTCTGGGGAGAGGGCGAGTTCTCCCAAGAAAGGAGAGATAGCTATCTATCAAGATGCGTTATCGGGTTGCCTTAGGCTTCCTTTTTCTGATTTTGCTAAGGCAATTCTAGAGGAGTATCATCTGTGTCCTTCACAGCTGACTCTGAATTCTTGGAGATTACTGAACGGCTTTGTTATTGTTTTCAAAAATTACGGAGTAAGTCCGACCGTCCGTTGGTTCCGTATGTTGTTTAGCCTATGTTTAGAGTCTAATGCCTATTGGTATTACTTCTTGGCTCGTTCCGGAAGAATGTTTTTAGGGAAAGTTCCTTCTTCCATTAAGCGGTGGAAGAGTAAATTTTTCTTTGTCTAAAATAAATCCGAGTGGAATGTCCGAACAAAGTGGGAGGTTACCCGAACGGATATTGTTTGTGAGGAAATGACGAAAGAAGAGGAGGTTCTTCTTAAGTCAATAACGGGGCTATCCAAAGTTTACATGGATGAGTTCTTGACCAAGGAAAACCTCGTTAAATGTCGTTTAGTAGTATCTGCTGGTAGGATTTATTCATGTATCTATCTTAGTTTGATCTTGAATCGCGATATTTAACATGATTCGAAATTTTATTTTGCAGAAAGTCCGATGGAGGATGAAGACTTGAGCTACGTTATGGGCCTCCTGGCTTCCTATGAAGGTGAAGTCCACCCGCCCTTACCTCGTGGGCGGAAGAAGAAGGAAGCGGCCTCTACTAAAGGCGTTGACACCTCCAAGGAGGAGAAAAAGAAGAAGAAGAGAAAAGAGGTCGACTCTTCCAAGAAAGGGGGCAAAAGCGACCACGCTACAGGGTCCTCACGGGAGAGGAGGACGAAGAGGAAGAATTCCGAGGACGCATCGGGTCCCGGAATTATGATTGAACAGGTGAGTTCACCTGTGGAAGAGGCTCGCCCGGCTTTATCGCCAATTTCCGAAGGGCCCTCTTCTAGTCAACTAGAAGATATCCTCCTCAAGGAGGTAAGGATTTACTTCTTAATGGTATCATTGTTCTGCAATAATTTTTAACTTAGGTTTTGTTTTACAGGCGGATGTGGGAGAAGCGGCTCTCTTGGATAAACTGAGGGTGGCAGACTCAGTTTTAAGAGGACCGGCAACTCAAGGGAAGGAGTTGCCCTCTGAAGACATCCCTTTTCGGGATGCTGCTTCTGTAAAAAATGTGTTGATGGCCATGCGGCCCGAGCAACTCTCCACTAAGCTACGGAGAGCTGGGAGGGAAGAGGCCACTTGCCAGCTTTTCCCATCGGCCATGCTGGTAAGGACCGTTCTCACATTTCTTTTGTTCCTAAACTTGGTATCGTCTATAACTCCTTTGTTATTTCGTAGACTACGCATTGGGCGGATCGAGTCGGCAATCTTTGTCAAGAGGACTTGGCAAAGATAGAAGCAAGTAGGGCAGAATTTGCCCAGATAAACTCTAAGGTGGAGGCCTTGGAGGAAAAAGAAAAGAAGCAGCTCTCCATTATCCATACTTTTGAGAAGGATAAAGCCGAGCGGCTTCAACAGTTGGCCGCTATCGTAAAAGAGAAAAATGACTTAGCGGCCAAGCCGGCGAGTTTGGAGGGTTCTCTTCAGACTGCTAAGGAGGATATCAAAAGACTAAAGGACTACTCTAGCAGTTTGAAGAAGGAACTTAAATCTACTCAAGATGAGCGTACTGACGCCCAATGGAATCTAAAGTTGAAGGTCTTGGAACTTCATGACCATTGAGTTGAGTTAGAGGAACTCAAGGGGGAGCGTGATACACTCAAGGAAGACTTGGCTTCCAGACAGAGGACCCCTAAATCCGACTCGTAAGAGATGAAGGACCTAATTGAACTAGTGGATAAATTGGAGAAAGAGGTCGCTCGGCTTAGGGCGAAAGCCAAAGAAGAGGCCACCCGTATTTATTCTGTAGTGCAGCAGGTGGGCCACCATGTTCCTCCTACGGACGTTTTATCTATGGGGCTTGCTGGAGTCTTGAAGAAATTTATGGAGCTAAAAGAGTTGCAACTTATAAAGACTCCAGAGGTTCCTGTCCCAGCACCTTCCGAACCTCCAAATCAAGTTCCTCCAGAAGCGGCTGACCGCCCTGAGGGCCCTAGTTCTTAGGGATTTTTTAGGACATGTTCTTGTAAACACCTAGTTATTTTGGAATGTAATTTCAATTTATATGAATGAAACACAAACCTTTTTCTTTGGTGAAGATTTATTTCCGAGTGATGGTTTTAACCATTTTAAGAAGTCCTTCGCAAGGTCCTTTTTCCTTCATTTGGCTTGTAAGTCAGGCTTCATAGCAGGTTCTTCTCTTCTTAGTCCAATCTTGGGACTTTGATTTGTTTAGTAAGATCCTTGCTTTTGTAAATGAGATTGTTGCCTCATATTTCGATCGGGATTTTTGCCCCTTGTTTCTGGATGAGAGTTATCGTTTATCTTTGTAGGATAATTCCGACTCATCTTTTAGGAATGGGATTTTCACCTCATTTTTGTGGAATGGGATTTTCACCTCATTTTTGTAGAATGGGATTTTCACCTCATTTTTGTAGAAAGGGCTTAAGCTTTATTCCATGGAATATTTAGGAGACGACTACAGGATTTACTGATAGTAGCATCGCAAGTGTTCAGCATGAAATGGACGCTTGAGCATTTTTTCTTCCATATTTACCAGATAATAGGTGCCTGCTCGGACAATTTTCTGTATGACGTATGGGCCTTCCCAATTAGGAGTTAGCTTCCCCGTTCGGCTTTAGTTTCCGTGGAACTCGTTTCTCTTAAGACCAGATCGCCGATTTGGAAGAAGACTCTTTTTACCCTTGTGTCATAGAACCTTTTTACTCTTTGGCGATAGGTAGCTGCCTTTGTTTCCGCAGCTTCTCTTCGCTCTTCAAGTAAGTCAAGTTCCGCTCGGAGATTCTTCTCATTTTCTTCTGATGAGAAAATTTGTTGTGTCCGTAGAGTAGGCATTCCTATTTCTGCTGGGATGACAGCTTCTGCCCCATAAGTGAGAGAGAATGGAGTTTCTCCTGTAGGGGTTCTTGTGGTTGTCCTATAAGCCAAGAGAATGCTCTGAATTTCTTCAACCCAGTTAGTTCCTTTTTTAGAGACCCGGGTTTCGAGAGCTTGGAGCAAGGTGCAATTGGTTACCTCTACCTGGCCGTTGGATTGGGGATGAGTCACTGAAGTTAATCTTGATTCAATTCCGAGCTCTGAACAAAAGCTTTTGAAAGCCTTGTTATCAAATTGTCGCTCATTATCAGAAATGAAGGCGACCGGAATTTCGAATCGACAGATAACCGTTCGCCATAAGAACCCCTGACAAGCTTTCTCCGTGATTTTGGCCAAGGGCTCAACTTCTACCCATTTGGTGAAATAATCGATAGCCACTATCATAAACTTCATTTGTCGAGTTGAGGTGGGAAATGGCCCCAGGAGATCAACTCCCCAGATAGCAAGCAGGCGAGGGCTAATAATTGGCGTGGCGATGTTGGTGGTCGTCTTTGAATCTTGGAATATGGATTGGCGAGGCATCACATTTTCTAACGCCACTTTGCATCTCGAAGTTAATGTTGGCGATGTAGCCCTGTCGCAGGACTTTGTAACTTAAGGCTTTGCCTCCTATATGTCCCCCTCCAATACCTTCATGAACTTCTTGAAGGATGTAGTTTGCTTCTGTGGGATGCAAGCACCGTAAGAAGGGTTGCGTATAGGACCTCTTGTATAGATTTTCGCCAATGATGGTGTATTGAGAGGATTTGTAAGAGATCCGTCTGGCTTCTGTCTTGTTGGATGGTGTAGGTCCACCTTGCAAGTAGTTTCTAATGGGGTCCATCCAACTTGACTCTTTTGCTGTATTTTGTACTTCCCCTTCTAACCCCTCAATAGTTTTTGTGGGAAGGTACTGTAGGTTGAAGGAAGATTCTGTATCGCCGTTGGGCGCAGTGGCTTTTTTAGATAAAGCGTCCGCCTCTTCATTTTGTGCCCGACAGATTTTTTCAATCTGGAAATGAGCGAAGTGGGGGACTATCTTCTTTACCACTGTTTGGTATTTGACCATGTTCTCCTCCTTTGCTTCAAAGTTGCCCAATGTATGGCTAACGACCAGCTGTGAGTCGGTATATACATGTAAGGGTTGAATTCCGAGCCCTCGGGCAAAACGCAATCCTGCGATGAGGGCTTCATATTCGGCCTCGTTGTTGGTTGCTCGGAATTGGAACTTAAGAACTGTTGCAATTTTCCATTTGGAAGGAGAATAAAGGACAAAGCCGGCTCCTGACCTTTCTTCAGTTGCTGATCCATCAACATATAAGGACCATGGGATGCTAGGGATTTCTTCCGGATATTCTGGCGGGACTTCATCCTCATTTGCGGGAATGGTCAATTTCACAATAAAATCCGCCAGCACTTGAGCCTTGATTGTCGTTCGGGGTTTATAGGTGAGATCAAACTCACCCAACTCTATTACCCACTTGGCTAGAGGTCCGGAATTTTCAGGCTTATAGAGGACTTGCTTTAAGGGCTGATCCGTTACCACCGTAACTTTGTGCGCTTGAAAGTAAGGCCTTAATCTTCGTGCGGATATGATGAGAGCGAAAGCCAACTTTTCAAGGGGTAGATATCTTGATTCCGCATCGTTAAGGATCTTACTTGTGTAATAGACTGGCTTCTGAACTCCTTTGTCTTCCCTCGTGCATCAGACCGACCGGCCGAGGAGCGGGCCAAGTAGATGTAGAGCTCTTCTCCTACTTGTGGCTTAGCTAGCAACTGAGGCGTTCGGAGATAATCTTTAAGCTCTTGAAAGGCTTTCTCATATTCTTCTGTCCACTCAATTTTTGGTGCTTTTCACAAGGCTTGGAAGAGTGGGAGGTTTTTCTCTCCGGCTTTAGAGATAAATCTCCCCAGAGCTGCTATGCGTCCGTTAAGCCGTTGTATCTCTTGGAGGCTTTTGGTTGATCCCATATCAAGGATAGCTTTGACCTTTTCCAGATTCGCTTCTATACCTCTTTGGGTCAGTATAAATCCGAGAAATTTCCCTGACCGGACACCAAAAGCACACTTGTTCGGATTTCAGCGCATATTGTAAGTCCTAAGTGACTGAAAGGCCTCTTGTAAATCTGATAGGTGTTCGTCGGCTTTTCGGCTCCTCACCAGGATGTCATCCACATAAGCTTCAACATTTCTGCCAAGTTGTTCTTTGAAAACCGTATTCATGAGCCTCTGAAGGTGGCTTCGGCGTTCTTTAAACCGAACGGCATTACCTTATAGCAATAAGTTCATGTGCTTGTAATGAAGGATGTTTTTTCTTCGTCATCGTTGGCCATTCTGATTTGATTGTAGCCTGAAAAGGCATCTAAAAAACTCAGCATTTCGTGCCCCGCCGTGGAATCAACCAAGCCATCAATTGAAGGTAGAGGGAATGAATCCTTGGGACAAACTTTATTTAGGTCCGTGAAATCTACATACATCTTCTATTTTCCGGATGGCTTTTTTACTAGAACCACAATGGCCAACCATTCTAGATAATGCACTTCTCGAATAAACCCAGCCTTTAAAAGGGTTGATACTTCTTATTCTGTGGCCTTCTGCCTCTCTGGTGCAGAATTTCTTCGTTTTTGTTTGACAGGCTTGAACGACTGATCTATGTTGAGGCGGTGCTCAATGATATCAAGCTTTTGCACGGCATATCTTCGATGACGGTGAAGAGATCGTAATTGGTCCTTAGTACCACCATGAGATTTTCTTGTCGCGACCTTTGTTGTTAGATCCGCACTAATCCGCGACCGCGGCGTTCCATCCTAGTTGTGTCTAGAGGAACCGTAAGCAATTCTTCAACTGGTGTGGGCCGAAGCTCTTCATCTTCCCGTTCGGCTATTTTGTTGATCAACATGGCTTCCGTAACTTTTGTTTTGCCTCTGTCTAAAGCTTTTCCCTTGAGGGTTGCAACATAACATTGTCGCGCCAAGGGTTGATCTCCTCTTACTTCTCCACTACCACTCTCCGTCGGAAATTTGAGGAGAAGATGGTAAGTAGAAATTACGGCCTTCAAGGCGTTGAGGGTTGGTCTGCCAAGAATAACGTTGTAACTTGAAGCACAGCGTACGACTAGAAAATTTGTTGTCACTGTTGATGATCTGGGCGACTTTCTACTGTAACTGGCAAAGAGATTATTCCTTCTGGCTGTATCACTCCTCTGGAAAACCCTATTAAGGATGATTTTATGGGAAGCAAATTATCTGCATCATATCTCATTCGTTCGAAGGCACTCCAAAAGAGAATGTCAACCGAACTTCCACTGTCTATCAGAACTCTCTTCATTTGGAAACTGGAAACCATGATGGCAATGACTAAGGTGTCATCATGGGGGTGGCGAATTCTACTAACTTCGTTATCATAAAAAATGATGGGAGCCGTAGGCCGTGATTTTCTTTGTGGCGTTTCTGTTTCCTGCGCAGCCCCCACCATTCGTGCATAGCTTTTCCGAGAGGCGGAGCTTTCACCACCACACCCAGGGCCACCACTGATAAATCCGACCATCTCCCCTTTTTCTTCTTCTTCTTCTCGCTCTGAAGTTTCGGGCTCCTCTTGGATATCAATATTGATATACTGCTCCAATTGTCCCTTTCTAACGACATCTTCAATGGCGTTCATCAAATGGGTACATTTTTCCGTATCATGTCCTCTAGTTTGATGAAACTTACAATATCTTTTACTATTCTTTTGCCGCTCGGGATTCTTTGCAGGTTCTGGCCATGTCAAGAGTTGTTGATCATAGATTTGCATGAGAATATGACTTCTGGTCTGATTTAGTGGGGTATGGTAGTCGTATCTGATAATTTTTCCTTCTTTTGAAGATTCTCTAGGTTGCAGCACATGTCGGTGAGGGCGTGTTGAGGTTTCCTGTACTCCCCTTACTGTCCCTGCGTGGCCCGCCTTCTTTTCGTATTTCCGGGGGCCTTCTGTTGACATTTTGATGGGCTTTTCCCTTCCGGAGTTCAACAGGGGCGCGTCGAGCCTCTTCTTCCCAACCCGTATAAATTTCATCAGAATTGATGTACTTCTGGGCATGGATCATGAGGGCGGGGATGGTTTTTGGTGGATCCAAGGTGAGGGAAAAACGAAAAGGGGATTCTAGCAAACCCTCCATCAGGATGGTTACAGCCATGCGCGGAATAAGATCGGCAACGTGTGCTGCTTCATCTATGAAACGGTTTAAATAGGCTTGGAGTGTTTCCCCCCCCTGGTTGCTTAATGCGCAGAAGGGTAGATGGTGTTTTTTTTTGCTTTGAGTAATTAGCAAAATAAGCTAGAAAGCTATCTGCTAGAACTTGAAAGGAAGGAATTGTGCTAGAAGGAAGATCAACAAACCAGCAAACCAGTCTTGCACTTTTCCCTCTAAAGTAGCGGGAAAAGCTCGGCACATACGAGCGTCGGTAATTCCAGAAAGAAGCATCTTCGTTTGGAAAGACTTCAAGTGGCGAGATGGATCAGTTTTGCCCTCGTATGCAATCATTACAGGTGGTCGAAAACTGTCAAGAAGTTGCTCTTCCAATATTTCCTTGATGAAAGGCGAGCATATGTTAAAAACATGCCGTTCGGATTTCTTGTTTCCCCGTGAAGGATCCTGTCCTTTGTGTTCTTACGCGGCGGTTGGAACAGATGGGCTATTATGTTACATCCTTGTCCGGTTCTTGTATGCCGTTACATTTCTTGTGGCAGCTTGTTCTCGACGCCGAACGGAGGGGGGTTCCGAGCTAGCAGAGAAGGCAGTTCTCTATCTTCTGTTTCCATGAGTGCGAGTCCTTGTCCTCCCTCTACTTTCGGAATTGGCTGGTAGGGCTGTTGGCACACTTGGTGGAATTTGTGTGGGAGGAAGTAACGGATGAGTTAAAGTATGAACAGTTTGAGCTAACCGTTCCAATTGCTGCTGCATGTTAAGGTAAAACTCCGGGATGGGTTCTTGGGGTGGGGCGGAAGGATTTTCCAATGGAAGTAAGATAGGTGGATTATTCAACGGAATCTCCTTATGCCATCGGACTTCGCCAGGTCCTTCAAGATTACTTGGTGCTCCTTGTTCTTGGATCCGTTTTGACCTTCTGGTAGTAATCATTTGGCTTTTTGTAAGGGTCCCCACAGACGGCGCCAAACTGTTGATGCCAAAAACTGGTCCACCTCACGCTTTGGCTACTGTGGCCTCGTGATCTGGTCTCAGCCTGCAACAAACAGTTGAAATTTATAGTTTTTGTGGACGCTTACTTCAACTTCTGAACGGGGAACACGGAGAATGCTTCGGAAATCCGCTCAGAATTACCCTATGAAAATCCACTCGGAATTACCCTAACTTTCCTTTGGGATGAATCTATAAGAGGGAGAAAAGAGTGATCGAAATTGGGCCTTTCTGCCCGGATTCAGCTCCGATGCTTAAGTCAGAAAACTTGTAAGAAGGCAGTCTTAGACATGAGTTAGCTCTTTGTGTGATGATTTTTCCGATCCTCCCTTTTTCTTATTATCGCTCTTCTTTTATAGCAACTTAAAGGCGGTTTAGGAAAGGCGGTGGAGTAAGGCGGTGAATGAGAAAATATCTTCTAAGGCGGTAAGAAAATATCTTTTAAGGCAGTAAGAAAATATCTGCCTACTGTGTAGGTGCTACGTAGATAAGTAGAAAATATCTACCTACTGTGTAGGTACTACGTGTGTAAGTAGAAAATATCTGCCTACTGTAGAGGCAAGTGGATAAGATCTACTTACTGTAGAGGCGTTAGATACGCTCTTACCCAGATGGCTATCACCTTCTTGCTTCTTGTATAATTCCGACGGACTTTTTGTAGGGGTGAGCCCTCCTTATTTGCCGGATGGAATTTATGGTAATGCATTTGGTGGTGACTGACTGTCTTGTGGCCAAAAGAAATGTAGCCCTGTGTATGACAGGTGGCTATTTAGGCAGGCGACACGTGTTTTAGCAAATATTTCCGTAACACTATTCCCCCCAAGAGTGTACTTGTTCGAAAAATCTGAGCGAGGAGTAAGTCAAATTGCACTTTTCTCTTGGTTCGAGAACAAGTATCTTCCTTAGCTGGCGTCTCTATGTGGGTGTAGGTTTCTTTCTAGATACATGTGTTTTAATAGGTAACCGACACTTGTTGTGTTGTCTTTTTGTTGTCTTGAATCGAGGTAGATTTTTCTCCGGAATTTTCGTCTATAGTGTCACCAAGTTTTGCTATTTAAGGAGCTAGCATGGATAGTGTTTTTATCCATTCTGCTGCCATCCTTGCGTTTTGGTAAAACGGCTCAGCGTTTGTCCTTTTTAAAGTTTTTTACTTTTACCCAGTGTTCTCGTCACTTACGAATTCCAAGTTCATTTCACGAACATTTATCGGAATTGAGGACTGGGGTTATCCAATTGGTAAGTCCGAACGGCTGTGTATGGCCATCAATGCTGGTTGTTGATAGGGGATTAGGTGAGATAAGCATTGGGGAAGGGTGGAAAACCTTCCATGTTGACCATGGCGTAGAGACAGGGGATCTTTTAATTATCACTTTAGTTATTACTTATGCGGGGGATGTGCGCTTTGAAGTTGAAATGTTTGGGAGCGACTCTTGCCGTAGAGAAGTGGGCCCCCATCTTCGCCCACGCGCTTTGCCGAGATTTCCTAGCGATAATGAGGACAGCGACGGTTGTGGAAGTCCGTGCGTCTCCTCTGAATCTTATCTGAGTGGGTCCTCGGACGGATCTGTGGATTGTTAACTGGGGAATTCCGACGGAGAATATGTTTACCAGGGTTTGCCATGTTGCTTTGTTGTGTGCTTTTTAATACTATTGTAGTTGTAACATGAATAAAGTTTATTAATTTGCTCATAAAGTCTTCGATTTCTTCAAGAAGAAATGATCACTAGTGATCCTATGTTGGGATGTGTGGGTTTTGTCTCTTATGATGCGGGCTCTACACAACGCCTGTTATTCCCTGAGACGACACGTGTCTCCCCTACTATTTAGCATTAAAGGGAGATAGTGGCGCGATGTGCTCGGCGTGCGCGTTTGTCAACATCATGATAAGCGCGGTTTTCTATGTGTCAGGCGGTGTTTGGTATCTTTGGCGTGGGCCGAATTTTGATTTGTTTGAGGAAAAGTGATAATGGATATCACGAGCGGTCGGATTTAGGAACCCTTGGTTAAGCGGTTCCATTGGGAAGCGACTCCGGGATCTAACGGCCGTGGATTTATCTCCTTCACATATAAGCGGAATCGTCTGTGCAAAAGGGTTTTATTTCAAAAGTCGAATTGCGTCTTTTGAAAACATCTTCTTCTCCGGCGAGACCTGGTCTTAAGCTTTCTGTGTCTTTTTCTTGTCCTTTTCTCTTCTAAGGTAATGGCTAGTGCTACATCTTCTTCCTCTAGTTCTTCTCACGGGTCTTTGATCCCTTCTCCGTCCAACCCCACGGTCTCCGTCGCGATTCCAGGTGAACCTAGGGATATTCCAGTCCAGGGTTCGCGGGTTCATCCTGCTTCTAGGGCAATGGGTAGGGGGTCTGGTACGTTCATAAGTCTTCTTGGGCAGAAGGATATAGATGGCCTGGTAGAGAAATATGAGATAGATCTCTCTCAGTTTGAGGTTAGGGTTCCCTAATCTGGGGAGAGGGCGAGTTCTCCCAAGGAAGGAGAGATAGCTATCTATCAAGATGCGTTATCGGGTTGCCTTAGGCTTCCTTTTTCTGATTTTGCTAAGGCAATTCTAGAGGAGTATCATCTGTGTCCTTCACAGCTGACTCTGAATTCTTGGAGATTACTGAACGGCTTTGTTATTGTTTTCAAAAATTACGGAGTAAGTCCGATCGTCCGTTGGTTCCGTATGTTGATTAGCCTATGTTTAGAGTCTAATGCCGATTGGTATTACTTCTTGGCTCGTTCCGGAAGAATGTTTTTAGGGAAAGTTCCTTCTTCCATTAAGCGGTGGAAGAGTAAATTTTTCTTTGTCTAAAATAAATCCGAGTGGGATGTCCGAACAAAGTGGGAGGTTACCCGAACGGAGATTGTTTGTGAGGAAATGACGAAAGAAGAGGAGGTTCTTCTTAAGTCAATGACGGGTCTATCCAAGGTTTACATGGATGAGTTCTTGACCAAGGAAAACCTCGTTAAATGTCGTTTAGTAGTATCTGCTGGTAGGATTTATTCGTGTATCTATCTTAGTTTGATCTTGAATCGCGATATCTAACATGATTCGAAATTTTATTTTGCAGAAAGTCCGATGGAGGATGAAGACTTGAGCTACGTTAAGGGCCTCCTGGCTTCCTATGAAGGTGAAGTCCATCCGCCCTTACCTCGTGGGCGGAAGAAGAAGGAAGCGGCCTCTACTAAAGGCGTTGACACCTCCAAGGAGGAGAAAAAGAAGAGGAAGAGAAAAGAGGTCGACTCTTCCAAGAAAGGGGGCAAAAGCGACCCCGCTACAGGGTCCTCACGGGAGAGGAGGACGAAGAGGAAGAATTCCGAGGACGCATCGGGTCCCGGAATTATGATTGAACAGGTGAGTTCACCTGTGGAAGAGGCTCGCCCGGCTTTATCGCCAATTTCCGAAGGGCCCTCTTCTAGTCAACTAGAAGATATCCTCCTCAAGGAGGTAAGGATTTACTTCTTAAGGGTATCATTGTTCTGCAATAATTTCTAACTTAGGTTTTGTTTTACAGGCGGAGGCGGGAGAAGCGGTTCTCTTGGATAAACTGAGGGTGGCAGACTCAGTTTTAAGAGGACCGACAACTCAAGGGAAGGAGTTGCCCTCTGAAGACATCCCTTTTCGGGATGCTGCTTCTGTAAAAAATGTGTTGACGGCCATGCGGCCCGAGCAACTCTCCACTAAGCTACGGAGAGCTGGGAGCGAAGAGGCCACTTGCCAGCTTTTCCCATCGGCCATGCTGGTAAGGACCGTTCTCACATTTTTTTTGTTCCTAAACTTGGTATCGTCTATAACTCCTTTGTTATTTCGTAGACTACGCATTGGGCGGATCGAGTCGGCAATCTTTGTCAAGAGGACTTGGCAAAGATAGAAGCAAGTAGGGCAGAATTTGCCCAGATAAACTCTAAGGTGGAGGCCTTGGAGGAAAAAGAAAAGAAGCAGCTCTCCATTATCCATACTTTTGAGAAGGATAAAGCCGAGCGGCTTCAATAGTTGGCCGCTATCGTAAAAGAGAAAAATGACTTAGCGGTCAAGCTGGCGAGTTCCGAGGGCTCTCTTCAGACTGCTAAGGAGGATATCAAAAGACTAAAGGACGACTCTAGCAGTTTGAAGAAGGAACTTAAATCTGCTCAAGATGAGCGTCTTGGCGTAATGGAGTCTAAAGTTGAAGGTTGCGGAACTCGCAGCCATTCAGGTTGAGTTAGAGGAACTCAAGGGGGAGCGTGATACACTCAAGGAAGACTTGGCTTCCAGACAGAGGACCCCTAAAACCGACTCGCAAGAGATGAAAGACCTAATTGAACGAGTGGATAAATTGGAGAAAGAGGTCGCTCGGCTTAGGGCGAAAGCCAAAGAAGAGGCCACTCGTATTTATTCTGTAGTGCAGCAGGTGGGCCACCATGTTCCTCCTACGGACGTTTTATCAATGGGGCTTGCAAGAGTCTTGAAGAAATTTATGGAGCTAAAAGAGTTGCAACTTATAAAGACTCCAGAGGTTCCCTGGCCCCAAATTCTTCCTAACCTCCAACCCAAGTTCCTCCAGGCGGTGGCCATACAGGGGCCCTAGTTCTTAGGGATTTTTTAGGACATGTTCTTGTAAACACCTAGTTATTTTGGAATGTAATTTCAATTTATATGAATGAAACACAAACCTTTTTCTTTGGTGAAGATTTATTTCCGAGTGATGGTTTTAACCATTTTAAGAAGTCCTTCGCAAGGTCCTTTTTCCTTCATTTGGCTTGTAAGTCAGGCTTCATAGCAGGTTCTTCTCTTCTTAGTCCAATCTTGGGACTTTGATTTGTTTAGTAAGATCCTTGCTTTTGTAAATGAGATTGTTGCCTCATATTTCGATCGGGATTTTTGCCCCTTGTTTCTGGATGAGAGTTATCGTTTATCTTTGTAGGATAATTCCGACTCATCTTTTAGGAATGAGATTTTCACCTCATTTTTGTGGAATGGGATTTTCACCTCATTTTTGTAGAATGGGATTTTCACCTCATTTTTGTAGAAAGGGCTTAAGCTTTATTCCATGGAATATTTAGGAGACGACTACAGGATTTACTGATAGTAGCGTCGCAAGTGTTCAGCATGAAATGGACGCTTGAGCATTTTTCCTTCCATATTTACCAGATAATAGGTGCCTGCTCGGACAATTTTCTGTATGACGTATGGGCCTTCCCAATTAGGAGTTAGCTTCCCCGTTCGGCTTTAGTTTCCGTGGAACTCGTTTTCTCTTAAGACCAGATCGCCGATTTGGAAGAAGACTCTTTTTACCCTTGTGTCATAGAACCTTTTTACTCTTTGGCGATAGGTAGCTGCCTTTGTTTCCGCAGCTTCTCTGCACTCTTCAAGTAAGTCAAGTTCCGCTCGGAGATTCTTCTCATTTTCTTCTGATGAGAAAATTTGCTGTGTCCGTAGAGTAGGCATTCCTATTTCTGCAGGGATGACAGCTTCTGCCCCATAAGTGAGAGAGAATGGAGTTTCTCCTGTAGGGGTTCTTGTGGTTGTCCTATAAGCCAAGAGAACGCTCGGAATTTCTTCAACCCAGTTAGTTCCTTTTTTAGAGACCCGGGTTTTGAGAGCTTGGAGCAAGGTGCGATTGGTTACCTCTACCTGGCCGTTGGATTGGGGATGTGTCACAGAAGTTAATCTTGATTCAATTCCGAGCTCTGACCAAAAGCTTTTGAAAGCCTTGTTATCAAATTGTCGCCCATTATCAGAAATGAAGGCGACCGGAATTTCGAATCGACAGATAACCGTTCGCCATAAGAACCCCTGACAAGCTTTCTCCGTGATTTTGGCCAAGGGCTCAACTTCTACCCATTTGGTGAAATAATCGATAGCCACTATCATAAACTTCATTTGTCGAGTTGAGGTGGGAAATGGCCCCAGGAGATCAACTCCCCAGATAGCAAACGGGCGAGGGCTAATAATTGGCGTGAGCAGTGTTGGTGGTCGTCTTTGAATCTTGGAATGCCGTTGGCAGGCATCACATTTTCGGGCGAACGCCACTGCATCTCGAGTTAATGTTGGCCAGTAATAGCCCTGTCGCAGGACTTTGTAACTTAAGGCTTTGCCTCCTATATGTCCCCCTCCAATACCTTCATGAACTTCTTGAAGGATGTAGTTTGCTTCTGTGGGATGCAAGCACCGTAAGAAGGGTTGCGTATAGGACCTCTTGTATAGATTTTCGCCAATGATGGTGTATTGAGCGGATTTGTAAGAGATCCGTCTGGCTTCTGTCTTGTTGGATGGTGTAGGTCCACCTTGCAAGTAGTTTCTAATGGGGTCCATCCAACTTGACTCTTTTGTTGTATTTTGTACTTCCCCTTCTAACCCCTCAATAGTTTTTGTGGGAAGGTACTGTAGGTTGAAGGAAGATTCTGTATCGCCGTTGGGCGCAGTGGCTTTTTTAGATAAAGCGTCCACTTCTTCATTTTGTGCCTGACAGATTTTTTCAATCTGGAAATGAGCGAAGTGGGGGACTATCTTCTTTACCACTGTTTGGTATTTGACCATGTTCTCCTCCTTTGCTTCAAAGTTGCCTAATGTATGGCTAACGACCAGCTGTGAGTCGGAATATACATGTAAGGGTTGAATTCCGAGCCCTCGGGCAAAACGCAATCCTGCGATGAGGGCTTCATATTCGGCCTCGTTGTTGGTTGCTCGGAATTGGAACTTAAGAACTGTTGCAATTTTCCATTTGGAAGGAGAATAAAGGACAAAGCCAGCTCCTGACCTTTCTTCAGTTGCTGATCCATCAACATATAAGGACCATGGGATGCTAGGGCTTTCTTCCGGATATTCTGGCGGGACTTCATCCTCATTTGCTGGAATGGTCAATTTCATAATAAAATCCGCCAGCACTTGAGCCTTGATTGTCGTTCGGGGTTTATAGGTGAGATCAAACTCACCCAACTCTATTACCCACTTGGCTAGAGGTCCGGAATTTTCAGGCTTATAGAGGACTTGCTTTAAGGGATGATCCGTTAGCACCGTAACTTTGTGCGCTTGAAAGTAAGGCCTTAATCTTCGTGCGGATATGATGAGAGCGAAAGCCAACTTTTCAAGTGGTAGATATCTTGATTCCGCATCGTTAAGGATCTTACTTGTGTAATAGACTGGCTTCTGAACTCCTTTGTCTTCCCTCAAAAGTACTGCACTGACCGCTCGAGGAGCAGCGGCCAAGTAGATGTAGAGCTCTTCCCCTACTTGTGGCTTAGCTAGCAACTGAGGCGATCGGAGATAATCTTTAAGCTCTTGAAAGGCTTTCTCATATTCTTCTGTCCACTCAATTTTTGGTGCTTTTCGCATGGCTTGGAAGAGTGGGAGGTTTTTCTCTCCGGCTTTAGAGATAAATCTCCCCAGAGCTGCTAGGCGTCCGTTAAACCGTTGTATCTCTTGGAGGCTTTTGGTTGATCCCATATCAAGGATGGCTTTGACCTTTTCCAGATTCGCTTCTATACCTCTTTGGGTCAGTATAAATCCGAGAAATTTCCCTGACCGGACACCAAAAGCACACTTGTTCGGATTTCAGCGCATATTGTAAGTCCGAATGACTGAAAGGCCTCTTGTAAATCTGATAGGTGTTCGTCGGCTTTTCGGCTCTTCACCAGGATGTCATCCACATAAGCTTCAACATTTCTGCCAAGTTGTTCTTTGAAAACCGTATTCATGAGCCTCTGAAGGTGGCTTCGGCGTTCTTTAAACCGAACGGCATTACCTTATAGCAATAAGTTCATGTGCTTGTAATGAAGGATGTTTTTTCTTCGTCATCTTTGGCCATTCGGATTTGATTGTAGCCTGAAAAGGCATCTAAAAAACTCAGCATTTCGTGCCCCGCCGTGGAATCAACCAAGCCATCAATTGAAGGTAGAGGGAATGAATCCTTGGGACAAACTTTATTTAGGTCCGTGAAATCTACATACATCTTCTATTTTTCGGATGGCTTTTTTACTAGAACCACATTGGCCAACCATTCTAGATAATGCACTTCTCGGATAAACCCAGCCTTTAAAAGGGTTGATACTTCTTATTCTGTGGCCTTCTGCCTCTCTGGTGCGGAATTTCTCCGTTTCCGTTTGACAGGCTTGAACGACTGATCTATGTTGAGGCGGTGCTCAATGATATCACGCTTTTTGCCTGGCATATCTTCTGATGACCAGGCGAAGAGATCAGAATTGGTCCTTAGTACCACCATGAGATTTTCTTGTCGCACTGTTGTTAGATCTGCACCAATCCGCACTGTGCGTTCCATCCTAGTTGTGTCTAGAGGAACCGTAAGCAATTCTTCAACTGGTGTGGGCCGAAGCTCTTCATCTTCCCGTTCGGCTATTTTGTTGATCAACATGGCTTCCGAAACTTTTGTTTTGCCTCTGTCTAAAGCTTTTCCCTTGAGGGTTGCAACATAACATTGCCGCGCCAAGGGTTGATCTCCTCTTACTTCTCCACTACCACTCTCCGTCGGAAATTTGAGGAGAAGATGGTAAGTAGAAATTACGGCCTTCAAGGCGTTGAGGGTTGGTCTGCCAAGAATAACGTTGTAACTTGAAGCACAGCGTACGACTAGAAAATTTGTTGTCACTGTTGATGATCTGGGCGACCTTCTACTGTAACTGGCAAAGAGATTATTCCTTCTAGCTGTATCACTCCTCCGGAAAACCCTATTAAGGATGATTTTATGGGAAGCAAATTATCTGCATCATATCTCATTCGTTCGAAGGCACTCCAAAAGAGAATGTCAACTGAACTTCCACTGTCTATCAGAACTCTCTTCATTTGGAAACTGGAAACCATGATGGCAATGACTAAGGCGTCATCATGGGGGTGGCGAACCCTGCTGACATCGTTATCATAAAAAATGATGGGAGCCGTAGGCCGGTATTTTCTTTGTGGCGTTTCTGTTTCCTGCGCAGCCCTCACCATTCGTGCATAGCTTTTCCGAGAGGCGGAGCTTTCACCACCACACCCAGGGCCACCACTGATAAATCCGACCATCTCCCCATTTTCTTCTTCTTCTCGCTGTGAAGTTTCGGGCTCCTCTTGGATATCAATGTTGATATACTGCTCCAATTGTCCCCTTCTAACGACATCTTCAATGGCGTTCATCAAATGGGTACATTTTTCCGTATCATGTCCTCTAGTTTGATGAAACTTACAATATCTTTTACTATTCTTTTACCGCTCGGGATTCTTTGCAGGTTCTGGCCATGTCAAGAGTTGTTGATCATAGATTTGCATGAGAATATGGCTTCTGGTCTGATTTAGTGGGGTATGGTGGTCGTATCTGACAATTTTTCCTTCTTTTGAAGATTCTCTAGGTTGCAGCACATGTCGCTGAGGGCGTGTTGAGGTTTCCTGTATGCCCCTTACTGTCCCTGCGTGGCCCGCCTTCTTTTCGTATTTCCGGGGGCCTTCTGTTGACATTTTGATGGGCTTTTCCCTTCCGGAGTTCAACTGGGGCGCGTCGAGCCTCTTCTTCCCAACCCGTATAAATTTCATCAGAATTGATGTACTTCTGGGCATGGATCATGAGGGCGGGGATGGTTTTTGGTAGATCCAAGGTGATGGAAAAACGAAAAGGGGATTCTAGCAAACCCTCCATCAGGATGGTTACAGCCATGCGCGGAATAAGATCCGCAACGTTTGCTGCTTCATCTATGAAACGGTTTAAATAGGCTTGGAGTGTTTCCCCCCCTCGTTGCTTAACACGCAGAAGGGTAGATGGAGTTTTCTTTTGCTTTGAGTAATTAGCAAAATAAGCTAGAAAGCTATCTGCTAGAACTTGAAACGAAGGAATTGTGCTAGATGGAAGATCAACAAACCAGTCTTGCGCTTTTCCCTCTAAAGTGGCGGGAAAAGCTCGGCACATACGAGCGTCGGTAATTCCAGAAAGAAGCATCTTCGATCGGAAAGACTTCAAGTGGCGAGACGGATCAGTTTTGCCCTCGTATGCAATCATTACAGGTGGTCGAAAACTGTCAAGAAGTTGCTCTTCCAATATTTCCTTGATGAAAGGCGAGCATATGTTAAAAACATGCTGTTTGGATTTCTTGTTTCCCCGTGAAGGATCTTGTCACTGTGTTCTTCTGTCGACAGTTGGAACAGATGGGCTATTATGTTCAGTCCTTGTCCGCTCAGTTCTTGTATGCCGTTCTGTTCTTGTGGCAGCTTGTTCTCGACGCCGAACGGAGGGGGGTTCCGAGCTAGCAGAGAAGGCAGTTCTCTATCTTCTGTTTCCATGAGTGCGAGTCCTTGTCCTCCCTCTACTTTCGGAATTGGCTGGTGTGGCTGTTGGTACACTTGGTGGAATTTGTGTGGGAGGAAGTAACGGATGAGTTACAGTATGAACAGTTTGAGCTAACCGTTCCAATTGCTGCTGCATGTTAAGGTAAAACTCCGGGATGGGTTCTTGGGGTGGGGCGGAAGGATTTTCCGATGGAAGTAAGATAGGTGGATTATTCAACGGAATCTGCTTATGCCATCGGACTTCGCCAGGTCCTTCAAGATTACTTGGTGCTCCTTGTTCTTGTGTCCGTTTTGACCTTCTGGTAGTAATCATTTGGCTTTTTGTAAGGGTCCCCACAGACGGCGCCAAACTGTTGATGCCAAAAACTGGTCCACCTCACGCTTTGGCTACTGTGGCCTCGTGATCCGGTCTCAGCCTTCAACAAACAGTTGAAATTTATAGTTGGTGTGGACGCTTACTTCAACTTCTGAACGGGGAACACGGAGAATGCTTCGGAAATCCGCTCGGAATTACCCTATGAAAATCCACTCGGAATTACCCTAACTTTCCTTTGGGATGAATCTATAAGAGGGAGAAAAGAGTGATCGGAATTGGGCCTTTCTGCCCGGATTCAGCTCCGATGCTTAAGTCAGAAAACTTGTAAGAAGGCAGTCTTAGACATGTGTTAGCTCTTTGTGTGATGATTTTTTCCGATCGTCTCTTTTTCTTATTATCGCTCTTCTTTTATCGCAACTTAAAGGCGGATTAGGAAAGGCGGTGGAGTAAGGCGGTGAATGAAAAATATCTTCTAAGGCGGTAAGAAAATATCTTTTAAGGCGGTAAGAAAATATCTGCCTACTGTGTAGGTGCTACGTAGGTAAGTAGAAAATATCTACCTACTGTGTAGGTACTACGTGTGTAAGTAGAAAATATCTGTCTACTGTAGAGGCAAGTGGATAAGATCTACTTACTATAGAGGCATTAGATACGCTCTTACCCAGATGGCTATCACCTTCTTGCTTCTTGTATAATTCCGACGGACTTTTTGTAGGGGTGAGCCCTCCTTATTTGCCGGACGGAATTTATGCTAATGCATTTGGTGGTGACTGACTGTCTTGTGGCTAAAAGAAATGTAGCCCTGTGTATGACAGGTGGCTATTTAGTCAGGCGACACGTGTTTTACCAAATATTTTCGTTACAATATATATATATATATATATATATATATATATATGTATATAACCACCGAGGATATTCTTTCTCTTTCTATCATATGTCCAAAATTTAATAGCATGCTAGCTAACTCAATTACATGGTATTCTAACTCTCTGTCTATGCACACGAGCCCAGTCTCCTCCTCATCTCCGATTCTCCATTAAACACACTCAATGGACACAGTGTAATAAAGTGGGTCCCATGAAGTTACTCAAGTCATCAAGGTTATATATCACCTTTCACTTCCCATGAAACACATGCAGATGTTCACCCTTCTCCCATTTTGTTTGATAACTTCCACAACTATGCACCTATTTAACCTCATTATCTCATAGAGTGAGCCATAATCCACTGACTCCCTTTAATCATATTACGTTTTCATATTCTTTTGATGGTCACTGAGACCATCAAGTGATTAAGATCTAATTAGACTAGAATGGATTCCACCCTTTCTTAAACATTTGTTTCACCTAGCTCCCTCTTGAGCACCCTTCAAATATTATCTTGATGGTATTAGGGTTCCTAACACAAATTTCATGGTCTTCAGGGGATATTAGGAGCTCTTACCAATGGAGAGTGGTCGTTCATACAGCTTCCGCGGTAGAGTTCCAGCTTCGTGTTAAGCGTGTAGTGACTGGCTTTGGCTTCCCTCTCAGGTGAGGCTGCGACGGCCTGGTGGGGTCACGGCTGCTTGTTGGGTTCTTCGGCGTGGTTCCGTCAACACCGTCAGGTGGTGGCTCGTGTTTCTCTCCCCTTTCCATGTGAGTAAGAGCCTTTCCCACTCCAGCCAACGCTTGACAGTAGCACGACGGCGGAGGTCTTCACAGTTGAGGTGCTCCGGTAGCTAAACAATCTTGCGTCTCAGTTGTGGGGTTATCTATGAATCCCCTAAGAATGAATGTTGGCTTCTTTTACTGCCAAGAATGCTGGGTGGTGGCTCGAGGTGATAAGACAACTCGGTGTCATACTCCCCTATGCCTGACCGTCTGAGCATAGCCATCCTTGCGTTGCAGTAGGCCGTAGTGCACAGTCCATCTTCCTCGGATTCTCTGTTCCACGGCTTGAGAGAGAAAAGAATGTAGAAAAGGGGAATACGTTTCCTCTCCTTCTAAGTTAGAAGAACCCACCACGTGGCGTTTCCTTAATGGTTCCATGGTTGCACTTAAGAGGAATGGCGTTGAGGAACCCCACATGTCATCTCCCATGCATATAGAATTGGGTTCCTAGGAACCGGTTTCCCACACCCTCAATCCCTCTTTCCTTATTAGCTATCCATTTTCAAAAGGGTTAAAGCCATTTTTGGTCCCTGAAAACGGGACCAATGTTCATTTCCATCCCAAAATTCAAAATTTGTTCAATATGGTCCCTATGTATTGCATATTTTGACATTTTGGGTCCCTATATATTCTGTATTTTGGCATTTTTGGTCCTATTGCTGACGTGGCGGTCATGTGAAATACCAATGAAATGCTTATAATCTTTTTATTATTGTGTTTAGGTTGTTATTTTGCTAATGTGGAGTGATAAGTGTCAGTATATGCTGATGTGGACCGTATTGAACAAATTTTAAATTTTTGGGATGGAAATGAACATTGGCCCTGTTTTTAGGGACCAAAAATGACTTTAACCCTTTTCAAAATCTTGGCAATGCCACGTCTCGCCTCCCATGCACACAATGACAAATTTTTTTTAAACAAAGAACACTAAATCTATTTTCTTGGATTCACACCAACAACCCAACCAGCCATCTTGTAATCTTAAATTTATATATTTATTAAAGTATTGATTTGTCATATCATGTTTTTAATGTCCCTGTCAGCCTTTATATATATAATATAGTAATATATAATATATATAAAATACATCATGTAATATCATATTATATAATATCATATATATATTATAATTTAATCTTATCAATCACACCAAAGCCGGTGTGTATATATATATATATATATATATATATATATATATATATATATATATCATGTCAAATCGTCTAATTAACTCCCAACTAGGCGATTTATTAACTTACAAATAATTAGGGCTGTAATTAAGGTTGCAATTACTCCATAAACTGTGGGGATTTTACATTCCTCCCCCTTAGATAAATGTCATCCTCGAAATATGTCTCAACCCGTGTCATTCAGTGTTCAAAAATTCGGGGTAACGTTTCCTTATCTCCACCTCCCGTTCCCATGTTACCTCTCGTTCCGAGTGGTTGCTCCATCTTACCTTGATGAAGGGAATCACCCTGTTCCTCAACCGCCACTCCTCGTGACCCAATATCTCCTCCGGTCGCTCCTCATAGGACATATCCTCATGAATCTCTACCGGAATATGCTAGATTACGTGAGAGTCATCACAGAAGTATTTCCTCAGCATGGAGATGTGGAACACATTATGGACCTAGGCCAAGTCCGGGGGTAGAGCCAATTTGTAGGCCACAGCTCCTACTCGCTCCGTGATCTCGAAGGGCCCAATGTAGCGTGGGGCAAGCTTCCCACGCCTCCCAAACCTCATGACTCCCTTCATAGGTGACACTCTCAAGAACACTGCATCACCAACTCGGAACTTTACTCGAGAGCGTTTTCGATCAGCATAACTCTTTTGACGGCTCTGGGCAATCCTCAGCCTCTCCTAGATCATCCTGACATGCTCCTCAGTCCGTTTAATAAAGTCTGGTTCCTCAAGATTCTGCTCGCCTACCTCCACCCCAACAGATAGGTGATCGGTATTTCCTTCCATATAGGGCCTCATAAGGTGCCATCTGGATTTTCGCTTGATAATTGTTATTGTAGGCTAACTCTGCCAAGCGTTGACGGTTGTCCTACGCGTCAGTGAAGTCCAAGGCATATGCCCACAACATGTCCTCTAAGATCTAAATGGTTCTCTCTGCCTGGCTGTTTGTCTGAGGATGGAAAGCTGTACTAAATGCCAGACGGGTGCCTAAGGCTTCGTAAAGCTCTCCAAAAATCTCGAAGTAAATCCGGTGTCACGATCTGAGGTGATCGACACCGGCACTCTGTGTAGTCGGACAACCTCATCGATGGACAAACTCATCGATGTACAACCAAGCTAGTCGATCTGAGGTATAAAATGTGCCAACTTAGTCAGTCGGTCCACTATCACCAAAACTAACTCATGTCCCTCCTGAGTATGGGGTAGTCCTGTCACAAAGTCCATGTTGATATGCTTCTTCATCCACTCAGGGATGGGTAAGGGCTGTAACTTCCCTGCGGACCTCTGATAGTTTGGCTTCACCAGCTGACAGGTAAGGCACCGTGCCACAAATCTCACGATCTGATTCTTCATGCCATTCCACCAGAAATGGTCCTTCAAACCTCGATACATCTTGGTCCCCCCAGGATGGATCACGCAGCTCGAGTAGTGAGCTTCCTCGCGTATGTTTTTCTTCAGCTCTAGAACATTGGGCACGCATACTTGGTCACCATATCTAAGTGTGCAGTCTTCGTCAATACGAATTTGTGTTGACTCTCCCTGCTTAACCTTGCCAAAGTTTTCTGGTAATCTCCTGTCTCGAGGCTGGGCCTCCCGGATCCTCTCCAACGAGGCAGGCCGTATGCATAAACTGGCCATACTGACTTCCATATGTGGCAAAATAACTTCCAACTCCAACCTCCTCATGTCCTCCAACAAGGGCCCCTGAGATGTCAATAGTGCGGCGATCCCATAGTTGGACTTTCTGCTCAAGGCATCTGCCACTACATTAGCCTTGCCCGGGTGGTAATGAATACTCAGGTTATAGTCCCTGATTATCACCAACTAGCGTCGCTGTCTCATGTTCAATTCCTTCTGAGTGAAGATGTAATTGAGGCTCTTGTGATCCGTGTACACCTCACACGGTACACCGTACAAGAAGTGCCTCCAGATTTTCAGTGCAAACGCAACCGCTGATAGCTCCAAGTCGTGTGTGGGGTAGTTCTCCTTATATGGTTTCAACTAATGTGAGGCATAGGCAATGACTCGCCCATCCTACATCAGTACACGCCCCAAGCTGTTTTACAGGTATCACTCTAGGCCGTGTATCCAAACCCACTTTGTGGTAACGAAAGGACTGGTGTGGATACTAATCTGTGCTTCAACTACAGGAAGCTCGTCTCACATGCCTCGGTCCACACAAATCGAGCCCCCTTCGTGGTCAACCTCGTCAGGGGTGCTGCCTTACGGGAGAAGCCCTCAATGTATCTCTGATGGTACCCAATAAATCCAAAGAAACTTCGTATCTCCCTGACGGTTGTCGGTCTCCTCCAATCAACTACTGCCTCGATCTTCTTGGGGTCTACCGATACTCCAGCACCAATGATAACATGCCCCAAGAAGGCCACGCTGTCTAACCAGAACTCACACTTGGAGAACTTTGCATAAAGCTCATGTTGCCTCAGAGTTTCCAATACTATCCTCAAGTGCCTGACGTGTGCCTGGCGGCTGCGGGAATAGATAAGTATGTCATCAATGAAGACTACTACGAACAGGTCCAAATATCTCCTGAACACCCGGTTCATCAAATAAATGAACACGATCGGGGCATTGGTGAGCCCAAACGGCATCACCAAGAACTCATAATACCCATATCTAGTCCGAAAGGCACTCTTCAGGACGTCCTCCCCTCTGATCCTCACCTGGTGGTACCCGGACCAAAAATCAATCTTCGAGAATACATGCGCCCCCTATAGCTGATCCATAAGATCATCAATCCTTGGCAATGGGTACTTATTCTTGACTGTCACCTTGTTCAGCTCCCTATAGTCGATGCACAGTCTCAAGGACCCATCTTTTTTCTTGACAAACAGCACTAGAGCTTCCCACGGTTACATACTCAGTCAGATAAAACCCTTCTCCAGCAGTTCCTCCAACTGCTTCTTCAGCTCCTTCAGTTTTGCGGTTGCCATCCTGTATGGGGCCCTAGACACGGGAGCCGTACCAGGAATTAACTCAATAGAGAATTCCAACTGTCACTTGAGGGTATGCCAAGTAAATCCTCAGGGAATACATCTGGGTACGCTAACTACTGGAACGTATGCAATGACGGCGCTAATCCTCTACTGAGCCTCAGAAATTGAGGCCAGGTACCCTACACACCCATCATCAACAAGCCTCCGTGCCTGAACGGCTGAATTTCCATCACCAACGAGCAATCCATGCTACCGTGGAAGATGAACTCCTCATCATGGGGCATCCTGAAATGTACTCTCTTCCTGTGGCAATCCACAACCGCGTATACGGAAGAGAGCCAATCCATCCCCAGGATAACGTCATAATCTCTCAGGTCCATCACATGTAGATTAGCCGGTAGCTCCCGACCCTCAATCACCACGGTACATGCTGGAGCCATCTTGCTCACTAATCTGGCCGCCCCTACCAGGGTATCTACACTCAACTGGTACGACAACGTCACTACTGGTAGCGACTGTCTCCGTGCAAATAGTGCGAAAATAAACGAATGTGTAGCACCCTGGTCAAACAAAGTGCAGGCATAAAATGAACTAACCACGATAGTACCTACGGCGACGATGGGGGATGCCTGCGTCTCCTCGGTGGTGAGGTGATAGACCCGCCCAAAGGTCAGTGGCTTCTGCTATGTTGGCGGCTGACTAGAGGAAGGCGGTTGCGTTGCATTCCCCTTCCTATCTCCTCCCTGCTGCCTTTACCCCTGAGTGCCAGACTGTCTCGAGGCCCCTGATGACCTCTATGCGTTCTGTGCCCCTCCATCTGCCCCTCTCCAGTCTGGGCCTGTGGGCACTGTGCCCTCCGGTACTCGAGGCTGCCACAAATGAATCAACCCCCGGTGATACCCGGACACTGAGCCTTCTTGTAGGGCCCCCCCCACAAGTGTAGTATTTGATCGGCTAGGATGCACTGCCAGAAGAGCCTCTACCTCCAGAGGAGACTGATGATCAAGAGGACCTAATGTACGGCCCCGATCGGTACTCAGACCTCGATCGCCCTGCACTCTTGCCAGATGAATGGCTGTTGCTGGCTCCTTGGCCCTTGTCCTTATTCTTCTCCTTCTGTGGCGGCCGCTGTGGATCCCCCTGACTGGAAGCATCAATATACTCGGCCCTAGCCACTACCTCAAAGTAACTGCTACACATAAATCCAGTTATGATCTTCTTGAGTGACGGCCGGAGGCCCCACACAAATCTCCGCACTCTGACGGCCTCGGTCGGCACCATGTCGGGAACAAAACTAGCTAGGCGGTCAAACTCCGCCTTTTACGGCTCCACCGTCATCCCACCCTGAATAAGATGAGTAAATTGCGGCTCCATTGGCACCAAGCGTCCCTGAGAAAAATATTTCGCATAGAAGGATGCCTTGAATTCCTCCCACGTCTTGAAGGGTTCTCCCTTCTTATTTCGTACCCCATCGAGGTACTAATCCTCTGCGCCGCCCTATAGTAGGTAGGCAGCAGTCCTAACTTTCTCGGCCTCATCTGTCTGGACATACTCAAAGGCCTTCTCCAGTTCCCTAATGCAGAGCTCTACCGCCTTGTGGTCAGCAGCTCCCTCAAACGGCTAGGGAGACGGCCTCTTGATCTCCCCAAGTAAACCCCTACTGGTGGCTGGTGCGGCTGGTGTGGTAGGAGGGGGTGGCATCTGTTGTTGCCTCTGTTATTTGATGAGGACGTGCATCTCCCTCATCAACTTGAGCATAGTGATGGGGGGTACCTTCCCCCTCAGATCTGGGCCTCCCGCCTGGGGCACTGTGACGTTAGATTGAGCAGGATGTTCCTGCTCAACCTCCATCTCCTCAGGAGGTGGGAGTACCTCATTTGCTTGAGGCGGGGGTACCTCGACTCGTCGGGGTCATCCTCGTCGTCCTCCACCACGCCTCATGTTACTTGTGAAGTATTAATAAGATAGAGTTTAAACATCATCATTCATGCCACACAACCATAGTGAGATTCCTCAAATACTAATATTAAGATAAGCAAAATACGATTTTTCAAAACAACAGCAGTTCATACAACATATATAGTTTGTAGGACTGCTATAACTCCTGACATCAGCATACAAATATTCAAGCTGGTCCCTACGGCGTCTCCGGGGTGTAGTCCTAGTCCAGGGCGAAAGGATTCCTTTGCTGCTCTTGTGGTTGCCTACCCACACTTGGACCTGGAGGGTCCCTGGGACAAAACATCGTGAGGTGGTAGGGGCTACTGCAGCGTAAACAGCAACTTGGGTCGCCCTGACACTCTTGCCATGGGTGTCCATAGCTTCCGTAGAGGAGGCATCTCTCTGCCGTACACTGTGCCTAGCGGTGGGGCCCCCTATAGTAAGGGCACCTCAATACACCACCTCTCCGTACTGGTGGCGAGGGGCGTTTGATGCCAACCTGTATCGCGAGACTCCTACGATACTCCCGTGCATTACCCACTAGTCGGGTCCTCCTCCTTTGGGCCTCGTCCCTATACTCTTTCATGAATTCGTTGTGACGTATCATGAATCTCTCGTGACTATCTATCCAGTCCATGTGTCGTACCATCGCCTGGTGTAACCCCCTCGCATGTCCAAACATGAGTGATATGAGCTCATGTAAATCTGGCACCCTCGTCGCATCTCCTAGGCCTAAAGCAGACCCCACGGGTAACCTATCCGGTCCTAGCCCTCGATGCCCTAACTCCAATGGTACGACATTCTCCTGGACGACCTCCAACCCGTTAGAACTGTCCACGGTAGACTCGCAGTCGAACATCGTCAGCTGCCAGATAATAACATAGTTAATATCGTTCTACAACAAACTAGTCTACCCAACCAACTCTCAATCTATCCTAGTTGACTAATGTCACTAGGGCAACTAGGGTGTTGATTAATCCGCTTTGCTGCTCTGATACCACTTTAATCTGTCACGCCCGACCCCATAATCCCGAGCCTCGGGCATGTGAGCAGACCAGCTGTACCCAAGCGGAGGCGGGCCCCACTCGGATACAAGGCCTAAGTGATCATAAAGTAACAACACATATGCAGCTGAATAGTAAAGACATAAATATAAAGTCAGAGTATATTAGTGGAAGGCAAATCCTAAGGGTACAGGCACCCTATAATGTCAAGTACATAACTGGCCCGCATGGACCAAATCATAAGTGTCCTCACTTATAATAATGAAAGTAGAGGTAGCCAACCTAAGCAACAATCCCAGGGCCCCACGTAAAGCTCCAGAAGCTCACGTCTGCTCCTCCGCGGGATATGAAAAGGAGTGAGAACAAGTGTATGAGCTTTCAGACGGAAAGCCCAGTAAGTACCCCCGCAGGGATCATAACAAGTCATGTATGAAAGAATGAGAAAGTTAAGCAAATCAGTCTTATGACTAAACCAAGAAAGTGTTGCCACACCCCACGCCAACAACCATCTAGTAGTCTCAACCCTACCACAAAAATTGCCAAAGATAGGGGTTCCTATCACAACAACGACCTCAAGCCCTGGAAGAGTAATAGTCCAAATAAGGTTCTCGAAATATCCCCCGATCAGCCGTCAGCCCGAGCTGGTATGGACCCTTGGTCAGAAATCGGTAGCGCTACCCCTCATACATCTCGACATGGCCAGTGTATCGTCCTACTGACTGGTGGACGGCTAAATATCCTCCCACTAGCATGGAACCATCAGAACGCTAGGGTGTCCGCAGCCCCGAACGTTCCACAGGAACCACCACGCTCCACTGATCCGGGCGGAAGATCCCAAAAGAGTAACACATATTGAATGGAAGAGGAAACACCATACAATTACACACTCGTGTACTAGCATGGGATCAACAAGGTAATACTCCAATGAGTCAGTCAAGCATGAAATCAAGAAGAAATATTCCAAGGCATAGAATAAGTATCAATGACATCAACCAACCAAGAAACGATCAACCAATGATTAGACGGGCACAAGCATGTGATTAGTGATCAACATGATAAAGAAAAAGGAGCTGAAGGCACTTTCCTCAAATTAGACGCCTAAGATTTCTCAATATTATATATATATATATATATATATATATATATATATATATATATATATATATAGCAGTGATGTTATCAGGCCGGCCGGAAATTATATATTTCCGGTCGCTTGCTCATTCTGGCCCTTGGAGCATATTTGAACAATTTCCAACTGTACAGATGGAAAGATCATCAAAAATAAGTTAGCTTGTCAATTTTCATACAATTTGGGAACTTGTAGGGTCTTCATCTTAACGGATCAAAACTTATAGAAATCTGAACGGTCCAGAATTTCAACCGTTAAGTGGGAGGACCAAACGGTTATCAAATTGTATGAAAATTGACAGGATAGCTTATTTTTAACAGATCTTCCCATCCATATAAAAAAAATACTCCAGGGGCCCAAATGGGCGGCCGACCGGAAATGAACAGTATTCCGGCCGGCCGTACAGTATCATTCCTCTATATATATATATATATATATATATATATATATATATATATATCCCCGTCAGGTGGTGGCTCGTGTTTCTCCCCTTTCCAAGTGAGTAAGAGCCTTTCCCACTCCAGGCCAACGCTTGACAGTAGCACGAGGGCGGAGGTCTTCACAGTTGAGGTGCTCCGGTAGCGGAACAATCTTGCGTCTCAGTTGAGGGGTTATCTATGAATCACCTAAGAATGAATTTTGGCTTCTTTTACTGCTAAGAATGCTGGGTGGTAGCTCGAGGTGATAAGACAACTCGGTGTTATACGCCCATGTGCCTGAGCCGTCAGAGCATAGCCATCATGGCATTACAGTAGGCCATAGTGCACAGTCCATCTTCCTCGGATTCTTTGTTCCACGGCTTGAGAGATAAATGAATGAAGAAAAGGGGAATCCGTTTCCTCTCCCTCTAAGTTAGAAGAACCCACCATGTGGGGTTTCCTTAATGGTTCCATGGTTTCACTTAAGAGGAATGGCGCTGAGGAACCCCACGTGTCGTCTCCCATGCATATAGAATTGGGTTCCTAGGAACCGGTTTCCCACACCCTCATTCCCTCTTTCCATATTAGCTATCCATTTTCAAAATCTTGGCAATGCCACGTCTTGCCTCCCATGTACACAATGACAATTTTTTTTTTTTAAAACAAAGAACACTAAATCTATTTTCTTGGATTCACACCAACCACTCAACCAGCCACCTTGTAATCTTAAATTCATATTTATGAAAGTATTGATTTGACAAATTATGTTTTTAATGTCCCTATCAGCCTTTATGTATATAATATAGTAATATAATATATATATATATATATATATATATATATATATATATATATATATATATATACATCATGTCAAATCATCTAATTAACTCCCAACTAGGCCATTTATTAACTTAAAAATAATTAGGGCCATAATTAAGGTTGCAATTACTCCATAAATTGTGCGGATTTTACAATCCTCCCCCCTTACCGACATGTCATCCTCGAAATTTGTCTCAATCCGTGTCATTCGGTGTTAAAAAATTCGAGGTAACGTTTCCTCATCTCCTCCTCCCATTCCCAAGTTGCCTCTCGTTCCGAGTGGTTGCTCCATCTTACCTTGATGAAGGGAATCACCCTGTTCCTCAACCGCTGCTCCTCGTGACCAAATTAATATCTCCACCGGTCGCTCCTCATAGGACATATCCTCATGAATCTTTACCGGGTTATGCTGGATTACATGATAGTCATCACAGAAGTATCTCCTCAGCATGGAGATGTGGAACACATTATGGACCTTGGCCAAGTCCGGGGGTAGAGCCAATCTGTAGGTGATAAGTGTTCAATTGAGCATATTTTTCCATAATTTTCTTATATGTTTTAATGCCATGTTTGAATAATTTTAGCCCATTGGTACTTAATTAATGTTAATTCTTATCTACAGGGCATTGGAGAGCCTCAAGAATAAAAAAAAAGAAATTCTACATCATTTGAGGCGAAAAAAGAAGCAATTAGAGCAGTCCTTAAAGAGCAGCAAAGATCATAAATTTATTACATGATATACAGGACTCTAAATCAAATCTTCACTGTTCAGATTGAAGAATAACAAGTTAGAAATACTTGGTTAAAATTTCAGGTCAATCCAACAAGAATTAGTTATCCTATCGAGTGCTTGATGAAGACTGCGCGGTGCAGAAATCCAGCTATACGGGCTGTTATACAGCCCGTATACAGGCCCGTATAGAGGGACCTGAAAGCCATACAGGCTATTATAAAGCCTGTATAACCTAGCCAGCAACCTATACGGGCCCGTGTGGATAATTTTCTGGGCATGATTTTTACTCAATTTTCACATGGTTTGGCCCCTCACGAACCTTAAAGAGAAGACCCCTATAAATACCAATGTTTTAGGGTTGAGGAAGCCATCTCTTGGCTTTTGGCCACCTCTTTGGCCACTTGGAGATCGAGGGTTTGGTCTTGAGCAACATTGAAGATCTTTGGAAGACCTCGACGGCTAGGGCTTGAAGGAAGAACATCTTGGAAGACATCAATTATCCGAAGGAGGGGAGATCCGTTGGAGATTCGCCACTGGAGCATCGTGGAGACTAGATGGGAGTTTTTATTGTTTATTTTCATGTCTTTACTTTGTTAGTACTTTGATTTATGTTCCTCTTCCATGGGGAACTAACTTGTTAAGTACTTGGGTATGATGAACCCTTGGATTATGCATTAATTTGATGTTGATGTTTATGTTTTGATTGATTGGATGTATGCTTGAATGTCTATTGGATATTTTGTATTGATTGTGATCTTTCTACATTGCGGGATGTCCGGAGAGATTACTTGGGTGCGATACAAGGGCTAGAGCTAGTGCCTCCTTGTATTAGGAACATGCTCCATTAGAGAGGGTTGTGAGTACGCCGAGGGATTTGGGTGCTAGAAGGAGAGCGACTCTTTAATATGATTCAATCCCACAATCTTTCCAAGATATAAGTTCCCTTGAGCTTAAGACAATTCTAGGAGATTAGTTATCAAATCACCTCGGGAGAGGGGTTGGATATAATTTAGGAACCCTTGTCACAAACATCATCAATCATCAACATAGTCATCTTCATCTATCTTTTAGAATATAATCCAAGGGGGATTTAATGCCCGAGTACCCCCCTTCCATGATTGATGGCCCAGAGATTTCACCCAATTTTTAGTGAAAGCCGACCCTTAACTGTTCTTAGTTTAGTATTTAGATTAGGACATAACCAAATCTTTGTTTAGACTAGATAATAGATGGATAGTTTGTACTAGTATCTCTTGGTCCTTGTGGGTTCGACATCCGACTTTTCAGAGTCCACTTTATTACTTGATCACGACCCGTACACTTGCGGATTCATCCCATCTGTAGGCCACAGCTCCTACTCGCTCCGTGATCTCGAAGGGCCCAATGTAGCGTGGGGTGAGCTTCCCACACCTCCCAAACCTCATGACTACCTTCATAGGTGACACTCTCAAGAACACTGCATCACCAACCCGGAACTCTACCTAAGAGCGTTTCCGATCAGCATAACTCTTCTGACGGCTCTGAGCAATCCTCAGCCTCTCCTGGACTATCCTGACATGCTCCTCGGTCCGTTTAATGAAGTCTGGTTCCTCAAGCTTTCGCTCGCCTACCTCCCCCCAACTGATCGATGATCGGCATTTCCTTCCATATAGCGCCTCATAAGGTGCCATCTGGCTGCTCGCCTAATAACTATTGTTGTAGGCGAACTCTGCCAAGGGTAAATGCTTGTCCCACGTGTCAGCGAAGTCCAAGGCACATGCCCTCAACATGTCCTCTAAGATCTGAATGGTCCTGTAACACCCTTATCCCTTTTAGGACCCATGCGTCACACCAACCAGGTTTAGGGAATGAACCCTAAACTTAAGGCTGTAAACTGCTAATTAACTGTAGAATTAACAACATGAGGAATTTATCAAGCAAACTGAATATATTAAAACACCAACTCAATCTGGTTTAATACAACACCAAATAAATATTGTCTTAAGCTTAATGTCTCACAAACACTCACAATTGAAATAACACAATACTAGACACGGAGTCAAAGCCAGCTACAGGACATCTCCACTACTTGTGATCAGACGACCCTCTATATGGTCTTCTGTCTAGCGTCCTGCAATCACAATGTCAAAGAAGAGGGGCTGAGCTACAGGAGCTCAGTGAGCGGGAACAAGTCTATCAGGTGTAACTGTACCCGTATAATAAGTAAAACTGTAAAAGAAATCTGACTTATAAAAACATGAATAGAAAATACTGAATTTAAATACTGAAAACTGAACTGAATACTGAGCAAGTAAATGTTGATCAGTGTATTCTCTTTTAACTGTATATATGATTTTCTGTTTCTCTGTCTTGTGAATTATATATGAAACCGACATTCCCCCTGGGTAATCTGTACCTATGCCTTCTCTCTCTCTGAGATGAGCTTTATCTCTAGAAGGCAAGGAATGCGGTATCATTTGATAAACACAAGACTAATTCTCTGACTACACATCTACTTTAATACTGTATGGCCAACAACCAACGAGTATATCTGATACACGTGGTCGACTATATATACGTACACTAAGCATTCGAAGGGATGGAAAGGGGGGTTTTGATTTTTATAAAATGGAAGTATTTTTAAAACATATAGTTCGGACTTAAATCAGAATTAAAATCACCCCTCTCCTAACTTAGTGTCGTACTCTCTGACTCTACACGAGCCACCACTGGTCTATACAAGCATATCAATAGAATGTAATCTATCTGTATCTGTAACTGTTCCTCTTTTCTAATACTGAATACTAAGCATGAAATGGGTTTATAAAACTCCAGAAACTTTCATAAAACTCCTAGTTCATGCTTTTCAAAACTGAAATCTGTATCGTATAAAAATACGGTAAAACAAGTGAACTATACAGGTAGATCCCCTCACCTTAGTCTGGTTCGAGCTTAAATCTGGCTCGGTCCTTCGGCGGCGGCGGACTTGCCTTTGCCCTTACCTGTTAGTTGAAAAAAAAAAGAAGTCTATGAATACGGAGCTCGTATTCTTAATTGGTACTCTTATTTAAAACTGAATAGAATACGGTAATGATATTAATCTATTTAAGCATGTTTCCTTATTTTACAACTAATACATGCTTCTAAGTTATGAAGTACTAATTATACTCGTATTTCTCCATAACTTCTAACTAATCTTCACTTGTTCTTAATTATCACCATCCTAATCTTAATAACTAGCATTTCAAGCAAGGATTGAAGATAATCAATTAACTAAGCTTGGAAGTATAACTAATCTCTAATAAAGTCTTAACTTCTATAGATTTTCAAGAAAAATTGGGCAGCACCTCCTCTATTTGTAGGGCTCCTGAAATCATACAAACATTCACCACACACTGATAACTTAATTAAGCATCTACATACATATGAATTTCTATCATCTCACAGCCCTATACATGCAAATCTTCATCCATCTCCCAACACTGAAACTATGATTTCAATTAGAGCTTTTCCTCAATTAATTCTTCAATTATCTAGTTAATTGTAGGGTATTCCCAATGGAGCTCACAATGGAAGATGAAGGGGCTGAAGTGACTCAAGCTCACTGTGGAGCTGTGGCGGTGCGGTGAGGCGTCGGACTGGGCTGGTGGCACGGCTGGCTGCAAGTTGCTCCGACGTAGGGAGAACACTGGCGGACGGCGACGTGGAAGCCTCGAGAGACGCGCGCGCGGTGAAGGGCGGCTGATCGCTGCCGACTCGGATCGCGTCGGGCGGAGCTCCGGCGTCGGTGAGCTGCGCGCACGTGAGGGAGAGGCGGACTGGTCGGGGCGAGGGTCGGCTTCCTCACCGGCGGCAGGCGCTCGTCGAGCTCGTGGGGCACGAGAGAGGCGGACGCCCCTCTGATTTGAGAACGAAAGAGGGAAAGAGAGAGAGAGAGTTGAATTCTTTTCTCTCTCTCTTTCTCTCATCTGTCACTTTATAAAGAGTAAGATTTTAATTTAATTTATTATTTTTATTAAATCAAATAAATATAATAACTTATCTAATATAAAGTATTTCAATTAATTAACTAATCTTCACAAATATCTTTACTACAAGCTAACTGACTTTTCGTTGATCCTATCTTTTTACTGTGCCGTCACGAGGGTGACTTATGATATTCCCTGGCTTGTCTCTATCTCAGACCAGATTCAGGAATCCCGAGTCAGACGACCCCAGTGACACGGGCTGACTGTAGAATCACGGGTCGTCTCTTCTCCGACCTAGATCCGTAAATCTTGGCTTTTGACTTTGCCAGATCTACTTTATCGGGACTCTAACTTTTGTCCGATATTCCTACTTAATTAATCTGGATTAATTAATATTTAATTAATTTCTTATTTAATTAATCTAACTCGGCCGACTATCCATCTCCAACTATTTTATGTAACTTTGGCCAGGCCCAATAAGGCCTCTCTCGGCCCTATAGTTGGGAGAATGGATTTTGGTCCATTTTATTCTAATTTTCTTTAACGTCGAGATTAATAACAATTAATCTGATTTAAGTTAATTAACCTCATTTAAAATTTCAAAAATTTACTGAATTTTACTTAGGAAATTTTGGGATGTTACAGGTCCTCTCTGCCTGGCCGTTTGTCTGAGGATGGAAAGCTGTACTAAATTCCAAACGGGTGCCCAAGGCTTCGTGCAAGCTCTCCCAAAATCTCAAAGCAAATCTGGTGTCACGATCTAAGGTGATCGACACTGGCACTCCGTGTAGTCGGACAACCTCATCGATGTACAACCAGGCTAGTTGCTCCAATGTAGTGCCAATCCTCAGAGGTATAAAATGTGCTGACTTAGTCAGTCGGTCCACTATCACCAAAACTGACTCATGTCCCCTCTGAGTACGGGGTAGCCCTGTCACAAAGTCCATGTTGATATGCTTCTTCATCCACTCAGGGATGGGTAAGGGCTGTAACTTCCCTGCCGACCTCTGATAGTCTGCCTTCACCAGCTGATAGGTAAGGCATCGTGCTACAAATCTTGTGATCTGCTTCTTCATGCCATTCCACCATAAATGATCCTTCAAACCTCGATACATCTTGGTTCCTCTAGGATGGATCACGTAGCTCGAGTAGTGAGCTTCCTCGAGTATGTCTTTCTTCAGCTCTAGAACATTGGGCACGCATACTTGGTCACCATATCTAAGTGTGCAGTCTTCGTCAATACAAATTTGTGTTGACTCTCCCTGCTTAACCTTGCCAAAGTTTTGTGGTAATCTCCTATCTCGGGGCTGGGCCTCCCGGATCCTCTCCAACAAGGCAGACCGTATACATAAACTCGCCATACTGACCTCCATATGTGGCAAAATAACTTCCAACTCCAACCTCCTCATGTCCTCCAACAAGGGCCCCTAAGATGTCAACAGTGCGGCGATCCCATAGTTGGACTTTCTGCATAAGGCATCTGCCACTACATTTGCCTTGCCCGGGTGGTAATGAATACTCAGGCCATAGTCCTTGATTAACTCCAACCAGCACCACTGTCTCATGTTCAATTCCATCTGAGTGAAGATGTATTTGAGGTTCTTATGACCCGTGTATACCTCACATTCTACACCATACAAGAAGTGCCTCCAGATTTACAGTGCAAATACGACCGCTGCTAGCTCCAAGTCGTAAGTGGGGTAGTTCTCCTCATATGGTTTCAACTGACGTGAGGCATAGGTAATGACTCGCCCATCCTGTATTAGTACACACCCCAAGCCTCTTTTACAGGAATCACTGTAGACCTTGTATCCACACCCACTCTGTGGTAAGGCAAGGACTGGTACAGATACTAATCTGTGCTTCAACTGTAGGAAGCTCCTCTCACATGCCTCGGTCCACACAAACCGAGCCCCCTTCCTGATCAACCTTATCAGGGGTGCTACCATACGGGAGAAGCCCTCAACGAATCTCCGATAGTACCCGGCTAATCCCAAGATGCTTCGTATCTCCCTGACGGTTGTCGGTCTCCTCCAATCAACTACTGCCTCGATCTTCCTCGGGTCTACCGATACTCCAGCACCACTGATAACATGCCCCAAGAAGGCCACGATGTCTAACCAAAACTCACACTTGGAGAACTTAGCATAAAGCTCATGTTGCCTCAGAGTCTCCAACACTATCCTCAAGTGTTCCACGTGTGCCTAGCGACTGCGGGAATAGATAAGTATGTCATCAATGAAAACTACTACAAACCGGTCCAAATATCTCTTGAACACCTGATTCATCAAATCCATGAACATGACCGAGGCATTGGTGAGCCCAAACGGCATCACCAAGAACTCATAATGCCTATATCTAGTCCGAATGGCACTCTTCGGGACGTCCTGCCCTCTGATCCGCATCTGGTGGTACCCGGACCTAAAATCAATCTTCGAGAATATCTGCGCCCCTATAGCTGATCCATAAGATCATCAATCCTTGGCAATGGGTACTTATTCTTGACTATCACCTTGTTCAGCTCCCTATAGTCGATGCACAGCCTCAAGGACCCATTTTTCTTCTTGACAAACAGCACTAGAGCTCCCCAGCGTTACATACTCGGTCGGATAAAACCATTCTCCAGCAGTTCCTCCAACTGCTTCTTTAGCTATTTCAGTTCCGCGGTTGCTATCCTGTACGGGGCCCTAGACACGGGAGCCGTACTTGGAATTAACTCAATAGAGAATTCCAACTCTCTCTGGGAGTATTCCTGGTAATTCCTTGGGGAATACATCTTGGTACTCGCTAACTACTGGAACGTCTGCAATGACGGGGCTAATCCTCTACTGAGCCTCAGAAATTGGGGAGAGGTACCCTACAAACCCATCATCAAGAAGCCTCCGCACCTGAACAGCTGAAATTTCCCTCACCAACGAGCAATCCATGCTGCCGTGGAAGATGAACTCCTCATCATGGGGCATCCTGAAATGCACTCTCTTCCCGCGGCAATCCACAACCGCGTACACGGAAGAGAGCCAATCCATCCCCAGGATAACATCATAATCTCTCCGGTCAATCACCACGGTACATGTTGGCGCCATCTTGCTCACTAATATGGCCGCCCCTACAAAGGTATCTACACTCAGCTGGTACGGCAACGTCACTACTGGTAGCGTAGCGAGTGTCTCCGTGCAAATACTGCGAAAATAAACGAATGTGTAGCCCCCGGGTCAAACAAAGTGCAGGCATAAAATGAACTAACTGCGATAGTACCTGCGATGACGCTGGGCGATGCCTGTGCCTCCTTGTTGGTGAGGTGATAGACCCGCCCATAAGTCAGTGGCTTCTGCTGTGTTGGCGGATAACTAGAGGAAGGCGGCTGTGTTGCATTCCCCTTCCTATCTCCTCCCTGCTGTCTCTGCCCCTAAGTGCCAGACTGACTCGAGGTCCCTGATGACCTCTGTGAGTTCTGTGCCCCTCCATCTGCCCCCTGTCCAGTCGGGGCCAGTTGGCACTGTGTAATCCCGTGCTCGAGGCAGCCACAAATGAAGCAACCCCAAGTGATGCTCGAACACTGAGGCTTCTTGTGGGGCCCCCCACATGTGTAGCATTTGATCGGCTGGGATACACCGCCAGAATAGCCTCTACCTCCAGAGGCGACTGATGAACCGGAGGACCTACTGTACGGCTGCGATCAGTACTCAGACCTCGATTTCCCTGCACTCTTGCCGGATGAATGGCTGTTGCTGGCTCCCTGGCCCTTGTCCTTCTTCTTCTCTTTCTGTGGCGGCCCCTGTGGATCCCCCTGACTGGAAGGATCAATGAACTTGGCCTTGGAAACCACCTCAGAGTAACTGGTGAATAAATCCAGATACTATCTTCTAGAGTGACAGCCGGAGGCCCCACAAAAATCCGCACTCTGACGGCCTCGGTCGACACCATGTCGGGAACAAAAAGAGCTAGGCGGTCGAACTCCGCCTTGTACTGCTCTACCGTCATCCCACCCTGGATAAGATGAGTAAACTGCTTCTCCATCTGCACCAGGCGTCCCTTAGAAAAGTATTTCACATAAAAGGCTCCCTTGAATTCCTCCAATGTGTTGAAGGGTCCTCTCTTCCTGTTTCATACATCACCAAGGTACCAATCCTTAGCGCCGCCTTGTAGTAGGTAGGAAGTGGTCCTAACTCGGACTCATATATCTGGACATATTCAAAGGCCTTCTCCAGTTCTCTTATCCAGAGCTCTGCCGCCTCGGGGTCAGCAGCTCCCTTAAACGGCTGGGGAGACAGCCTCTTGATCTCCCCAAGTAAACCCCTACAGGTGGCTGGTGCTGCTGGTGTGGTAGGAGGGGGTGGCATCTGTTGTTGCCTCTGCTCTCTGATGAGGGCGTGTATCTCCATCATCAACTCGAGTATGGTGATGGGGGGTACCTCCCCCCTCAGGTCTGGGCCTCCCGCCTAGGGCCCTGAGACGTTTGACTGAGCAAGCTGTTCTTGCTCAACCTCCATCTCCTCAGAAGGTGGGAGTACCTCCTCTGCTGGAGGCGGGGGTACTTCGACTCGTCGGGGTCGTCCACGTCGTCCTCCACCACGCCTCGTGTTGCCTGTAAAGTATTAATAAGATAGAGTTTAAACATCATCATTCATGCCACACAACCATAGTGAGATTCCTCAAACACTGATATTAAGATAAGCAAAATACTATTTTTCAAAACAAGAGCAGTTCATACAACATATATAGTATGTAGGACTGCTATAACTCCTGACATCAACATACAAATATTCAGTCTGGTCCCTGCGTCCTGGGGTGTAGTCCTCGTCCTGGGCGAACGGAGGGCTTCCCTGCTCTTGTGGCAGCCTACCCATACTTGGACCAGGAGGGACCCTAGGACAAAACATCGTGAGATGGTAGGGGCTACTGCAGTGTAAATAGCAACTGGGGTCACCCAGACACTCCTGTCATTGGTGTCCATAGCTTCCGCAGCGGAGGCATCTCTCGGCCGTACACTATGCCGAGCAATGGGCCCCCCTACAGTAAGGGCACCTCAATACACCACCTCTCCGTACCGATGGCGCGGGGCGTCTGACGCCATCATGTATCGAGAGACTCCTACGATACTCCCGTGCATTACCCATTGGTCGGGTCCTCCTCCTTTAGGCCTCGTCCCTTCGTCGCAAGCACTGGTCCATATATGCTCCATGCTTGTCCATGTGTGCCTTGTGCTCGTTCATGAATTCGTTGTGTCATATCATGAATCTCTCGTGACTATCTATCCAGTCTACGTGTCGTACCATTGCCTAGTGCAACCCCCGCATGTCCAATAATGAGTGATATGAGCTCATGTAAATCTGGCACCATTGTCGCAGCTCCTGGGCCTGCCGAAGACCCCACGGATGACCAATCTGGTCCGTGCCCTCGATGCCCTGACTCCAATGGTACGGCGTTCTCCCGGACGACCTCCAACCCGTGAGAATTGTCCCCTTTAGACTCGGAGTCGGACATCGTCAGCTGCCTGATAATAACATAGTCAATATCATTCTATAGCAAACTAGTCTACCCAACCAACTCTCAATCTATCCTAGTTGACTAATGTTACTAGGGCAAGTAGGGTGTCGATTAAACCGCTTTGCTGCTCTGATACCACTTTAATCTGTCACGCTCCGACCCCAAAATCTCGGGCCTCAAGCATGTGAGCAGACCGGCCATACCCAATCGAGGGTGGGCCCCACTCGGTTACAAGGCCTAAGTGATCATAATGTAACAACACATTTGCAGCCGAATAGTAAAGACATAAATATAAAGTCGGAGTATATCAGCGGAAGGCAAATCCTAAGCGTACAGGTACCCTATAATGTCAAGCACATAACTGGACTGCATGGACCAAATCACAAGTGTCCTCACTCATAGTAATGAAAATAGAGGTAGCCAACCTCAACAACAATCCCAGGGCCCCACGTACAACTCCGGTAGCTCATGTTACTCCTCCGCGGGATCTGAAAAGGAGTGAAAACAAGTGTATGAGTTTTCGGAAGGAAAGCCCAGTAAGTACCCCCGCAGGGATCATAACAAGTCATGTATGAAAGAATGAGCAAGTATAGCAAATCAGTCTCATGACTAAATTAAGAAAGTGAGGCCACACCCCACGCCAACAACCACCTAGGAGTCTCAACCCTACCACAAAGAATTGCCAAAGATAATGACTCTTATCACAACAATGGCCTCAAGCCCTGGAAGAGTAATAGTCTAAATAAGGTTCTTGAAGTATCCCCCGGTCAGCCGTCAGCCCGAGCTGGTATCGACCCTTGGTCGGAAATCGGTAGCGCTACCCCTCATATGTGTCGATATGGCGAGTGTATCGTCCCACTGACAGGTGGACGGCCAGAGTATCCTCCCCCTGCCATGGAACCATCGGAACGCTAGGGTGTCCGCCACCCCGAACGTTCCATAGGAGCCCCCACGCTCCACTGATCCAAGCGAAAGATCCCAAAAGAGTAACACATATTGAATGGAAGTGGAAACAACATAGAATTACACACTCGTGCACAAGCATGGTATCAACAAGGTAATACTCCAATGAGTCAGTTGATAGCTCTCAGATTAGAGCTATTTTAGTGCATGGTTGCTGAGGATTTTAGACTTGGAAAGAGCATTATTGAATAAATTACATGTGTCTTAGCTCTAAAATACATTGTTTGTACTTCGGTGATACCTTGTATGCTTTTACAGTGTTTTACACCTGGTTGTAAAAGATAAATACTGAAATGAGTGAGTTATTGATGCAACAGGTCATTAGAGCAGCTTAAGGTATAACATCACGATGTCTCGAAGCAACTGAGTGCCAAACCCCCCAGATTTAATAGATCACGATGCTCCCTTTGACTTCGCAATGCAAGAGTCCAGCCAGTCAAAGGAAGTGATAACATTGCGATGGCCAAAATGTACATCGCGATGTTTCAAACAAGGTGGATGCAGTTTTAATATGCTAAATCAGATCGTGATGCTGGAAATCGTGATCACACCAGTTAGAGTTTTCAAAGATTCATAACATCGAGATGTCTTTTCTCGACATCGCGATGTCAAATGCACTGGGTATAAAAACTGTGGAATGGTTAGGGTTTTGGGCACCTTTTGTTGGGTGGCGGCTGCTAGCAACTGCAACTGGTCTTGAAGGTGATTTCCAGCCCCTAGGAGCTGGAGAGGAGTCATCTATGAGGAGGAACTTCTAGTTTCTTTTGCTTATTATTGTAGAATATTTGCTAGTTCATTATGGAAGATTGTATGAGAGTTTTCATTGCTTTGATGTCTTATTTGCAATGGTAGCTTAACGACTTCATCTAGGGTTGTAAGGTTGCTATGACTTAACACATCTATTATCTTTGGGATGCTTATGTTACCTTCATTGTGATTGTGCCTTTGAATCTATTCTTTTCATTCCTAAATTGTCGAAAGAGATTGAGTATCTTTAACTCCATGCACTATGAGAGATCTAGGCTTGTGAGTAGAATAAAGGATCAGGGTGGACGGAGTGACGCCAATTTGACCTATTGCTGAGAGATCAGGGTAGGCAATTCCAAGGTAGTGAATAGTATTGTCCTATAATGTATCTAACGCACCATAGAGATATGGGCTTAGTTGCATGACCCTTAGAAATAAGGTCCTGTATGATGCACCCGGAGTGTACACAAGCACATGCTATATCACATATACACCCACATTCACATTCAAGTACACATATCATCCCGAGGAGAAAATCAACATAAGTCTAGCAACCCATACAACCCTAGGTCTTCTATATTGAGAACTTCCTCCTCTTAGCCTTCTAATCATCACAACTCACTCACAACATCACATATCCTACACACTTGTCACTAAAACATCTTGTTAACTCAGTCTTACACAAAGGAATTCACCTCCGTTCTCTTGGGATTTCGACCCGGTACTTACCGGTTATTACTTACGACCACGTACGCTTGCGTGCGGAGGCTTGAGTGCTTGCACTCAAGTTTTCTGGTCAACAAGTTTTTGGCGTCATTGCCGGGGAATGGTCTAGAATTCTTTTACGGTAGCGATAGTAGAAAATGTTGTACAAGTATAGACTAATTTCTTAGCATTGGTATCATGCTCGTTACACTTTGTATAGGGAAGTCTGAACACCACTAATTGAAAGAATTGCGATGTTTACCAGGTCTGAAGCAATTGAAAGCCGTCATACAGGAGCTTGGGACATGGATTCTGACATGATAAACCTGATTTGGGAATCATTGAATTTTGAGGGACATCCTCACGAAAATCCTTACCAGCACGTTCATCTGTTCTTGGAGTTGAGTGATCTGCTTACTCACGGTAGTGGAAATTCAAGCATAATTAGAGCGAGACTGTTACCATTCTCATTAAAAGGAAAAGCGAAGGATTGGTATAGATCACTAAAAACCAAGGTGATGAACACGTGGGAAACCATACGGAAGACATTCTGCAGAAAATATTTTCCTTTGCATAAGCTTGTGGAAGTAAGAACAGATATCATTTCCTTCACACAAACCGCAGCGGAGACTATTTGCGAAGCATGGAGAAGGTTCAGAATGATCCTCAGAAGCTGCCCTAGTCATGGGTTCGAGCAGTGGATACTGCTTCAGCACTTTTAGCACAGACTAAGGGATATGATTCCAAAAAGTTTGTGGATATGGCAGCTAAGGGTGCATTGCTGGAGAGATCTGTACATGAGGCATTCTCACTGTTCAACAACATCGAATACAATGAACAGCATTGGCATCAAGAAAGAGTAATTATGAGAGGTGAAACAGTTAGATCAGAAGAATAGTTGAAGTTTATTGAAGCAGTTGACACAATTGAACAGAGGATAGAAAGAGTAGTGGTCATGGTACAGGAGAGAGCACAACAAGTATGGAAGAGTGAACCACACAAATTATAGGGAAGCAAGACAATCAGCATCAGTCGAGCACACAACAACCAGAAATATCAAAGTGTCCAGAGGGAGAGACAATCCCTTATTATCAGAACGAGTGTAGTTTCACAAGGGACCTCACTGACAGCGAATTGTCCATGGCAAGGCTGAATTGGGACAGTGACGATCAGAGGGGGAGCAAGATCCATTAGAACCAATGATCATTCACGAAGCCGCGGTGAGATTAGTTGAAACATTAAGGATGGAAGACACTACGCCCTCAGAAATCAAATCGTCTTGGGAAGAACCTCCTCAATTAGAGCTGAAACCCTTACCAGAACACTTGAAATATGCATTTCTGGGTGAAGGTACATCTTTACCTGTCATTGTATCCAGCACATTGCCAGTGGAGAAGGAACACCGACTTCTTGAGGTACTGAGGCGCCACAAATGAGCATTGGGATTGTACACTAATGACATAAAAGGCATCAGCCCATCTTATTGCATGCACAAGATACTCTTAGAAGATGGAGCAAGACCTTCAATAGAACACCAAAGGAGACTAAACCCGGTCATGAAGGAGGTGGTGAAGCGAGAGATTGTGAAGTGGTTAGATGCTGGAATCATTTACCCTATATCTGACAGTTCTTGGGTCAGTCCGGTTAGATGTGTTTCGAAGAAAGGAGGCATCACAGTAATTATCAATGTAGAAAATGATAGTATATCGACAAGGACAGTAACAGGGTGGAGAATTTGCATGGATTACCGGAAATTGAACAAGGCCACACGGAAGGATCATTTCCCATTACCATTCATTGATCAAATGTTGGATCGGCTAGCTGGACAGGACTATTATTGTTTTCTAGATGGATATTCCTGATACAACAAAATTAAAATAGCACTCGAAGATCAGAAAAAACAACTTTTACATGCCCTTACGAGACATTTGCATTTAGAAGGATGCCCTTCGGGTTGTGTAATGCACCAACAACTTTTCAGAGGTGTATGATGGCTATATTTGCAGATATGCTTGAGAAGAGCATGGAAGTGTTCATGGACGACTTCTCGGTGTTTGGTGATTCGTACGATCATTGCTTAGCAAATTTGGAAAGGACACTGAAAAGATGTGAAGAAACCAATTTGGTACTCAACTGGGAGAAATGTCATTTCATGATACAAGAGGGAATTGTCTTGGGACACAAAATCTCACATTCAGGTATCGAAGTGGACAGAGCCAAGGTGGAAGTAATCTATAAGCTACCGCCCCCGACCTCAGTGAAGGGAGTCAGAAGCTTTCTTGGGCATGCAGGGTTTTATCAGCATTTCATCAAAAACTTCTCCTTGATAACCAAACCGATGAGCAAGCTGTTGGAGCAAGATACTCCCTTCAAATTTGATGACAAATGTTTATCAGCCTTTAATGAAATCAAGAGCAGGCTTACATCGGCACCCATCATCATCAATCCCGACTGGACAACACCTTTTGAACTAACGTGTGATGCCAGTGATGTGGCAGTGGGAGCAGTATTGGGACAACAAAGGAATGGAATATTTCACCCTATCTATTATGCAAGCAAAGCCTTGAGTCACGCTCAAACCAACTACACCACTACCGAAAAGGAATTGTTGGCGATAGTCTATGCTTTTGATAAATTCAGAGCATATTTGGTAGGCATAAGGGTGATCGTTCACACAGACCATTCAGCAATCAAGTATCTGATGGCGAAGAAGGACACAAAAGCCCGACTGATGCGTTGGGTTTTACTGTTACAAGAGTTTGATTTGGAGGTGAAGGATCGAAAGGGAACGAAAAATCAAGTTGCCGACCATTTGTCTCGGTTGGAAACCACCGAACATTGTTCTAACCTCCCGACCATTAATGAAGTGTTCCCGGATGAACAATTGATGATGGTGAAGTCACAGAATTACCCATGGTACGCGGATGTGGCAAACTACCTTGTCAGCAACATTGTGCCAGAAGGCCTCACGTATCACCAACGCAAGAAGTTCATGCATGATGTCAAGAAATATATTTGGGATGAACCGTACGTATTTCGAGTCGGTGCAGATCAAATAATTCGACGTTGTTAACCAAAGGAGTTGCAGCAAGGCATCTTGGAACATTGCCACTTATCACCCTATAGTGGACATTATGCAGGCGATAGGACAGCAGCATGGATTCTGCAAGCCGGCTTTTACTGGCCAACATTGTTTAAAGATGCTCATCACTTTGCCACATCTTGTGACCGGTGCCAGCATACAGGAAACATATCACGTCGTCACGAGATGCCCCTGAGGAACATTATAGAGGTGGAGGTTTTTGATGTGTGGGGAATGGATTCCATGGGGCCGTTTGTGTCATCTTTCAAGAACACTTACATTTTGGTAGCTATTGACTATGTTTCCATGTGGGTGGAAGCTATAGCAGTGCCATCTAGTAATTCACAAACTGTTCTTAAATTCCTCAAGAGGAATATTTTCACCAGGTTCGGTACACCAAGAGCAATCATTAGTGATGGCGGGTCTCACTTTTGCAACAAGAGTTTCAATAAACTCCTGGAGAAATATGGAGTATCACATAAAGTCACTTCACCATACCATCCTCAAGCAAATGGGCAAGCAGAGGTATCCAATCAGGAGATAAAAAGAATATTATAGAAAACTGTTTGTCCATCTCGGGCAGATTGGTCACTTCGATTGGATGATGCTCTATGGGCAATACCGAACTGCAGCTAAAACACACCTCGGCCTGTCGCCATATTAATTGGTGTTTGGAAAAGCTTGTCACCTTCCTGTGGAACTTGAATATAAAACTTATTGGGCTATAAAACAATTGAATCTGGACCCACAGCTGGCTGGGGAGAAAAGATTACTCCAGTTGAATGAGTTGGACGAATTTAGGCTCAAGGCTTATGAGAATGCTAAGCTCCACAAAGAAAAGGTAAAGAGGTGGCACGATCGTCGCATCATCCATCATGAATTCACGCCGGGACAATTTGTGCTACTATTTAACTCAAGATTGAAGCTATTTCCAGGAAAATTGAAGTCTCGATGGTAAGGTCCATATCGAGTCTCTCGTATCTTCACCAACGGTGCATTAGAGTTGAAAGATGCGAATTCAACTACCACCTTTGTAGTCAACGGACAAAGGGTAAAACCATATGTTGGTCACCAGGTGGAGCGAGAAAAGTTAGTTGTGGATCTTGAGTCACACCCCCCCTGTCAAGTTAGAGACCCTAAACCTAGCGCTGCTTGGGAGGCAACCCAAGAATTTTAATTGTTTAACTGCATTTCTATTCGCAAATAAATCTTCTCTCTGAATTTTAAAATTTGAATTGTCTTCACTGATGTACAGGACACCTTTTGGATAGGCAAGGGACAAGGAAGCAGGACATTACCTGCCTGGGAAGTGGGGGGTATGCTATAGTCTGGAAATTTTAGACTGCCATAGATAACATCGCGATGTTAACATCGCATTACGGTAAGTAAAAACAAAACTGGGACGCTCCCGATTAAACTACAAAACATCGCGATGTCAAAGAGGCGACATCGCGATATCGCGAACGCGACTAGGTTAAACCTGGCCGCCGCCAAGCCCAAAAGTCCCACATTCTTTTGGCGAGTGGAGAGTAAGAAGGAAGCGGCGTTTCCACCCCCATCTCCTACCCTTTTTTTCCCCTTCTCTTGTTCGCAACCCTAAGGCTTGTCATTGTCGGTAAGTGATCTCTCTCACTTGTTTGTTGCTGCGCAGAGGGGCACACTGGCCCATGTAATCCAATTTCTTCCATGGTACTTTTGTGTTGTTTGTTGTATTAGATTTCACTAAATGAGGGAATGCATTGTATGGATCGTGAGGGGCATTTGTGATGATTATATGTAAATTTTGGCAAGCCCAATGTTCAGGGGAGATGCTGCCGAAATTTTTGGGCCAAGAACTTGATTTGGGGAATCCATTGAAGCGTTGGTCTGATTCTAGTTTCTTTTGTGTTCATGTAGGTTGACATGCCTCCAACCAAGCGTGTGGCGACAAATCAGGTGCGCCGTCCAACCAAGAAGCGTAGTCAAGAAAACCCCACTACAACCGCGTCGGACACTCCTACTTCCGAGGGTATCTTCACCTCCCCAGATGCGGCCCTTCGTCACCAGCGCATACTCACTAGGAAGCCCGTGCCTGAGCGTGGGCTTGATTTCAGTGACCCTGCACTTGCTGCTCAATAGCGCATCATTCAGGATTGGGGGTGGGAGAAGATTTGTGCACAACCGAAGCCGGCGGTGATCACCGTGGTACAGGAATTCTATGCCAATCTGCCAGATTCTTCCGAGTTTGTAGTCCGAGTTCGAGGGCGCCAGGTCCGTTATGATGCAGCCGCCATTAACGCACTGCTAGGCACTCCAACAATCTCTAATGAGGAGTACCAGAGGTGGCGTAAAGGGCATTTAGACATCAATGCCATATTCCAGGATCTAACTACCCCTGGGGCCAAGTGGGCTGCTGAAGACACTTCATTCGACCCCGGCCTCCTACGACAGGACGCACGAGTCTACCTCTACTTCATCTCTGTCCGATTGTCGCCTGCTCAGTTCACCAGTCGGGTCAATGTTGAGCGGCTGTGCATTATCTATGCCATTCTCCACGGCATCAAATTCGACGTCGGTAACTTTATCCACTGGAGTATTCGGCAATGCTCGAGCCACAAACCCAAAGGTTTGTGGCACCCTTCTCTGATCACTGCCTTGTGTCAAGTGGTGCAGGTACCGTTCGAGCAAGCTGATGTGAAGATGGATCCAAAGTGCCTCATCAATTCTAGTATTTTGCGTCGGATGGCCCCGTAGCGTCGAGATCCATTTGGACCATCATCCGAGCACATGGACACTGATGAGACCGATGTACCGGTAGCCCCAACAATGCCACCACCTCTACTACAGCTGACGATCGCTTGACCCAGATCATTGACCACGAGGCTCACCTCGAAGACATCGTCACTCGATTTGAGATGCGAAAGTAGGCCGTAGCGATCCTTGCTCTCCCAGCAGATTCAGGAGTTGACATCACTCATTCGGGACAGACTTCAGACTTCGGAGCACGCACCTCACCACGCCACCACCCTCCCAGTGCCGCCGGAGTCAGGGCCTGACCATACCAGCTAGGGCAATGTTTACTGTTTTCATATTGTGTTATGCTATCACCTATATATATACATTTTGTCTGTGAATCATCGAGGACAATGGTCCCATTTTGTTTTGGGGGGAGAGAGTATTTGGAATGTCTTGCGTATTATTGAAATGATAGATTAACACTGAATGCATATGACATTGGTGGCATAGGGAGAGGAAGTTGTCCATGTCAAACAGAAAGAAACGTTTTGGCAGTCGCACTTTGCTTAAGGACATTCATAGGTATACACGCTTCCCTCATCAATTCAAGCTTAGTAATGACCTTTTAAGTGACAAATATGCGTTAGAGAATAGAAATAGGGTATAGAACTCATGGCGGCCGAGTAACACTTGAAACTTAGGGAGGCTCAAGGAAAATGAGGGTACAGGTGAGCTCACATTAATGTTAACATTTTTTTAGTTTTAGAAGAAAGTCGGATCCACTAGGGATGCCCTATCTAAAAAAAAAAAAAAAAAAAACTGACGCTTGAAGTAATAAGTACAAATCATGCGTAGAAACGAAAAAAAACACTATAAGGTGTGAGCAATAGCTAGTGAGTTATGTGCCACTAGTTCTATTCTCTCTTGTATATATGTATCCTTGTTGTTCATTACTAAGCTTGAGCCAACCCACATACAGAATTCCAAAGCAAAGTGCGATGACTTTTTATAAAATACACTTGTTTTACATGTACAATTCATTACTTCTGGTGTCTTTGTGCGGTAAGTGACACAAGCCAGGATGATAAATCCTAATCAAATACTCTATTGAATTGTTGCTTGTGAGTCGTTGTCGTATTCATTGCTTGAGGACAAGCAATAATTCAAGCTTGAGGGTGTGATAGCTCTCAGATTAGAGCTATTTTAGTGCATGGTTGCTGAGGATTTTACAGTTGGATAGAGCATTATTGAATAAATTATATGTGTCTTAGCTCTAAAATACATTGTTTGTACTTCGGTGATACCTTGTATGCTTTTACAGTGTTTTACACCTGTTTGTAAAAGATAAATACTGAAATGAGTGAGTTATTGATGCAACAGGTCATTTGAACAGCTCAAGGTATAGCATCGTGATGTGGGAACAGAACTTCACGATGTCTCGAAACAACTAAGTGCCAAACCCCCCAGATTTAACAGATCGCGATGCTCCCTTTGACATCGTGATGCAAGAGTCCAGCCCAGTCAAAGGAAGTGATAACATTGCGATGGCCAAAATGTACATCGCGATGTTTCAAACAAGCTGGATACAGTTTTAATAGGCTAAATCAGATCGTGATGCTTGAAATCGCGATCACACCAGTTAGAGTTTTCAAAGATTCATAACATCGCGATGTCATTTCTCGACATCGCTATGTCAAATGCACTGGGTATAAAAACTGTGGAATGGTTAAGGTTTTGGGCACCTTTTGTTGGGTGGCGGTTGCTGGCAATTGTAACTGGTCTTGAAGGCGATTTCCAGCCCCTAGGAGCTGGAGAGGAGTCATCTATGAAGAGGAACTTCTAGTTTCTTTTGCTTATTATTGTAGAACATTTGCTAGTTCATTATGGAAGATTGTATGAGAGTTTTCATTGCTTTTGATGTCTCATTTGCAATGGTAGCTTAACAACTTCATCTAGGGTTGTAAGGTTGCTATGACTTAACACATCTATTTTCTTTGGGATGCTTATGTTACCTTCAGTGATTGTGCCTTTGAATCTATTCTTTTCATTCCTAAATTGTCGAAAGAGATTGAGTATCTTTAACTCCATGCACTATGAGAGATCTAGGCTTGTGAGTAGAATAAAGGATCAGGATGGACGGAGTGACGCCAATTTGACCTATTGCTGAGAGATCAGGGTAGGCAATTCCAAGGTAGTGAATAGTATTGTGCTATAATGTATCTAACGCACCATAGAGATATGGGCTTAGTTGTATGACCCTTAGAAATAAGGTCCTGTATGATGCACCCAGAGTGCACACAAGCACATGCTATATCACATATGCACCCAAATTCACATTCAAGTACACATATCATCCCGAGGAGAAAATCAACATAAGTCTAGCAACCCATACAACCCTAGGTCTTCTATATTGAGAACTTCCTCCTCTTAGCCTTCTAATCATCACAACTCACTCACAACATCACATATCCTACACACTTGTCACTAAAACATCTTGTTAACTCAGTCTTACACAAAGGAATTCACCTCCGTTCTCTTGGGATTTCGACCCGGTACTTACCGGTTATTACTTATGACCACGTACGCTTGCGTGAGGAGGCTTGAGTGCTTGCACTCAAGTTTTCTGGTGAACATCAATCAAGCATGAAATCGAGAAGCAATATTCCAACGCATCAAATAAGTATCAATGACATCAACCAACCAAGAAACGATCAACCAGTGATTGGACGCGCACAAGCATGTGATTAGTGATCAGCATGATAAAGAAGAAGGGGTTGAAGGCACTTACCTCAATATAGACGCCTAAGATTTCTCGAGATTTTCCCCTGATGCGTCCGTATGCCCCAAGTAGGTATCTGGTAACAAGGCCCATACATAGTATTTCTACTGATGCGCATGGCAGTGTATGGGTGTACACACACACACACACACACACACACACACACACACACACCTCTCTCTCTTATATATATATATATATATATATATATATATATATATATATATATATATATATATATATATATATAACCACCCAGGACATCCTTTTTCTTTCTATCATATGTCCAAAATCTAATAGCATGCTAGCTAACTCAATTACATGGCATTCTTACTCTCTGCCTATGCACACGAGCCCAGACATCTCCTCATCTCTATTAAACACACTCAATGCATACATTGTTATAAAGTGGTTCCATGAAGTTACTCAAGTCATCAAGGTTATATATCACCTTTCAGTTCCCATTAAACACATGCAGATGTTCACCCTTCTCCCATTTTGTTTTATAACTTCCACAACTATGCACCTATTTAACTTCATTATCTCATAGAGTGAGCCATAATCCACTGACTCCCTTTAATCATATTACATTTTCATATTCTTTTGATGGTCACTGAGACCATCAAGTGATTAAGATCTAATTTGACTATAATGGATTCCACCCTTTCTTAAACATTTGTTTCACCTAGATCCCTCTTGAGCCCCCGTCAAACTATATTTTGATTGTATTAGGGTTCCTAACACAAATTTCTTGGTCTTCAGGGGATGTTAGAAGCTCTTACCAATGGAGAGTGGTCGTTCATACCGCTTCCGTGGTGGAGTTCCGGCTTCGTGTTAAGCGTGTAGTGACTGGCTTTGGCTTCCCTCTCTGGTGAGGCTGCGACGGCTTGGTGGGGTCACCGCTAATTGTCGAGTTCTCCGGCATGGTTCCGTCAACCCCGTTAGGTGGTGGCTCGTGTTTCTCTACCCTTTCCAAGTGAGTAAGAGCCTTTCCCACTCCAGGCCAACGCTTGACAGTAGCACGAGGACGGAGGTCTTCACAGTTGAGGTGCTCCGGTAGCGGAACAATCTCGCGTCTCAGTTGTGGGGTTATCTATGAATCCCCTAAGAATGAATGTTGGCTTCTTTTATAGCCAAGAATGTTGGGTGGGGGCTCGAGGTGATAAGACAACTCAGTGTCATACTCCTCTGTGCCAGAGACGTCAGAGGATAGCCATCTTGGGGTTTCAGTAGACCGTAGTGCACAGTCCATCTTCCTCGGATTATCTGTTCAACGACTTGAGAGAAAAGAATGAAGAAAAGGGGAATCCATTTCCTCTCCCTCTAAGTTAGAAGCCCACCACGTAGCGTTTCCTTAATGGTTCCATGGTTTTACTTAAGAGGAATGGCGCTGAGGAACTCCACCTGTCATCTCCCATGCATATAGAATTGGGTTCCTAGGAATCGGTTTCCCACACCCTCAATCCCTCTTTCCTTATTAGCTATCCATTTTCAAAATCTTGGCAATGCCACGTCTCGCCTCCTATGCACACAATGACAATTTTTTTTTTTTAACAAAGAACACTAAATCTATTTTCTTGGATACACATCACCTACTCAACCAGCCATCTTGTAATCTTAAATTTATATATTTATGAAAGTATTGATTTGTCGAATCATGTTTTTAATGTCCCTGTCAGCCTTTATATATATAATATAGTAATATAATATATATATATATATATATATATATATATATATATATATATATATATATATATTATAATTTACTCTTATCAATTACATTAAAGCCGGTGTGTGTATATATATATATATATATATATATATATATATATATATATATATATACATCATGTCAAATCATCTAACTAACTCCCAACTAGGCCATTTAATAACTTAAAAATAATTAGGACCATAATTAAGGTTGCAATTACTCCATAAACTGTGCGGATTTTACAATCCTCCCCCTTACAGAAATTTCATCATCGAAATTTGTCCCAACCCGTGTCATTCGGTGTTAAAAAATTTGAGGTAACGTTTCCTCATCTCCTCCTCCCATTCCCAAGTTGCCTCTCGTTACGAGTGGTTGCTCCATCTTACCTTGATGAAGGGAATCACCCTGTTCCTCAACTGCCGCTCCTCGTGAATCTCTACCAGGATATGCTAGATTACGTGAGAGTCATCATGGAAGTATCTCCTCAACATGGAGATATGGGACACATTATGGACCTGGGCCAAGTCCGAGGGTAGAGCCAATCTTTAAGCCACAACTCTTACTCCGTCCGTGATCTCAAAAGGCCCAATGTAGCGTGGGGTGAGCTTCCCACGCCTCCCAAACCTCATGACTCCCTTTATAGGTAACACTCTCAAGAACACTGCATCACCAACAGGGAACTCTACCTGAGAGCGTTTCCGATCAGCATAACTCTTCTGATGGCTCTGAGCAATCCTCGGCCTCTTCCGGATCATAATGACATGCTCCTCACTCCGTTTAATAAAGTCTAGTTCCTCAAGCTTCCCATCGCCTACCTCCCCCCAACAGATGGGTAATCGGCATGTACTTCCATATAGCGCATCATAAGGTGTCATCTTGATGCTCGCCTGATAACTGTTGTTGTAGGTGAACTCTGCCAAGCATAGACGCTTGTCCCACGCGTCAGTGAAGTCCAAGGCATTTGCCCTCAACATGTCCTCTAAGATCTGAATGGTTGTCTCTGCCTCGCTGTCTGTCTGAGGATTGAAAGCTGTACTAAATCCCATACGGGTACCCATCGCTGCGTGCAAGCTCTCTAAAAATCTCGAAGCAAATCTGGTATCACGATCTGAGGTGATCGACACCAGCACTCCGTGTAGTTGGACAACCTCATCGATGTACAACCAGGCTAGTTGCTCCAATGTAATACCTATCCTCAGAGGTATAAAATGTGCCGACTTAGTCAGTCGGTCCACTATCACCCAAACTGACTCATGTCCCCTCTGAGTACGGGGTAGCCCTGTCATAAAGTCCATGTTGATATGCTCCCACTTTCACTCAAGGATGGGTAAGGGTTGTAACTTCCCTGTCGGCCTCTGATGCTTTGCCTTCACCTGCTGACAGGTAAGGCATCGTGCTACAAATCTTGCGATCTGCTTCTTCATGCCATTCCACCAGAAATGATCCTTCAAAACTCGATACATCTTGGATCCTCCAGGATGGATCACGTTGCTCGAGTAGTGAGCTTCCTCGAGTATGTCTTTCTTAAGCTCTGGAACATTGGGCACGTATACTCGGTCACCATATCTAAGTGTGCCGTCTTCGTCGTTAAGAAATTGTATCGACTCTCCCTGCTTAATCTTGCCCAAGATTTCTCGTAATCTCCTGTGTCGGGGCTGGGCCTCCCAGATCCTCTCCAACAAGGCAGGCCGTATGCATAAACTGTCCATACTGACCTCCATATGTGGCAAAATAACTTTCAACTCCAACCACCTCATGTCCTCCAACAAGGGCCCCTGAGATGTCAAAAGTGCGGCGATCCCATAGTTGGACTTTCTGCTCAAGGCATCTGCCACTACATTAGCCTTGCCCGGGTGGTAATGAATACTCAGGTCATAGTCCTTGATTAACTCCAACTAGCGTCGTTGTCTCATGCTAAGTAAAGATGTATTTGAGGCTCTTTTGATCCGTGTATACCTCACATGGTACACCGTACAAGAAGTGCCTCCAGATTTTCAGTGCAAACACGACCGCTGCTAGCTCCAAGCGTGTGTAGGGTAGCTCTCCTCGTATTGTTTCAACTGACGTGAGGCATAGGCAATGACTCGCCTGGCCCCACGCATCAAGACACCCCAAGCCTGCTTTTACGTGCATCATCAGAGACCGTGTATCCACACCCACTCTGTGGTATGAAAAGGACTGGCGCAGATACTAATCTGTGCTTCAACTCCAGGAAGCTCCTGTCACATGCCTCGGTCCACACAAACCTAGCCCCCTGCCTGGTCAACCTCGTCAGGGGTGCTGCCATACAGGAGAAGCCCTCAACGAATCTCTGAAAGTACCCGGCTAATCCCAAGAAGCTTCGTATCTCCATGACGGTTGTCGATCTCCTCCAATCAACTGCTGCCTCAATCTTCTTGGGGTCTACCGATACTCCAGCACCACTGATAGCATGCCCCAAGAAGGCCACGTTGTCCAACCAGAACTAACACTTGGAGAACATAGCATAAAGCTCATGTTGCCTCAAAGTCTCCAACACTATCCTCAAATGTTCCACTTGTGCCTGGCGACTGTGGGAATAGATAAGTATGTCATCAATGAAGACAACTATGAACCGGTCCAAATATCTTCTGAATACCCAGTTCATCAAATCCATGAACACGGCTGGGGCATTGGTAAGCCGAAACGGCATCACCAAGAACTCATAATGCCCATATCTAGTCCGAAAGGCACTCTTCGGGAGGTCCTCCCTCTGATCCGCACCTGGTGGTATCCGGACATAAAATCTATCTTCGAGAATACCTGCGACCCCATAGCTGATCCATAAGATCATCAATCCTGTGCAATGGGTACTTATTCTTGACTGTCACCTTATTCAGCTCCCTATAGTTGATGCACAGCATCAAGGACCCATCTTTCTTTTTGACAAACAACATTGGAGCTCCCCAGGGTTACATACTCGGTCGGATAAAACCCTTCTCCAGCTCCTTCAGTTCCGCGGATGCCATCCTGTAGTGGCCCTAGACACGGGAGGCATACGAGGAGTTAACTCAATAGAGAATTCCAACTCTCTCTTTTGGGTATGCCCGGTAAATCCTTAGGGAATACATTTGGGTACTTGCTAACTACTGGAACGTCTGTAATGACGGGGCTAATCCTCTGATGAGCCTCAAAAATTGAGGCAAGGTACCCGACAAACCCATCATCAAGCAGCCTCAAAAGGCTGACATTTCCCACACCAACGAGTAATCCATGCTGCCGTGGAAGATGAACTCCTTATCATGGGGCATCCTGAAATGCACTCTCTTCCCGCGACAATCCACAACCGCGTACACGGAAGAGAGCCAATCTATCCCCAGGATAACGTCATAATCTCTCTAGTCCATAACATGTAGATTAGCCGGTAGCTCCCGGCCCTCAATCACCACGGTACATGCTGGCTCCATCTTGCTCACTAATCTGGCCGCCTTTACCGGGGTATCTACAGTTAGCTGGTACAACAACGTCACTACTGGTAGCGAGTGTCTCCGTGCAAATAGTGCGAAAATAAACTAATGTGTAGCACCCGGGTCAAACAAAGTGCAGGCATAAAATGAACTAACCGCAATAGTACCCGCGACGAAGATGGGCGATGCCTGCGCCTCCTCGGTAGCGAGGTGATAGACCCGCCCACAGGTCAGTGGCTTCTGCTGTATTGGCGGCTGACTAGAGGAAGGCGGCTGCATTGCCTTCCCCTTCCTATCTCCTCCGTGCTGCCTCTGCCCTTGAGTACCAGACTGTCTCGAGGCCCCTGATGACCTCTGTGAGTTCTGTGCCCCTCCATCTGCCCCCTATCCAATCTGGGCCTTTGGGCACTGTGTCCTCCTGTGCTCGAGGCTGCCACAAATGAAGCAACCCCGGTGATGCTCGAACACTGAGCCTTCTTCACTTGTGGCCCCCCCCCCCACAAGTGTAGCATTTGATCGGCTCGGAAACACTACCAGAAGAGCCTCTACCTCCAGAGGCGACTGATGATCTGAAGGACCTACTGTACGGCCGCGATTGGTACTCAGACCTCGATCGCTCTACACTCTTGCCAGATGAATGGCCGTTGCTAGCTCCCTGGCTCTTGTCCTTCTTCTTCTCCTTCTGTGGCGGCCCCTGTGGACCCCCTTGACTGGAAGCATCAATGAACTTAGCCCTAGCCACCGCCCTAGAGTAACTGGTGCACATAAATCATATACGATCTTCTTGAGTGACGGCCGGAGACCCCACACAAATCTCCGCACTCTGACGGCCTCGGTCGGCACCATGTCGGGAACAAAAGGAGCTAGGCGATCGAACTCTACCTATTATTGCTCCATCGTCATCCCATCCTGGATAAGATGAGTAAACTGCTGCTCCATTTGCACCAGGCGTCCCTGAGAAAATTATTTCGCATAGAAGGCTGCCTTGAATTCCTTCCATGTCTTGAAGGGTCCTCCCTTCGTGTTTCGTACCTAACCGAGGTACCAATCCTCCGCGCGGCCCTATAGTAGGTAGGTAGCGGTCCAAACTTTCTCGGCCTCATCTGTCTGGACATACTAAAAGGCCTTCTCCAATTCCCTGATCCAGAGTTCTGCCGCCTCGGGGTCAGCAGCTCCCTTAAACGGCTAGGGAGACAGCCTCCTGATCTCCCAAAGTAAAACACCTACCGGTGGCTGGTGCGACTGGTGTTGTAGGAGGGGGTGGCATCTGCTGTTGCCTCTGTTCTCTGATGGGGTATGCATCTCCCTCATCAACTCGAGCATGGTGATGGGGGGTAAGTCTCTTCTCGGGTCTGGGCCTCTCGCCTGGGGCCCTATGACGTTAGACTAAGCAGGCTGTTCTTCTCAACCTCCATTTCCTCAGGAGGTGGGAGTACCTCCTCTGCTGGAGGCGGGGGTACTTCGACTCGTCGGGGTCGTCCCCGTCGTCCTCCACCACGCCTCATGTTGCTTGTGAAGTATTAATAAGATAGAGTTTAAACATCATCATTCATGCCACACAACCATAGTGAGATTCCTCAAACACTGATATTAAGATAAGCAAAATACGATTTTTCAAAACAATAGCAGTTCGTACAACATATATAGTTTGTCGGACTGCTATAACTCCTGACATCAACATACAAACATTGAGGCTGGTCCCTACGGCGTCTCCTGGGTGTAGTCCTCGTCCTGGGCGAACGTAGGGCTTCCCTGCTCTTGTGGCAGCCTACCCATACTTGGACCCGGAGGGTCCCTAGGACAAAACATCATGAGGTAGTAGGGGCTGCTACAGCGTAAATAGCAACTGGGGTCGCCCAGACACTCCTGCCATGGGTGTCTATAGCTTCCGCAGTAGAGGCATATCTCTGTCGTACACTGTGCCGAGCGTTGGTGCCCCCTATAGTAAGGGCACCTCAATACACCACCTCTCCGTACCGGTGGCGCGGGCCGTCTGACACCAGCCTGTATCGCGAGACTCCTACGATACTCCCGTGCATTACTCACTGGTCGGGTCCTCCTCCTTTGGGCCTCGTCCCTTCGTCGCACGCACTGGTCCATATATGCTCTATGCTCTTCCATGTGTGCCCTGTGCTCTTTCATGAATTCGTTGTGTTGTATCATGAATCTCTTGTGACTATCCATCCAGTCCACCTGTCGTACCATCGCCAGGTGCAACCCCCTTGCATGTCCAATCATGAGTGATATGAGCTTATGTAAATCTGGCACCCTCGCCGCAGCTCCTTGGCCTGCCGCAGACCCCACGGGTGACCTATCCGGTCCTGTCCGTCGATGCTCTGACTCCAATGGTACGACGTTCTCCTGGACGACCTCCAACCCGTAAGAACTGTGCCCGCTAGACTAGGAGTTGGACATCGTCAGCTACCGGATAATAACATAGTCAATATCGTTCTATAGCAAACTAGTCTACCCAACCTACTCTCAATCTATCCTAGTTGACTAATGTCACTACGGCAACTCGGGTGTCGATTAAAGACATCGCCAACGCTGCTTTCTTCTCCACCGATATGATCTCGACTACTGATCAGACGTCAAAACCACTGTTAGCATAAAGATGGCCAACCAGAAGCCCTGGCCCTGGTATTCTCTTTCTCAACGGAGATGATCCCGAATCAAATCGGTCGGACAAGTTGTAGAAGAAGCTCCCCTATTCCCATTGATGGCGATCTTATATTAGTCGTCTCCCCCTCTAGAGACGAGCTTGGGGATGTGAATTACTCATCACGACATTGGAGGGAAGGATCATGACGGCGTCTAGGAATTTTTTCTGGTTTCATTCAATGGACACCACCAAGGACAATCCAAGTAGAGACTCAGAAGCAACTGGAAGCGGCCACAATGCAAGATGGAGACACTTAGTTCATGTAGTTCAAGACCCTCTGAATCCTTAATATTGGAGGATCTGCTTGTTGTCCGTCATGTATTAGTAATAGATCGTGAAAGAAAGTTGATGAAAATTTGCTAAACATCAACGATAGTTCTTCAGAGTTCCAAGTTGAATATTTGAGATCAGCTCTCCAAGCAACTGGGATAAAGCACCCAGAATTACAGATCCATAATATTGTGTGTTACGGATATATTTGGTAAGACAGATGTCATTGACCTAGGGACCACCTGTCACACACAGGACCGTGTTTTCTCAGCCACGTAGCATCTTTGGCCACGTGACAATATCACCAAATAACCTTGCACAATTCCGTTCGGCAATAACGTGAGGAATAAATCCTGCGAATAAGTTAAATTGAAATTATAATGTACCCTCTTATACAAGGCTTGAGGTGGAAAAGAGAAGTAAATATCTAACGCCTCTACAGTAAGTAAGCCTTATCCACTTACTACAGTGGGCAGATATTTACTCTACTTGCCTACAGAGCACCTACACGCTAGGCAGATATTTTCCTGCCGCCTTAGAAGATATTCACCTAGCCCACCGCCTTACCCCACCACCTTGCAAGATATTTGCTTGAACCGCCTCTCACTTGCTATAAAAGGAGAGGAAGGACAAAAAGGAAAGGGATCGAAAAAAAAGAAACACTCATTACACATTACACAAAGCATTGCCTAGGACTTCTTGCCCTGGTTTCTGACTTAAGCATCGGACTTAAATCCGGGCAGAAAGACCCAATTCCGATTACTTCTCCTCCTCTTCACAGGTCTATCAGTGGATAATTCCTGACGGAATTGTTGAGTGCCCTCCGCCTCCCCTCGCTGCAAGAAGCGTAAGTAAGCGCCCACACCAACTATAAATATTAGCTTTTTGTCAAAGATCGAGACCGGATCACGAGGCCACAATAGCCAAAGAGTGAGGTGGACCGCTTTGGCATCAACAGCTTAAGCTGGCCGTGGGGACCCTTACGAAAAGCCAAATGACCACTACCAGAGGTCAAAACGAATCCAAGGACAAGGAGCACCTACTAGCCCTGAAAGACCTATCGAACTTGGTGAAGTCCAAAGACATGAAGAAATCCTGTCGGACAATCCACCCATTTTACCCCCATCAGAAAATCCGTCCGTCCAACCCCAAGGGTCCATTCCGGAGTTTTACCTTAAGATGCAGCAACAACTGGAACAATTAGCTCAAGCTGTCCACACTTTGACCCATCCTCCACCTCTTCCCACACAAGCCCCAACACCAAACGTATCAACGGTCCCGTTAGCTAATTCCGAAAGTAAAGGGAGGACAAGAACCCGCACCCATAAGGAGAAAAGAGAAAGAACCGCCTTTTAAGCTTAGCTCGGAACCCTCCGCTCGACGTAGAGAGCAAAGCCGGGCCGCAAGAACCGAGCGGATAAGAGCGGAACAAAATAGCCCATCCATACAAATTGTGGATAGAAGGACCCGTGGCGGGACCTTTCCCAAGAAAACAAGAAATCCAAGCGGCATATCCTCGGTATGTGTTCGCCTTTATCAAGGAGATATTGGAAGAACGAGTTCACGGCGGCTTTAGCCACCTATTATGACCGCATATGAAGGCGTAACCGATCCTTCCCGTCGCTTTGAAGTCTTTTCGATCAAAGATGCTCCTCACTGGAATTACCGGCCTTTCGTATGTGCCGAGCTTTTCCCGCCACCTTAGAGGGAAAAGCGCCAAGACCGGGTTTGTCGATATTCCATCTAGCACAATTACTTCTTTTGATTTTAGTAGATCGCGTTTTAGCCTACTTTGCTAATTACTCAAAGCAAAAAGAAAACTCCGTCTACCCTTTTGCACGTTAAACAGCGAAAGGGAGAAACACTCCAAGCCTATTTAAATCGTTATATAGACGAAACAAGAAATGTTGCGGACCTTCTTCATGAATGGCCGTAACCTTCTTAATGGAGGGACTGTTAGACTCCCCCTTTCGTTTCTCCCTCACTTTGGATCCACCAAAGACAATTCCCGCCCTTATGAGCCATGCCCAAAAATACATCAATTCCGATGAAATTTATACAGGTTGGGAAGAAGAGACTCGACGTGGGCCTGTAGACACCCTAAAAGGAAAAACCTACCAAAGTGTCAACAGAAGGCCCCCGGATATACGGAAGGAAAGAAGATCATATAAGGATGACAGGGGCACAAACAGAAATCTGGAAACCTCAACACGCCCTCAACGACATATGCTGCAGCCCGAGAACCTACAAAGGAAGGAAAGATTGTTAAATATGATCATCATACCCCACTGAATCAAACCAGAAGCCACATCCTTATGCAAACCAAAGAGCAAAAGCTTCTGACATGGCCAGAGCCTGCGAGAAATACAGAACGGCAAAAGAATAGTAAGAGGTATTTCCAGTTTCATCAATCTAAAGGACACGACACGGAAAAGTGCACCCACTTGATGAATTCGATAGAGGATGTCGTTCGAAGAGGACAGTTGGAGCGATATATCAACCTTGAGATTCAGGAGGAACCTGAAGCTTCACAGCCTGAAGAAGAAAAAGGGGAGATGGTGGGGTTTATTAGTGGTGGCCCTGGTTGTGGAGGGGAAAGTTCCGCCTCTCGAAAAAGTTATGCCCGAATGGTGGGAACGACGCAAGAGACAGAAACACCACGAAGAAGGTCTCGACCCGCGGCTCCCATCATTTTTTATGATAACGATGTTAGTAAAGTTCGTCACCCCTATGATGACGCTACCGGTTATTGCCATCAAGGTCTCGGTTTCCAAATGAAGAGAGTTACGATAGAGCGGTGGAAGTTCAGTTGACATCCTCTTCCGGAGTGCTTTCGAAAGAATGAGGTATGACACGGATGATTTACTTCCTGTAAAATCATCCTTAGTAGGGTTCTCCGGAGGGGTGATACAGCCAGAAGGAATGATCTCTCTACCACTTACAGTAGGAAACTCACCACGATCATCAACCGTGACAACGAAATTCTTGGTTGTACGCTGTGCTTCAAGTTATAACGTGATCCTTGGCAGGCCAACCCTCAACGCCTTGAAAGCCATCATCTCTACTTACCATCTTCTCCTCAAATTCCCAACTGAGAGTGGTAGTGGAGAGGTAAGAGGAGACCAACCCTTAGCTCGGCAATGTTACGTCTCGACCCTCAAAGGGAAAATCCTAAATAAAAGGTAAACAAAGGTTTCAGAAGCCATGCTAGTCAGTAGAATAGCCGAACGGGAAGATGAAGGACTTCGACCTACACCAGTTGAAGAATTGCTAACAGTTCCCATAGACGCTAATCCGCAGCGTAACCGCACGCAGTGCAGATTGGGGCAAACTTAGCAACCGCACAGCAAGAAGACCTCATGAGGGTATTAAGGGCAAATTCTGATCTCTTCGCTTGGTCATCAGAAGATATGCCAGGCGTAAAACGCGAGATCATAGAACACCGCCTTAATGTAGATCAGTCATTTAGGCCTATGAAAATGTAAAAAGAAGAAATTCCGCTCGAGAAAGCGCGCGTAAGGCCGCAGAGGAAGAAGTATCGAACCTCCTAAAGGCTAAGTTTATCCGAGAGGTGTATTACCCAGATTGGTTGGTCAATGTTGTTCTAGTAAAAAAGCCGTCCGGAAAATGGAGAATGTGCGTTGATTTCACAGACTTGAACAAGGCTTGTCCAAAAGATTCGTTTCCTTTGCCATCAATTGATGGTTTGGTTGACTCTACAACGGGGCATGAGATGCTGAGTTTCTTAGACGCCTTTTTAGGCTACAACCAAATCCGAATGGCCAAAGGTGACGAAGAAAAAACATCCTTCATCACAAGCACTGGAACTTACTGCTACACGGTGATGCCGTTCGGCCTGAAAAATGCTGGAGCCACCTTCCAAAGGCTCATAAATATAGTCTTCAAAGAGCACATTGGTAGAAATGTTGACGCGTATATAGATGATATCCTGGTGAAGAGCCGAAAAGCCGATGAACATCTATCAGACTTACAAGAGGCTTTTCAGTCACTCCGGAGTTACACAATGTGGTTAAACCCGAATAAATGTTCCTTCGGTGTTCGATCAGGGAAGTTCTTGGGATTTATCTTGACACAAAGAGGAATAGAGGCAAATCCAGAAAAGATCAAAGCTATTCTTGACATGGGATCGCCCAAGAGTCTTCAAGAAATTCAACGGCTTAATGGACGCCTTGCGGCACTTGGCAGGTTCATCTCCAAAGCCGGAGAGAAAAATCTCCCGCTTTTTCAAGCCCTGCGAAAAGCGCCAAAAATGGATTGGACGGAGGAATACGAAAAAGCCTTTCAAGGGCTTAAAAATTATCTCCGATCGCCTCAGCTATTGGCTAAGCCGCAAGTGGGAGAAGAACTCTACATCTATTTGGCCGTTGCCCCACGAGCAGTGAGCGCGATTCTTTTGAGAGAAGATAACGGAGTTCAAAAGCCAGTCTACTACACAAGTAAGATCCTTAACGATGCGGAATCAAGATATCTGCCACTTGAAAAATTGGCCTTTGCTCTTATTACATCTGCGCGAAGATTGAGACCATATTTTCAAGCCCACAGGATCACGATATTGACTGATCAACAACTAAAGCAAGTTCTTCATAAACCGGAAAATTCCGGACGCCTAGCCAAGTGGGTAATAGAATTAGGCGAGTTTGATCTCACCTACAAACCCCGAACGGCAATCAAGGCCCAAGTACTGGCCGATTTCATCGCAGAATTAACTTTTCCTGCGAATGAGGGCGAACTCCCTTCACAGAATCCAGAAGAGTGTCTTAGCATCCCGTGGTCTTTATACGTTGATGTGTAAGAATCGAGGAAAGGTCGTGAGTGTGTTTTGTCCTTTATTCTCCTTCTAAATGGAAGATGGCGACGGTGCTCAAGTTCCAATTCCGAGCGACTAACAATGAGGCCGAATATGAAGCACTCCTTGCCGGATTACACCTGGCCCGGGGGCTTGGAATTCAGCGTCTGCATGTGTATTCCGATTCGCAGCTAGTCGTGAGCCACACCCTAGGCAGCTTTGAAGCAAAAGAAAAGAACATGATCAAATACCAAGCCATAGTGAGGAAAATAGTACCATGCTTCGCCTATTTCCAGATTGAGAAAATTTGTTGAGCGCAAAACGAAGAAGCGGACGCCTTATCCAAAAAGGCCACAGCGCCAAACGGAGATACAAAATCCTTTTTTAACCTGCAGTACCTTCCCACAAAGACTATCGATAGACTAGAAGGAGAGGTACAAAGTGTGGCCGAAGAGCCAAGTTGGATGGATCCCATAAAAAGTTTCCTACAAGGTGGGCCTGCGCCACCCAACAAAGTGGAGGCCCGACGGATCGCTTACAAATCAGCTCAATACACCATCATCAACGAAAGCCTGTACAAAAGGTCCTACACACAACCTTTCTTGCGATGCTTACATCCTAAAGAAGCTAGCTATATCCTTCAAGAAATTCATGAGGGCATCGGCGGTGGTCACATAGGAGGCAAAGCCTTGAGTTACAAAGTCTTGCGGCAAGGTTATTACTGGCCAACGCTAACTCAAGATGCAATAAGCGTTCGCTTCGGAAATGTGATGCACCAAATGGCATTCTAAAATTCAGAGACGACCACCGGCACCACTTACGCCAATTATCAGTCCGCGACCGTTTGCTATTTGGGGGGTTGATCATTTAGGGCCATTCCCTACTTCGATCCGGCAACTGAAGTTCCTAATAGTCGCTATAGACTACTTCACCAAATGGGTGGAAGTTGAGCCCTTAGCCAAGATCACGGATAAAGCTTGCCAGGGATTCTTATGGCGAACGGTCATCTACCGATTCGAAATTCCAGTCGCCTTCATCTCCGATAATGGGCGACAGTTTGATAACCAGGCTTTCAGGAGTTTCTGTTCTGAACTCGGAATTGAATCCAGATTGACTTCTGTGACACATCCCCAAGCCAACGGCCAGGTAGAAGTGACAAACCGTACCTTACTCCAGACTCTGAAAACCCGGGTATCCAAAAATGGAACCAATTGGGTGGAAGAAATTCCGAGCGCCCTTTGGGCCTACAGGACAACTACCAGAACTCCCACAGGGGAAAGTCCATTTTCTCTTACTTACGGGGCCGAAGCCGTCATTCCCGCAGAAATAGGAATGCCTACTTTGCGAACACAGCAGAAGTTCTCGTCAGAAGAAAATGAGAAAAATCTCCGAGCGGAACTAGACCTACTTGAAGAACGTAAGAGAAATGGCGTAAATAAAGGCCATTGCCTATCGCCAAAGAATCAAAAGGTTCTACGACACAAGGGTAAAAAGAGTCTTCTTCCAAATCGGCGATCTGGTTTTAAGAGAAAATGAATTCCAGGGAAACAAAAGCCGAACGGGGAAGCTAACTCCTAACTGGGAAGGCCCTTACGTGCAACAAAGAATGCGTCCGAGTGACACCTATTATCTAGTAAATATATGGACGGAAAACGCCAAGCTCAGCCCATTCCATGCCGAACACTTACGACGCTACTATCAATGAGTTACTCAGAGTCGTCTCTTAAATTTCATGGAGTAAAGCTCAAGTCTTTTTTATTCTCCACTAAAATGCGGTGAAATTCCCATTCCACTAAAATGCGGTGAAATTCTCATTCCATTAAAATACGGTGAAATTCCCATTCTACTAAAATGTGGTGAAATTCCCATTCCTAAAAGACGAGTCGGAATTATCTTACACAGATAAACAACAACTCTCAAAAGACAAAAATCCTGATCGAAGTATGAGGCAACAATCTCATTCATGAAGGCGAGTACCTCACTCAACAAAGTCCCATGATTGGACTAAGGACTCGTTACGAAGTTTACAAGCCAAAGGAAGAATAAAGAAGTTCGCGACTTTCTTACATGGTTCAAAGACAACCATCACTCGGAAATAGACCTTCACCAAAATAAAGGTTTGCATTTCATTCATATGAATAGAAATTACATTTCCAAGTGATTGAGAACTTACAAAAACGTTCATAAAAGAAAACATCCTAAGAGCTAGGGCCCCCAGGGCAGCCACCTGCTTCTGAAGGAACTTGGGTAGAAGGCTCCAAGGTAGCGGGGACAGGAGCCTCTGGAGTCTTGATAACTTGTTGCTCTTCACTCAAGTGAACTTCTTCAAAACTCCAACCAGCCCCATAGACAAAACTTCCAGAGGGAGGAAAGTGATGGCCCACTTGTTGCACCACGGAATATATACGAAAGTGGCTCCATCTCTAACTTTCGCCCTAAGCCGGGCAACCTCCTTCTCTAATTTGTCCGCTTCTATTAAATCCTTAATTTCTTGCGAAGTCGGATTTAGGAGCCTTCAAGCGGGAAGCCAAATCTTCTTTCAAGATGACACGCTCCCCTTTATTTCCGCCTAACTCATTTTGTACTACGCAGTAAGCTCAAGCCTTTCATCTTTAGGTCCCATCGAGCGGCCACTGCTCATCCCGAAGTCGATTGAAGTTCCTTCTTCAAACCGCTGGATTCATTTTGTAACCCTTTGATAGCCTCCTCGCCAGTAAGAAGAGAACCGTTAGAAGCATGATAATTGGGCCGCTAAATCGGCCTTCTCCTTTCCATAGCGGCCACCGCCAAGAACCGCTCGGACTTATCTCGCTCAAGGGCCCGGATAGCATCAAGCTGTTCTTTCTCCTTCTCTTCCAAGGCCGCCACCCTAGAGCTTAATTGGGCGATGTCTGCCCTATTCATTTCCATCTTTGCCAAATCTTCTTGGCAAAGATTGCCGACTCGGTCCGCCCAGTGTGCAGTCTACAGAATAACAAGACATTCGTAAAAAACGCGCCAAGTTTAGAAGTAAAAGGAAATGTGAGAATAACCCTTACTAGCATGGCCGAGCGGAATAGTTGATAAGTGGCCTCTTCCCTCCCAGCCCTCCGGAGTTTTGTGGAGAGCTGCTCGGGCCTCATGGCCATCAAAACGTCCTTTACGGACCCAGTGTCGTGAAAAGGAGTATCCTCAGAAGATAACTCCTTTTGCTTAGTGGCAGATCCCTTTAAAACTGAATCCGCCACTTTTAATTTGTCTAAAAGGGCCGCTTCTCCCGCCTCCGCCTGTAAAATAGAACCTAAGTTAAAAATTATACCCGTAGAAAAAATATATATAGAAATTCTCACCTCTATGAGAAGGATGTCCTCCGGCCGGCTAGAAGAAGGACCCTCGAAAATTGGGGACAATGCCAGGCGGACCTCTTCCACACGAACCTCTTCCTGAGGCACCCCCACCTGTTCTTCTGCAATTCCGGGACCTGATACGTCCTCGGAATTCTTTCTCTTGGTCCTCCTCTCCTGTGAGGACCCTGCACCCTTCTTGGAAGAATCCGTCTCCTTTCTCTTCCTCTTCTTTCTTTCCTCCTTGGAGGTATCAGCCCCTTGGCAAGTACCACTTCCTTCTTCTTCCGCCCGCGAGGCAAGGGCGGGTGAACTTCGCCCTCGAAAGAGGCCAAAAGACCCTTAACATAGCTTAGGTTCTCATCCTCCATCGGATTTCCTACAAAACAAGGGCCAAAACGAGTCAGTTACCGTAGTTAAAAATCAGACTAGCAAGATACACGAATAATGCCTACCGGCGGACACTATTAAAAGACATTTAACAAGGTTTTCCTTTGTCAAGAACTCATCCATGTACACTTTGGATAGCCCAGTCATTGACTTAAAAAGAACCTCCTCTTCTCCCGTCATTTCCTCACAAGCGATGTCCGTTCGGGGAACCTCCCACTTTGTTCGGACATCCCACTCGGACTTACTTTTGACAAAGAAGAATTTATTCTTCCATCGCTTAATGGAAGAAGGAACTTTCCCTAAAAATTTCCTCCCAGAACGGGTCGAAAAATAATACCAATCGGCGTTAGACTCTAGGCATAGGCTAAAAAGCATACGGAACCAACTGACGGTCGGACTTATTCCGTAATGCTTGAAAACAATAACAAAGCCGTTCAAAAGTCTCCAAGAATTTGGGGCCAACTGTGAGGGACACAAATGATACTCTTCTAGTATTGCCTTAACAAAATAAGAAAAAGGAAGCCTAAGGCCACCCAATAGCGCATCTTGATAGATGGCTATCTCTCCTTCCCTAGGAGAACTTGCCCTCTCCCCAGAACAGGGAACCCTAACCTCAAACGAGGATGTGATTTATCTCATACTTCGCTACCAGGCTATCTACTTCCTTTTGTCCAAGAAGACTTATGAATGTGTCCGAACCCCTACCCGTTGCCCTAGAAGCAGGATGAACCCGCGAACCCTGAACCGGGACGCCTCCAAGTTCACCCGGAATCGCCGGGATCGCAACAGAAACCGCAGGGTTGGACTGAGAAGGGATCGAGGGCTCATGAGAAGAACTAGAGGAGGGAGAAGTAGCGCTAGAAGTGGCGCTAGCCATTACCTTAGGAAAGAAAAAGATAACACAAACACAGAAAACTCGAAACCAGAGCTCGCCGGAGAAGAAGAAGAAATCTTAGGAAGCAGACACGATTCAACTTTCGAAATAAACCTTATTCGGCCTGTATGATTTTGCATATATATGAAAAGCAACGAATCCCTGGCCGTTAGATCTCAGTGTTACATTCCGATCAAAACCGTCGAACCAAAGGTCCCCAAATCCTGACCGTTCAAATAAGCCATTATTGCTCCTCCAAGAAATCCGTCACGCCAAGATACCAAACGCCGCTGACACATATTGGTAATCGGCCATCATGCTGTTGACAAAACGCACACCGCGCATGTCACGCCATATTCCCCCTTTAATGTGAAACAGTGCCAAAGACACATGTCCCTCAAAGAAATAATGAGCACAATACCATAGGACCAACACCATAAAAGACAAAACACGCGTTCCAACATAGGATCGCCAGTGAAGGTCATAAAAACGCCAAAGGATTTACAAGTAAAATGACAAACACCATTTATTCAGGCTACATGACGAACGCAGACAAAGCAAAAATAACAAAAACATGTTATCCGACGGACTAAAGTTAAAAATCCGCGGATTCGTCCGAAGCCACGCTCGAATGAGACTCGGAGGAGATGCACGGACTCCTGCAACCGTCACTATCCTCGTTCCCACTAGGAGAACCTGGATCAAAGACGGGCTAAGGTAGGGACCCACTTCTCTACGGCAGGAGTCGCCTCCAAACATCTCAAATTCAAGCCGCATACACCCTCGTGATAAGTGACAACTAAAAGGTCCCCGCCTCCATGCCGTGATCAACATGAAAAGCCTCCCACCCCGCATCGATGCATATCTCACTGGGTCCTCGTTAACCAATAGAACGCCCCCGCCACACACAAAATTGCCGGACTTACTAGGTGGATAAACCCAGTCCTTAATTCCGACAGATGTTCGTGAAAGGAGCTAGGAATTCGCAAGTGGAGAGAGCATTGGCTAAAAGTGAAGAATTTATAAAAAGACAAACGTTGAGCCATGATACAAAAGATTTCTGACTATGAACATTACCCCTACAAGCCCTTAAGTAGAAAAATAGGCGCAAATGTCGGAGAAAAATCTACTTCGATAACAGCGCAAAGAGAACACAGTAACCGTCGGTCACCTATTAAAAACACGTATACCATAGCCATAGACGAAGCCCACTCCTACATAGACGTGCCAACTAAGAAGAATACTTGTTCTCGAACCAAGCGAAACGCGTCACATTAGCTCACCACTCGCCGATTCTTGAACAAAGTACATTGTAGGGGACTAGTGTTACGGATATATTTGGTAAGACAGATGTCATTGACCTAGGGACCACTGTCACACACAGATCAGTGTTTTCTCAGCCACGTAGCATCTTTGGCCACGTGACAATATCACCAAATAACCTTGCACAATTCCGTTCGGCAATAACGTGAGGAATAAATCCTGTGAATAAGTCCGTCGGAATTATAACAGCCCTCTTATACAAGGCGTGAGGTGGAAGAAGAGAAGTAAATATCTAACGCCTCTACAGTAAGTAAGCCTTATCCACTTACTACAGTGGGCAGATATTTACTCTACTTGCCTACAGAGCACCTACACGCTATTCAGATATTTTCCTGCCTCCTTAGAAGATATTCACCTAGCCCACCGCCTTACCCCACCGCCTTGCAAGATATTTGCTTGAACCGCCTCTCACTTGCTATAAAAGGAGAGGAAGGACAAAAAGGAAAGGGACCGAAAAAAAAGAAACACTCATTACACATTACACAAAGCATTGCCTAGGACTTCTTGCCCTGGTTTCTGACTTAAGCATCGGAGTTAAATCCGGGCAGAAAGGCCCAATTCCGATTACTTCTCCTCCTCTTCACAGGTCTATCAGTGGATAATTCCGGACGGAATTGCTGAGTGCCCTCCGCGTCTCCCTGTTCGCAAGCAGAAGTAAGCGTCCACACCAACTATAAATATTAACCGTTTGTCAAAGGCTGAGACCAGATCACGAGGCCACAGTAGCCAAAGAGTGAGGTGGACCAGTTTTTGGCATCAACATTGTGCATATTCAGTTTGCTCATGAATTGGTTAAATTGGCAACCTGAAGAGGAATGAACCAGAGCAAAGAAAAGTTGTCCTTGAATCAAAGCTGAAAATGTAGAAGGCTGAGATCTTTGAATTAAAGGCAAGCCTCAGAGACCAAAGGAATTTATGTTAGGCAAACTTCATAGACGATGAGACTTAGCCGCTGAGTATTTCATAGGAGAAATGGGAATAAGAAGATGATGATGGAGAAGGAAAGTTGACAGTCAACACCAAATATTCAGTTGTGTGTAACAGGCTATTGATGAATGTGTGCAAGATGAGGAACACCACAACTAGCCAGTAAATTCTAGGCACACCATCCTTATACTCGTGCTCTCAAAGCCAAGCATGGCAGTGCTATCCCTTTCTGAATACCAGATCTCCCATTCAGATCTGCCTCCATGTGCTCGCTAGGTTTCCAATAAGTTCATGCTCCCATCTGCTATTGAGGGAATTATCAGCTATAACCAAAGTGCATATGAGATTTGAGAATGCTGAGTTTGCTTTCTGAGGATTAGCAGGGGTTACTTTGTAGAAGTTGGATGCCTTCCTGCGATCCAAACATCTTGAAGCTTCACTCTCCGGAGAAATTTCTAAAATTTTAGCGACGTTGACAAAAATTGCTTTTAGAAGCTCTATCTTGCAGCAATCGAACTCGACTATTGGAAGACCAGAGAGATTCGAGGGCGAACTTGATGTCTGCTTTTGAAAGGAGGATGATGATATTTTTATTGTGGAAATAAGATGTGTGGTCTTGTGTAAAATAGAAATAGTTTTTAATAATGGAGATTATTCAAATAAAATGTTCTCATGCACATAATCTGTTTGTTGAAATGCACCAAAGAAGATTTTAAGTTGCTACAGCCTTGCAGATGGATATGCAATCCCATTGTAGAAGGCCTCCTAGCAATTTTTAATCTGATCTAGTTGCTAATGTATTTGTGATCGTGCAGCAAGCAAGGAGATTGATTGCAACCAACTAGCCTATGGTGAAGATCAGCTTCAATACAAGAAAAACATATAAGATTGTTCTCATCTTCAAGATTGCAACTCCCCTACAAATCCATAAAGAGAAGCTCCACTGAATATGTTTGAGATTTTAACTCATGCCAAAACTCAAGACCTCTGCAGAAATCTCAACTCAACTATTGTTACCAGAGAAGAGGTTGAGGATTATTTACTTTTGTATATATTATATGCAAGCAAAGTATAGTCAACCAGAGCATGAACAATACAAACATTACTAGCCCGGTGGAAAAAAAAAAATTTATGTATAATCCCACATGACCAGCCAATGCATGAGGACAAAGACAAGTTCTGCCATGGAGGATCTCCTCACTGGTTCAATATCGAGGGGTTAGAGCCATCTTTGTTGTAGGGAAGCTATAGGAAAGACTGGAAGGAGATGTTTGGAAACACATTAACAAGTTTTATCTCACTGAAGGAGCATCAAAATTAGTTGACTTCCATTGGGTATGCTTATACTTGTCATCAAGAATAAAGAAGCTGATGAGTAGTAAAGAAAATGGTTAATCTTTGTCTACGAAATGCAATACCTGACTTGGTCATGGTTCAAATGTTCAAAGCCTTGAAATTACTGCATCCTTTGATCTTAGGTGTGACTGTGAATGAAGAAAATTAAAATTGCTATGTATGATTGTAAAAAAATTGTAGATAAAGCATTTCAAAACAATGCCAAATGCTTAGTTGTATAAAGTGCCATATAGATGTTCGATGAAATGCTTCAAAAGAAGTAATTTTTCTTAAAAGAGAGATCCCTTTCTCTGAGGATGCAAAGGTGTTGTTGAAGGCCAATTGTTTTTTTTGCCCGTGTGAACGACTGGCTAGGCCAGAGGCTCTCAAGAAACAAAGGATGGGAATGCCCTGGGTTCGACTCTGCGGCAAAGCGAGCGTGCAACTCGTGCACAGCAAATACAGTGCCATCGTGCGGAGCGCCACAGAGAAGTTCCCCCGCATGCTCGAACCCACGTTGTTGAAGGGCAATTGTTGAGCTTGAGGGTTCCTCCAATAATAAGCACTGTGGAGTGACTCTTGGGTTTTTAGGTCCAAGCTTTGTTGCTTGTTGATGCATGTCTTCGTATCTAAAAATATATAATCAAAAATTGATCCATCTATCAATAAAAAAAAAGCATATAAAAATTTATGGGCGGTCATCTGTTAGATGCTTCTTATACTTTTCATGTCACCATTGTAGAGGCAATAACAAATTACTTATAGTGAGAATGTCCATTGGCTAGTCAAAGTGATAATTAAAAAGAAAATAATTCGTCTATTATTGAATGGTCATCAGAATGTTGGGACATCTAATCCATTTACATGTTTTGAGTGGGAATGATATATGGACATGAGGCCCTCTATTACATCTGTGCATCTTCAATGCAAAAAGCTATATAAAATGAATGATTTCTCTCTTGTTAAAAAATAAAAGGTATAATCCTCAAAATAGTCCCACTATTTTAACTAAGTGGCATTTTTAGTCCCTCTAATACTATTTGAACATTTTATCTCCCTCTATTTTTTTATTTCAATCTATTTAGTCCCTTTGTCAAACAGGAGTTAAATTTCTCGTTAACTTATGCTAATGTGGCTTTTTATAATATTTAAAAACTATTTATAAAATAATAATAATAATAAAATGAGTACCGGATCCGGATGATGATAACGGATCCAAACCCTTAGTTATCATCATCCGGATCCGAACCTGGTACTCATTTTATTATTTTTTATTTTTTAAAAATAATATTTTAATATTATAAAAAGCCACATCAGTAGAAGTTAACAGAAAATTTAACTTCCATTTGACAGAGGGACTAAATGGATAGAACTCAAAAAATAAAGGGAGATAAAAGGCTTAAATTATATTAGAAGGACTAAAAGGGCCATTTAGTTAAAATAGAATGACTATTTTGAGGATTATAACAAAATAAAATAAAATAATGTTTAAGTTTATATTAGCTAGCTTAAGGCCTATGATTTGGAAAGGTCAATAAATAAAAATAAAAAATAAAAAGAGAAGCCAAGCCAGAAAGTAGAGGTGGGCAGTAGGTTAACCGGCCCTCTATTGTGACTCCGCCTAAGAAAATCCGGACCCTAACCTAAGATGGGTGCAAGGTTAACCCGGACGGGTCGGGTTGACTCAGCCGGACTCGACAGTCACTGTGTCACCTTTGGGTGACAGAATCGCCGCCGCATTTGGTAGAACGGTTGGCCGAACCCGCCGGTTTTTCAAATTTTTTTAATTTTTAAAAATATGTAAATGTTCATTAAAAAATAGTAAAAAAATAGCAAAAAATGTTAAAAAATTAAAAAAAAAACTATGATATTTTGATATAAAAATAGAATGAGAAAAAAATTTAAAAAATTGAAAACTCTAAAATTCATTATCCTACACTCATTATTCAAATATTAAGAAAACCAAAAAAAATTATATAAAAAAAACATATAAATGACAAGCTACTTAAAAAATAAGGAAATAGTCAAATAACCATAAAAAAACCTTCATTATTGACAACTAGAGAAGACAAAAATCTCTCTTGAAGGGAAAAAATCAATCTATAAAATTTATTATCCTATACTAATTATTCAAAAATTAAGAAAATAAAAAAAATATAAAATCACAAAAGAGCATATAAATGGCAAACTACTTAAAATTAAGGAATTAACCATAAAAAGCCTTCATTATTGACAATCAAAGAAGGCAAAAATCTCTCATGAATGAAAAAAAAATCAATCTATAAAATTCACTCCTATTTAATTATTTAAACATTAAAAAAACCAAAAAAAATTATAAAATCACCTATAAAATTCAATCTATAAAATTCACTCATATATTAATTATTAAGTTAATACTATAAACAACGTGCCGAAATCAACTCAAAATTATATTTTTTTATTATAAAACCCCCAAATTTCTCCAAATTAAATAGAGAGAGAGAGAGAGAGAGAGAGAGAGAGAGAGAGAGAGAGAGAGGGAGAGGGAGGGGTGTAGAAATAGAATGGGAGAAAAAATTTGAGTGAATTATGGAGGAATGAGATAATTAAGTTTATTAAAAAAAAATTTAATTATTGTAACCTTAATTAAAGCATCGGTTTGATTGAAAAGAAAGAAACAAAAATCATAATTTCCACTTTTATAAGTTTCCAAGAACATTAAGTAATAAATTAATAAAAAAAATTTAAAATGTTTAGGTGAACTAGAATCGAACTTTTTATAGTATTAAATTACTACTATAAACAATGGGCTGAAATCACTTCAAATTTTTATTTTATCATTAAAACCCATAAATTTCTCCAAATTATATATATATATATATATATATATATATATATATATATAGAGAGAGAGAGAGAGAGAGAGAGAGAGAGAGAGAGAGAGAAAGGGCCATCTTCTTCTTCTAGAGCTGAGAATAACCAAAGAAGAAGAAGAAGAAGAAGAAGCAGATAGATAGGTAGCTTGTTTGTTCTTCTTCTAGCTCCATCTTTCATCATCTCTCAAGAAGCTGTGAAACCTTTCATGGATACTGCTCAGTGGCCTCAGGTATATATGTGATCCATAATTCAGGATCATCTTCTTTCTAATTCCATCTGTCTTTCTCTGTATGTATCTCTGCAAAAGAGAGAGAGAGAGAGAGAGAGAGAGATGGGGAGAGAGAGAGAGAGAGAGAGAGTCATGTCCCAGGTCCTTCCGACCAAGGGCTGGACCACCGTCTACTGAATGGGAGAAAGAGCGGCAAAAAACATGTGGCAAACCAGGATGGCGAGGCTCAAGGCGGGGCGGATGGCCGCTGAGCTCGCAGAAGTGCTTCAGGTGTGGAGTGCGTGGCCACAGGGCACGCGACTGCAGAAACCCTGTAATCTGTTTCAAATGTGGAGGAGTGGGTCATAGGTCGTTCGACTGCCCAAGGAGAAAGGCGGATGACCCGGAGAATCACAGGGGACACGGTGTAGGGCGTAAAGGCGGGCTGAAAATGGGAAACTCAACCGGGATTGGGGGGAAGGGCTATACAGGCCGGAGATGTGAGAACACTATGGCGCAGAGTGGAGTAAAGCCATGGAGTATGGCGGGCATGGTGGAAGTAGCTGTGCCAGGTTTAACTAGTGGAGAGGTGGAGCTGCTACAGTCTGCGGTGGTGATAGAGATGCGTGATAGGGAGGGTGAGCGCCTCTCAGAGGAGGACATCCGAGCATACATGACAAATACGTGGGGGATATGGCCGGGAGTAATTGTTTGCTCGGTGAGTGGTCGGTTCCTTCTGGAGTGCCCATCAGCAACATGGAAGGAAGCTGTGATGAAATGGGGTGAGGTGGAGATTGGAGGTGTCAAAGTAAAGTTTGGAGCGTGGAAAGACGAGGATATCGGGGTGAAGGGCGGTGAAAGGGTATTCCTCCGGCTGACTGATGTCCCACTATGTTGTAGGAGGTGGGAAGGCTTACTACAAGGCGTATCGGAGGTGGGGCTTTTGCTTGGTTGGGTGGAGGGCGTGGGGCTACACAGGTATTCCAGAAGGGTTGTGGTAGAAGTGTGGGTGCGGGAAGGAGCCACGGTCCCGGAGGGGTGGTGGTGGATGGTGCGAGGGAGAAGAACCTGGGTAAATTGTGAAGTGCTACAGAAGGGCGACAGTATGGTGGAGGCGTCTGGAGACCTCAACGGCGTTGCAAGACAAGGAAATTCACCAGCACGGCGGAGAGCGATGAAGCGGTGGTGGGAGGCTCGAGGCAGGTCACGTCAGCAGAAGTCAAACAGTCTGACAGAGTGGCTTATCACAAACAGAGGGTTGGGAATGGTGTGCAAAAAAGGTGGGTGAAACGATCCAGGGAGAGGCAAAAGGGAATCGTAATCGTGGGGCTGGGGGAAGCCGATTGTCAGGAAACGAACGACTCCCCAGGCGTGGAAATAGAGGATGGCGCTGGGGTTAAGGCGGTGCAAGGTGTACACGGCAAGAGAAGCATGGATGAAGAGAATATGCTACAGGCGCACCCTGGACACGAAGAGTCAAGTGACAGAAGGCCTGATGGGGAGTTTGAAAATTCAAATGCTGGGGAGCACGACAGGGACAGGGACTTGCAAGAGGAGACACTGGATAGAACCCAGGGGACACAAGGAAATGAGCAGAATGCCCAAGAACCCATAGAGAATGGGGCAAGGGATAATATGTATATGATGGATGAGCAGAGAGGAGACCAAGTCAGGGGGTTCTCGGCATGGCCGAATGAAAAGATTGTGCAGCTTTGCATGGATTCAGGGCTTACATTGGGAAAGAAGGACACAGGCCCGTTGAAGCTGGTGGAGCTACTCCGACGAATGGAAAGAGCAAGGTCAGGAGGCAGGGAAGGGGCGCAAAAGGAGTGATGATCATAGCATCTTGGAATATTAGAGGCCTACGGGGCCCGGAGAAGAGGACAGCAGTTCAAGGGTTGATCGAATGCAAGAAGGTAGACGTGATGCTCATACAGGAGACAAAGATGGAGGTGTATCAAATGAGGGTGTTGAGGGCCATGGGGAGATCTCGGATAAAGGGGTGGAAAGGCTTGCCTGCAAGGGGCCTGGCTGGTGGTATCCTCACAGGATGGAATACGAGGAAGCTGAAAATTGTTGATTCAAGGGAGGGGCGATTCTGTATTGCTACGGTGTTCGAATGTCTGAGAGGAAAGAAGCAATGGATGGTACTCAATGTATATGCACCACACTCCAGGGCGGAGGTTCAGGAGTTTTGGAGGGAAGCTGCTGATATGGCAATGGTATGGGGGGTGCCATGGATACTGGTGGGGGATCTAAATGCAACAATGCACCAAGATGAAAGGGAGGGTTGTGTTGGGAGCCGATGGGCAATGGAAGAATTGGTGTGTGCTGTGGATAGATTACAACTGCGAGATGTGCCTATGATGGGGAGGAGGTTCACCTGGTCCAGTGGGAAGCGGAAGCCGGCTTTCGCTAGGCTGGACAGGTTTTTGATCTCGGGGCCATGGGAGGAGTTGTTTCCAAAGGCATGGTTGGAAGCGTGGCCTCGGGTGGAATCCGATCATGTCCCTATTGCAATGAATACAGGGATGAGTGAGAGAAGAAGCCAGATGTTCAGGGTGGAGCAATATTGGTTTGAAGAGGAGGATTTTGAAAGGAATGTGGAAGCATGGTGGGCAGCCCCACCCAGCACAGTGACTTGGAAGAATCGAATGCGAGAGCTGGGAAAGAAAATGAGGCAGTGGAGCAAGGAGAAAGTGGGGAATGTCTTTCAGAAGAAGCGGGCGTGGATGCAAATTGTTCAAGAGCTTGACACAAAGAGTGAGGAAGGTGAATTATCAGAATTGGAGATGGCATGCTGGCAGAAGGCAAAGGAGGAATTGAGGAAGACACAGAAGCAGGAGGAACTCATATGGAGTCAGAGAGCAAGGGATAGATGGGTACGTGAGGGGGATGCGAACACTGCCTACTTCCATAAGTTGGCAAATGGGAGAAGACGCCAGAATATGATTACATCGATACAGCACGGGGAAAGGGACATAACTAATCAGGAAGAGATCAGGAGGAAGGCACAGGAATACTTCAAGGAGATCTATGCCAAAGGAGAGGAGCATGATGTGGGTGTGGATTGGCAAAAACTGCTGCAGGGGTGTACTGGAGTCCGGAACGCAGACGAGCTGGAAGTCCCATTTTCTATAGAAGAAATCAAAGCAGCATTTTGGCAGCAAGGCATGGGGAAGTCGCCTGGACCTGATGGGATGTCAGCCGGTTTTTTTAAGCGATTCTGGCCTTTGGTTCAGTCGGACGTATGTACGCTATTCTGGAATTTGCAACAGGGTGCTGTACCGTTCGCTCAGATTAATGAGGCGATTATCACCCTCATTCCGAAGATAGAAGGAGCTACTAAACTGGAGGAGTTTAGACCGATCAGCTTGCTAAATGTCACATATAGAGCGTTTGCTCGGTGTTTGGCAAACCGGTTGAAGCCGCTGATGAGTGGTTTGGTAATGGGATCCCAGACAGCGTTTGTGCCCGGTAGGTGGATGATGGAGAGCGTGGCGCTGGTCCAAGAAGCCATACATACATGCAAATCAGAAGGGAGGGAAGCATTCATTCTAAAGCTCGACATCCAAAAGGCGTATGACAGTGTGAGTTGGAGGTTTCTCGCTGAGGTGCTGCGTGCAAGGGGATTCGGTGAAGTGTGGATTAAATGGATTATGGACATGGTGGGGTCCTCAGGGATGAGAGTGCTAGTGAATGGTTGGCCATCAGGAGTGTTTCGGCGGGGACGGGGCTTGCTGCAGGGGGATCCTCTCTCCCCGTATCTATTTATTCTTATAACTGATGTGTGGGCGCGTGTATTGCAGCAGGCACGCGGGGGGGCTGGGTGGCAGGGATCCAATGTAGAACCGGGAGGGGTCAAGAGCTACTATCCACGCAGTTTGCAGATGATAATCTCATAATCTGCAGGTTTGAGGAAGGATTCGCGGTGGCAATTAAGTGCTTGTTGTTTGTGTTTGAGCTACTAACTGGGCTGAAATTAAACCTGAAGAAGAGTGCAATTTATACCATTGGCACGGACCAAGAAAGAGGCAGGCTATTGGCACAGGAGATTGGATATGAGGTTGGTGTATTTCCAATGAGATACCTGGGCATTTCGGTGGGTATTACAAGACCAGTAAGGGTAGCGTGGGAGGAGGTAGTGGCAAAGGTCCGTGGAAGATTAGCTCCGTGGAAAGGTTTGCATTTGTCATTGGGGGGGCGTTGGATACTCACAAACTCAGTTCTCACGGCGTGTATAACGCACTACATGGCTATCTCTCTTCTCCCTAAGTGGGTAATAAAAGAGGTGGATAAATTGAGAGCGGGCTTCCTATGGAGAGGTGGAAAACACACAGGACTGAATTTGATGGAGTGGACGACTGTGTGCAGGCCAAGGAAGTTCGGTGGAATGGGAATCTTGGATCTGCAGGCCTTCAACCGGAGCTTATTAGCAAAGTGGTGGGCACGAATACATATTGGAGAGCGGTCACCATGGGTAGAGTTTATCACTGCAAAGTACTATCATCGGTGGCCATTCTGGGATCGATCGAGAGGGGATGCAAAGTGTTGCTCTTATTTTTGGAAAGATATACTCTCTGTGCGTGACGTCTATCTCAGGTGTACAGAGGTGCGACTGGGAGATGGAAGACAGTGCTCCTTTTGGTTCGATGTGTGGGCCGGTGTGACGGAGCTCAGGTTGACCTTCCCGGAAGCCTTTATGGAATGCGTTAACCCACACCGACGCGTGTCAGATTGTGTATTTCCGGGGCAGGATGGTTTGCAGTGGGTATCTCAAGTCAAATCAGAAGCATGGGGTCAGGGGAGATTAGAGGGGGAGGCGATTATGGCGTCGCTCACGGAGATGAGGATGGAGCACAGAGCAGATAACAGAATGTGGAGGTTTACACCGGATGGCACTTTTTCGGTTAAAAGTTTGTACAACATACTTATTGATGGGGGACTTCGTTCACCACTGCATGAGATATTCTGGAACCCATGTATCCCACTTAAGGTCAGGCTCTTCTCCTGGATGGTGGTGAAGGACAAGATACTCACAAAGGCCAATCTCCTGAAGAGGCACTGGGTAGACTTGGATACAAGCTGCCCAATGTGTGGATTAGCAACAGAGGAGGTAAACCACTTGTTCCTATACTGCAGGTATGCTCTTGGTGTTTGGTGGTTTGTTGAAGGGTGGAGTGGCTTTCCCACTCGGCCCACCTCAGTTGAGGAAGCTTGGACTGTGTGGTATCGGGGAGGGGTTCGTGAGAGGGACCTGCACCGGTGGTCATCGCTAGTGATGGTCACCATCTGGGCAATATGGGAGGAGCGGAATATGAGGGTTTTCGAGGGAAAGAAGCGCGAGCCGCCTCAGGTGTGGGGAAGCATCCGGAAGCTGTTGTTTTACTGGCGGATGGACGGACAGGAAGCACAAGAGGGACAGGGAGGATTACTGGGAAATGAAAGGGACAGGCTGGCAAGAGGGGGGGAAGTAACAATGAGCGATGGAAATGGGTACCCAGGAGTGGGGTGAGGGGGATGAAGGCTGAGGCAGGACAGCAGCAAGCAAGGGACAGGCTGAGGCTGAGGCTGGGGAAAAGAAGCATGGGAGGAAAGAGAAGAAGGTGTGAAGATGAGGCATGGGAAGCTGGGGGCAACGACTGGTTTTAAAAAAGCTTCTTTCGGCTTGCTACATTAGGTGAAATGGAAAATGAAGTGCAATGGAATGTAATGCAATGTGGCAGGCAGGCAGGTAATGTATTGTGATCCTACCTGACCGAATGGCTACACCGGCTTGGTGAATAGCTCTCGGTTGGGTCCCAAATGTAAGCAATTCATTTGTACTCTTCTGTTTAATGGAAGTTTATTTGATCAAAAAAAAAAGAGAGAGAGAGAGAGAAAGGGGCCCAAATTGGGCTCAACCCCCCGGTTTAACCTGGCTGACCAAACGGGTTGAACCGGCGGGCCAACCCGGCCGGACCCGGTGGGTCACGGGTTGGGAAAATCCCAACCCGTAACTGGCCCGCCACTGTAGTGGGCCGGTTATGGTTTTCCGGCCCGTCCCGCCGGGTCACATGACTGTGCCCCCCTCTACCAGAAAGAGAAAGAGCTGGACCCCCATTTGAAAAGGAAAATGGTCGGTCAACCTAGTTTAACAAAAATATATTATTAATTATTATTAATGAAATGGGTCGTTTTCTTTCAAGTTTGGGCCATTCGCAGCTTCAAAAAGGGAGCAATCATGTCTGGCTACTAAATAGTGATATAATAGTTTTTATCCAAAGCATTAATATGAATATTAATGATGTTGACTTATTGACGCCAGACAGGGTAGTGATTAACCTGCGGGCGGTGGTAAACAAGGGGATTGATAGAAGAGCAAGAAAAAGGGAGGACAAACAGAGAAGAAAAGTCTCTGAAACTTTAAAAAGAAAATAACTCAATAATCAATGAATAAAATTCAACCCACAAGCCGGGTTTAAATAGCAAAAAAGAACTAACCTAGATAACCTATAAATTCTTTTCTTATCCAAATTTGCCTAAATCGGCAAATTTTGGTCCAATAGAAAAACTTATCTAATTCTAAAATAACCAAACAAAATAGATAACTCCTAAAAATCCGAGTTCAAATCGGATTCATATCATATCCTAAATTGGCATACGAAGTATTGCCAAAAATGGGAAAAAAAACACCGAGAAACGAAGAAATGGCGGGGAAAACAATGGAATTTGAGGATGTAGGAAGGAAGCTCGATGGAGATGACGTGCGCGTCGAGACGAGCTTTCCGAATTGGGGTTGAGCGCGCGAATCTGATATCGGTAGCCAAAGTTATGGCCAAAATACCGAAACGTGTCCAAAGTGCTCCCCAATTCCGGACTTGGCTCGATCACCTTCCGCCTTTACGTCGGTCCGCCAAGTCGTGGTATGCCAAAGCTCTCATGGTGCAATCAGATAGCTCGGCATCGTCTGACTCGGGCTCTCCTGCATCAGCCTCCCCAGGTTGGAAAGAACTCGCCCTCGAGTTCGTAATAGGATCAGTCGACTCCACAAAACAAGGGCTCAGATGCTTCACATTGAAGATGTCAGAGGTCTTCAAATAACTGGGAAGGCGCAACCGGTATGCATTGTCATTGATCTTCTGCAGCACTTCACAAGGTATGATCTTTCTTTCCTTCAGCTTGTTATACTCACCCACAGAGAAGCGATCTCGAGTGAGGACAAGCCACACTAAGTCGCCCTCATCGAACAACACCTGACGCCGCCGTTTGTCTGCATTCATCTTGTACTTGGTATTACTCTCCTGAATAGCTGACTTGACTTGCTCATGAATAACCCGAAGGTGCTCCGCCATCTCATCAGCTCGGGGGTGAACACGACCAATTCGTGGGACGGGGGTGAGATCAAGTACTCCTGATAGGTTCCGCCCATAGACAACCTCGAATGGGCTCAAGCCGGTAGTCTGATTTTTTGATCTATTGTAGGCGAATTCGGCTTGAGGTAGTACCAGATCCCACTGCTTCGGTTTAGTTCCAGCCAAACTCCTCAAAAGGTTTCCCAAACTCCGGTTCACCACTTCAGTCTGGCCATCTGTCTGGGGGTGGTATGCACTGCTAAAGTTCAACTGCGTCCCCAATTTTCCCCATAAGATTCTCCAAAAGAGGCTAATGAACTTGGTGCCACGATCAGATATGATGGAGCGGGGGATACCATGCAAGCGAACAACCTCTCGAAAGTAAAGATGCGCAATGCGGGTAGCATCCATAGTCTTCCGACAAGCTACAAAATGAGCCATCTTGGAAAATCCGTCAACGACCGCCATGATAGAGTCTGAGGCCCGCTGGGTACGAGGGAGGCCCAAAACAAAATCCATACTGACATCGAGCCAAGGGGCTTCAGGGACTGGCAAGGGAGTGTACAGGCCTGCGTTGGTGAGAACTCCTTTGGCCCGCTGACATACAAAGCAGCGCTCCACAAAGTGAGCAACGTCGCTAGACAACTTCGGCCAATAAAAGTCTGCAGCTATGAGGGCGTAGGTCTTATCACGACCAAAGTGACCCTCATTATGGAGTTCGCTCATGATCTGCTGTCTCAATGAACAGTCAGGGATGCACAGCTGCAGGCCACGAAACAGGTAACCGTTATGCAAAATAAAATCGTGATGATGTCCATCGGTTACCTCCTAAAGGATCCGCCCGAAGGAAGGATCATCTGCATACATATCCGTGAAAGCTTCAAACCCTGCAACTTTGGCGCTCATTGTGGTGAGAAGAGAACTGCGGCGGCTCAAAGCATCTGCTACACGGTTGAGGCTTCCTGCTTGATGCTTCAGAGTAAAGGTGAACTCTTGCAAGTACGCCACCCACTTAGCGTGTCGCCTGCTCAGTTTGTGTTGGCCATTGATGTACTTCAGGGCTTCATGATCGGTGAATAGGATGAACTCCTCCTGTATGAGGTAGTGGCGCCAATGCTTCAGTGACTGAACTATGGCATTAAACTCCAGGTCATAAGTGGAGTAGTTCTTCTTCGACCCCGACAGCTTCTCGCTAAAGAAAGCTACCGGTCGTCCTGATTGGCTCAAAACACCTCCAACGCCAACTCCAGATGCATCACAATTGACCTCGAACACTTTGTCGAAGTCGGGAAGTGCGAGAACTGGTGCTTCAGTCATCTTCTGTTTGACCAGGTGGAAACTAGTTTAGGCCTCATCCGTCCACTTGAAATCACGCCCCTTGAGACACTCGGTGATGGGGGCAATCAACGTGCTAAGTTCAGGATGAATCTTCTATAGAACGAGGCCAGCCCATAGAAGCTTCGAACATCATGCAAGGTCCTCGGTCTGGGCCACTCCAAAGATTGCATCAATCTTTGATTGATCTGCATGAACACCGTCAGTAGAAACAACAAAACCAAGGAAGGTCACAGAAGTGGTGAAGAAGGAACACTTCTTTCGACTGACGAATAGGCGCTCCGTTCTCAGCAACTCAAAGATGGCGCGAAGGTGGTCAAAGTGCGAGGACAAATTCGGACTATAGATGAGGATGTCATCGAAATAGACCACCACAAACTTGCCCATAAACGGTCGCAAAACCTGGTGCATGAATCGCATGAATGTGCTGGGGGCGTTGGACAACCCAAAAGGCATCACCATCCACCTGCATACCCATGCCGGTGTCTTGAACGCCGTCTTCCACTCTTCTCCAGGCCGTATTCTGATCTGGTGGTATCCGCTCTTCAGATCGATTTTTGAGAAGACCTTCGAGCCAGATAGCTGATCCAATATGTCATCCAGTCTGGGGATGGGGTAGCGGTATTTGATGGTGATTTTATTGATTGCTCGACTGCCTATACACATGCGCCACGAGCCATCCTTCTTTGGCACCAATTTGGAACTGCTGCAGGACTCATGCTCTCTCGGATGTAGCCGTTCCTTAATAACTCCTCCACTTGTCACTGTAATTCTTCGGCCTCCTTGGGACTGAGGTGGTATGCGGGTCGGTTCGGCAAACTAGATCCTGGGACAAGATCTATCTGGTGTTGGATGTCCCTCATAGGTGGGAGTCTTGGGGGAAGTTCCTCTGGCATCAATTCCGCGAACTCCAGGAGTAACTGCTGCACTTCTATTGGCAGATCTTGATCCATGTCTGTGGCACTATGCATGCAAGGTAACAATGCATAGACTACATCGACCTGCTTGATCCCGCTTAAAAATCTGGCCATAGAAAGTAGGTTAGTATTGGTTACCGGAGCAGGATGCTTTTCTTCTCGGCGGGGTGCCAACACGATCTTTTTTCCCTTGATGCTGAGGGAATAAGTATTCTTCCTTCCATCATGGACCACGCTCCGATCATACTGCCATGGTCGCCCCAATAGTAGGTGACAGGCATCCATTGACACGACGTCGCACCATGCATTGTCAAAGTACCTCTGCCCATGGAGAAAGACACGAGACATCGACGATCTACTTTTACCTCGTTGCCTTTGCTCAGCCATGATAGATTGTAGGGCTTCGGATGTCACTGCCTCTTCAATCGCAACTTCGGGCCCGCCTTCAGACACCACGTTCTCACAACTACCGCTGTCGATGATCACCTTGCAAACCTTGTCGGCCACTATGCAGGTGGTGTGGAAGATGTTGTTTCTCAGCCAGTCGTCCCTTGATTCATCCTTGGGTGCCAGCAGACTCTTGCGAACAACGAGGGTCTCATAGCCATCCCCAATCAGCACATCACCAGCCTCATCATCATCGTCATAATCATCATAAACTGGTTCCTCAGCCTCCTCAGCCTCGATCTCTTCAATCATCAGGTTCTTGCCCTTTTGACTAGCATGTTTCTGACACTCGGGTGATTTATGCCCCTGCTCACCACATTTATAACAATGAACTCAGAAGGTAGAACTACCTGATGATTTTTGCTGGATTGGGCGGGGTGCCCGAGGGTGAGCTGTCCGGCTACTCTGATCACTCTTGATTGGTGGTCTTCTATTCTGCTGCTTTTCAATCGCGAGGGCGCGCTGGTATGCCTCCGAAATAGTCCATAATGAGTGTAGACTGAGAACATCTTGTATTGGTTGGCGCAGACCTCCCAGATATCGAGCCACCAGTTGCTCCTCCGTCTCGGATAAGTCGTTCCGCTCGATCAATTGGTAGAAGTCCTCTGTGTACTCATCTACCGATCTTGCACCGTGTCTCAACGTATGAAGTCATTGAAACAAGGTTTGGGTGTAGCCGAAGGGGAGGAAGTGCCCCTTCATCTTCTTCTTCATCTTGTCCCAATCTACGATCTTTGGTTTGCCTTGCCTGGTTTGCCTTGCCGATCTCGTGAACGCCGCAACTGCTCCCACCACGCGGATGCTCGGCCCTTCAACTTGATGGCAACTAACTTCACCTTCAGACGATCAGGGACCTCCTTGTACTCAAATATCCTCTCGACCTTGTTCAGCCAGTCAATGAAGACTTCAGCATGTAGGGTTCTAGTAAATTCGGGCAACTCCACCCGAAAGCCGAGATCTCCGTGACGCTCCTCTCGTGCACGGTGCTCTCTGGACTGCCCACGCCGGGAATAGGGGTTGACGAAGGTAGACTCGGAGTCGTGGTCTGAAACCTCACGATCCCCCAAATCTCGCGCCGCCAATCGTTGGGTCAACTCCGCTACTTGTCTCTGCAGATCCTCGTTCATCGCTTCCAAGGCGATTGGGTCTCGAGACGGACCCTCCTCTGCCGGAACATGTCCACCACGAAGACCACCACGGCCACCACGACCTCCAGCCATTGAGGGCGAGGCCACAGTAAGAAGATGATTTCTGATACCAACTGACGCCGGGCAGGGTAGTGATTAACCTACGGGCGGTGGTAAACAGGGGGGATTGATAGAAGAGCAAGAAAAAGGGAGGACAAAAAGAGAAGAAAAGTCTCTGAAACTTTAAAAAGAAAATAACTCAATAATCAATGAATAAAATTCAACCCACAAGCCGGGTTTAAATAGCTAAAAAGAACTAACCTAGATAACCTAGAATTTCTATCTTCTTATCCAAATTTTCCCAAAATCGGTAAATTTTGGTCCAATAGAAAAACTTATCTAATTCTAAAATAACTAAACAAAACAAATAACTCCTAAAAATCCGAGTTCAAATCGGATTCATATCCTATCCTAAATTGGCATACGAAGTATTGCCAAAAATGGAAAAAAAACACCAAGAAACGAAGAAACGACGGGGAAAACAGTGGAATTTGAGGATGAAGGAAGGGAGCTCGATGGACCTCATGTGCGCGTTGAGACGAGCTTTCCGAATTGGGGTTGAGCGCGCTAATCTAATATCGGTAGCCAAAGTTATGGCCAAAATTCCGAAATGTGTCCAAAGTTCTCCCCAATTCCGGACTTGGCTCGATCACCTTCCGCCTTTATGTCGGTCCGCCAAGTCGTGGTATGCCAAAGCTCTCATGGTGCAATCAGATAGCTCGGCATCGTCTGACTCGGGCTCTTCTGCATCACTTATAGATAAAAATAAAAAAAATGGTTGCCCACTAAATAGAGCCCCAATCATCTATGCAAAGCAATATAGGCGTTAGCGGCTTCTTCAATGGTTCCTTAATATCGTTCTTCAATATGATAATTGTCATGCCTCGACCCGAATCTCGGAATGTCGAGCACGTGCACAAATCGGCCGTATCTAAGCGAAGACGGGCTCCGCTCGAATACAAAGCCTAAGTAAATCATAACAGATAACAAAATATCAAAATAACTCACAATTTATTTATCAGAGTTACAACGGAATTAATAACAAAATTTATACATCCTACTATATAAACAGGCCCTACAGGGGTCCAATAAGTCAAAACTAGTTGGGATCTTCCAACCTTAGCAAGCTATGTCCTGACACGTCACGCCGCTCCTAAATCTGAAACAGCTATCCTTTAGGACCTGTAACAAAAAGGAAAGCAAATGGGGTGAGCTTCCGAAAGGAAAGCTCAGTAAGTTCCCCGTAGGGATCACAACGAAGTCAAAAACCGATAAAAGTATTCAACAATCAACAATTCAAACAACCGGGGTCATGCCCACACAAGCAAAGATATAGGAGAGTAGGAAAGAAGAAACTCCTAGATTAAGAAACAACCATCAGGCACAACAAACTTCTCCGGTCAATACCCAGCCTCATCTAGAATCGACTTCGGTCACACACAGGACCGTGTTTTCTCAGCCACGTAGCATCTTTGGCCACGTGGCAATATCACCAAATAACTTTGCACAATTCCGTTCGGCAATAACGTGAGGAATAAATCCTGCGAACAAGTCCGTCGGAATCATAACAGCCCTCTTATACAAGGCGTGAGGTGGAAGAAGAGAAGTAAATATCTAACGCCTCTACAGTAAGTAGGCCTTATCCACTTACTACAGTGCGCAGATATTTACTCTACTTGCCTACAGAGCACCTACACGCTAGGCAGATATTTTCCTGCTGCCTTAGAAGATATTCACCTAGCCCACCGCCTTACCCCACCGCCTTGCAAGATATTTGTTTAAACCGCCTCTCACTTGCTATAAAAGGAGAGGAAGGACAAAAAGGAAAGGATCCGGAAAAAAGAAACACTCACTACACATCACACAAAGCGCTGCCTAGGACTTCTTACCCTGATTTCTGACTTAAGCATCGGAGTTAAATCCGGGCAGAAAGGCCCAATTCCGATCACTTCTCCTCCTCTTCACAGGTCTATCAGTGGATAATTCCGGACGGAATTGCTGAGTGCCCTCCGCCTCCCCCTCGCTCGCAAGCGTAAGTAAGCGCCCACACCAACTATAAATATTAACCGCTTGTCAAAGGTCGAGACTGCATCACGAGGCCACAAAGAGCCAAAGAGTGAGGTGGACCAGTTTTTGGCATCAACAGTTTGGCGCCGTCCGTGGGGACCCTTACGAAAAGCCAAATGACCATTACAAGAAGATCAAAACGAATCCAAGGACAAGGAGCACCTACTAGCCCTGAAGGACCTATCGAACTTGGTGAAGTCCAAAGACATGAAGAAATCCGGTCGGACAATCCACCCATTTTGCCTCCATCAGAAAATCCGTCCGTCCAACCCCAAGGGTCCATTCCGTAGTTTTACCTTAACATGCAGCAACAACTGGAACAATTGGCTCAAGCTGTCCACGCTTTGACCCATCCTCCACCTCTTCCCACACAAGCCCCAACACCAAACGTATCAACGGTCCCGTTAGCTAATTCTGAAAGTAGAGGGAGGACAAGAACCCGCACCCATAAGGAGAAAAGAGAAAGAACCGCCTTTTCCGCTAGCTCAGAACCCCCCTCCGTTCGACGCAGAGAGCAAGCTGCTACAAGAACCGAACGGACAAGAGCGGAACAAAATAGCCCATCCATACAAACCATGGATAGAAGGACCCAAATGTGGACCTTTCCCAAGAAAACAAGAAATCCAACGCATATTCTCGGTATGTGTTCGCCCTTTGTCAAGGAGATATTGGAAGAACGAGTTCCCGGCCTTCAGCCACCTATTATGACCGCATATGAAGGCGTAACCGATCCGTCCCTGGCCACCAAGTCTTTTCGATCAAAGATGCTCCTCACTGGAATTACCGACGCTCGTATGTGCCGAGCTTTTCCCGCCACCTTAGAGGGAAAAGCGCAAGACTGGTTTGTCGATATTCCATCTAGCACAATTACTTCGTTTCCGATTTTAGCAGATAGCTTTTTAGCCTACTTTGCTAATTACTCAAAGCAAAAGAAAACTCCGTCTACCCTTTTGCACGTTAAACAACGAAAGGGAGAAACACTCCAAGCCTATTTAAATCATTATATAGACGAAACAGCAAATGTTGCGGACCTTCTTCAAATGAATGGTCAGAACCTTCTTAATGGAGGGATCAAGTAGATTCCCCTTTCGCTTCTCCCTCACTTTGGATCCGCCAAAGACAATTCCCGCCCTTATGAGCCATGCCCAAAAATACATCAATTCATGAAATTTATACGGGTTGGGAAGAAGAGACTGACGGGGCTTGTAGACACCCTAAAAGGAAAACCTACCAAAGTGTCACCGTAAGGCCCCGGATATACGGAAGGAAAGAAGATTATATAGAGACGCATAAGGGCACAAGCGTAACTGAAACCTCAACACGCCCTCAACGACATATGCTGCAGCCCCGAGAACCTACAAAGGAAGGAAAGATTGTTAAATATGATCATCATACCCCACTAAATCAAACCAGAAGCCATATCCTTATGCAAATCAAAGAGCAAAAGCTTCTGACATGGCCAGAGCCTGCGAGAAATACCGAACGGCAAAAGAATAGCAAGAGATATTGCCAGTTTCATCAATCTAAAGGACACGACACGGAAAAGTGTACCCACTTGATGAATGCGATAGAGGATGTCGTTCGAAGAGGACAGTTGGAGCAATATATCAACCTTGAGATTCAGGAGGAACCTGAAGCTTCACAACCTGAAGAAGCAAAAGGGGAGATGGTGGGGTTTATTAGTGGTGGCCTGGGTTGTGGAGGGAAAGCTCCGCCTCAAAAAGTTATGCCCGAATGGTGGAACGACGCAAGAGACGTAAACACCGCCAAGAAGGTCTCACCCGCGGCTCCCATCATTTTTATGATAACGATGTTAGCAAAGTTCGCCACCCCATGACGACGCGACCGTTATTGCCATCAAGGTCTCCAGCTTCCAAATGAAGAGAGTTCGATAGACGGTGGAAGTTCAAATTGACATTCTCTTCCTCGAGTGCTTTCAAAGAATGAGGTATGACGCTGGATGATTTACTTCTGTGAAAATCATCCTTAGTAGGGTTCTCCTGAGGGTGATACAACGGAAGGGATGATCTCTACCGGTTACATGAGGGAAACTCACCACGATCGCCAACCGTGACAACGAAATTCTTGGTTGTACAGTGGCTTCAAGTTATAACGTGATCCTTGGCAGCCAACCCTCAACGCCTTTGAAAGCCATCATCTCTACTTACCATCTTCTCCTCAAATTCCCAACCGAGTGGTAGTGGAGAGGTAAGAGGAGACCAACCCTTAGCTCGGCAATGTTACGCAGCCGACCCTCAAAGGGAAAGTCCTAAATAAAAGGAAAACAAAGGTTTCGTGGTTTCATGCTAGTCGCCAGAATAGCTTCTAACGAGAAGATGAAGGACTTCACCTACACCAGCTTGAAGAATTGCTAACAGTTCCCTAGACGCAAACTGCAGAGCGGCACCGCACGGTACGGATTGGGGCAAACTTGGCAACCGCGACAAAGAAGACCTCATGAGAGTATTAAGGGCAAATTCGATCTCTTCGCTTGGTCATCGAGGATATGCCAGCGTAAACGCGAGATTATAGAACACCACCTTAATGTAGATCACCATTTAGGCCTATGAAATGTAAAAGAAGAAATTCCGCCCGGAAAGGCGTAAGGCCGCAGAGGAAGAAGTATCAAACCTCCTAAAGGCTAAGTTTATCCGAGAGGTGTATTACCCGCATTGGTTGGCCAATGTTATTCTAGTAAAAAGCCGTCCGAAAATGGAGAATGTGCGTTGATTTCACGTGACTTGAACAAGGCTTGTCCAAAAGATTCATTTCCTTTGCCATCAATTGATGGTTTGGTTGACTCTACAACGGGCATGAGATGCCGAAGTTTCATAGACGCCTTTTCGTGCTACAACCAAATCCGAATGGCCAAAGGCGCACGTAAGAAAAACATCCTTCATTACAAGCACTGGAACTTATCGCTACCTGATGCCGCTCGCCCGAAAAATGCCGGAGCCACCTTCCAAAGGCTCATAAATACGTCTTCAAAGAGCAGATTGGTAGAAATGTTGAGGCGTATGTAGATGATATCCTCGGTGAAAAGTCAAAAGCCGATGAACATTTATCGACTTACAAGAGGCTTTTCACCACCCGGAAAGTTACACTATGCGATTAAACCCGAATAAATGTTCCTTCGGTGTTCGATCAGGGAAGTTCTTGGGATTTATCTTGACACAAAGAGGAATAAAGGCAAATCCAGAAAAGATCAAAGCTATTCTTGACATGGGATCGCCCAAAAGTCTTCAAGAAATTCAACGGCATAATGGAAGCCTTATGCATCAAGTGATTCATCTCCAAAGCCGAGAGAAAAATCTCCCGCTCTTTCAAGCCCTACTAAAAGCCAAAAATGGATTGGACGGAGGAATGCTAAAAAGCCTTTCAAGGGCTTAAAAATTATCTCCGACGCATACCGCTATTAGCTAAGCCGCGAAGTGGGAGAAGAACTCTACATCTACTTGGCCAAGCTGTTCTACCTGGGCAAAGGAGTGCTGCTTCTTTGAGAGAAGATAACGGAGTTCAAAAGCCAGTCTACTACACAAGTAAGATCCTTAACGATGTGGAATCAAGATATCTGCCACTTGAAAAATTGGCCTTCGCTCTTATTACATCTGCGCGAAGATTGAGACCATATTTTCAAGCCCACAGGATCACGATATTGACTGATCAGCCACTAAAGCAAGTTCTTCATAAACCGAAAAATTCCGGACGCCTAGCCAAGTGGGTAATAGAATTAGGCGAGATTGATCTCACCTACAAACCCCGAACGGCAATCAAGGCCCAAGTACTGGCCGATTTCATCGCAGAATTAACTTTTCCTGCGAATGAGGGCGAGCTCCCTTCACAGAATCCAGAAGAGTGCCTTAGCATCCCGTGGTCTTTATACGTTGATGGGTCAAGAATCGAAGAAAGGTCAGAGTGTGTTCTGCCCTTTATTCTAATTCTAAATGGAAAATGGCGACAGTGCTCAAGTTCAAATTCCGAGCGACTAACAATGAGTTCTAATATTAAGCACTCCTTGACGGATTACACCCGCCCGGGCTCTAATTCAGCCTGCAGATGTATCTCGATTCGCAGCCTAGTCGTGAGCCACACCCTAGGCAAATTTTGAAGCAAAAGAAAAACATGGTCAAATACCAAGCCATAGTGAGGAAAATAGTACCATGCTTAGCCTATTTCCAGATTGAGAAAGTTTGCCGAAAGAAAACGTAAGAGGCGGACGCCTTTATCCAAAAGGCCACAACGCCAAACGTAGATGCAGAATCCTCTTTTAACCTGCAGTACCTTCCCACAAAGACTATCGATAGACTGGAAGGAGAGGTACAAAGTGTGGCCGAAGAGCCAAGTTGGATGGATCCCATAAAAAGTTTCCTACAAGGTGGGCCTGCACTACCCAACAAAGTGGTGGCCCGATGGATCGCTTACAAATCCGCTCAATACACCATCATCAACGAAAGCCTGTACAAAAGGTCCTACACACAACCGTTCTTGCGATGCTTACATCCTACAGAAGCTAGCTATATCCTTCAAGAAATTCACGAAGGCATCGGCGGTGGTCACATAGGAGGCAAAGCCTTGAGTTACAAAGTCTTGCGGCAAGGTTATTACTGGCCAAGGCTAACTCAAGATGCAATAGCGTTCGCTCGGAAATGTGATGCCTGCCAGCGGCATTCTAAAATTCAGAGATGACCACCGGCACCACTTACGCCAATTATCAGTCCACGACCGTTTGCTATTTGGGGGGTTGATCTTTTGGGGTCATTCCCTACTTCGATCCGGCAACTGAAGTTCCTAATAGTCGCTATCGACTACTTCACCAAATGGGTGGAAGTTGAGCCCTTAGCCAAGATCACGGAGAAAGCTTGCCAGGGATTCTTATGGCGAATGGTCATCTGCCGATTTGGAATTCCAGTCGCCTTCATCTCCGATAATGGGCGACAGTTTGATAACCAGGCTTTAAGGAGTTTCTGTTCTGAACTCGGAATTGAATCCATATTGACTTCTGTGACACATCCCCAAGCCAACGGCCAGGTAGAAGTGACAAAGCGTACCTTACTCCAGACTCTGAAAACCCGGGCATCCAAAAATGGAACAAATTGGGTGGAAGAAATTCCGAGCGCCCTTTGGGCCTACAGGACAACTACCAGAACTCCCACAGGGGAAAGTCCATTTTCTCTTACTTACGGGGCCGAAGCCGTCATTCCCGCAGAAATAGGAATGCCTACTTTGCGAACACGCTGTAAGTTCTCGTCAGAAGAAAATGAGAAAAATCTCCGAGCGGAACTAGACCTACTTGAAGAAAGAAGAGAAATGGCAGAAATAAAGGCCGCTGTCTATCGCCAAAGAATCAAAAGGTTCTACGACACAAGGGTAAAAAGAGTCTTCTTCCAAATCGGGCGACCGCTCCTAAGAGAAAATGAATTCCAAGGAAATAAAGGCCGAACGGGAAGCTTAACTCCTAACTGGAAGGCCCTTACGCCGCAAGTAAAAGAATCGTCCGAGCTGACACCTATTATCTAATAAATATGGACGGAAAAACGCTCAAGCGTCCATTCCATGCTGAACACTTACGACGCTACTATCAATGAGTTTTGTAGCTGTCTCTTAAATTTCATAGAGTAAAGTTCAAGAATTTTCCATTGTACTAAAATGCGGTGAAATTCCCATTCTACTAAAATGCGGTGAAATTCCCATATTACTAAAATGCGGTGAAATTCCCATTCTACTAAAATGCGGTGAAATTCCCATTCTACTAAAATGCGGTGAAATTCCCATTCTACTAAAATGTTGTGAAATTCCCATTCTACTAAAATGCGGTGAAATTCCCATTCTACTAAAATGCGGTGAAATTCCCATTCTACTAAAATGCGGTGAAATTCTCATTCTACTAAAATGCGGTGAAATTCCCATTCTACTAAAATGTGGTGAAATTCCCATTCCTAAAAGACAAGTCGGAATTATCTTAATGTATAAATCCATAACTCTCAAAAAGACAAAAATCCCAGAGAAGTATGAGGCTTACAATCTCATTCATGAGGGCTTAGTACCTCACTCAACAAAGTCCCATGATTGGACTAAGGACTCAATTTAAGCTTACAAGCCAAAGGAAGAATAAAGAAATTCCAATTTCTTACATGGTTCAAAGACAACCATCACTGGAAATAAACCTTCACCAAAAATAAAGGTTTCATGCTTTCATTCATATGAATAGAAATTACATTTCCAAGTGATTGAGAATTTACAAAAACGTTCATAAAAGAAAACATCCTAAGAACTAGGGCCCCCAGGGCAGCCGCCTGCTTCTGAAGGAACTTGGGTAGAAGGCTCCAAGATAGCGGGAACAGGAGCCTCTGGAGTCTTGATAACTTGTTGCTCTTTCAACTCCATGAACTTCTTCAAAACTCCAGCCAGCCCCATAGACAAAACTTCCGTAGGAGGAACGTGATGGCCAACTTGTTGCACCACGGAATATATACGAGTGGCTCCATCTTTAACTTTCGCAATAAGCCGGGCAACCTCCTTCTCTAATTTGTCCGCTCATTCTATAATATCCTTAATTTCTTGCGAGTCGGATTTAGGAGCCTTCAAGCGGGAAGCCAAATCTTCTTTCAGTGTGTCACGCTCCCCCTTTATTTCCGCCAACTCAGCTTGCACGGCGGTAAGCTCAGCAGCCTTCATCTTTAGGTCCCATCGAGCGCCGCCGCTTCATCCCGAAGTCGATTGAAGTTCCTTCTTCAAACCGCTGGATTCATTTTGCAACCCTTTGATAGTCTCCTCAGTAAGAAGAAGAGAACCTTTAGAAATAGATAATTGGGCCGCTTAAATCAGCCTTCTCCTTTTCCATAGCGCTACCGGCCGCTTCCGGATTTATCTCGCTCAAGGGCCCGGATAGCATCAAGCTGTTCTTTCTCCTTCTCTTCTAAGGCCGCCACCCTAGAGCTTAACCGAGCGATGTCTGCCCTATTCATTTCCATCTTTGCCAAATCTTCTTGGCAAATATTGCCAACTCGGTCCGCCCAGTGTGCAGTCTACAGAATAACAAGACGCTCGTAAAAAAACGCACCAAGTTTAGAAGTAGAAGGAAATGTGAGAACAACTCTTACTAGCATGGCCGAGCGGAATAGTTGATAAGTGGCCTCTTCCCTCCGAGCCCTCCGGAGTTTCGTGGAGAACTGCTCGGGCCTCATGGCTATCAAAACGGCCTTTACGGACCCAGCGTCGCGAAAAGGAGTATCCTCAGAAGATAACTCCTTTTGCTTAGTGGCAGATCCCTTTAAAACTGAATCCGCCACTTTTAATTTGTCTAAGAGGGTCGCTTCTCCAGCCTCCGCCTATAAAATAGAACCTAAGTTAAAAGTTCTAAGTGAAACATACCCGTAGGAAAAATATATATAGAAATTCTCACATCTATGAGAAGGATGTCCTCCGGCCGGCTAGAAGAATGACCCTCGGAAATTGGGGACAATGCCGGGCGGACCTCTTACGCACGAACCTCTTCCTGAGGCACCCCTACCTGTTCTTCTGCAATTCCGGGACCTGATGCGTCCTCGGAATTCTTTCTCTTGGTCCTCCTCTCCCGTGAGGACCCTGCACCCTTCTTGGAAGAATCCGTTTCCTTACTCTTCCTCTTCTTTCTTTCCTCCTTGGAAGTATCAGCCCCTTGGCCAAGTACCACTTCCTTCTTCTTCCGCCCGCGAGGCAAGGACGGGTGAACTTCGCCTTCGAAAGAGGCTAAAAGACCCTTAACATAGTTTAGGTCCTCATCCTCCATCGGATTTCCTACAAAACAAGGGCCAAAATGAGTCGGCCATCAGTAGTTAAAAATCAGGACTAGCAAGATACACGAATAATGCCTACCGGCCGGACACTATTAAACGACATTTAACAAGGTTTTCCTTTGTCAAGAACTCATCCATGTACACTTTGGATAGCCCAGCCATTGACTTAAAAAGAACCTCCTCTTCTCCCGCCATTTCCTCATGTTTATGTCCGCTCGGGAACCTCCCACTTTGTTCGGACATCCCACTCGGACTTACTTTTGACAAAGAAGAATTTACTCTTCCATCGCTTAATGGAAGAAGGAACTTTCCCTAAAAATTTCCTCCCAGAACGAGCCAAAAAGTAATACCAATCGGCGTTAGACTCTAGGCATAGGCTAAAAAGCATACGGAACCAACGGACGGTCGGACTTATTCCGTAATGCTTGAAAACAATAACAAAGCCGTTCAAAAGTCTCCAAGAATTTGGGGCCAACTGTGAGGGACACAAATGATACTCTTCTAGTATTGCCTTAGTATAATATGAAAAAGGAAGCCTAAGGCCACCCAATAGCGCATCTTGATAGATGGCTATCTCTCCTTCCCTAGGAGAACTTGCCCTCTCCCCAGAACAGGGAACCCTAACCTCAAACAGGGACATATTTATATCATACTTCGCTACCAGGCTATCTACTTCCTTTTGTCCAAGAAGACTTATGAATGTGTCCGACCCCCTACCCATTGCCCTAGAAGCAGGATGAACCCGCGAACCCTGAACCGGGACGTCTCCAAGTCCACCCGGAATCGCCGGGATCGCAAATGTAAACCGTAGGGTTGGACGGAGAAGGGACCAAGGGCTCATGAGAAGAACTAGAGGAGGAAGAAGTAGCGCTAGCCATTACCTTAGGAAAGAAAAAGATAACACAAGCACAGAAAACTCGAAACCAGAGCTCGCCGGAGAAGAAGAAGAAACCTTAGGAAGAAGACACGATTCAACTTTCGAATTAAACCCTTTTTGGCCTGTATGATTTCGCATATATATGAAAAGCAACGAATCCCTGGCCATTCGATCTCCGTGTTACATTCCAATCAAAACCGCTGGAACCAAAGGTCCCCAAATCCCGACCGCTCAAATAAAGCTTCATTATTACTCCTCCAAGAAATCCGGCCCACGCCAAGATACCAAACGCCGCCGACACATATTGGTAATCGTGCCTATCATGCTTTGTTGACAAAAACGCGACACCGCGCATGTCACGCCATATCCCCTTTAATATGAAACAAAGGCTAAAGACACATGTCCCTCAAAGAAATAATGAGCACAATACCATAGGACCAACACCATAAAAGACAAAACACACATTCCAACATAGGATCGCCAAATGAAGGCCATAAAAACGCCAAAGGATTTACAAGCAAAACGACAAACATCATTTATTCAAAGTTACATGCATCTAACGCAAAACAAAGCAAAAATAACAAAAACATGTTATCCGACGGACTAAAGTTAAATATCCATGGATTCGTCCGCCACGCTTCGGATGAGACTTCGGAGGAGATGCACGGACTCCCGAACCGCCACTATCCTCGCTCCCACTAGGAGAACTCCGGATCAAGACGGGGTAAGGTAGGGACCCACTTCTCTACGGCAGAGTCGTCTCCAAACATCTCAAATTCGAAACGTACACCCCCTGCATAAGTGACAACTAAAAGGTCCCCCGCCTCCATGCCGTGATCAACATGAAAAGCCTCCCACCCTGCATCGATACATATCTCACTTGGGTCCCCGTTAACCAATGGAACGCCCGGCCACACACTGCCGTTCGGACTTACTAGGTGGATAAACCTACCCTTAATTCGGCTGCATGTTCGTGAAAGGAGCTGGGAATTCGCAAGTGGCGAGAGCATTGGCTAAAAGTGAAGAATTTATAAAAAGACAAACGTTGAGCCATGATACAAAAGATTTCTGACTATGAAAGTTACCCATACAAGCCCTTAAGTAGAAAAATAGGCGAAAATTTTGGAGAAAAATCTACTTCGATAAGAGCAAAGAGAACACAGTAAACGTCGGTCACCTATTAAAAACACGTATACCATAGCCATAGACGAAGCCCACTCCTACATAGACGTGCCAACTAAGAAGAATACTTGTTCTCGAACCAAGCGAAAAGTGTGATTAGCTCACCTCTCGCTCAGATTCTTAGAACAAGTACATTTTAGGGGGGACTAGTGTTACGGATATATTTGGTAAGACAGATGTCATTGACCTAGGGACCACCTGTCACACACAGGACCGTGTTTTCTCAGCCACGTAGCATCTTTGGCCATGTGGCAATATCACCAAATAACCTTGCACAATTCCTCAAGCAATAACGTGAGGAATAAATCCCTGAACAAGTCCGCCGGAATTATAATGTTCTCTTATACAAGGCGTGAGGTGGAAGAAGAGAAGTAAATATCTAACTCCTCTACAGTAAGTAGGCCTTATCCACTTACTACAGTGGGCAGATATTTACTCTACTTGCCTACAGAGTACCTACACGCTTAGGCGTATATTTTCCGCCTTTAGAAGATATTCACCTAGCCCACCGCCTTACCCCACCGCCTTGCAAGATATTTGTTTAAACCGCCTCTCACTTGCTATAAAAGGAGAGGAAGGACAAAAAGGAAAGGATCCGGAAAAAAGAAACACTCACTACACATTACACAAAGCGTTGCCTAGGACTTCTTACCCTGATTTCTGACTTAAGCATCGGAGTTAAATCCGGGCAGAAAAGCCCAATTTTGATCACTTCTCCTCCTCTTCACAGGTCTATCAGTGGATAATTCCGGACGGAATTGCTGAGTGCCCTTCACGTCTCCCTGTTCGCAAGCAGAAGTAAGCGTCCACACCAACTATAAATATTAACCGTTTGTCAAAGGCTGAGACCAGATCACGAGGCCACAGTAGCCAAAGAGTGAGGTGGACCAGTTTTTGGCATCAACAATAATAATAATAATATTTGTGTATTTTTATAAATAAAAAATAAAATTCAGTATAATATGTGTGGTATCAATTTTTATTAGTGTTTTTTTTTGCCTGAATAAAATTTTATTAACTTATTTTGGAATAAGACATTCTACTATCAGGTTTTCTAATCAAACACTCTTAGAATAAAGAGAAATTAGTTTTTTTATTCAAACATTTCTTTGATATAGATCATTTCAAGGATAAAAATTCAAATTTTACTAATTATTTATGTTTTTATGTTTCTAAAAATTTTCTACTTTTAAATATAGTAAAATGAAATTTAATGAATTAAATTGGAGATTAATATATATAGCAAATTGGTTTTTCCTATCCACTCAGCATACCATATCATCCAACATTTTGCCAATTTTGTCTTTTCTTTATTTAACGTGAACTTTTCACCTATGACAATTTGCTTAATATTTTAAATATTATGTTGTTTTCTTTAATTCTTTTATTTTTATTATTTTAGTCAAGGTAAGAGTAACTTGGTAAGATTGTGTTTTTTTTCTGTACTATATAGAAATGATTTTTCATTATATTAAAAGATTCTCATTAGTAATTAGTAATTTAGATAAATGAAAACATATGAGTTGAGAATAATGTACCTTCTCTTTTCTTTTGAAAGATTTTCCAAATGCTAATTTGATTAAGTTATGAAATTTTCAGATTTTTTTATAAGTTTTCTCTAGTTTATATTTTTCCCCTATTTTTAAGGAATTATCTGGATTTTTTTTTCTGATTTTTTAGAAAATTTTAAGGTGTTTTAAAAAATTTAAAAAATGAAAATAAAAAACCTGTGCCGACGTGGCGGCCCGTACGACATGGCCCACCCCTGCAGTGCCATGCCCCGTGGCCGGGCCGGGTGTCAAGTTATCGTGCTCGCATCAAGACGTTTAGGGTGGCCGCAAGGCGGGTTCGCGGCACTGCTTGACATCTTGAACAACAGGTATGTGCATGTACTCCAATAAACAGAAAGGCAGCATATATGCTAAAAGGAATAGCTACAATAAAACAAAGAAACCCGATGATGGGTGGAAAACTAGGTATAGGTAACTTACTTTTGTTTGCGATATCCGGAATCCTTCCCTGACCCTTACTCCTAATAAGTCTTTATGTTGGTATCTGGCTGCAAGATCTAATTTAATAACAACACATTCAAAATTTTCTAATAAAAACATGCATGATGCCCTAATTCGACCCAAGTCCGATTTATGGGCATTTTATTTTCTAAGTTTTTCCCCTTTTATTAATAAACTTTCTCTATTCATTCCAAAAGAACAAACTAGCATAGTGGTTAAGGCCCACCAAGCCCAAAAGGGAGATCCCTGGTTTAATCCTCCATCTCTACTCTTTTTTTTTTTTTTGTTTAGTAAACCTGGCCCATAAGACCTGATTCAATTTGACTTGATCGAACCCGATCATCTTCGAAAGCAAATGTCCAAATCCTAATTGGTCTGATCCAATCCCAACCCAAATTCACATTTTGGTTGCATCCAATTAATTCACAAATCAAGATAACTTGGCTTGATTAACCCAACCCAATTGACTCGAATCCAACAGACTCAATCAATTAAAACTTAATTTTATTAGTCCCAGCCCAGATTCTTTAAATCAACCCAAACCTGTCACGCCCCGTCCCGGATTCCAGGCCCCGAGCACGTGCACAGACCGGCCGTACCCGAGTAGAGTCAAGCTCAGCTCGAATGCAAGGTCTCAGTTTAAATCAACAGATATCAAACACTAACAAAAGCATACTGAAGTCCAAAGAACATAGAGTCATAAGGGTCTATAGGCCCTATACAAAATCAGGTCCCTACAAGGGCCATATAAATGTCTCACATATAAACGATAACTCAAAGGGAACTCCCAAACCTTTGTGGCTCCTAAACAGCCTCCTCTGCACCAGCCCCTAAACCTCTAGATCTGTAACATAAAGAAAGAACAAATGTGTGAGCTTTCGAATGGAAAGCTCAGTAAGTACTCCTGCGGTCACAAAGACATAGAAGAATAAAATATATAGTCAAGGGACCTCATCCCAAGAAAACGCAACACTAGAAGCCTTCCACAAATAAAGACAACGGTACGACCCCTATCAACAGAAGCCCTCAAGCTCTGCGTTGAGGTTCAAAGATAACGGAAGGATCACTCCCGGTTAGCGTAACCAGCTATGCGCTGTAAACACGACCCTCTAGTCATTCGACCCTCCGGTCATAAGTTGGTAGTACCACCTCTCGTACGTGTCGACACGGCCAGAGTAACATTCCCACTGATGGGTAGGGCCACCAGAGTATTGCCCCTCTGGCCCGACAAGCAGAAATTTCAGGGTGTACTATCCCTGAACATTTCCCTATCGGAGCCCCCATGCTCCACTGAGTCCGGGCAGTAGACCACAACAAACAGGGATACCAACATCCTGAAACAAACATACATGCTCAACAGGAATTTGAAACAAGTGTAGATAGCATGTATGACATCAATAAAGTATCCATCAACAAGATATAAGCAAGCCCAAAGAAAACTTCGAGGAGTGGGTACAAGGCAAGTGTACTTACCTCTTGCTGGAACAAGAAACCTTCCAAATCACTTTCTGTAGTCTCTAAGACTCCCCGAGAGTATCTGACATTAGAGTTTTTATTAGAGCCAAAATTCTAATAAAACCCTATGTTTCTAAATGCTCATGCATAACTCTCGCTTTCGATGGGCCTAGGCCGACTAATCAGGTCCTTAAGACCATCTACTTGATTACCTCAATTCCAACTCCTTAGTTGACCCTCAACCAGTACCTGGTCAACTTTGGTCAACTAGTCAACTTAACAAAATTGGGCCCACTAATCCAAGCCCAGTAAGTTATCTATTGGGCCTAACAATGATCCAAATATTAGACCCAAACCATGAACCCCCTCCAACTAGCTTTTCTTCAATTGATTTAATTAAATCAATTATCTCGCCACTTAGGTCCAAACCTTGGTCCTTCTAATCTAATTAATTGATTGACTTGATTGGACTCAATCATCAAACTTAGGCCATTACATGATTTAATTTAATCACCTAGATGCTTAGATAATAAATCAATTAATCAACCTTGATATTGGTTTCTAAATCAACTTAGGTATCATTTATTTAAATACCTAGATGACCAAACAACAATTAATCAATTTAATTAAATCATCCACCAATTAAACTGATTAATTTACTTCTCTTTGATTAATTGTCACACTATGAGTAAAAACTAATCTATTACTAATTAATTAATTAACCATAAGTCTGATAATTAATTATTATTATTATTATTATTATTATTATTATTATTATTATTATTATTATTATTATATATATATATATATATATATATATATAATTTTTTTTTTCTCCTCTATCTCTCCCGTATTCTTCTTCTTCTCTCACGGCCCGACACCAAACCTCGTCGGATTTCTCACTGACACGCGGCTGGTGCTCCACTTGAGTTCGAAACCTCGTCGCTGAAGTCCTCCACCCACGACCAGCTCCTCCAGAGTGTTGTCGGCCTCTCCCTTTCTCGTTAGAAATCCCAACCTCGCGGCCGTGCGTTCCTCTCCTCCGACGAACTCACACAAGCGCTATGGATGCACGCAAACACCTCTAAACAATTCAACAGGGGAGAACGACACTTACCTGAAGGCTGTCGATGATGAACGGTACTGAGAGAAGCCGTGGACAACCACTGTCTTCTCCGGTGAGCTCGGTCACGCTCACCGTTCAACACTCACTTCCCCGTGTTGACCCAGCCTCCTATTCCGTTTGAGGACAGCCTCGACAGTCCCCACGCTCTACTGTGGACGCGAACCAAAGATCACCACCCAAGGACTCCTTCCTCTCCTCCGACTGTCACCTCACCGGAGCACTAAAAACCCACTCGACTGTGCCCTGTAACAGAGGGAGTAGCTGCCCTTTATAGCCTCCAGGAGGCCAGGCGAACGGTCGTCTTCCCAAAACGGACTCACTGACCGACAGATGGTCTCTCCGCGCGTAACGCCCGGAGGAGACAGCAGGGCCTCCGGTGGCGTTTGCGGCCAAGCGAACGGCAACAGTTCATGCCTCATGATCGTCAAGTAATGGATAAGCGGTAACGATCGCCTGATCGTTATCTAATGTCTCTGATTAGATCAGCGAGCCTTGGATCGAACACTTCCATAATCAATGGTCGAGATCACCTGAAGACTGAACGGCCATATCTTATGTTCTCGCCTCTCGAATTAGACACCAATTTAGATGGACGATCACCAGATTTCAACGTGGCTAAGCGGATCCTTTCCATCAACCTCACGATTAACACTTATCCAGATGAGCGTTTCTCAGAGCGCCACGTGGCTTTACCAAAACCGTTATAATGCTCCGCGATCAGCATCTTCCAAGATCTTTTAATCATGGTCGTTCAACCCTTTCTATTAGGGTTTTTCGTCTGGAAAATTGTCCAGAGGTCCCTGTTTTTTATTAGGTTACATATAGGTCCTTCTCTGTGAGAGAGGATAATTCCTCTCCAGTCCTCAACTCTTTTTGAAATTATAATTAGGTCCAACATGACCCTATCTAACCCTAATTAGGGTTTTTAAATTTCTATTTTCCCTACTTAATCAACCCGTTTAATTACTTAGGGAATTTCTTTTATCAACAATTAATTAAAGAACATATAGACATATTCTATTTTATTTACCAAAAAGAAAATCTTGGATTTTACAATCCTCCCCCCTTACAACAATTTCGTCCCCGAAATTCCCAACCTGAACTCACAAGGTGGCAAACAACTCAGGGTAACGTTTCCTCATATCCTCTTCACGTTCCCAAGTCGCTTCTCGATTAGAGTAGTTGCTCCACCTTACTTTGACAGAGGGGATAGTTCTATTCCTGAACTGCTTATCTTCTCGGCCCAAGATAACTACTGGGCGCTCCTCATAGGACATATCCTCCTGGACTTTCACAGGAATCTGGGGAATCATTCGATTCGGGTAACGAATACATTTCTTCAACATAGAGATATGAAAAACATCATGAATCTGAGCAAGGTCCTGAGGTAAGGCCAACCTGTAGGCCACGACTCCTATGCGCTCCAAATTCTCAAAAGGTCCGATATAACGAGGGGCAAGCTTCCCACGCTTCCCAAATCTCACAACCCCTTCATAGGAGATACCTTCAGGAACACTAAATCCCCCACCTGAAACTCCTGATCAGAACATTTGCGATCTGCATAACTCTTCTGTCTACTTTAAGCAGCCTTAAGTCTCTCCCTGATCATCCTAACATGCTCCTCTGTCTGCCTAATAAAATCCGGCTGCTCAAGTGTCTTCTTAGCTACCAGCTTTCTCTTACCCACATCCCCCCAACAAATAGGTGTCCTGCACTTCCTCCCATTAAGTGCCTCGTACGGAGCCATCTTGATGCTTGCCTGATAACTGTTATTATAGGCAAACTCCACTAAACTCAGACGTTCATCCCAGGACCCCGTAAAGTCCAACGCGCATGCTTTCAACATGTCGTCCAACACCTGGATGGTCCTTTCAGACTGACCATCCGTCTGTGGGTGGAAAGACTGTGCTGAATGCCAAACCTGTGCCCAGAGCTGTGTGCAAACTTTCCCAAAATCTAGAAACAAACCTGGTGTCACGATCAGAAGTGATCGACACCGGCACCCCATGTAGTCTGACTATCTGATCAATATATAGCTGGGCCAACTTCTCTAAGGATGCTCCCGTCCTGAAAGGTATAAAATGGGCTGACTTAGTCAAGCGATCCACTATGACTCAAATTGATTCGTTACCCCTTTGAGTAAGGGGCAACCCCGTTACGAAGTCCATATTGATGTGTTCCCATTTCCACTCTAAAATGGGTAAGGGTTGCAAGGTTCCTGCTGGCCTCTGATACTCAGCTTTTACCAACTGACAGGTGCTGCACTGGGCCACAAACTCTGCGACCTCTCGCTTCATACCCTTCCACCAAAAATGATCTTTCAATCCCCTATACATCTTGGTACCACCAGGATGAATGGTATAGCTAGAATAATGGGCCTCCTCAAGAATCACCCTCTTCAATTTGGGGACGTTGGGAACACAGATTCGATCATCAAATCTAAGGGTACCATCCTCACGTACCCTAAACCGTGTCGGCTCTCCCTGGCCAATCTGCCCTCTAATCTCATTTAGATCAGGATCCTGCCTCTGTGAATCTCTAATCCTCTCCAACACTAAAGGTCGGATATGCAAGCTCGCCAAGGTGGCATCCATCTCTGGTAAAACAATCTCTAACTCGAGCCTCCTTATGTCCTCTAACAAAGGCCTCTGAGCGGTTAATAATGAGGCAACTCCATAGCCAGACTTCCTACTTAGTGCGTCGGCCACCACGTTAGCCTTGCCCGGGTGGTAATAGACACTCAGATCATAGTCCTTTATCAGCTCCAACCAACGCCGCTGCGTCATGTTCAACTCCTTCTGAGTGAATATGTACTTGAGGCTCTTATGATCGGTGTATATCTCATAAGGTATACCATAGAGAAAGTGTCGCCAGATCTTTAGAGCAAACATGATCGCTGGCAGCTCATGATCGTGTGTAGGGTAATTCATTCTCCTCAAAAGGCTTCAACTGACGGGAAGCATAGGCAATTACTCGTCCGTCTTGCATCAATACACATCCTAGTCCAGTCTTGCATGCGTCACTGTAGACTGTATATCCACGTCCACTTTGAGGCAAAGCCAGAACTGGTGCGGATATCAATCTTTGGTTCAGTTCCAGGAAACTCCTTTCACAAAATTCGGTCCAAACGAATTTGTTACCCTTCCAGGTCAATCTGGTCAAAGGTGCTGCTATGATTGAGAAACCCTCAACGAATCTTTGATAATAGCCTGCTAACCCCAGGAAACTTCGTATCTCCCGAACTGTGGTCGGTCTTTTCCAATCAACGACCGCTTCAATTTTCTTGAGGTCTACAGAAACTCCAGCTTCGCTGATCACGTGCCCCAAGAAAATGACTCTATCAAGCAAGAACTCACACTTGGAGAACTTGGCGTAAAGTTGGTGTTGCTTCAAGGTCTCTAGCACAATCCTTAACTACTCCTCATATTCCTGACGGCTACCTGAGTAAACCAGTATGTTATCGATAAAAACCACAATGAACCAGTCCAAGTACTGTCGGAAAACCCAGTTCGTCATATCCATAAATATTGCAGGGGCATTAGTAAGCCCAAACGGCATCACCAAGAACTTATTGTGCCCATATCTTGTACGGAAGGCACTCTTCGGGATGTCAGCTTCCTTGATCCAAACTTGATGGTACCCGGATTTCAAGTCAATCTTGGAAAATACTCGAGCTCCCTGCAACTGATCCAGTAGATCGTCAATCCTAGGTAACGGGAACTTGTTCTTTACCGTCACCTTATTCAACTCTCTATAGTCAATGCACACTCTCATCGACCCATCTTTCTTCTTAATAAACAGAACAGGTGCTCCCCAAGGCAACATGTCGGGTCGTATAAAACCCTTCTCCAACAACTCCTCTAACCGTGTTTTCAACTCCTTTAGCTCTGCAGGCGCCATCCTATAAGGAGCCTTAGATACAGGAGCAGTTCCCGGAACCAGATCAATCGAGAACTCCAGTTCTCTTTATGGGGGCAGTCCCGATAAGTTCTCTAGAAATACATCCGGATACTCCCTCACTACAGAGACATCTGAGACTACGGTCTCACTATCCTGTTTCGCCTCAGAGATAGAGGCCAAATAACCAATGCACCCTCCCCGGAGTAACCTCTGGGCCTGGAGAGCTGAGATCTCCTGTACTAGTGAGCAAGTCTAACTGCCATGAAAGGTAAACTCTTCATCTCCCGGCATCCTGAACACTACTCTCTTCCCACGACAGTCTACCACTGTGTAAACTGAAGAGAGCCAGTCCATCCCGAGGCACATCGTAATCCTTCAGGTCCATCACATGCAGATCAACGGGTAACTCCCGCTCCTCAATCACTACTGGGCATGTCGGTACAACCCTACTCACCAACTTGGCAACTCTTACCGGAGTATCAACACTCAGTTCACAAGGCAACTCTACAACAGGCAAGGTGTGTCTTCGTGCAAATCATGCATATACGAAAGAGTGTGTAGCACCCGGATCAAATAAAGTGCAGGCATAAAAAGAACTAACTGAGATGATACCTGCGACAACATCAGTAGATGCCTAGGCGTCCTCGGTCGTCAGGTGGTAAATTCGTCCATGATTCATGGGCCTCTGCTGCTGCTGAGGCTGGCTAGGAGTGGAAGATTGCCCTACTGTCGCCTTTCCCTTCTTATCAACCCCTTGTGGCCTCGGTGGCGGTCCAACCGACTGTCTGGAAGCCTGTTGTGATCCCTGTGTTCCTTCAACTACACTCTGTCCTGTCTGACGCTGAGGGCACTGAGCTTTATTGTGATCAAGACTCAAGCAGACAAAACATCGTCCTGCAAGCCTTGGGCACTGAGACTTCTTGTGCGGCCCCTTACTCTCAAAGCATCTAATGGTCTGAGCTACGCTAGTTGATGACACTTTGCCTCCAGACGAGGCCGTAGACCCTGTTGGCTTTCCATAGGGTTGGTACTTGTGATCTGGCCTACGTCTTCCTGAACTCTTCCCAGAGGATTGCCCCTGACTGTTAGACCTTCTTCTCCTTCTGGGACGACCCCTGGGTGTCCCCTTGGTAAGAGGCCTCTGTGTATTTTGCCCGAGCCACCACCTCTGTATAGGTCTTGCACATGTGACTAGTCACAATCTTCTTCAATGATGGCCGCAGTCCGGCCTCAAACTTCATCACTCTGATTTCCTCAGTAGGGACCATATCAGGTAGAAAATGGGCCAGCCTATCGAACTCTGTCTCATACTGCTCCACTGTCTGGCCGCCCTGGACAAGTTGCGAGAACTGCTGTCCCAACTGCACCAAATGATCCTTGGAGAAGTACTTGGCGAAGAACGCAGTCCTAAACTCTTCCCAAGTCTAGAAGGGCTCACCCTTCCTCAGTCTAATCTCTCCAAAATACCAGTCCTCGGCCGGTCCCTGGAGCATATAGACAGATGTCCTGATCTTCTCCACCTCACTAGCCTGTTAGACCTCAAAGGTCTTCTCCATTTCCCTTATCCATAACTCAGCCGCATGTGGGCGGCTCCCTCGAAAGGTCGGGGAGAGGGCCTCTTGATCTCCCCTAGTAGCCCTCTGCTAGTAGTGGGGGTGGCAGGTGGAGGTGGAGATGGTACTCGCTGCTGCCTAGTCTCCTGGATCAGCCCTATCATCTCTCGCATAAGCTCTAGCATGCTCATGGGGGGTACCTCCCCCCCGGGACCTGGGCCTTCAGCCAGAGGCACTTCAGCATTGGATTGGGCTGGCACCTCTTGTTCCACCTCCATCTCGTCCAATGGTGGGGGTACTTCCTCACCCTGAGGTTGCGGCACCTCCTCGACAGGCACCTCAACTCGGCGAGGTCGCCCTCGCCTACCTCAACCTCGTCCTCCACGCCCTCCTCGTCCTTGATTCATGATCTAACTGTCAAATATTAGTAGGGTGATTTCATCAACACAAATAAACAAACTTTTATTCCAATTAAGAACAAACTTCAAAAAGGAAAACACAACCATAAATAGTTCATACAATACTCAGGGTTTGTAAGACTACAATTTATTCAGAACATAACAAACTAGTCTCAATCTAGATGGTGCCTATTGGGAGACATTGGGGTGTAGTCGACAAGTGGCATGGGTTCAGGGGACAGATATTCCCCCGCCTCCTGAGGTCCTCTACTAGGTCATGGTGCGCCACCTGGACAGTAAAAGGCGAGATGCTCGTTGCTGCCACAACTACGACACCAAAGATAAGGGTGCCTGCACTCAGGCATCCGGTGCCCATCTCTACCGCAACGTCGACACCTCACAATAGTGATCACGTTAGCCATCGAGGCCCCAGCCCTAACTCCCAGCTGCACACCGAGACTCCTATGGTAGTCTTGTACGCGGCCAACAAGCCAGGGACCCTCGTGCTCAAGTTCACCTGCCTCTGAATGACAGGGACCCACTGACTCTCGACCATCGGCCTCTGGACAAGCATCTCTACTGTGGACTGAAGTCTATCAATCCTCCGATTGGTAGCTTCCACAGCCCTCCTCATCTCAGCAAAAGTCTCCTCAGGAGCTGGAGGGTCAGTACGAGCTGCTGGGGTGTTCTCTCAAACCGACTCCACCTCCTCGGACGAAGGCTCTTGAAAATATCTGGATCCATGGAATTTACTTCCAGACATCCTTGCTATCTGCATTTAGAACAAGACATTAAATATCTAACGCACTACTAACTCTATTACCCCTAAACCCACAGTGAGTCTATACAACTGACTAATGGTAACTAGAGTGTTTGTTATCTGCTCTAATCTAGGCCAACCTGGCTCTAACACCACTTTAATCTGCCATGCCCCATCCCAGATTCCAGGCCCCGAGCACGTGCATAGACTTGTCGTACCCGAGTAGAGTCAAGCTCAGCTCGAATACAAGGCCTCAGTGTAAATCAGCAGATATCAAACAGTAATAAAAGCATACTGAAGTCCAAAGAACATAGAGTCATAAGGGTCCATAGGCCATATACAAAATCAGGTCCCTACACGGGCCCTATAAATGTCTCACATATAAAAGATAACTCAAAGGGAACTCCTAGACCTCTGTGGCTCCTAAACAGCCTCCTCTGCACCAGCCTCTAAACCTCTGGATCTGTAACAGAAAGAAAGAAAAAATGTGTGAGCTTTCAAATAGAAAGCTCAGTAAGTACCCCTGCGGTCACAAAGACATAGAAGAATAAAATATATAGTCAAGGGACCTCATCCAAGCCTTCCACAAATAAAGACAACGGTATGACCCCTATCAACAGAAGCCCTCAAGCTTTGCGTTGAGTTTCAAAGATAACTCAAGGATCACTCCCGGTCAGCGTAACAAGCTATGCGTTGTAAACACGACTCTCTAGTCGTTCGACCCTCCGGTCGTAAGTCGGTAGTACTACCTCTCGTAAGTGTCGACACGGCCAGCGTAACATTCCCACTAACGGGTAGGACCACCAGAGTATTGCTCCTCTGGCAAGACAAGCAGAAATATCAGGGTGTCTTGTCCCTGAACATTTCCCTATCGGACCGCCACGCTCCACTGAGTCCGAGCAGTAGACCACAACAAACAGGTATACCAACATCCCGAAACAAACATACATGCTCAACAGGAATTTGAAACAAGTATGGATAGCATGTATGACATCAATAAAGTATCTATCAACAAGATATAAGCAAGCCCAAAGAAAACTCCGAGGAGTGGGTACAAGGCAAGTGTACTTACCTTTTGCTGGAACAAGAAACCTTCCGAATCACTTTCTATAGTCTCTAAGACTCCCCGAGAGTATCTGACAATAGAGTTTCTATTAGAGCCAAAATTCTAATAAAACCCTATGTTTCTAAATGCTCATGCATAACTCTTACTTTCGATGGGCCTAGGCCCACTAATTAGGTCCTTAAGACCATCTACTTGATTACCGACCCATTTCCCTCAATTCCAACTCCTTAGTTGACCCTCAATCCGTACCTGGTCAACTTTGGTCAACTAGTCAACTTAAAAAATTGGGCCCACTAATCCAAGCCCAATAAGTTATCTATCTGGCCTAACAATGATCCAAATATTAGACCCAAACCATGAACCCCCTCCAACTAGCTTTTCTTCAATTGATTTAATTAAATCAATTATCTCGCCACTTAGGTCCAAACCTTGGTCCTTCTAATCTAATTAATTCTTTGACTTGATTGGACTCAATCATCAAACTTAGGCCATTACATGATTTAATTTAATCACCTTGATTCTTAGGTAATAAATCAATTAATCAACCTTGATATTGGTTTCTAAATCAACTTAGGTATTATTTATTTAAATACCTAGATGACCAAACAACAATTAATCAATTTAATTAAATCATCCACCAATTAAACTAATTAATTTACTTCTCTTTGATTAATTGTCACACTATGATTAAAAACTAATATATTACTAATTAATTAATTAACCATAAGTCTGATAATTAATAATAATAATAATAATAATAATAATAATAATTATTATTATTATATATATATATATATATATATATATATATATATATATATATATATATATATTTATTTATTTATTTTCTCTGTCTCTCCCGTATTCTTCTTCTCTCACGGCCCGACACCAAACCTCGTCGGATTTCTCACTGACACGGGGCTGGTGCTCCACCTGAGTTCGAAACCTCATCGCTGAAGTCCTCCGCCCACGACCAGCTCCTTCAGAGTGTTGCCGTCCTCTCCCTTTCTCGTTGGAGATCCCAAGCTAGCGGACGTGCGTTCCTCTCCTCCGACAAACTCACACAAGCGCTATGGATGCACGCAAACACCTCTAAAAAATTCAGCAGGGGAGAACGACACTTACCTGAAGGCTGTCGACGACGAACGGTACTGAGAGAAGCTGTGGACAACCACTGTCTTCTCCGACAAGCTCGGTCACGCTCACCGTTCAGCACTCACTTCCCCTTGCTGACCCGGCCTCCAATTCCGTTTGAGGATAGCCTCGACAGTCCCCACGCTCTACTATGGACGCGAACCAACGATCACCACCCAAGGACTCCTTCCTCTCCTCCGACTGTCACCTCACCGGAGCACTGAAAACCCACTCGACTGTGCCCTATAACAAAGGGAGTAGCTGCCCTTTATAGCCTCCAGGAGGCCAGGCGAACGATCGTCTTCCCAAAACGGGCTCATCGACCGACGGATAGTCTCTCCGCGCGTAACGCCCGGAGGAGAGAGCGGGGCCTCCGGTGGGGTTTGCGACCAAGCGAACGGCTACCATTCACGCCTCGTGATCATCACGTAATGGATGAGCGGTAATGATCGCCTGATCGTTATCTAACGTCTCTGATTAGATCAGCGAGCCTCGGATCGAACACTTCCATAATCAATGGTCGAGATCACCTGAAGACTGAACAGTCAGATCTTATGTTCTCGCCTCGAATCAGACACCAATTTAGATGGATGATCACCAGATTTCCACGTGGCTAAGCGGATCCTTTCCATCAACCTCACGATTAACACTTATCCAGATGAGCGTTTCTCAGAGCGCCACGTGGCTTTACCAAAACCGTTATAATGCTCCGCGATCAGCATCTTCCAAGATCTTTTAATCATGGTCGTTCAACCCTTTCTATTAGGGTTTTTCATTTGGAAAATCGTCCAGAGGTCCTGTTTTTTATTAGGTTACATACAGGTCCTTCTCTGTGAGAGAGGATAATTCCTCTCCAGTCCTCAACTCTTTTGGAAATTATAAATAGGTCCAACATGACCCTATCTAACCCTAATTAGGGTTTTTAAATTTCTATTTTCCCTACTTAATCAACCCGTTTAATTACTTAGGGAATTTATTTTATCAACGATTAATTAAAGAACATATAGACATATTCTATTTTATTTACCAAAAAGAAAATCTTGGATTTTACAAAACCCAAACACTTGACTAGACTCAACCATCTAGGCTTAAGTTGAACCCAAATCAAATATTAATCTCCAACACAACATAACTGATTAAACCAGACCTTTAAAACCAGTCCAACCTGTTGAAACGGCTCAGGCTCATCTGCAACCTCCCGATAGGCCGCGCCGGAGGGGAGTAGCTCTCCACGATTGCCGGTGACGGGTGCCAAATTCCACTGTCCCGGGTTCCCCGTTGATAGAAGGTGTCGTTTGCGTCTGCCTGGCCGTGATCTATCGTTTCCCACCTCCTCCTCATCGGGGCATGCCAGTCCGTCGTCAGCTCTTCGCCCAACGACGTTTAGTCCCCCGGAGAAAGAAGAAAAGTCCCCAGGGTTCCCAAATAATGTCTACTGTTCTACTATGGATACATGGTAATGATCAAGATTATCGATAATTTAAAGAAGAATACTCACCGGAGTATTGGCCTCCGACGAACTCCGCCTCCTCTTCTTCGTGCTTTCTCTGGAGATGGTCCTCGTCCCCGTGAGTGTTGACCCCGCCCCCTCCTATCTCTTTCTTGCTGTCCCTTTGTTTCTCAGAGAAAGTGAGGTTTTCACCGCCGTTCTCCGGTGGTCTCGATCGTTCACAAGAGATTCCTACTTACAGGACGTCGTAGGGCCTCTAGATGGCCTACGTTCAGATTGGATAAGGCCCGATTTTTAAGTTTGAGTTTATTAGATATAATTTGAGTTCTCATATACCTCTGTTTTTTAGAGGGGATAAACCTCTTGGTGGCCACGCGGCGGCGGCACGACGGGGGCGCGATGGAGAAGAACTAGGCTGGCCTCCTCGCAATCAGGTGATCTCCATCGGACGACCCTGATTAAATTCAGCAATCCAATTATCCCTTTCATTTTATAATGCCGAGGATCTATCTCCATTTTGGATCGACGGCCACGATTGTTTCATGACAGACGGTTGGATTAACTCCAACATCCTCGAACTTAAACGACCAGGTCAGATGGTCGGTTAGGATTTGCCTATACCATGGGAGCGTGCTCACCTCAATCCTGTCGATAAGAATGTGGTTGGATGCCGTTCTCATGATCAGCATATTTGATAATTTTTAATCCCAGCAGTCCATTCCCTTCCACGTGCATGACTGAGTGGGATTTCGGTTCCCTTTTTGCCAATAGGTCCTTCTCTTTTGGGCATTTACGTGCCGGTCCTTTATCAGAGAGAGAGGAAAAACTCTCATTAAGTCCCTGGAAATTCTGGAATTACTTCTAAGTCCCTCTTCCAGAGAAGAACAAAACTATGTTTCAGTCCTCAGCTTTTTTGGGAATCACGGTTCGACCTTCAATGATCCCAATTAACCCTAATTAGGGTATTTTTCATTTTACTCTCTCTTTCCATAAGCAACCAAAAAATTTCCAATCACAATAAGCTTCTCAAATTAATTGAAGAGATCAACAAAGCGAACTTTTATTCAAATAAAAATTTGATTACATCCGATCCATAAAGACTTTTATTTGCCAACTAAACAAAGAAGTGAACTAATTAAATCCTATTATAAACATATTTATTTTCCAAAAGAAATTCTAAGTAAAATAACCCTAAAATCCTTGGATCTCACAATAATATATCTATATGTGTATTAAGCCTTCTCTGACGACAAGAACAAAATTCCTCTTTCATTGACAAGATGAAGCCGTTCTTGATGAAGTGGGCATCTTGAGATAGCAATGAAACATTCATCTTGAAGAATTCGATGAAATACAATTAACAAAGTGGCACGCATCTCAATGTGATAATAAAATGCACATCTTAATGTAGTTGATGAAATACAAATCTTGAAGAGGCACAATTCTCGAAGTGGCGATAGAATACACATTTCGAGATGGCTAATATAATACAAAGACGGTGTTGTTTTCGAGGTAGCGATAGAGCACTTATCTCATGACAAGCCAATACGAATCTCGAGGTGGCAATAAAACATTCATCTCGAAACATTCGATAAAATACAAATCCTCAAGTGACATGAATCTCGAGGCGGCGATGAAACACTCATCTCAAGATGGTAAATATAAACCTCAATCCTAAAGCGGTGCTAATCTCAAGGCGGCGACAAAGCATGCATTTAGTGTGATAGATGAAACACAAACTCTAGAGTGGCGAAGCATATGTCCCAAGGCAGAAGGCGGCACCATTTAAAAAAATGAATAAATAAATAAATAATATGTATAAACTTCCTGTGATGATATTTATATGTAATAAATTATTATGATTTACAAATAAATAATTTTATTAATTGCCTTTACTTTTACTTTTTGCCCTTAATCGGAGGTTCCCATGACTATGTCTGGGGTAATTAATAATAGAGGCTTGCCTCTATTAGGAATGAAAAAACACACAATAACACAAATAAAATAAAACACTTATTTGTGATTCGATGTGTCGCCTGGTGTCTCTTCACAGACACGGTGCCATGTGGGTATTTTTGATCCCGCAAATTCTTGCACGCCCGGTGGGGTCCCAAAATCTTAATATTTAACATCACAGTCACTTGATAAAATAAATATGAAAATGCGCTAAATTATGTTATGAAACGGGAAAATTTGCACAAGCATAGTGCGAGAAGCTAGTCATCCAGCGTAGGGGAAATAAAATCCTCCATCTACCCCAACGAAGATAAGACATCTCATTCAACATCAACCATGGGAATGTGTAAAGCGGCAATGGGAGTGTGGATCCCAAAGCAATAACATCCTCAAATCAAGCGATGAAATGTGCATCCTGAGGTGGTGAAGCACACATCTCAAAGCAACACAGATCTCGAGGTGATGATGGAACGCACATCTCGAGACAACAGATTAAAATACAAATCCCAAAGCAATGAAGTGTGCATCCTGATCAGTGAAGCACACATTTCGAGGTAGCATAGATCTTGAGGTGGTGATGGAACACACATCTCGAGACAACTGATGAACTATAAATATCAAAGTAGCCACAAGTCTCGAGGCAACGATGGAGCACATATCTTGAGATGACTGATTAAAATATAAATCCCAAAGCATAAAAAATATATATCCCAAGGCAATTAAGCACATATCTCGAGATGACTGATTAAAATATAAATCCCAAAGCATAAAAAATATATATCCCAAGGCAATTAAAAAAAATATAAATCCCAAAGCATAAAAAATATATATCCCAAGGCAATTAAGCACATATCTCGAGATGACTGATTAAAATATAAATCCCAAAACATAAAAAATATATATCCCAAGGCAATTAAAAAAAAATATAAATCCCAAAGCATAAAAAATATATACCCCAAGGCAATTAAAAAAAATATAAATCCCTAAGCGATGAAGTGTGGATCCCGAGGCAGTGAAGCACACATCTCGAAACATCACGAATCTTGAGGGGCGATGGAGCACATATCTCGAGGTAGATAATAAAATACAAATATTGAAACACCCATGTATTTCGAGGCGACGATGGAGCACGAATCTCAAAACTTCTGATAAAAATATAAATTCCAAAATTGCACAAATCTTGAGGCATGGTGAAGCACACATCTCAAGATGGCCGATGAAAATATAAATCCTAAAACGACGCAAGTCTGGAGGCAGTGATGGAGCACACATCTCAAGACGGTTGATGAAAACATAGATCTCTAAGCAACCACAAATCTCGAGGTGCCGATGTAATACCCAACTTGAGGTGGGGATAAATCCCAGAGCAAAAAATATATGTATCCCCAAAAACTATTACAAATCTCAAAATGATGAAGTGTTCATCCCGAGCTAGTGAAGCACACATCTTGAAGTATCACAGATCTCGAGACAATGATGAAACACGCATCTCAAAATAGCTAAAGAAATACAAATCTCAAAGTGATGAAATGTGCATCCCGAGACACCGAAGCACACATCTCGAAGCAACACAAATCCTGATGTTGCCCGAGAGTACAAAATTTGAGGCGACTGAAGAATATAATCTTGAGGTGGGTTTCTCCAGCATATCTGATATCACATCAAGAGCTAATCTAACATATGAAGCAGTTGAACAAAACCAGCCTAAAGGTGTTATACGACTTCAAATCATAAAAGCAGAAATAGGAAGTCAAAAATGATAGAAGACATTAAAGTTCATTATGAAGCTCCATAAACCTTTTAGAAGGCTGGGTGCAAGGTACAATGCATATGCCATCTTAAATCAAAAGAAAAAAGGGATACAACATATATTAAAAAAAAAATGTTTTGGCACAACCATTTGGCTAAGCCGAATATATATATATATATATATATATATATATATATATATATATATATATATATATATATATATATATATATATTGTTGATACCAAAAACTGTCCACCTCCTGCTTTGGCTACTATTGCCTCGTAATCTGGTCTCAGCCTTTGACAAACGGTTGAAATTTATAGTTGGTGTGGACACTTACTTCAACTTCTGAATAAGGAACGCGGGGAACGCTTTGGAATTCCTATCGGAATTATCAGCTCTGGATCGGAATTATCAACTCTTTGCTTTGAGGTGAATCGGTAAAAAGGAGAGGGGAGGGATCGGAATTGGGCCTTTCTGCCCGGATTTAACTCCGATGTTTAAGTCAGAAAGCTTGAGAGAAGGAAGTCTTAAACATAAGCTAGTTCTTTGTGTAATGATTTTCTTGTTCTTCTCTTTCTATCATTGCCCTTCTTTTATAGCAGCTTAAACGTGGTTTAGGAAAGGCGGTGGGTAAGGCGGTAAGTAAGGCGGTGAGTAAATATCTTCTAAGGCGGTAAGAAAATATCTGCTTACTGCGTAGGTGCTACGTAAGTAAGTAGGAAATATCTGCCTACTGTAGAGGCAAGTGGATAAGATCTACTTACTGTAGAGGCGTTAGATATTTTCTAACCTAGGTGGCTATAAGCACCTTATGAGATCCTCACGCCTTGTGGATAAGAAGGTTGCTATAATTCCAACGGACTTGTTTGTGGGATTGAACCCTCATTTTTGTTTGCCTTTACCGAACGGAATTATACTAGGATATTTGGTGATATTACCGCGCGGCCAAAGGGACATAGTCCTGTGTTTGACAGGTGGCCATTTAGGTCGATGACACGCGTCTTACCAAATATACCTGTAACACTAGTTCCCCATAAAGTGTACTTGTTCGAAAAATCTGAGCGAGGGGTGAGTTAACCGCACTTCTCGCTTGGTTTGAGAACAAGTATCTTTCTTAGTTGGCATGTCTATGTAGGTGTAGACCTTGTCTAAGGCACATGTGCTTTTAATAGGTGACCGACGTTTACTGTGTCGTTGTTTTAATCGAGGTAGATTTTTCTCCGAAATTTTCGCCTATGGTGCCACTAAGCTTTTTTCTATTTAAGGAACTTGTAGGGGTAGTGTTTTATTCAAAATCCAAAGATCTTTGCAGTTTTGTATAATGGCTCAGCGTTTGTCTTTCTACAAATTTTTCACTTTCACTCAGTGTTCTCGTCATCTGCGCATCCCAAGTTCCTTTTATGAACATCTGGCGGACTTAAGGACAGTGGTAAGTCCAAATGGCTGTGTATGGCCCTCCCTTCTGCTTATTGACAGGGGTGTAGGTGAGATAAGTATTTAGGAAGGGTGGGAGACCTTCCACGTTGATCATGATGTAGAGGCGGGGGATCTTTTAATTATCACTTATGCGGGGGGTGTACGCTTTGAAGTTGAAATGTTCGGAAGCGACTCTTGCCGCAGAGAAGTGGGCCCCCATCTTCGCCCACGTGCTGTGCCGGGGTTTCCTAGTGACAATGAGGATAGTGACGGCGGAGTTCGTGCGTCTCCTCTGAGTCTTATCCGAGCGGGTCCTCGGATGGATCCGTGGATTGTTAATTAGGAAATTCCGAACGGAAAACATGTTTATTTAGGGCTTGTCATGTTGTTTCTTTTTTTTTTTTAAATACCACTATCGTTGTAATATGAAATAAAGTATATCCTTTTGTTCATAAAGTCTTTGATTTCTTCGAGAAGAATGATCGCTGGTGATGCTATGTTGGGGTGTGTGTATTTGTCTTTTATGGTGTTGGTTCTATGGTACAGTGCCCATTACGCCCCAGAGAGACACGTGTCTCTCATACTGTGTCGCATTTAAAGGGAGAAGATGGCACGACGTGCGTGGCGTGCGCTTTGTCAATAGCATGATGGGCGCGGCTATCTATGTCTGTCAGGCGACGTTTGGTGTGCTAACGTGGATAGAATTTTGAATTTTTTAAAGAGAAGCTATGATGGTTATCTGAACGGTTCAGATTTGGGGTCCTTTGGTTTAATGGCTCGATCGGGATGCAGCTTTGGGATCTAACGGCCAGGACTTCATCTCCTTTGTATAGAAGCGAAGTTGTACAGGTGAAAAAGGTTTTTTTCAAAAGCTAAGTCGCGTCTTCTTCCCATAATCCCTTCTTCTCCGGCGAACCCTGCTCTAAAGTTCTTGCGTTTTTTCATCTTTCTTCTTCTAAGGTATGGCTAGTGCGTCTTCTTCTTCTGATTCTTCTCATGAATCTCATGAACCTGCTTCTTTCCTCCCCCTTTCAATCCCTTCTCCGCCTAAACTCATGGTCTCTGTGGCGACTCCAGACGAGTCTAGGGACGTTCCAGTCCAGGGTTCACGGATTCATCCCGCTTCTAGGGCTATGGGTAGAGGGTTTGGCACCTTCATAAGCCTCCTGGGGCAGAAGGATGTCGATAGTCTGGTAGAGAGGTATGAGATAGACCTTTCTCTGTTTGAGGTTAGGGTTCCTTGTTCTGGGGAGAGGGCGAGCTCTCCAAGGGAGGGGGAGATAGCCATTTATCAAGATGCGCTATCGGGTCGCCTTAGAATTCCTTTTTCTGATTTTGCTAAGGCGATTTTGGAAGAATATCACTTGTGTCCTTCACAATTAACTCCGAATTCTTGGAGGTTGTTGAACGGCTTTGTAACGCCTGCCCCGAAATAAATAAAGATTTTTATTTATTAAATACAGAGAATTTATTAAGTGTTAATTAATGGAAAATTAATTAACGGTAAATTAACTCGGGTTAATTAACCATTGGAGGAAACAGACCCAAAGATAGAGTCCCGGGAAAAGTAGATCTGGTCGAGGACAGCGACAATCCCGTGATGCCACAGTGGACCCGTGACTAAAGGAATTGACTAAAGGCCGAGATTCGCGGATCTAGGTCGGGCATGAGGAACGAGAGAATTATGGCGGTGGACCCCGCCGAAAAATGAATCCATTCACCCGTGATGAATAGTACCCGCGTGACGCTACAGTAGACATGTGAGAGCATAGTAATCATGTGACAATTTAATTTAATGAATACTAAATTGATTTTTATAAATGATAAGAGGAGAGAGGGAGAAAGAGATTCATTTCTCTCTCTTGATTCCTCTCTTCCTCTAGATCTGAGCTCCTTCAGAGCTCACCCACGCCCTTCTCTCCGGCGAGCTTCCCCACCGGCCAGACCCTTGCCGCCGGCCAGCCGAGCCCCTCCGGTTAGACCTACCTGCGCACCCGCTGCACTCTGCCACCCGCAGCGGGCCGTGAGCTCAGCGCCACTGCGCCCAGCGCTGCGCGCGGCAGCACCGCTAGCGAAGAGCAAGCTTCGCGCTCGGCCTCGCCAGCCCGTCGCGCTCACGGCCGCGCCGGCTAACGCCACCACGCCCGGCTCCGCCCGCGCCCCGCAGCCGCCGCCCGACCGCCCGCCCCTGCGCGCGCATTCAACCAGCCCCGCAGCGTGTAACCACATGCGAAGCGTGACCGAACTCCGGCTCCGTCTCACCGCACTGACGAACAACAACCCGATCGGAGGGTTGATTGCTAGATCTAAGCTCCCTCCGGCCACCTCGACGTGCGCACGACCAGCAATCGTCTTTTCTCTCAGTCCGGTAAGCCTACAGATTCAAGTTGATGAATGATTAACAAGGAATGAGTAGGACTGGGGCTGATTTGGTGAAGGGATGATTAAAAGAAATTGCATGTCTTTGGTGAAGCTAAAATTGAGAGTTTTTGTGTTAATAACTTGTATCGAGTTAAGGAAGTGTTAATGCCATGCTTAATGATGTATAAAACCCATGTGTAATGGGTATTTTGGTACATGCTTGTACAATTTCAGGGCCCTATAAATGGGGAGGTGCCGCTGAAATTTCATGAAAATCTCTATGTATAAATACCCTATTAGTATCCATGCTGACATGCTTGGGTACGATTAACCCCATGATTAAACACTTAATGACTCCATGCATTAGATTCATTATTCTTGGCTAATGAAAGCATGCTTAGAGTGAATTTATGTTTTTAAAGCATGTTGAGTAAGAAGGGAATATCATTTGGTGAACTAATCTCTAGTTAGAGATAGTTTAGGGATTAAAGAATAAACCGTACTTCGTATTTTGAAATGGAGTATTTAAATATAGGTATTAGATCCTGACTTGGGCGCGTGATACACAACGTGGATCAAAGGATTGTTCTTCGTGACAGGTAGGATCTCGTACCCGTACTTTGTGAGTATTGCTTTCTCCTACCTTGCTTTTGTTATTGACGCTCTTATTCCCTTGAGAGGTTCCCAACACATATTCGAGATGGACATCGGATATGTGTCGATTTTATATCTCAAGAGATAGTTGCTTTCTACATTTCTTATACAAGTATTGCTTTCTCCTACCTTGCTTTTATTATTGGCACTCTTATTCCCTTGAGAGGTTCCCAACATATATTCGAGACGGACATCGGATATGTGTCGGTTTTATATCTCAAGGGATCGTTGTTTTCTATATTTTTATACATATTTGAGTTGAGTTTTACTCCTTAAATATGTTTGGCTTCTGATCTCGAGGGATCATTATTTTCGTATGTATATTCATGTGGTTTGCCTTGGATGTACATATGTGTGTATACCTATCACTAGGTATTTGGTACTGTCAATCTCTTACGTACAGGCATGATACATCTGACGGAGGCTCAGTCAGAGAGTGATATTTTCTGGCCATGTATACATGATTATAGCGCTATCCAGCTTAGGCCGAAGACAATGTTGATGGTGTCGTTGATGTCGTAGATATCCTAGTATCACATATGCTAGGAGATTGAGTGCATCCGTGGATTTATCCACATCTTAGATGCAGACAGCTTGCTAGTGATTGTTGTTTCATTTGCATATATGTTTATTGCCTCATTTACTCCTTGTTTATGGCGTTGCCACTTTTATTGCTTTATGAGGTCCTACTGAGCCCTCTTCTTTGGCTCATACACTTGATTGTGTTTCTCAGGTTCAGACGAGGAGTAGGGACGAGCCTAGGCAGGGGTTTCACTGAGTAGTCGTCTCGGAGCTTGTTGTATCTTGAGGTCTGCGTACCTCCTTTATTCAGTGTGTGAGACTTGTATTTCTTTCGTTGTTATGGATTTCTAGGGGTGACATGGACTAGATCCTAGTCTGGGGTTGTGAAAGCCCGGTATTTGTACTTTTATTCAGTACTTGTACGGAGTTGTGTAAACTCCTTTTTATTTATGGAAATTCCGCTGGTGTTATCTCTGAATAATTACTGTACAGAGTCTCTGAGGCCTTATGCCTGAATAGGGGTCAGCCCCTGTTTGGGTACGGCCGGTTGGTCCACGTGCCCGGGTCGAGGTTCGGGGCGTGACAGGCTTTGTTATTGTTTTTAAGAATTACGGGGTAAATCCGACAGTTCGTTGGTTTCGTATGTTGTTTAGTCTTTGTTTGGAGTCTAATGCCGACTGGTATTATTTCTCGGCTCGTTCCGGGAGAGTTTTTAGGGAAGGTCCCCTCTTCCATTAAGCGATGGAAGAGTAAGTTTTTCTTTGTTAAAAGTAAGTCCGAGTGGGATGTCCGAACTAAATGGGAGGTTCCCCGAACGGACATTGCCTGTGAGGAGATGACACAAGAAGAGGAGGTTCTTCTTAAGTCAATGATGGGGTTATCTAAAGTTTATATGGACGACTTCTTGACCAAGGAAAACCTCGTTAAATGTCGTTTAATAGTAGCTGCCGGTAGGACTTATTCGTGCATCTAACTCAGTTTAATCTTGAATCGTAATGTCTAACTTGCTTCGAAACTTATTCTTACAGGAAATCCGATGGAGGATGAAGATTTGAGCTACGTTAAGGGCCTTTTGGCCTCTTTAGAAGGTGAGGTTCATCCGCCCTTACCTTGTGGGCGGAAGAAGAAGGAAGTAGTATCTAGCAAGGTTGCTGACACTTCCAACGAGGAGAAGAGGAAGAGGAAGAGGAAAGAGGTCGACTCTTCCAAGAAAGGCGACCACACTGCAGGGTCTTCACGGGAGAGGAGGACCAAGAGAAAGAATTCCGAGGACGCATCGGGTCCCGGAATTACAAGTGAACAGGCGAATTTGCCTCAGGAAGAGGTCTACCCGGAGGAAGTCCGCCCGGCTTTATCGCCGATTTCAGAGGGTCCTTCTTCTAGTGGGCCAGAGGATATCCTCCTTATGAAGGTAAGAATATACTTCTTAAGGGTATCTATGGTTTTACTAAGAACTTTTAACTTGAGGCTTATTTTATAGGTGGAGGCAGGAGAGGCGGCCCTCTTGGACAAACTGAGGGTAGCGGACTTAGCCTTAAAGGGGCCGGCAACCCAGTGAAAGGAATTACCTTCCGAGGATATTCCTTTTCGAGATGCCAGGTCCGTAAAGGGTGTTTTGATGGCCATGAGGCCTGAACAGCTCTCCGCGAAACTCAGAAGGGCTAGGAGGGAAGAGGCCACTTACCAACTTTTCCTCTTGGCCATGCTGGTAAATGCTATTCTTATATTTCTTCTACTTCCTAACTTGGCATTATTGTCTTTAACTCGTTTGTTACTCTATAGACTGCTCAATGGGCGGACCGAGTTGGTAATCTTTGTCAAGAAGATTTGGCAAAGATGAAAGCGAGTAGGGCAGATATTGCCCAGTTAAGATCTAAGGTGGCGGCCTTGGAGGGAAAGGAAAAGAAGCAGCTCACTATTATCCATGCTCTCGAGAGGGATAAAGCCGAGCGGCTTCAACAGTTGGCCGCTATGGAAAAAGAGAAAAATGACTTAGCGGTCCAGCTGGCTAATTCCGAGGGCTCGCTTCATACTGCTGAGGAGAACATCAAGAAGTTACAGGATGACTCTAGCAGTTTGAAGAAGGAACTTAAATCCGCTCAAGATGAGCGCGCCGAAGCCTGATGGAATTTAAAAATGAAGGTTGCTGAGCTTGCTACCGTGCAAGCTGAGTTGGAGGAAATAAAGGGGGAGCGTGACACACTTAAGGAAGACTTAGCTTCCCGATTAAAGACACCTAAATCCGACTCGCAAGAACTCAAAGATTTAATAGAACGAGCGAATAAGCTAGAGAAAGCAAAAGCAAAAGAAGGGGTCACCCGCATTTATTCTGTAGTACAGCAGGTGGGCCACTACGTTCCTCCTACGGAAGCTTTGTCTATGGGGCTTGCTGGAGTCTTGAAGAAATTTACAGAGCTAAAAGAGCTACAGATTATAAAGACTCCAGAGGCTCTTGCTCCAGTCCCTTCTGAACCTCCCACTCAAATTCCTCCAGAAGCAACTGACCGCCCAGAAGACCATGGTTCTTAGGAGTTTTTATGACATGTTTTGTAAACACTTAGTCATCTTGGAATGTAATTTCTATTTACATGAATGAAAAACCAACCTTTACTTTGGTGAAGATTTATTTCCGAGTGATGGTTTTAACCATTTTAAGAAGTCTTTCGCAAAGCCTTTTTTTCTTCATTTTGCTCGTAAATTAAACTTCATTGCAGTTTCTTCTCTTCTTAGTCCAATCATGGGACTTTGATTTGTTGAGTAAGATCCTTGCCTTTGTGGATGAGATTATTGCCTCATATTTCGATCGGGATTTTTGCCCCTGGTATCTGGATGAGAATTATCGATTATCCTTGTAGGATAATTCCGACTCATCTTTTAGGAATGGGATTTTCACCTCATTTTTGTGGAATGGGATTTTCTCCTCATTTTTGTAGAATGGGATTTTCACCTCATTTTTATTTGGGAAAGACTTAAGCTTTATTTCATGAAACATTTAGGAGACGGCGACAGGATTTACTGATAGTAGCATCGCAGGTGTTTAGCATGAAATGGACGCTTGAGCGTTTTTCCTTCCATATTTACCAGATAATAGGTGCCCACCCGGACAATTCTCTGTATGACGTAAGGGCCTTCCCAATTAGGTGTTAGCTTCCTCGTTCGGCTTTTGTTTCCCTGGAACTCATTTTCTCTTAAGACCAGATCACCGATTTGGAAGAAGACTCTTTTCACCCTTGTGTCATAGAACCTTTTTCCTCTTTGGCGATAGATGGCTGCCTTTATTTCCGCAGCTTCTCTTCGCTTTTCAAGTAAATCGAGTTCCGCTCGGAGATTTTTCTCATTTTCTTCTGATGAGAAAGTTTGTTGTGTCCGTAAGGTAGGCATTCCTATTTCTGCAGGGATGACAGCTTCTGCCCCATAAGTAAGGGAGAACGGAGTTTCTCCTGTGGGGGTTCTTGTGGTTGTCCTGTAAGCCCAAAGTGCGCTCGGAATTTCTTCAACCCAGTTAGTTCCATTTTTGGAGACCCGGGTTTTGAGAGCTTGGAGCAAGGTACGATTTGTCACTTCTACTTGACCATTGGCTTGAGGATGTGTTACGGAAGTTAACCTGGGTTCAATTCCGAGCTCGGAACAAAAGCCTTTGAAGGCCTTATTGTCAAATTGTCGCCCATTATCGGAAATGAAGGCGACCGGAATTCCGAATCGACAGATAAACGTTCGCCACAAGAATCCCTGACAAGCTTTCTCTGTGATCTTGGCCAAGGGCTCAACTTCTACCCATTTGGTGAAGTAATCGATAGCCACTATCAAAAACTTCATTTGTCGAGTCGAAGTAGGAAATGGCCCTAGAAGATCTACTCCCCAGATAGCAAACGGGCGAGGGCTGATAATTGGTGTGAGCAATGTTGGTGGTCGTCTTTGAATCTTGGAATGCCGTTGGCAGGCATCACATTTTCGGGCGAAAGCCACCGCATCTTGAGTTAGTGTTGGCCAGTAATAGCCTTATCGCAGGACTTTGTAACTCAAGGCTTTGCCTCTTATATGCCCCCTCCAATACCTTCATGGATTTCTTGAAGGATGTACTTGGCTTCTGTAGGACGCAAGCACCGTTAGAAGGGTTGCGTATAGGACCTCTTGTATAGGTTTTCGCCAATAATAGTGTACTGAGCGGATTTGTAAGAAATCCGTCTGGCTTCCGTCTTGTTGGATGGTGTAGGTCCACCTTGCAGGTAGTTTTTAATGGGATCAATCCAACTAGACTCTTTTGCTGCACTTTGTATTTCTCCTTCTAACCCTTCAATAGTTTTTGCGGGAAGATACTGTAAGTTGAAATAGGATTCTGCATCTCTGTTGGGTGTAGTGCCTTTTTTCGATAAGGCATCAGCTTCTTCATTTTGTGCTCGACAGATTTTTTCAATCTGGAAGTGAGCGAAGCATGGAACTATCTTTTTCACCACTGCCTGGTATTTAATCATATACTCCTCCTTCGCTTCAAAATTGCCCAATGTGTAGCTCACGACTAGTTGTGAGTCGGAATACACATGCAAATGTTGAATTCCGAGCCCCCAGGCCAAACACAATCCTGTGATGAGGGCTTCATATTCGGCTTCATTATTGGTCGCTCGGAATTGGAACTTGAGCGCTGTCGCAGTTTTCCATTTAGAAGGAGAATAAAGGACGAAGCCGGATCCAGACATTTCCTCCGTTGTTGATCCATCAACATATAAGGACCATAGGATGCTTGGGCTTTCTTTTGGGTCCTGTGATGGGAGTTCATCTCCCTCCGTGGGAATGGTCAACTCTACAATAAAATCTGCTAGCACCTGAGCTTTAATTGCCGTTCGGGGTTTATAAGTGAGATCAAACTCACCCAATTCTATCACCCACTTGGCTAGACGTCCCGAATTTTTGGGCTTATGGAGGACTTGCTTTAAGGGCTGGTCAGTCAATACCGTTACTTTGTGAGCCTGAAAATACGGCCTCAATCTCCGTGCGGATGTGACAAGAGCGAAAGCCAATTTTTCAAGTGGTAGATACCTTGACTCCGCGTCGTTAAGGATCTTACTTGTATAATAGACCGGCTTTTGAACTCCATTGTCCTTTCTTAAAAGAACTGCACTGACCGCTCGAGGAGCAGTGACCAAGTAGATGTAGAGTTCTTCCCCTACTTGCGGCTTAGCTAACAATTGAGGCGATTGGAGATAATCTTTAAGCTCCTGAAAGGCCTTCTCACATTCTTCCGTCCACTCCAGTTTTGGTGCTTTTCGCAAGGCTTGGAAGAGTAGGAGGTTTTTCTCTCCGGCTTTAGAGATAAATCTCCCAAGAGCGGCTAGGCGTCCATTAAGACGTTGTACCTCTTGAAGGATTTTAGGTGATCGCATATCAAGGATGGCTTTGACCTTTTCCTGATTTGCTTCTATTCCTCTTTGAGTCAATAGAAATCCAAGAAATTTCCCTGATCGGACACCAAAAGCACACTTGTTCGGATTTAGGCACATGTTGTAAGTCCGAAGCGACTGAAAGGCCTCTTGTAAATCCGTCAAGTGCTCATCGGCTTTTCTGCTCTTAACCAGGATGTCATCCACATAGGCTTCAACGTTTCTGCCAATTTACACCTTGAAGACTGTATTTATGAGCCTCTGGAAGGTGGCTCCGGCATTCTTTAGGCCGAATGGCATCACCTTATAGCAATAAGTTCCTTTGCTTGTGATGAAGGATGTTTTTTCGTCATCGCCTTTGGCCATTCGGATTTGATTGTAGCCTGAAAAGGCATCTAAGAAACTCAGCATCTCATGTTCCGCCGTAGAATCAACCAAACCATCAATTGAAGGTAGAGGGAATGAATCTTTTGGACAAGCTTTATTTAAGTCCGTGAAATCCACGCACATTCTCCATTTTCCGAACGGCTTTTTTACTAGAACCACGTTAGCCAACAAGTCTGGATAGTTCACCTCTCGGATAAATCCAGCCTTCAAAAGGGTTGATACTTCTTCCTCTGCGGCCTTCTGCCTTTCTGGGGCGGAATTCCTCCTTTTTTGTTTGGCAGGCTTGAACGACTGATCTACGCTGAGATGGTGTTCAATGATATCACGCTTTACACCTGGCATGTCTTCTGATGACCAAGCGAAGAGATCAGAATTTGTTCTTAGTACTGCCATGAGATTTTCTTGCTGTGCTATTGTCAAATCCGCACCAATCCGCACTGTACGCTCCACTCTAGTTGTGTCTAGGGGATTTGTAAGCAATTCTTCAACTGGTGTGGGGCGAAGTCCTTCATCTTCCCGTTCGGCTATTTTGTTGAACAACATGGCTTCCGAAACCCTTGTTTTGCCTTTATTTAGAACTTTTCCTTTGAGAGTGGAAACGTAACATTGCCGTGCCAAGGGTTGATCCCCTCTTACTTCTCCACTGCAACTCTCGGTCGGAAATTTGAGGAGAAGATGGTAAGTGGAAATTATTGCTTTCAAGGCGTTGAGGGTCGGCCTACCAAGAATCACATTGTAACTTGAAGCACAGCGTACCACTAGAAAATTTGTTGTCACCGTTGATGATCTTGGTGAGTTTCCTACCGTAACTGACAACGTGATCATTCCTTCTGGCTTTACCACCCCTCCGGAAAATCCCACTAAAGATGATTTTACGGGGAGCAAGTTGTCTGCATCGTACCTCATTCTTTCGAAGGCGCTGCAGAAAAGAATGTCCACTGAACTTCCACTGTCTACCAGAACCCTTTTCATTTGGAAGCTGGAAACCATGATGGCAATGACCAAGGCGTCGTCATGAGGGTGCCGAACCCTGCTGACGTCGTTATCATAAAATATGATGGGGGCCATAGGGCGGGACCGTCTTTGTGGCGCTTCTGTTTCCTGCGCAACTCCCACAATTAGGGCATAGTTTTTTCGAGAGGCAGAACTTTCACCACCACATCCAGAACCACCACTCATAAATCCGACCATCTCCCCTTTTTCTTCTTCAAGCTGTGAAGTTTCAGGCTCCTCTTGGACCTCAATATTGATATACTGCTCCAATTGCCCCCTTCTAACGACATCTTCTATGGCGTTCATCAAATGGGTGCATTTTTCTGTGTCATGCCCTCTAGCTTGATGAAACTTGTAATACCTTTTCTTTGTTCTTTTTTCGGGATTCTTTGCGAGTTACGGCCATGTCAAGAATTGTTGATCCTGGATTTGCATAAGAATATGGCTCCTGGTCTGATTTAGTGGGGTATGGTGATCGTATCTAACAATTTTCCCTTCTTTTGAAGATTCTCTAGGTTGTAGCATATGTCGCTGTGGACGTGTTGAAGTTTCCAGACCTCTATTCTCACCCTTACGGTCCTTGCGCGATCCTCCCTCCTTTCGGATTTCTGCGGGCCTTCTGTTGATATTTTGATGGGCTTTTCCCTTCTGGATTTCCCCAGAGGCACGTCGAGCCTCCTCTTCCCAGCCCGTATAAATTTCATCAGAATTAATATACTTTTGGGCATGGATCATGAGGGCGGGGATGGTTTTCGGCGGATCTAAAGTGAGGGAAAATTGAAAAGGGGATTCTAGCAAACCCTCCATCAGGATAGTTACAGCCATGCGCGGAATAAGGTCCGCAACATTTGTGGCTTCGTCTATGAAACGGTTTAAATAGGCTTGGAGTGTTTCACCCCCTCGTTGCTTAACGCGCATAAGGGTAGACGGAGTTTTCTTTTGCTTTGAGTAATTAGCAAAATAAGCTAAAAACGATCTGCTAGAACTTGAAAAGAAGGAATCGTGCTAGATGGAAGATCGACAAACCAGTCTTGCGCTTTTCCCTCTAAAGTAGCGGGAAAAGCTCGCCACGTGCGAGCGTCGGTAATTCCAGAAAGCAGCATCTTCGACCAGAAGGACTTTAAATGACGAGACGGATCGGTTTTGCCTTCATATGCAATCATAGCAAGTGGCCGAAAACTATCAGGAACTTGCTCCTCCAATATTTCATTGATAAAGGGTGAGCATATGTTAAGAACATGCCGTTCGAATTTCTGTTTTCCTCGAGAGGGATCTTGTCTCTGTGTCCTTCTATCAACAGTGGGAGTAGAAGGACTATTTCGTTCTGTTCTTGTCCGTTCCGTCCTTGTATGCCGTTCCGTTCTTGTGGCAGCTTGCTCTCGACGTCGAACGGAGGGAGGTTCTGAACTACCTGAGAAGGCGGTTCTCTCCCTTCTTTCTCCATGGGTGCGAGTCCTTGTCCTCCCTCTGCTTTCGGAATTGGCTAGTGCGGCTGTTGGCACATTTGGTGGAGTTCGTGTGGGAGGAAGTGGCGGATGAGTCAAAGTATGAACAGCTTGAGCTAACTGCTCCAATTGTTGTTGTATGTTAAGATAAAACTCCGGGATGGGTTCCAGGGGTGGGACGGAAGGATTTTCTGATGGAGGTAAAACAAGTGGATTGTCTGACGGAATCTCCTCATTCCCTCGGACTTCACCAGGTCCTTCAGGATTACTAGGTGCTCCTTGTTCTTGGATTTGTTTTGATCTTCTGGTAGTAATCATTTGGCTTTTTGTAAGGGTCCCCACAGACGGCGCCAAACTGTTGATGTCAAAAACTAGTCCACCTCCCGCTTTGGCTACTATTGCCTCATGATCTGGTCTCAGCCTTTGACAAACGGTTGAAATTTATAGTTGGTGTGGACACTTCAACCTCTGAACAAGGAACGCGCGGAACGCTTTGGAATTCCGATCGGAATTATCAGCTCTGGATCGGAATTATCAACTCTTTGCTTTGGGGTGAATTTGTAAAAAGGAGAGGGGAGGGATCGGAATTGGGCCTTTATGCCCGGATTTAACTCCGATGCTTAAGTCAGAAAGCTTGAGAGAAGGAAGTCTTAAACATAAGCTAGTTCTTTGTGTAATGATTTTCTTGTTCTTCTCTTTCTATCATTGCCCTTCTTTTATAGCAACTTAAAGGCGGTTTAGGAAAGGCGGTGGGTAAGAAAATATCTGCCTACTGCGTAGGTGCTACGTAGGTAAGTAGGAAATATCTGCCTACTGTAGAGGCAAGTGGATAAGATCTACTTACTGTAGAGGAGTTAGATATTTTCTAACCTAGGTGGCTATAAGCCTTATGAGATCCTCACGCCTTGTGGATAAGAAGGTTGCTATAATTCCGACAGACTTGTTTGTGGGATTGAACCCTCATTTTTGTTTGCCTTTGCCGAACGAAATTATACTAGGATATTTGGTGATATTACCGCGTGGCCAAAGGGACATAGTCCTGTGTATGACAGGTGGCGATTTAGGTTGATGACACGCGTCTTACCAAATATACCCGTAATATATATATATATAATGGAAATTATTCACTTGGGTTCTCAGATACTCATATGATGAGATCACCAAGGAAATTTGAAATCTTAAACCTGTATCCTTCATTAATCATTTCAGGTATAATATGACTCTTGAACTTTCACATGTTTCCGACACGGAACCAAGATTTCTAAGAGGAAAACAATAAAAAAAAAAAAAACAAATCAAACTTGGGTTCTCAGATACCCATATGATGAGATCACCAAGGAAATATGAAGTATCAAACTTGTATCCTCCTTTAATGATGTCAGGTAAAAATATGATACTTAAAATTTCATGCATTCTGACAATGGAATCAAAATTTCTATAAGAAAACACACACACACACACACACACACACATATATATATATGCCTCTTTTCCTATAAAATCCAAGGTTTTTTTAAGGAGAAAAAATAATTTTAAATGTTTCTTAATTAATTTATTAATTTAAGAAATCTACCGAGTAATTAAATGGTTTGTTTAAGTGGGGGAAAATGTAAATTTAAATGAATAAAACCCTAATTAGGGTTGAATAAAACCCTAATTAGGGCTGATTATGGTCATTGGGGACCTTTTGGTAATTTCCAAAAGTGTTAAGGGCCTAAAAGAAACTTGTCCTTCTCACAGAAGAAGGACTTAATTATAATTTTAGTAAGCTGGGGGACTTCTGTGCAAAAGTACAGAGAAAAAGCTCTAATTCAAAAGAATGGATGGCTGAGATTAAATCGTTCACGAAGTGTGCTGACCGCAGAGCGTTATTAGGCCATTCGTGAGGCCACGTGGTGTGCTGATAGGCGTTCATCTAGGAGTGTGTTTGATGCGAGGCATATGGAAAAGATCTAGCCGTTGACTCTCTGTTGATCAAGGGAATTGATCCTACTGTTGTCGGATCTGAGGCAACTATTTGTGTTATGACCGTTGGATTTGATCCAACTGATCTCCATCGTCCATCTGGGGTTGCTAAACCTGAGGTATGGTCGTTTCTCCCTCAGCCGCTCGGCAACGCCACAGTACACCCAGCCGCCTTCTCGCATTTGGCGTGGGAGAAGGCGGCGTTGTCGCCTTGGTCGCCAAGCTTAACGGCAGCTTCCGTCGTCTCCCTCTCCCTCGCCTATAAAAGAGCGCATTTCAAATTTGGAGCATTGAGTGCCAGGAGAACCGAAGTCTTCCGTGAGAAAAGACTCCGACGAGTTAGTGATCGAAGGGGGGGGGGGGAAGAGTTCCTTGTTGGGCTTGTTGGGCTCGCATTCTTCTCGGGACTATCATTGCTGTCTGCAAACGGAGGAGGAGACTGGGAATCCGAAAGGGAAGAAGCTGAGGTTTAAGCTCGTCGAAAAATCAGAGTGCGCCGTTTGACGCCGAGGAGTTCTCTGAAGGTGTTGTTTGTTGTCCACAGTTTATCGGTAAGCTTCTCTTCCATCTTTAACACTTTAGTGTGGCATGCATGCATGAATGGTGACTAGTCGAGCTCGTCGGAGACGAAGGAGAAACCGGCTAGAAGCTGGGGAACTCCAGTGAGTAAGGGAGGAAGCAACAGCCCTCTGGAGGCACTGGGCACGCATGGTGTTTCCCGGCGGTGAAGATTCCGGTGCAGGTGGAGCTCCTGGTGCTTGCAAGCTCGCCGGCGTAGCCCCGGTGAGGTCTCAGTGACGGGCTTAAGAAGTGAGAAAAAGACAGTGGAAGGGTTAATTAAATTAATTTATTAATTAATCAAATGGTTTATTTAATCAAATACATAGGTTTTGATTAAAAAGTTAATTAAGTTAGAGACTATGGTTAACCCACTAACAATTGGATTGGGTCCGAGTTTGACTTAGTCACTTTAATTAACTTGGTTAATTAGACTCATGGTTATGTCGGTTTAGGTGGTTGAACTTGACCGAATTAAATAGAATGACCAAACCAGAAAATTAATTAAGTTAGTGTGCTTAATCAAGTTATATTGGTTAGGTTGATGTGGCTAAGTTGTTTGGATCCATGGGTTGGGGTTTAATTTAGTTGAGCTCCAGAAAATGATTTAAATAAACCGGGTTAGGCTAACCAGGTTGGTAAAAAAAAAAGGGTTATAGGTAGTGGGAGTCAAACCCAAGACCACCCAACCCTAGTGGTTCGGCCTTAACCATTGGGGACATGGCTAGCCACGTGATAGAGCCTAGTTCTTCTAAAATAAATAGAACTTGACATATAAAGGCTAAACCACTTATTGGGCTTAACTAATGGGCTCAAATTATCTAGGTATCTAAATAAGGTCAGGATAAATTTTTAAGACACTTTGGGCAGATCGTCAAGGCTAGACGAATGACATGGTTAACCAAGTAAAAGGTCAAGGGTCGAGCTAGGAAAATAATACTGAGGAAGTGAGTCGGAAAGCGAATAGGATACCTCAGGACTCGATAAATTGGGGTGTAGTTCACCAAGCGAGAGAGTCATACATATGCATATAGAAATATAGGGTTTCTTCCTATCTTTGACTCTGATAGAGGCTTTACTATCAGATATCGACGTGGAGACTTAGAGACACGTTAGGAGAGTGCTAAAGAGGTTTCCAGTTCTTGTTTAAGGCAAGTACACTTGCCTTGTACCCACTCTTCGGAGTTTTCTTGGCTTTGCTATTATCACAATGATTATTGTTTTATTGTATTCATACATTCTATCCTTTTTGGTTTCATTTCTGTTGAGCATGTTCGATTGTTTCGGGATGTTGGTATCCCTGACTTGTTATTGGTCTACTGCCCGGACCCAGTGGAGTGTGGGGGCTCCGTTAGAGGAACGTTCAGGGATGGGACACCCTGGCATTTCTGCTTGCCACGCTAGAGGGGCGATACTCTGGTTGTCTTGCCCGTTAGTAGGAATGGTACGCTGACCGTGTCGTACGTATGAGAGGTGGTACTACCGACTTACGACCGGATATGTTGACCGGGGGTGATCTTTGAGCTTTTCTTTGAAACTCATCATAGAGCTTAAGGGCTTTTGTAGTTAGGGGTCGTACCATTGTTTTGCTTTTGGTAGACTCTTAGAGTTGTTTTTCTTAGGGATGTGATCCCATTGTTTGTTTATTGTTTTTATTATGACCTTGTGATCCCCGCAGGGGTACTTACTCGGCTTTCCATTCGAAAGCTCACGCGCTTGCTCTTTTTTTTTTTTTTCAGATCTTGAGGTGTAGAGGATCACTGCTGAGGAGTCGACCAGGGGATCAGGGTGTTAGTTGAGGTTTGAGGATCTCCCCTATTTGTCTTACTTTGTGAGAGACACATGTTATAGGACCCTTGTAGGGCCTGGATTTATGTAGGGTTTATGGACCCTTATATGACTTGATTATGATTACGCTCATGTTTATTTTTGTTGTCTGTTATTATAACTCCCCGAATTTTCAAAGTAAATAAATCAAAAAAATTTCAATAATTAATGAGATTAATTAATACAGAAAAAATTAGTTATTTTAAAGCCCAATCATAGGGAAAATCGAGGAATAATAAATTAAAATTTAGCCTCGCAACTAATGGGCCTAGGGAAGGCCTCATTGGGCCCGGCCGCTTACACTTGGAATAGTTGGAGGTGAACGGTAAGGATAACCTCGATTGATTAATTGGGAGATTTTGTAAGTGTTAATTAATCAAGATTAATTAAGTAGGAGAATCGGACAAATGTTAGAGTCCCGATAAAGTAGATCGGGCGAGTCAAAAGCCGGTATTCGCGGATCTGGTCTGACGAGAGGCAGACCCCGTGAGGCTACAGTGCGCCCGTGACGACTGAGATCATTGACCCGGGATTCCCGGATCTGGGTCGGGACATTATTAGGAAGATAACATTAATTAATGGGCGACATGACATAAAGTGGAAAGATATTATTAAATAAATTATTTGAATGTTAGTGGGGAAATAATTGAGAAGATAAGTTAGAGATGAATTAAATAAATAGAAAAGGGGCTCGTATAGCTCAGCCCCTTTTCTATATTGTTTTTTCTATTACACCATCTAGACTTGGATCGGGATAGTAGCTCGTGTCTCGAGCAGGGATCGAGGTCTAGCTGGCTCTGGCGTACCTGTTCTTATGTTTATTGTTGTTGAGTTCTATTAAACTCTAATTATATTTTCTTTCTGTTGTATTTGGGGCCCTAGTTGCACATGACTATGAGTGTTGTACTCTATTTATGACTTTGGTTTAAATATGACTCTCAGTGTGTAACCGGCTATGTTATGTCATATGGATTTTATTTTAGAGTACATCGTTGATCCCAGGTTTAAATTACACAGCTTATGGGTAGGAAGCACTCCCGGCCCAGCTGGTGTGATATCTTTCTCATTAGTGAGATTGGTGTTACATTTAGTGGTATCAGAGCGGTTTGCTAATTGACATTAGAGTTCTAGAGGTACTCAGAGCCTTAGGGTTGGAGTCAGAGTCAGTTGACATAAGGAATTAGCGGTATAATTGTTAAGTAGGGATATGCTTAACTGACACTTATTGGATGTTGCAGAATGTCGCCAAAGAGAGGACGTGGGAGACCACCGAGGGTGCCATGTGAGGAGCCCTAGGAGGAACCGCACGTGGATGCCCCTAAACCGGAAGAGTATGGCGATGCATAGCATGCTTATCTTGCCCCAGGATACAACCCGCGTATGCAACAGTTTCCAGGGATACAACAATTTTTCAAACAGATGGCTCAGTCATTTACTGCTTTCCCAAACTTTCAACAACATTAGCAACAGTACCAGCAACAACAGCAATAGTATCAAGAGCAACAGCAACCCAGGGGTCAGGATTATGTGACTCGATCCCGACAGATGGGGCTTAATCACTTCCTCGGAACACAGGATCCGACCGAGGCAGAGGCTTGGATCCGACAGCTGGAGATGGTGTTTGAGGCTATGAGGATTCCAGAAGATGAAAAGGTTATAATAGTACAGCTGTTGTTGGGACAAGACGCATTGATGTGGTGGGAGTCTGCTCTAATGTACCTCCCCAAGTCGAGTGTTTGGACCTGGCTGGAGTTCAAGAGGGCGTTCGAGGCGAAGTACTCACCCTGAGTACACCGGGATGCCAAGAGAGCCAAGTTCATTTATGTGACTCAAGGAAATTCAACTATGGCCGAGTATCAGGCCAGGTTTACTTCCCTGAGTCGTTATGCACCAGAGATGGTGGAAGACCCCTATAACCGATGCAGGAAGTTTGAAGATGGGCTGAGGGATGATATCAAGATCCTGGTCATGGCTTTTGGTTATGTAGAATTCCAAGTGGTTGAGGCTGCCCTTTGAGTTGAGAGGGGTCTTAACAAGCAGAAACAAAGACTGGAGAGGTTGAACAAAAGAAGTAGCCCAAGCTCCCAAGGAGGGGGAGATACGAGTCCCAGTAAGAAGAGTAACAGCAGCAGCAACGGTGGTTCCTCATCAAGCGGGAAACAAAGAGGGAAACCGCAATGTCCCGTTTACAGCAAATATCATTACGGAACTTGCATTACTGATGGATGCTTTTACTGTAAGCAACCAGGGCATTTCAAGAGGGAGTGCCCGCTATTGACCAAGGAGAGTGGAGCTGCTCCACAGGCTACTACGGGAGACCACACTGCGCATCAGAGGCAGGGATTCTCTGTCATGGGCAGTGCAAGAGGCAGCTGAGGAGGGTTAACTGGTGGAAGGTCTCGTGGAGAAGGCCGTGGGGCACCATCTCAGTTGCAGGCCAAGGCGTTTGCAATGACACAATAGCAAGCTTTGAACACCCCTGATGTGATAGCAGGTATGGTGCAAATTTTTAATACCGATGCTTGCGAATTGATTAATCCTGGTTCTACGCATTCGTACATTGTTGTTTCTTTTTCTGTACCTGAAAATATGTATGCAACTAGATTAGCGGAACCAATGAGTGTAGCATCCCCCATAGGTAGTTCTATGATTATTAAGTTAGTCTATGAGGGATGTGATGTAAAGATGGGTGATCAGGAGCTGATAGCTAATCTAATCCCGATGACGATCCTAGACTTTGATGCAATCCTAGGGATGGATTGGTTAGCTTTCCACCATGCCCACGTTGATTGCTACTGGAAGATGGTGCGTTTTCAGCGTCTGGGAGAGGTAGAGATACTTTTCTATGGGAGACGATTCGAGACGGAAGAAGCCTATTTAGCAAATGTGGCAGAAGTGGAAGCTCCGAAGACAGAGGTTCAGGATATAGCCGTGGCGTGTGAGTATCCGGATGTGTTTCAAGACTTACCCGGATTACCACCGCACCGAGGCGTGCTGTTTTCGATCGAGTTGGTTCCAGGAACAACTCCGATTTCCAAGGCACCCTACAGGATGGCTCCGGTAGAGTTAGAAGAATTGAAGACCCAGATAGATGAGCTGCTGGAGAAGGGTTTTATTCGACCTAGTATCTCCCCTTGGGGTGCGCCTGTACTATTCGTAAAGAAGAAAGACGGCTCCATGCGGTTGTGTGTCGACTATAGACAACTAAACGATGCGACCATCCTGAACCAGTACCTGCTACCACGCATTGATGACCTGTTCGACCAACTGCGGGGAGCCTGTGTGTTCTCCAAGATTGATTTGAAGTCGAGCTATCATCAACTACGAGTGCGGGAGGAGGATGTGCCAAACATGGCGTTCCGAACTCGATATGGACATTACTAGTTTTTAGTAATGCCGTTCGGGTTGATGAATGGACTAGCTTCTTTCATGGGAATGATGAACAAGGTGTTCACACCCTACTTAGACCTGTTTGTTTTGGTCTTCATTGACGACATTCTGGTGTACTCACGGATCGTGGAGGAGCACATCAATCATTTGAGAATAGTTCTACAAACTCTACGGGAGCAGCAGCTGTATGCCAAACTCAGTAAATGTGAGTTTTGGTTAGAGCAAGTCAACTTCTTGGGGCATGTCGTCTCAGCGGCTGGAATATATGTGGACCCCCAAAAGATCGAAGTAGTAGTGAACTGGCAAGCTCCTACCAATGTTAAAGAGATTAGGAGTTTTCTGGGGTTAGTCGGTTACTACAGGAGATTTGTGGAGGGCTTTTCTATGATTGCCCTACCAATGATGAAGCTGCTGAGAAAGAAGGCAAGGTTCGAATGGACCGAAGATTGCGAACAAAGCTTCCAGGAGCTGAAGAACCGATTGGTGTCTGCTTTTATTCTAACCTTACCTGCACCTGGAGTAGGTTTTAATAGAGAGTTAAAGCCATTTTTGGTCCGTGAAAACAGGGCCAATGTTCATTTCCATCCCAAAAATTTAAAATTTGTTCAATAGGTCCAAATCAGCATATACTGCCACTTATTACTCCACATCAGCAAAATAACGACCTAAACATAATAATAAAAAGATTATATGTATTTCATTGGTATTCCACATAACCGTCACGTCAGCAATAGGGACCAAAAATGCCAAAATACGGAATATATAGGGACCCAAAATGTCAAAATATGCAATACATAGGGACCATATTGAACAAATTTTGAATTTTGGGATGGAAATGAATATTGGTCCCGTTTTCAGGGACCAAAAATAGCTTTAACCCTTTAATATATATAGTGATGCTTCATTCCAGGGTTTGGGGTGTGTCTTGATGCAACAGGGCAGAGTTATTGCCTATGCTTCCAGACAACTCAAAACCCATGAGGTGAACTATCCAGTGCATGATTTGGTGTTAGCTGCGGTGGTCTTTACATTGAAGATATGGCGGCACTATCTCTATGGTGAAGCTTGTAAAATCTTCACCGACCACAAAAGCTTGAAGTACCTGATGACCCAGAGGGAGCTCAACATGCGTCAGCGAAGGTGGATTGAGTTATTGAAACATTACGATTGCACATTTGAGTACCACTCTGGGAAGGCGAATGTGGTGGCCGATGCTTTGAGTCAGAAGACGATGGCGCGATTGGGGGCCACCAGCCTTGCCCAACTCCACGATCTGAGATCCACAGGAGCGCAAATTTCGGTGGATGAGTTGGGGGTGCTATTGGCGAGCTTCCACCTTCAACCGCTGTTGATTACGCAAATCAAAGAAGCTCAACTACGGGACGCAATGTTAAGGAAGCTAGCTGGTAAACTACAAAATGGAAGACTTTGGGGGCGAAGGAATAGCCAGTGTAATTACTCTCTATCTCTAGATGGAACAATAATGGTAGGTGCTCGGATCTATGTGCCACACAACGAGACGACCCTCAAGCTAAAGATCATGGAGGAGGCGCATAGCTCCGCTTATACTATGCATCCAGAAAGCACCAAGATGTACCGGAATATCAAAGAGAACTATATCTGGAGGAGAATGAAGATGGACATTGCGGAGTACGTGGCTAGGTGTATGATTTGTCAGCAAATCAAGGCGGAACACAAGAAGCCACCAGGGTTGTTGGTACCCTTGGAGATCCCAGAATAAAAGTGGGAGAAGATAGCAATGGACTTTGTGACCGGTTTACCACGAACCATTCCGGCTAAAGATGCTATCTGGGTGATCATCGACAGATTGACCAAGTCGGCCTACTCCATTCCATTTAAGACGACTTATTCTCGGGGCAAATTGGCACGGCTATACGTGGACCAAACACTGCGGCTGCATGGAGTACCCGTGTCAATAATATCTGACAGGGACCTGAGATTTACTTCTCATTTTTGGAAAATCTTGCATAAGGCTCTGGGGACAGGACTGGACCTCAGCTTGGCATTCCATCCAGAGTCCGATGGACAGTCCGAAAGGACAATCCAGATACTCGAAGACCTGCTTCGGGCTAGCATTATGGAACTTCCCGGTTGCTGGGATGAAAATTTGGGACTCCTGGAGTTTGCCTACAACAACAGCTACCAGAGCAGTATTGGTATGCCACCGTATGAAGCATTATACGGTCGAAGATGCAGGACTCCCCTGTGTTGGGATGAAGAGGGCGAACGGAAGATACTCAGCCCAGAGCTGGTGCAACAAACTGCAGAGAAGGTAAAGCTTATTAGAGAGCGGTTGATGGAGGCCCAAGATAGAAAACGGGGTTATGCTAATAACCACTGTCGATTCCTTGAATTTGAAGTGGGAGATAGAGTATTTTTGAAGGTATCTCCATGGAAGGGAGTATTTAGGTTCCGCAAACGTGGGAAGCTGAACCCACGGTATATTGGGCCTTATGAGATAGTGGATAGAGTAGGCCAGGTAGCCTGCCAACTTGACCTGCCAGAGGAATTGTCAAGGATACACAACGTGTTCCACATATCAATTCTACGGAAATGCCTCAGAGATCAACATCAGATTCTGTCAGGACCAGCAGTAGAGCTGGCTCAAGATTTGACGTACGTAGAAGGACCGGTACGTATTCTTGACAGGAGAGAGCAAGCTCTGTGAAACAAGACAATACCTCTGGTGAAGGTTCTATGGAGTCACAACCAAGTTGAGGGGACCACTTAGGAAAGAGAAGACCAGATGAGGGAACAGTACCCTCATCTGTTTTAGATGAATATGTATAGAATTTTGGGGATGAAATTTCTTAAGGGTGGGAGAACTGTAACACCCCGAATTTTCAAAGTAAATAAATCAGAAAATTTTCGATAATTAATGAGATTAATTAACACGGAAAAAAAATTAATTATTTTAAAGCGCAATTAAAGGAAAAATCGAGGAATAATAAATTAAAATCCAGCCTCGCAACTAATGGGCCTAGGGAAGGCCTCATTGGGCCAGGCCGCATACACTTGGAATAGTTGGAGGTGGACGGTAAGGATAACCTCAGTCCTAATAAAGTAGATCGGGCGAGTCAAAAGACGGTATTCGCGGATCTGGTTTGACAAGAGCCAGACCCCGTGAGGCTACAGTGCTCCCGTGACGACTGAGATCATTGACCTGGGATTCCCGGATCTGGGTCGGGACATTATTAGGAAGATAACATTAATTAATGGGCGACATGACATAAAGTGGAAAGATATTATTAAATAAATTATTTGAATGTTAGTGGGGAAATAATTGAGAAGATAAGTTAGAGATGAATTAAAAAAAAAGAGCATATGACTTAAAGTTAGAAGCTCATGGGAATAATTGGGCATGTGACAACTTAGGGGTTAAGTTAAATAATTTCCTTAAATGGCTATAATAGGAAAAGAGAGGAAAGAGAGAGAGATCATCCTCATTTCTCATCTCTCTCTCGATTCACACAGGGTTGTGCCCTAGGTCCAACCCCTTCCTTTGGCTTCTCCAGCGAGCCGCCACGCAGGCCGCCACCCAGGATAGCGCCTCCAGCCGCTCGCTCACGGCTCAGCTGCGACCCGACTGCCGCAAGGCCCGGCCCTCAGCGCCCCGCCTTCACGCCGCGGCGTCAAGCGACGCCCGCTACAACCGCCGCCACTACGCCCACCGCCGGAGCTCTTTACCGGGCCTCTGCTGCGGTTGTCCGCCCCAACCTTGCTCCTTGCATGCGAGTTGTCCGCCTAGTAGCAGCCTCTGTGTGTCGACTTCGCCGAGCAGCTGCCCCAATCGTCTCTATCCTCATTTCGTTAATTGTAAGCCTAATTGAGAGGAAACTTACATTAATTGGGTGATGATATGCTTAATTGAAGATTAGGAGCCTTGATAGAAATCAAGATCTAAATAATTAGGGATTAAGGAAATAGATGGGGTTTGATTGTTAATTATGAATAATGGAGTTGTATGATGGTTGCTTGGATAGGAGTAAGTTATAATTTTATAAATGTTTGTATAAGATTTCGGAGCCCTAAAAACAAAGGGGACTATGCCGAAATTTTCACTACATATTCTTGATTAATACTCCATGAGTTAGTATAGTAGTTAATCATGTTTAATGAGATTGTTAGAAGTTGTTTGATAGTTATAGATAATTAGATTTAAATTCTCTAATTTGGGGGCAAGTCGTATTATAATTTGTTTTAGAAATACGAAGTCATACTAGGAGAAATCATGTTCTGTTCAATTGATGAATTTATCGTACTCTAATGAGTTTAGATTAGAGTATACTTTAAGAATAGGATTTTCGTATTTTTAAATCTCCTTATTCTAAAGAAATGGAACTAAGTAATGTAGAATACGATTTTTATATTTACTTAGTACTCTCATTGATTCTAGGAAAGGGAAAAGGTCCAACAGGAGCTGTCGAAGGACCGAGCGATTCCTAGGACCTGCGAAAGAATTCAGGTGAAGGGACTCACCGTAGATCTAGATTTAATTAATGTGTTCAACGGGATTTCGGTTTCATCGTATTCTTATGAGTTTTATTTCGGTTTGTGGTTGCCGAAGGATTTATTGCTATACTTGCATAGTATTTTCATGCTTGTATAATTGATTTAACTTTACAGAGCATAAGCTATGATTAAGAAAACCCTAAGGGGTAGTTAAAGATTATTGCATGTATCATAAGCTGCACCTTAGTTAGTTAATGTATGGGGGACCCAGCAGGGGCTCGGGATAGAGCCCGGATATTTTTAGTAGACGAGACCGGGCCAAGGAAGGGGTTTTTTTTTTCAAATGTTTTTCTTAAAACTAAAAATGTTTGCGAAAGTCGTTCTTCTTATAAAAACCCCTTCCTGTCTCTTGAGAGGGCTCGTATCGGATACAGGATTGATACTTAATGTACACATATAGAGGCATACCGCTGGTCGTCAAGTACCGGACTTATGTAGTTCCGGTTATCAGGATCTGTAGAGGCATACCGTTGTTGGGAGTTAGAGTCCTTCCGGAGACATTTTAGCTAGGGGTGCACATTTGTATGATATGAGGCCATCGCATATATACATGTTTACTATATGCTTTATATGATATGAGATTGCTTGTGTGTTTTCTCCGGTTTTCTGTTCATGGTAGCATTCTTATCAAGATTGAAGATAATTATGCTGACCTTCATGATTTATACTTGCATTGTTTATGTTATAATATTTTAGTACATATGACAGGTATGTGTAATACTTGGCGGAGTAGTCGATACTCACCGAGCTCGTATAGCTCAACCCCCTTTCTATACTGTTTTTTCTGTTACAGGATCTAGACTTGGATCGCGATAGTAGCTCGTGTCTCGAGCAGGGATCAAGGTCTAGCTGGCTCTAGCGTACCTGTCCTTATGTTTATTGTTGTTGAGTTGTATTAAACTCTAATTATGTTTTCTTTTCGCTGTATTTGGGGCCCTAGTTCCCATGACTCTGAGTGTTGTACTATATTTATGACTTTGGTTTAAATATGACTCCCGGTGTGTAACCGGTTATGTTATGCCATATGGATTTTATTTTAGAGTACATCGTTGATTTCAGGTTTAAATTGCACAGCTTATGGGTTGGGTGCACTCCTGGCCCGGTTGGTATTACATCTGTCTCATTAGCGAGATAAGTGTTACAGTTATCTGTTGATTCTCACTTAGGCCTTGTGTCCGAGTAGAGCTCGATCGACTCTACTCGGGTACGGCCGATCTGTACACGCGCTCGGGGCCTGGAATCCAGGTCGGGGCGTGACATTTCCTGTGTTCTCATACGCTCATAGGATGAGATCACCAAGATATATGAAATGTCAAACTTGGATTCTCAGACACTCATATGATGAGATTACCAAGAAAATATGAAACGTCAAAGTTGTATCTTCCATTAATGAAGTCACGTAAAATATGACGCTTCTAAAAAATAATGAAATAAAAAATTCTTTACATGGGTTCTCATACACTCATATAATGAGATCACCAAGGAAATGTGAAATGTCAAAACTTGTATCCTCTATCAATGAGGTCAGGTGAAAATATAATACTGGAAGTTTCACATATTCCAACAACGGAACCGAAATTTCTAAAAAAATTAAAAAAAAAATCTTCACTTCGGTTCTCAGATACTCATATGATGAGATCACCATGAAATATGAAATTTCAGACTCGTATCCTGCATTGATGAGGTCAAGAATAAACACGTGTTTGAAGACTCGCAGCTAGCGAATCCAGACTATGAAGAAATTCAAATCACTATGAGAAATAGAAGACCCATAAGTACAATCATCGATGATGTCGAAGAGGTAAGTATTGCGAATAAAATGGAAATCCTTATGCTCAAGATGGTAGAGGAAGATTGGGGGCAACCATTTATGATATATTTGAAATATGATAGACTTCTTGAGGCTAAACCAGAAAAACTTCAATTAAAGTGGAGAGCCCAAAGATTCATCCTCATAAATGATATATTATATCACAAGTTGTATGATCAATTACTCCTGCGATGTCATGTATGATGTATACACCGAAATATATGGTGCGCACCAATCTAGACCCAAGATGCAACTTAAGACTAAGCACATGGGATATTATGGGCCAACCATAGCTAGAGATTGCATTGAATTTGATGAAAAGATGCCATATGTGCCAAATAGATGGAGATGTTATCCATCAATATCCAAATCCAAAGAAAGTTGTCTCCAAAAATAAAAGAGACTAGTATGATGGTTACCTGGAAGTTATGGGCTTATAATAACTATAGGACTACAATAAAATCCACACCTTTGTCTTTAGTGTTTGGGATTGTAGCAGTCTTTTCTCTCAAAATTCAAATGGCATTAAATCTCAAATGAACAATATTTGACATCACATAGATCAACTGGACTCTCTCGACGAAAAGATTATAAAAGTACAGTAGATTCTTGAAGTCTATAAAGTAAGGATGTCACAAATTAGCTCGATTCTGGACATTTACAAAGGGGAAGATAGTTTGTCCTGAGGAAACCTATCATCACCAATAAACGCGCCGGGGGCACCAGAAAAAAAATTCAAACTGAGATGGACCATTTGTTGTGGAGATCATCTACGAACCCAAAAAGGATTGGCCAGAAAGGATGAAAGAAATTTGTATGTTCATACTCTCTCTCTCTCATAGAAATTATCTGTTGTTATTATTATTTATTTATGTATTTTTATTTTTCATTTTGTTTCATTTTATTTCATTTCCTTTTATTTTATTTTTTTTCATATTTGAGAGCGACATGAAAACAGAGAATCAACATAGCCGACCCCATCTAGTATGGGATTAAGGCTTAGTTGTTGTTGTCGTTGTTGTATACTTCTCTCTCTCCATCAAATTTCGTAAGAGAAGTATGAAGGGGGCATTTATTTATACCAAATATATATATATATATATATATATATATATATATATATATATATATATATATATATATAATAAAAAATAAGATGTCATATCCAAAAGAGCCGATTATAAAATATTATGATTTTAAATTAAAATAAAAAATATATCTTGAAATATCTTGAAATTAAAATATTTTCATAAAAAATATATATATGGCAATATCCCAAGCCAAGCCAAGGACAACAATCCTAAGATAGCCCGAGAACATATATCTCGAGGCAATCTCAAATTCCAAGAGAGCCCGAGAACACATATCTCGAGACAACCTCAAATCTCAGGATAGCCAAAAAAAAAACTCTCTAGGCAATCAAAAGAAAGTACAAATCCCAAGACAACCTAAGAATACATATCTCTATGTAATGTAAGGGGTGCAAATCTTGACATGGATCAAGAACATAACCCTAGGAGATCTAAAGGGGATAAATGAATGCAAATCCTAAGGTATATAAATTAAATCAAATTACATGAAATTAAATTTGATCTTATCCCTGGACGACATGGTTTATCTACTTCTCTGCACGTAAATTTACAATTTAAAATAAAATAAAATATATTTGATATTATCTGGTTGTTACCATGACCCGGTTTACACCTCGGAGGTGATCCCTACGATTGTGAACTGCTCTATCAGAGGGATAGTCTTGAGTTATTAAAGAGGAGATGGGATCGTAGAAAAAGAGGGAAAGGGGGAAACAGAAGGAGAGATGGTAGCTAAGAAGAAAAAGGAAAGAAGATCAAGTCACCTCCTTCCCGTCTCCCCGATGGTTGACAAGCAGAGCACTTTATATATATATATATATAATATAATATAAAGTCTTAGAACCCTACTTGGTTATCTTGGAGATTCAGGGAGAGTGAGATTGGGAGTCATACGCTAATAAAAAAAATGAAAAAAGAAGAGTCATATATATATATATATATATATATATAAAAATAAAAATTCGCTCCCATCTTTCTATGTCGTTGAGGCGCATTGTTGATTCCTCTGCCAAGCCACCGGAGAGGCCTGTTTGATCTGTGCCTAGCCCTTGAAAGCTCTGGCCGATCACCGCCAAGTCGCCAAGCCAGTTTGTTCGCCGACGAGGCGCTCAAGATGCTATCACCGACGAGGTGCCCAAGATCATTACCATTGTTGGTGAAGCGATCGAGATGCCATCGCTATACTTCTGCAATGATAGCCCTCGGCCATCTTTGTCGAAGGAGAGACCCCCTCCGATGATGTTGACAACGATGTCTTCACTTAAAGCTTTGAGCCCTGGCTATACTGCAACCTTGAACAAAGTCGCTTCCAACATTGATATCATTGAAGCAGTGGCCTTCCAAGGCTGACATCACAGACGTTGATTTCTTCTCTACCTATCTGATCCCGACCATTAATCATATGTCAAAACCACTGTCGGCATAAAGACGGCTGTGGGATCGAAAATACGCGCCTGGCATCGTGTGACACCAGACGATATATCGAAGCACAAATATCATTTTTTATTTGTTATGTGGGTTCTTTTATTCCTAATAGAGGCAAGCCTCTATTATTAATTACCCCAGACAATGTCGTGGGAACCTCCGATTAAGAGACAAAAGTACAAGTAGAGACAAAGAATAATCTATTTTATTGCAATATGATTCATTACATATCAGCATATGTTTATATATATAGATATATTTATTTATTTGTTTGTTTATGCCGCCTCAGGATCTGTGCCCCGCCATATGGGATCCATAATCCACCGATTGCCTTGCATTTGAGATTTGTGACCGAGGTTTAGGTCGCCAATTAACTCCCCTTTCGTCAAGAACTGCGTCTAACTGAGCCGTCCTTAGGAGTTGCATTATATATGGTTGGAGAGATCAGGAAGCCTAAATTCCAATGCCGCCAATTTTGTCTTGATCGGATTTCTCGAGCGAAAGTTGGCCACGTTTGAACAAGAAGTGGTTGAGCTGGCTAGACAGTAGGGATTAGCCTTTTTCTCCACCAAAATATGCATTAACCGAGCTGTCAAAAGGGCCTGTGCTATATATGACTGTTGAATATTTTGGTATCTAGTTTTCAGCAACGCAGATTTCACTCCCACTGGAGTCTCCAGGCAGGAATTATGAATTTTTGAAAATACATTGTAACGCCCCGACCCGGATCCCGGAACCTCGAGCACGTTAACAAACCGGCCATATTAAAGAAGAGATAAACTCAACTCGAATACAAGCCTAATAATGTGATAAGCAGATAACAATCCATAAAATAAAACATAAACTCGAGTTCATAAGAACATAGAGTTATTAGGGTCTGTAGGCCCTATAGAAGTCTGGTCCCTATACGGGTCCTACAACAATAAAAATGCTCACAACGATAAAGATAAAGAAGACTCCTATAACCTCTGGTCCTCCGGAGTCCTCTCCCCAGGCTCTCTCCCCTCCTATACCTCGGAATCTGTAAAGAGGAAAAGAGAAAACACATGAGCTTTCGTAGGGAAAGCTCAGTAAGTATCCCTGCAGGTCACAGTGTCATCAATAGGAAAAATGACAGTCAACAGGATCATAGTATCAACAATAAAGTCCTAGGAGTCTACCACAAGCAAGTCAAAGGTACGACCCCTGATACAGAAACCCTCGGGCTCTGTAGTGAGTTCTAAGAGAACTCAGAGTTTATTCCCGGCCAGTATGTCCAGCTTTTTGGATATAAATACGACCTAGATGGTCGTTTGACCCTCCAGTCAAAAGGTCGGTAGAACTACCTCTTCTACGTGTTAACACGGTCAGTGTACCATGCCCACTGACAGGTAAGACCTCCAAAGATTTGTTTCTCTGGTAGGCTGTCAGGAAAGTCAGGGGGTCCTAACCCTGAACATTCCTAAATTGGAGCTTCCCTAGCTCCACTGAGTCCGGGCAGTAGAACATAGCAAACAGGGACACCAACGTCCCGTAAACAAGCATACATGCTTAACAGGATTCAAAAACAGGTATGAACAGCATGTATGGCATCAACAGTGCATGTAATAAGAATACATAGCAAGTCCAAGAAATCCCGTCACCGGGTGGAAACTAGGCAAGTGAACTTACCTCTAGAGAGACTAAATGTCTTCCTGGTCTCCTTTGAAATGCCTTACGTCTCCCCTGAGAGTATCTGGCATATAACGGTTTATTAGAATTATTGTTCCAATATTTCCATCTCTCTAAATGTCCATGCATGCCTAACGTCCTTGTTGGGCTTAGGCCCACTAACGGGTCCTAGGGATCATCTCTCGGGTTACCGGCCCTTATTCTCGTTTCAAAGGTCCCCTAGATGACTTTTGGTCCCACCTAGGTCAAACCTAGTCAACTTTAGCCTATTTGTCGAGTCTGACTTTTATTAAGTCTTTTTAGTTGAGTTGAGCCTCGTTAAATTGATCTTAGTCCCTTTTTACCCTAGAAGGGCATTTTGGTCATTTGGAAATCCCCTAAATAATTCTTATCGCTCAACCAATTATTCAAACTTAAGAAATTAATTAATTTCTATTTGTTATATTTCAATATTTTATAATAATTATTAATTATTATGTCACGCACCCATAGTTCCATATAGTTACCGAACTATACAACTATTTGGTTAATAGTATCATTACTATTAATAGAGATATTACTAAGGTTTTAATCTTTTATTAAAACCTTATATTTCCAAACTCAATAATCATCACCAATCCTGAATTCCATTTTCAAAGATTTATAACCTTTAATCGGTTACTTGAACATGTGTCACACCCTAGGTATTTCACTTAATCAATTTCTTTAATTGATTAACTTTTCAACTTTGTCTCACCCTAGTTTTCAAATTATTAACTGTGCTAATAATTTGTCACACCAACTATAATAACCATAACTTATCCATGCAAATAATACCTCGAATACTATCCATCATAATATTTGTCACACTATCATAGTTTCTTTTTAATAACTATTTTATTATTTATTCATTTTTTTTTCTCTAAAATAGATCAACTATGTGTCACATACCATAGTCTCTAAAGAGAAATAATAACAATGAGAATAGTAATAATAATAATGATAGAAATGTCACAACCCCTAAGTTTATGTTTTTAATTAACACATTTCTCATTAATATTATTATACTATAAGTTCTATTAAATGTCACGCAACTTAGGTTTAAAATAATATATGAGATTATTATTATTTAAAAAAAAACCATCTCCTTCTTCGCACTCTCTCCTCACTCGCGCGCGCGACTGAACTCCGCCGGTGACTCAGTTGGCGTGCGGTCGAAGCTCCTCCTGAGCCAAGAGCTCGGCGTCCGGTCACGCACGTGGTTGGCATCCCTTAAAGCTACTGTTCCCTCTATTGGGAGTTTTCCGGCCGAACTCCTGCCCCTTCCGTCATCTCCGACGATATCCTCACGTCGTCTAAGTGCATGCATCACTATTTAACTTAACAACGAAGGAAAGAGGAGCTTACCGCGTAGTCGTGGACGAGGGACTGTCGGTTCAGTCCTCCCAGCAAGCTCACCGGAACCTGGTGAGTCCTTTGCGATCTTCCGACGTGCTGGCCCGGCGGTAATCAGTAGCACGGCTTTCTCCTTCTTCCTCTGCCTCGCCAGTCCTCTGCACCGCAGCCTTACGCCTGCAACCCGCGAGCCGGCCTGGTCAAGACACCGCTGCAGCTACGAGAGCTTTCTCTCCTCCACGGTGCTGTGAGATATAGGAACGGGAACTCCCTTTTTATAGGGCTCGGGGTGGAAGGAGGCTGGGAGGAGGCCCTTCGGCTGCTCGCAGTGATGGTGGCCGCGGGACGTTGCACCTTCCTCGCTTCCGTTATGAAACGCCGGCGACGATCGCGCGGCGGCAGGTCGGCTGAGAGGCAGGCGTTTCTCAGCCGCCTGAACTTCACCCTCGAGATCACACTTCATTCGGGATCAACGGTTTAGCTTGCATCTGATAATCCATCCCTCCATCAAGTCTCGAATCCATTCACATCTCAGATCAACGGTCACGATCTAATTGGAGTTTACGGCTGGGATTTATTTCCTTGCTCCGGGCTTGAGCGAGAGATCTCGATGAACGATCGAGATCATTTTTCATTCGTGTGGCTCAGATACGCCTTTTCTCCTCGAGTTTAGACCATCTGGATTGATGATCCCTTCTGAACATGACACGTGGCATCAACGTAGCTCTCCATCTCTTTCTCGCGATCTACTCTCGCAGAGATTAGATGATCTCAGCCGTTTAACCAACACCCATTAGCACAACATCCTTGAAGTCCACAAAAGTGTTAATTTTACAAATCAGTCCATTCTCTGTGAGAAGAGCTTTTTCTCTCTAAGTCCCTTAAACTATTTTATTTACCATGAAGTCCTCGCAGCTGTGAGAGAAGCAACTTCTCTAAGGTCCTCAACCTTCTTTAAATTATTATTCAGTCCTTACAGACCCCATAATAATTTAGTTTCCATTTATTTTAAATAAATCTTTTAATCCCACATTATCACTAATCGTGGAAAAAAAATTTTAAATATTTTTCTCAATAAAATATTTATTTCCACAAATTTATGGATTTTACAATCCTCCCCCCTTACAAAAATTTCGTCCTCGAAATTTCAACGCCGTTATACCTCATACAAACAACTCTGGGTAACGCTGCCTCATATCCTCCTCACGTTCCCAGGTAGCTTCTCGCTCGGTGTGGTTACTCCATTTTACCTTAATAAAAGGAATAGTTCTATTCCTTAACTGCTTGTCCTCTCGGCCCAAAATAGCTACTGGGCGTTCCTCGTAGGACATATTCTCTTGGACTTCCACCGGAACCTGTGGAATCATTCTGGTGGGGTCACGAATACACTTCTTCAACATTGAAATGTGGAAGACATCGTGTACCTGAGCGAGATCCGAAGGTAAGGCCAACCTATATGCCACAACTCCTATGCGCTCCAATATCTCAAAAGGTCCGATATATCGTGGAGCAAGTTTTCCACGTCGTCCAAACCATACTATCCCCTTCATAGGAGACACTTTTAAGAATACCAAGTCCCCCACTTGAAACTCCTGATTAGATCTTTTCGGCCTAAGCATAGCTCTTTTGTCTACTCTGGGGCTGAGTGGCTCCACGATCATCTTGACATGTTCCTCCGTTTGTCTTACAAAATCGGGTTGCTTAAGTGTAAGCCTCAGCCTACTGACTTCCTTTCTCCCACATCTCCCCAACAAATGGGAGTTCGGCACTTCCTCCCATAGAGTGCCTCATACGGTGCCATCTTAATGCTTGCCTGGTAACTGTTGTTATAAGCAAATTCTATCAAACTTAGGCGTTCATCCCAAGACCCTGTAAAGTCTATAGCACATGCCCTCAGCATGTCCTCTAGTACCTGGATGGTCCTTTCAGACTGTCCATCGGTCTGTGGGTGAAAAGCTGTGCTGAACGCTAATCCTGTGCCCAAAGCGGTGTGCAAGCTCTCCCAGAATCTAGAGACAAACCGAGTGTCTCGATCAGAGGTGATCGTCACCGGTACTCCATGTAATCTTACGATCTGATCTATATATAACTGGGCCAACTTTTCCAAGGATGCTCCCGTCCTTAATGGTATAAAGTGGGCCGACTTTGTCAGCCGATCCACTATAACCCAGATCGATTCGTGGCCTCTTTGAGTACGTGGCAACCCTGTTACAAAATCAATGTTAATGTGCTCCCATTTCCACTCCGGAATGGGTAAGGGTTGTAACATTCCTGCCGGCTTCTGGTGTTCCGCCTTCACCATCTGACAGGTGATGCATTTAGCCACGAACTCCGCAACATCTCGCTTCATCCCCTTCCACCAGAAATGGTCCTTCAACCCTCTGTACATCTTGGTACCTCCAGGGTGTATCGAGTAGCTCGAATAGTGAGCTTCCTCCAGAATCTCCCTTCTTATCTCAGGGACATTAGGTATACAAATCCTTTCATCGAATCTTAGAGTGCCATCTTCATGGACTGCATGCAGGTATTGGTTCTTCCCGCCTAAGTGTTCTTTGATCTCCTCCAGTTCAAGATCTTGTCCTTGAGCAACCAGTATTCTTTCCAATAACGAGGGTCGGATATGCAAGCTGGCCAATGTGACATCCATTGTAGGCAAGACAACCTCTAGATTGAGCCTTCTCATGTCCTCCAATAGTGACTTCTGAGTGGTTAACATAGCGGCCACTCCATATCCAGACTTCCTGCTCAGTGCATCAGCCACCACGTTCGCCTTGCCCGGGTGGTAATGGACACTGAGATCATAGTCCTTGATTAGCTCTAACCATCGCCGCTGTCTCATATTCAGTTCCTTCTGTGTGAATATGTACTTGAGGCTCTTATGATCGGTGTAGATCTCGCAGGGTACACCGTAGAGGAAGTGTCGCCAGATCTTTAGGGCAAACACGATCGCTGCCAACTCAAGATCGTGTGTGGGGTAATTCTCCTCGAAAGGTTTTAGTTGTCGTGATGCATAAGCAATCACGCGCCCATCTTGCATCAACACACATCCAAGGCCAGTCTTGCAGGCATCACTGTAGACCGTATACCCACGATTACTTTGTGGTAACGCCAACACCGGTGCTGATATAAACCTCTGTTTCAGCTCCTGGAAGCTCTTTTCACAGGAGTCGGTCCAAATGAACTTGGTACCTTTCCCCGGTTAGCTTGGTTAACAAAGGTCTTTGCTATTACCAGAATCCTCAACGTAATCTCCTGTAATAACCAGCCTAATCCCGTGAAACTCCGTGATTTCCGTGCATCGCTGTTGGTCTTTTCCATTCCACAACGGCTTCAATTTTCTTAGGATCAACTGAAACTCCAGCTCCACTTACCACATGGCCCAAGAAAGCTACACTTTCCAACCAAAAATCACACTTGGAGAACTTTGCGTAAAGCTGATGTTCCCTCAAGGTCTCTAGCACTATTCTTAAGTGCTCCTCATGGGCCTGGTGGCTTTTTGAATAAACCAAGATGTCGTCGATGAAGACTACCACAAATTGATCCAAATATTGATGGAATACCCGGTTTATCATATCCATAAAGACTGTCGGGGCATTGGTAAGCCCGAACGGCATTACCAGAAACTCGTAGTGCCCGTATCTAGTACGGAAAGCACTCTTCGGAATATCCGTCTCTTTGATCCTTACTTGGTGATACCCAGATCTCAAGTCAATCTTAGAGAAGACTTGAGCTCCCTGTAGTTGATCCAGTAAGTCATCAATTCTTGGTAGAGGATATTTATTCTTTACAGTCACCTTATTCAACTCCCGATAATCAATGCACAACCTTAGCAACCCGTCTTTCTTCTTGGACTTAAAAAGAACAGTGTGCTCCCCAAGGTGACATGCTAGGTCTAATAAAACCTTTGTCCAACAATTCCTCTAGTTGGGTCTTCAATTCCTTAAGCTCCACAGGCGCCATCCGATAAGGAGCCTTAGACACGTGAGTCGCTCCCTGCACTCAAATCAATAGAAAGCTCTAACTCCCTTTCCGGGGGTAGTCCCGGTAACTCTTCCGAAACACGCCGTGGTACTCCCTTACTACCGTGACGCCTCGAGACTACAATCTCCTTATCCTTCTTCACCTCGTAAATAGAAGCCAAATAGCCTATACATCCACCCCTAAGGAGCTTCCAACCTCGGAGAGTCGAGATTTCTGAACTAAGGAACAAGTGTGGCCGCCTTTAAAAGTAAATTCCTCTCCTCCCTAAGATCTTAAATACAACTCTCTTCCCTCGATAGCCTACCATCGCAGAAATCAAGAGAGCTACCCATCCCGAGGATCACATCGTAATCCCTCAGGTTCATTACATGTAAGTTTGCAAGTAATCTCCGCCCCTCAATCGTTATAGGGCATGCCGGTACCATCCTCCTTACTATCATGGCAGCTCCTACCGGGGTGTCTACACACAAGTCCTGGGGTAGATCTATTGTAGGCAATGTGTGTTTTCGTGCAAACCGTGTACATACAAAAGAGTGTGTGGCTCCAGGATCAAATAAAGTGCAGGCATAGAAAGAACTAACTGAAATGGTACCTGCCACGACATCTGCTGATGCCTGTGCTTCCTCAGTTGTCAAATGGTAGACCCGACCATGGGTCATTGGCCTCTGCTGCTGTTGGGGTTGGTTTGGAGTAGAAGGCTGTCCAGAGGTCGCCTTCCCTTTCTTGTCCCCACCTTGTGATCTTGGTGGTGGTCCAACCGATTGACGGGAAGCTTGTTGAGATCCCTGGGTTCCCCCCACCACACTCTGTCCTTGTTGACGCTGGGGACATTGGGCCTTTTGGTGATCCAAGGCCAAGCAGAAATAACACCCTCCAGTTATCCGAGGGCACTGGGACCTCTTGTGTGGTCCCTTGCATTCATAGCACTTAATATTCTGGGTCACACTGGCTGAAGACCCTTTACCTCCAGATGAGGCTGTAGACCTGGTCGGCTTCCCATAGGGTCGATACTTGTTGTCAGGCCTACGCTTACCAGAGCTCTTTCCATATAATTGGCCCTGGCTATTTGCCCCTTTATCCTTTTTTATCTTTCTGGGACGACCCCTGGACGTCCCCTTGACAAGAAGCCTCAGTGTATTTGGCCCTAGCCACAACCTCTGTATAGGTCTTGCACATGTGGCTAGTCACAATCTTCTTTAGTGATGGCCGCAGTCCGGCCTCAAACTTCATTACCCGGCTCTCTTCCGTTGGAACCATGTCAGGAAGGAAGCGAGCCAACCGGTCAAATTCAGTTTCATATTGCTCCACCGTGGAGCCTCCTTGAACAAGCTGGGAGAATTGTTGTCCAAGCTGTACCAGATGTCCTCTCGAGAAATACTTGGCAAAGAACGCAGTCCTGAATTCTTCCCAAGTCTGGAAGGCCTCCCCCTTCCTCAGTCTTATCTCTCCAAAGTACCAATCTTCTGCTGGTCCTTGGAGCATGTACACGGCGGTCCTGATCTTCTCCGCCTCAGTAGTTTGGAAGACCTCGAAGGTCTTCTCCATCTCCCGTATCCATTATTTAGCAGCATGGGGGTCTGCAGCCCCTTCGAAAGGTCAGGGAGAGGGTCTCTTAATCTCCCCTTGTAATCCTCTACTTGACGTGGGGGTAGATGGCGGAGGTGGTGCACGTTGTTGTCGGGTCTCCTGGATTAGTCCCAACATCTCTCTCATTAATTCCATCATGCTCATGGGGGGTACCTCCCCCCTTGGGTTTTGGCCCTCTGCTTGAGGCGCCTGAGCATTAGATTGAGCAGGCACCTCATGCTCGACTTCCATTTCGCCCACAAAGGGGGTACCTCCCACCCTAGCGTGGGACTTCTTTCTCCATAGGAGGCTGTGGCATTTCGGTACGACGAGGTCGCCCTCGCCTACCCCTTCCTCTTCCCCTACCACCTCGACCTCCACGCAAGTGATCCATAGTTTAACTGTATAAGGATTACCAGGTTACTTTTATTTCCAACAAGACAGATGATGATAAACATACTTTTATTCATTTCAAAAGCAACAACTAGAGTCAACATGCTAAAACAAAAGACACTAAAAGACATAATAAAAGTAGTTTATACAACACATAAGTTTGTAAGACTATAGTTATTCTAGCAACTAAAACTAGAACTCAGTCCAGATGATGCTCATCGGGCGACAGTGGTGTGTAGTCAGGGCAGGGTCGATGTCCTCCAGTCCCTTGTGGTCCCCTGCTAGGTCCTGGTGCTCCCGATGGACAGTAGAAAGCAGGGTGCTCCCGACGCCACGCCATTTATTACCAGAGAGCAGTGGCACCTACACTGGCCATACCGCCTGTGATACTCCACATCGCTCGGCACTCATGAAATCCTCGAGAATAGCAGAGATGGACTCCGCAGCCTCTCTCTCGACCGAACCCCGAATCCACGGCGGTAATCACGGGCTCTACACACACGCCACGGAGGAATACTCGGGCTCACAATCTCCTGTGCTAACGGAACCCTGAGTCCTACTGGCCTCTGCATAGCAATGTGGTCCCTAAGTCCCTGGACCAACATGGTAACTGTAGTCTAAAGCCTGTCAACCTTTCAGTTGGTGGCTTCCAGCGTCCTCCTCATCTCAGTGAGGACCTCTCGCAGCTCTGGATGAGTCACCCGGGTGGTGGAGTGTTCTCCCATTGCACTCCACCTCATCGCCGCATCTAATCACGCATACGCATGGTCCCGACATCCCGCAAGTAAACCGGGTGTCAATCTAACGCACTCACTATCTATACTACACCAGCCCCGCACTCAGCCTATGCAATCGCTCTAAGGGCATCTAGGGTTTGCTATCCGCCTATCTAGAGAACTTGTCTCCTCGATACCACTTTAATCAGAACGCCCGACCCGGATCCCGGACCTCGAAAGCACGCTAATGCACCGCCATATTAAAGAAGAGATAAACTCAACCTCAATACAAGGCCTAATAATGTGATAAGCGGATAACAATCCATAAAATAAAACATAAACTCGAAGTTCATAAGAACATAGAGTTATTAGGGTCCCAGAGGCCCTATAGAAGTCCTGTCCCTATAATGGGTCCTACAACAATAAAAATGCTCACAACGATAAAGATAAAGAAGACTCCTATAACCTCCGGTCCTCCTGAATCCTCTCCTAGGCTCTCTCCCTCCTATACCTCGGAATCAGAAGAGGAAAAGAGAAACACATGAGCTTTCGTGAGGGAAAGCTCAAGAAGTATCCCTCGCAGTCACAAAGTGTCATCAATAGGAAAAATGGCATACCAACAGGATCATAGTATCAACAATAAAGTCCTAGGAGTCTACCACAAGCAAGTCAAAGGTACGACCCCTGATACAGAAACCCTCGGGCTCTGTAGTGAGTTCTAAGAGAACTCAGAGTTTATTCCCGGCCAGTATGTCCAGCTTTTTGGATAGAAATATGACCTAGATGGTCGTTTGACCCTCCAGTCAAAAGGTCGGTAGAACTACCTCTTCTACTGCATGTTAACACTGGCCGCTGTACCATGCCCACCAATGTAAGACCTCCAAAGATTTGTTTCTCTGGTAGGCTGTCAGGAAAGTCAGGGGGTCCTAACCCTGAACATTCCTAAATTGGAGCTTCCCTAGCTCCACTGAGTCCGGGCAGTAGAACATAGCAAACATGGACACCAACGTCCCGTAAACAAGCATACATGCTTAACAGGATTCAAAAACAGGTATGAACAAAGATGTATGGCATCAACAAAGGCATGTAATAAGAATACATAGCAAGTCCAAGAAATCCTGGCCATGGGTGGAAACTAGGCAAGTGAACTTACCTCTAGAGAGACTAAATGTCTTCCTGGTCTCCTTTGAAATGCCTTACGTCTCCCCTGAGAGTATCTGGCATATAACGGTTTATTAGAATTATTGTTCCAATATTTCCATCTCTCTAAATGTCCATGCATGCCTAACGTCCTTGTTGGGCTTAGGCCCACTAACGGGTCCTAGGGATCATCTCTCGGGTTACCGGCCCTTATTCTCGTTTCAGTGTCCCCTAGTTGACTTTTGGTCCCACCTAGGTCAAACCTAGTCAACTTTAGCCTATTTGTCGAGTCTGACTTTTATTAAGTCTTTTTAGTTGAGTTGAGCCTCGTTAAATTGATCTTAGTCCCTTTTTACCCTAGAAGGGCATTTTGGTCATTTGGAAATCCCCTTTGAACTTATTTAGCTTCCTTGCTAAATAATTCTTATCGCTCAACCAATTATTCAAACTTAAGAAATTAATTAATTTCTATTTGTTTCATTTCAATATTTCATAATAATTATTAATTATTATGTCACGCACCCATAGTTCCATATAGTTACCGAACTATACAACTATTTGGTTAATAGTATCATTACTATTAATAGAGATATTACTAAGGTTTTAATCTTTTATTAAAACCTTATATTTCCAAACTCAATAATCATCACCAATCCTGAATTCCATTTTCAAAGATTTATAACCTTTAATCGGTTACTTGAACATGTGTCACACCCTAGGTATTTCACTTAATCAATTTCTTTAATTGATTAACTTTTCAACTTTGTCTCACCCTAGTTTTCAAATTATTAATTGTGCTAATAATTTGTCACACCAACTATAATAACCATAACTTATCCATGCAAATAATACCTCGAATACTATCCATCATAATATTTGTCACACTATCATAGTTTCTTTTTAATAACTATTTTATTATTTATTCATTTTTTTTTCTCTAAAATAGATCAACTATGTGTCACATACCATAGTCTCTAAAGAGAAATAATAACAATGAGAATAGTAATAATAATAATGATAGAAATGTCACAACCCCTAAGTTTATGTTTTTAATCAACACATTTCTCATTAATATTATTATACTATAAGTTCTATTAAATGTCACGCATCTTAGGTTTAAAATAATATATGAGATTATTATTATTTAAAAAACCCATCTCCTTCTTCGTGACTCTCCTCACTCACAAGGCTGATCAACTCCGCCGGTGACTCAGTTGGCGTGCGGTCGAAGCTCCTCCTGAGCCAAGAGCTCGGCGTCCGGTCACGCACGTGGTTGGCATCCCTTAAAGCTACTGTTCCCTCTATTGGGAGTTTTCCGGCCGAACTCCTGCCCCTTCCGTCATCTCCGACGATATCCTCACGTCGTCTAAGTGCATGCATCACTATTTAACTTAACAACGAAGGAAAGAGGAGCTTACCGCGTAGTCGTGGACGAGGGACTGCTTGCTTCGGGCCCTTCCCAAAGCAAGCTCACCGGAACCTGGTGAGTCCTTTGCGATCTTCCGACGTGCTGGCCCGGCGGTAATCAGTAGCACGGCTTTCTCCTTCTTCCTCTGCCTCGCCAGTCCTCTGCACCGCAGCCTCACGCCTGCAACCCGCGAGCCGGCTCGGTCAAGACACCACCGCAGCCTACGAGCTTTCTCTCCTCCACGGTGCTGTGAGATATAAGAACGGGAACTCCCTTTTTATAGGGCTCGGGCTGGAAGGAGGCTGGGAGGAGGCCCTTCGGCTGCTCGCAGTGATGGTGGCCGCGGGACGTTGCACCTTCCTCGCTTCCGTTATGAAACGCCGGCGACGATCGCGCGGCGGCAGGTCGGCTGAGAGGCAGGCGTTTCTCAGCCGCCTGAACTTCACCCTCGAGATCACACTTCATTCGGGATCAACGGTTTAGCTTGCATCTGATAATCCATCCCTCCATCAAGTCTCGAATCCATTCTCATCTCAGATCAACGGTCACGATCTAATTGGAGTTTACGGCTGGGATTTATTTCCTTGCTCCGGGCTTGAGCGAGAGATCTCGATGAACGATCGAGATCATTTTTCATTCGTGTGGCTCAGATACGCCTTTTCTCCTCGAGTTTAGACCATCTGGATTGATGATCCCTTCTGAACATGACACGTGGCATCAACGTAGCTCTCCATCTCTTTCTCGCGATCCACTCTCGCAGAGATTAGACGATCTCAGCCGTTTAACCAACACCCATTAGCACAACTTCCTTGAAGTCCACAAAAGTGTTAATTTTACAAATCAGTCCATTCTCTGTGAGAAGAGCTTTTTCTCTCTAAGTCCCTTAAACTATTTTATTTACCATGAAGTCCTCGCAGCTGTGAGAGAAGCAACTTCTCTAAGGTCCTCAACCTTCTTTAAATTATTATTCAGTCCTTACAGACCCCATAATAATTTAGTTTCCATTTATTTTAAATAAATCTTTTAATCCCACATTATCACTAATCGTGGAAAAAAAAATTTTAAATATTTTTTTTCTCAATAAAATATTTATTTCCACAAATTTATGGATTGTACATACATCTTCAGCATTGTCGGCGGCAGAAATGCTGGAATCGACCCTTTTATCTATCAAAATCTACGCCGACTGGGCTGCCAAAATGGGCTGTGCTGTACATGACTATTGGAGATCCAGATATCTAATTTCCAACGCCCCAGATCTCATCTCGATCGGAATTTTCTGGCCGGAGTTATGAATTTTTGAAAATGGGCGATCAGCATGGCTGGTAGCAGAATTGCTGAAATTTACCCTTTTATTTATCAAAATCCTCACCGATTGGATCACCGAACGAGTCTGTGTTGTATATGACTGTTGAAGATCCAGATATCTAGTTTCCAGCGCCATAGACCTCACTTCAATCAGAGTTCCCAGGCTAGAGTTATGAATTTTTGAAAATGGGCGATCCGCATGGCTGGTAGCAGAATTGCTGAAATCGACCCTTCTATTTATCAAAATCTGCGCCGATCAGACGGCCGAAAGGATCTGTGCTGTATATGATTGTTGAAGATCTGGATGTCTAGTTTCCAGCGCCGTAGATCGCGCCTCAATCGGGGTTCTCTGGCCGGAGTTATGAATTTTTGAAAATGACCCCTTATAACAGTAATTTGCAGCAATCTGCAGCAGCAACAGCAACACATCAATGACAGTGACATCAACGCGCAGCTCTTCACATCATCCCAGATTTTTTACAGTAGCGGGATACTTGTGTTCAAAAGCAGCTATCCTTGATCAGCATCGGAAATAACATCTTCTGGAATGAGCCCTCAGCAATTTGCATCAAGCAAAGTCTCGACCCATCATGGTTTTGCAACAAACTTTTTGTTAGACAGCATCTTCAAGTTCTTGGTTCTTTCATCATTCATTTCTATGATCACCAATATCTTTCTTCATGATCAAAACCAGTTTCAGCTTTCTTCTGTGGTTTAGTATCATTTTTATTAGATCAGCTCTTTTATCTCCTGTTGCAGAGTAGGGACAGCAGTGATCCTCTTTTTGACTCGTACTTTATTTATTTTATTATTCCTGCAATGCTCCAGTGATGCCCACACAAAGCAACAATACACGGTAGCACGGTTTCTGGTTTCCTTAAAAAAAAATTGGCAGAGTCTCCTCTGTATTTGGAGCTCCGGTTCTATACAAACATACACACATAATTTCTAGGATCAATTTGTACAGGCTTGGCAAACAATTTTTAGCACAGCAGCCCGACATTTCTGCAGCTTCAATGGTCAGCACGCCATCACGGCAGCTCTTTCCCTGCAGCCCTTTTAATTCTTTTGCAGCAGCTCTTCATTCACTCTCCCAGAGCTGTGCGTTGCTGATGGCGAACAGAGGGAGCTTGGTAGCTACTGATGGCGATCATCTCTGTTGTTAATGCCGATCATCCGTCTATTGCTGATGGCGATTATTGGCAGCGTTGCTGATGGCGATCATCTCTGTTATTGACAATCTTCGAGCTCCTTGGCGGCGATCTTCAAGACTTTTTGGCGACGATCTTCAAGAATGCTGATGACGACGACCTTCAATATCAGCTGCTAATTGTCGATTGTTGATGACGAACCAACTGACGTCAATTGTTGATGACGGACAGCGACGATTTGATGACAAACTGTGCACCGATTTGTTAACGATGAACAACGATTATTTGATGACGAACTGTGTGCCGGTTTTGTTGACGACGAATAGTAATTATTTGATGATGAATCGCGGTGCGGTTTTATTGGCAATGAGCGTAATTATTTAATGACGAACAGATGGGGCTGCTGATTGTTGATGACGATCAGATGATGTACGCAGGTGCCGCTGCGGGCGAGCGAGGTTGATGCCAAGGTGTTGCCAGTACGCAACAGTGTTGATGCCGAGGTGTCTTTGCTGCGTAACGGGTTGATGCCAAGGTGCTGTTGCAGACGAACAAGGGCTGATGCCGGCGACCTCCGTTGTTGACGACGAAGAGGGCTGTTGTCGGCGATCTCCGTTGTCGATGGCGAAGAGGGGCTGATGTCGATCTTTGTTGCAGTGGGGTGGACAAGCCTGGTGCTGGGGTGGATGTACCATGGCCGGAGGCGCCGGCTGCGGCGGTGGGTGGAGCAGGGGAGCTTCGCGGTTGGCGGCGGTGGGTGGATAAGCTCGCTGCTGCGGGCTGGCAGCCAAGACGCTAGCGCTACAAGCGCGCTTCTTGGCGTCGCGTGATCTCGCCGGGCGCGGATCTGGGCCGAGGCGGACACAGGGGCGGGGGCTGGCCGGGCCGGGCGGCCGGGTGGTGACCTCCTCGCTACCGACTGCAGGGCTAAAGGAGGGTGCTGGCGAGGTGTGGGCGTGGCGCGACGGGCGTAGATCGGCCAGCGCAGCGATTGGAGGGGATCGTCGGCCTTGAGGGGCCGCGTGAAGGCGGGAGGAGCAAAGTGATGCTGGCGGCCTGTAGAGATGTTGTTGACGGTGGAGGCACGCGAGTGGGAGGCGGAGTGAGGGCGAGCGCGCAGAAGGAGAAAGGAAAAAATGTTTTTTTTTTATATATATATTTTTATCATATAATAATTTATATAAATAGTACTACCTTTTTTCTTTCCTCTCTTGATTTTCTTGTCAAAGCCTTACAGATCAGCTCTCTTGGAATTTTCCTTTCTGCGATCGATTTTTTTTCCTCTTTTTCTTGTCTCTTTTTTGATAGTCTTATAATAACCCCTTTTTTGTCTTGTTCTTATCTCCAGGAGCCGTTCCTCATGAAGATCCCGGCGAGAAATCTCAACATCTCCACCAGATGGATAAAACCAAATCTCATTTAAACTTTTAAAATTTAATAATTAATTAATTCAATTAATTATTAATTGTTATCATGCCTCGGGATTAACATTCATGCCTCGGGATATGGATTATGTCTCGGGATTTGCATTATGCCTTGGGATATGTTTCATGCCTCGAGATATATTTCATGCCTCGAGATTCGTTTCATGCCTCGGGATTGGTATTCCACCCCCCCCCCCCCCTCCACCCCTTTTTTTTTTTAAACGAGATTTATACCCCTTGATTTGTCTCGGGATATGTTTTATCAAATCTTGATTTGGCCAGGATTATGATAAGTTGAATTTTATTAGAATTAGAATTTTAATTCTAATGAGATGAATTCATATATTTTTTTATATAAACAAATTGCCCCCTTCACACTTCTTTCACGAAATCCCTTTGAGTGAGAGAAGTGTGAATCCTTAGCTTCTTTTGTTTTCTTTTCTTTAACATGGCCGACAATCTTCATCTCGAGCCCTTTTGGGATATCGGTCAAGATTGTCGCGAGATTCCAAGAGGTCAAGTCTTTCCCCATTGCAAACCTATTTTTGGTCCCGGGTCTGAACCTCCAATCAGATATGAAGGAGAAGAGCACTCAGAGTGGGTGAAGCGTCCTCCAGCTCGCATGGCTACAGCCCGACTATCTTCAAATTGCTGTAATAAAGGTAGGACAATTGATATAATTCACTTGAAGCCCGAAGGGACTATTAGGGATTTGAGTATGTTTCAAACTTTAGGTCATAAAGTCTTTAACCATCACCCGAGGTGGAGGGCTAGGAATCCTATTAGAAGTGAATTAATAGATTTTCCTCATTATTCTGATTGGGCTAGATATATTGTTAGCAAATATTTTGAAAAATTATCCCGGGTAGAATTGATTGGGGGAATTGTGGCCTCAGTTGGTCGATATGACTTAGATTTGAATTTTTTCAAAGCATTGGTAGAGTTTTGGTGTCCGGAGACAAATACTTTCCACTTCTTACATGGGGAAGTGGGGATTTCTTTGTGGGAGATCAAAAGCCTTGGGGGGCTTTCGGTAGTTGGTGATGTATATGATGAAGTAATCCCACCCAATAGTGTAATATGTAACAGAGAAAATTCAGAATTTTCTGTGTTGCGGAATCTTTTTGACATCTTTCAATGGCTTGCAAGACGAGATGCCAACAAGAACGTATTTTTCTCAGATTGGGTAGATTTCTTTAGGAAGTCAAAATCCAGTTCCCAGTATGATTCGAGTTCTGATCCTCCTCCAAAACCCGTTTCAAACACAAATTTGGCCGCTTTTATATCATTGTGGATTTGTTCCTTCATTATGCCGGATAATCATAAGGTAATTAGACCCGGGGTTTTTATGATGGCGTGTAACCTTGTGCATGGAAGGTCAGTAGCTTTTGCTCCCGCAGTATTAGCACGCTTATACTTAGGATTAAATTCTATGGTTAATCATAGGAAAGGGCCCGGACATTCTACTGTAGTCTTTCCTTCCCACTTTTTGTATGCTTGGGCTAGTTGTCATTTTCATGGCATATCTCTTCGGAGGAAACTTGATCCAAGTACACATACAATCCCCGGGCTTTTAAAGGTACCGGAGATGTTATATTATATGAATGCCTCAGCCTCTCCTTTTACTCCTTTGGAAGGTAGGAAATTCTTTAAGTTTGAAGCCAACTTTAAATGGCGTCCTTTTCCCTATCTCTTTCATAATGATGAGACGGTGCGGGATACTAGGCATCTTGCGGGACCCGATGTGCTGGATCTCCAAACCATGGAGTATGTGATAGGCCTTCGCTGCAGCATCCTCCCTCTTCGATGTGGTGGAGAGTTTTATGCAGAGCCCTACAATCCTCATCGTTTTGGGCGCTAGTTTGGTTACGACCAACAATGTCCGGCGTATATTGATGTCCCGAGAAAAGCTTCCTCTGCCCGGGTGCTTGCAGGTTATTGGCGTCATTTTTCCCGCCAAAGGACCTCCAGCTCGTTCTATATTCCTGAAAAGGATCGAAGCGGGGAGCTCATGTACTTTTATGCACGGAAGTGGTTCGAAAACGTGCGAGCTTTCTTCCAACAGGACATCGCATTGTTAGTCCAAGAGGATTATGGTGATAAGAAAGATAATAGGAGGATCCAGGAGCAGGGTCAATCTTCAAAAAGACCCCGATTCATCAATGAAAGTATCTTCATCAGTCAAAAACGAGGTCCTTCTCCTGCGGATCTCCCTGTTCCAATGAAGCGGCGACAAACGCAAGGTATGTCAGACTCTATATTTTTTTGTTTTTTTGTTTTTGTTTTTTTTTTTGATTCAAAACCTGAATTCTCATTTGATTCGAAGTCTGAATTTTTATTTGATTCAAAGTCTAAATTCTTATTTGATTCAAAGTCTTATTTTTTCATTTGAATCAAAGTCTGAATTCTTATTTGATTCAAAGTCTTATTTTCCATTTGAATCAAGGTGTGAATTCTTATTTGACTTGAAGTCTTATTTTCCATTTGAATCAAGGTCTGAATTCTTATTTGACTTGAAGTCTGAATTTTTATTTGATTCAAAATCTTTGGTCAACAGGTATACAAATTCGTGAAGCCCCATTGGCCAATGTCAGGGTTGCCTACAATCCACCAATTGGTAAGAGGATAATGCCCCCTTTCTTCTCCTTTTATTTCCCTCTCCTCGATTTGACCCTTTTCAATTTTTCAACACAGCTCCAAGAATAGATGATATTCCTTCACCGAATCCGGGGATGCCTCTAGAGTCTCAAGTTGGTAAGAAAATACTTCCTTCACTCATACATTTTTAACAGATTTAATTAAAGATTTTGATTTCAGGTTCAGCGAATCCGCAAGATTTTAATGCTGGAGCTCAGGGAAACATTGGGGTTGAGGAAGTTCCTCTTAATCCTGTGCAAGGTAGTATTCCCCTCTTTCTTCCTCCTTCTTTGTGTACATATGCTTTTATTTACTTTCAATTTCTTGTTAGGAGATATACCTATCGCGGAAAGTGCGGCACCCCTTAACTTGCCCGTAAATCAAGAAAGCGAGGAGCGTACTTCATCTTTTAATAATATTCCTTCTGCAAATTTCATAAGGGATGGTCCCTCCTCAATGGAGAAATTGGAGACTGGTATCAGCAACACTAATGTTGAAGGTGCACCTTTAGTTGTACAAGACTTAACGGAGGGAGTAGAAAGTGGTGGTTCCAATGCTGGTGCCGGAATCTCAGTTTCTCCAAAGCAAAACCAAGGTCCTCCTCTCCTCCCTTTTTTTTTTTCAGGAGACATGAATATTGACGACCCTTTTTTTTTTTTTTTTTTTGAAATTCAGTTGCCCAAAAAGGTGGCGAACCTCTATCTTCGGGGCAAGGTCCTTCAAAGGATATTATTGAGGATGCTCCTGCTCCTACTCCTGTGGAAGGTGACGGCGTCAATACTGATGTTGGACTTCCAACTTCATCAAAGCAAGAACAAGGTTTTTTTTTTTTTTTTTTTTTTTTGGAATCTTGAATCTCGAATCTTGAATCTTGATCTTGATCTTGAATCTTGAATCTTTGAATCTTTGAATCTTGAATCTTGAATCTTGAATCTTGAATCTTGAATCTTGATCTTGATCTTGAATCTTGAGTTTCGAATTTTGAGTTTCGAATTTTATATCTTGAATTTCATTTATATATCCTTTTTATAGGTCCGAAGAATATACCAAGTATTGTATTACGTCTGCGGGCTGAGGTGATTAGCAGTATCAAGTCTCTCAACTATGACAACTATCAAAGCGTCATCAATAAAGTGAAGGAGTCAAATTCACTCCTTGAACCTTTCAATGTTGGATTGGCTAATCTTGAACCTTTCATAGAGAGGATAGCTCAGTGTGCGGTCTATGCCAAAGAAGCCTCAGTAGATCCCAGCGTCCAAGCCTATATACATAACCAACAAGCTCAGGCGTGTGTGCATGAGAAGGCTTTGGCCCTTGAACGTCTTAGCAAAAGCAGGGAGGGTTGGGCTAATGACATCAACATAAACAATGAGGAGCTTCAGAGACTTGCGGAAAGGCAGCAGAAACTTCAAGCAGAACTTTGCGAGATTCAAGATGCAATGAAGACTTTAAATGAGAAGATAGCAACTTCAACAAGTTTCTTTGAAGCTTCTGAGCATGCGCAAACAGATCTTCAAGCCGAGTTGGATAAGGCGAAGGCGCAAGTTGTTGAAGACCAGGGAGATTATTCAGATGCTAGTCTCATGGCTATTTTTACAAAATGGCTTGATGAGTTGGAAGAAGCAAAGGAATCATTACTGAAGCATGTTGGGCATTGAAGGGCCCCCTTTTTTTTTTCTTTTTTTTTTTTAGCTTGTTTATGCTTTGGTAGTTGACGCTGAGACATTTGTTATGAACATTTGACTTAATAAATTTTAGTTCCTTTCCTCCCTTATTCTGAAATTCAGAATTAATATGAGGACTTTTTTTTTTTTGAATTTTTTTTTTTGATTTTTTTTGATTTTTTTTTTTGTTTTTTGTTTGTTTTTTTTTTTTGAATTTCCGAAAATTTAGAATAAATGTGAAGACTATTCTAGAAATTCGGAATTACTTTTTTTTTTTTTTGAAAAATAAGGGGTTAATGTGTTTGCCTCAAGAAGCACATTTAATCGTGCATGACCGATCTGCCCCCAACTAGAAGCCGGACGTTCCATCGTAGACAAACACGTGCCTCTTTATTTCATTGAATGAATTTGGTGCAAAAGTACATAAAATTAATGTTTTGCCTCGGGAAGTACATTTAATTGTACATGACTAGTCTACCCCTATAAGGGACCAGACGTTCCGTCATAGGCAAACATTGTTACATTATATATAGTATTTCTTCAGGAAACGGCCATTGATGGGCGGCATCGGTCTTTCTCCGTTGGCGTCAATGAGCTGGTATGCACCTCCTTCGTAGACGGTCTCCACAACATAGGGCCCTTCCCAATTTGCTTTGAATTTGCCCCCGGCCTTTTTGTTGGTGATGATGGGTCTTCTGAGGACGAGAACCATCTCTCCTTTGGTAAAGGTCCGAAATCGAGCCATCTTGTTGTAGGCTTGTGACATTTTGGCTTTGTAGACTTCAAGATTCTGCTGCACTCCCAACCTTTTCTCATCGAGAGAGTCCAACTCATCCAAGCGAAGCCGAACATTATCTTCATTTGAAATTTCATTTTGCACTGCCATTCTTAGTGAGGGTATCTGGATTTCGAGGGGTAGGACCGCTTCAGTTCCAAACACCAAAGAGTAAGGCGTGCATTGTGTTGGAGTCCTATAGGTGGTGCGGTAGGCCCATAGCATCTCCGGGAGTCTTTCATGCCAATACTTTTTGTTCTTGGACACTGCTTTCTTCAACAACTTTGAGAGAGTCTTGTTGAATGCTTCTGCCAACCCATTCGCTCTAGCATTATAGATGGAGGTATATCTCCAGTCTATTTTATGGTGTTGTGCGAATCTCCCGACTTTGAAGCTTCTGAAGGCAGAGCCGTTATCTGAAATAATTCTTCTTGGAGTCCCAAATCTGTATAAGATGTTCTCCCTGAAGAATTTGATGACATTTTCAGTCTTGACTTCTCTTAGCGGGATAGCTTCTGCCCACCTAGAAAAGTAGTCTGTTGCAGCCAATATGAATCGGTGTCCCAAAGATGATGGTGGTTCGATGGGACCAACTACATCTGTTCCCCATATCTCGAAGGGCCATGACGAGACTGTGGGGTGTAGAGGATTTGGATGTTGGTGAATAAAATCTCCATGTATCTGGCATAGATGACATCTTCTGGCATAATTGATGCAATCTCCAACCATGGTTGGCCAGTAATATCCCAAGCGCTTGATCTTGAGTCGCATCTTGGGTCCGGATTGGTGTGCACCACATACCCCGGAATGTACATCATGCATGACTTCTTGAATTTCTTCATTTGAAAGGCATCGCAGGAGTAGTTGATCATATGACCTGCGGTACAATATGTCATTTATGAGGGTGAATCTTAGGGCTCTTCGTTTTATCTGAAGACCCTTTGATTTGTCCTCTGGGAGTTTATCATATTTCAAATATTCTATAAACGGTTGTCTCCAATCTTCCTCTGGCATTTCGAGGGTGAAGACTTCCGCTTTGCCCCCAGCACTTTCCTCTTCATCATCATCAAGGATCGTACTTATGGGCCTTCTATTTCTTATGGTTATATGGATTTCTTCATAATCAGGATTCGCCAGCTCCTTTGCTACTTTTGCCAAAGAATCAGCTTCTTCATTTTCTGATCTTAAAACCCTCCTCAACTGTACTTGGGGGATTTTCTTCATCAGATCTTTGACCTTCTTGTGATATTTAAGAAGTTCAGGTTTATATATCTTGTAGTCTCCTTCGACTTGCTTTATAATGAGTTGTGAGTCTCCAAATATGTGTATGTCTTGGATTCCCATCTTGATTGCCAGTTCCAAGCCAGCTATGAGAGCTTCATATTCCGCCTCATTGTTTGTGCATGGCTCTGTAAGGGAGAGTGCATATCTGAGGATTCCCCCTTCCGGTGTGGCGAACACAAGTCCTATCCCAGCTTTGATTTGGGGAATTGTGGACATGAGTGCCGGCTTTATAGATGACGCTCCATCAAAATATAGTCGCCACCTTGCTTCTTCCACTGTTAGTGTCTCTTCATCAGGGAGATCATAACTGAGTGGTGAGTCATCAGGGAGAGGATGTGCCGCTAGGAAGTCTGCCAACGCCTGCCCTTTAATGGCCTTCTGCGGAGTGTATGTTATGTCAAACTCCATCAGTATCAGCGCCCACTTTGCGAGTCTTCCCGTGAGAAATGGTCTTGTCATTAGATATTTTAGAGGATCAATTTTTGATATGAGTATGACTTTATGTGCTAGCAAATAGTATCTCAGCTTCTTAACTGCGAACACTAGAGCTAGACAGTGTTTTTCAATGGGGGTATATTTGCTCTCAGCTCCCATCAACATCCTGCTGAGGTAGTAAAGTGCATTTTCCTTGCCCTCCTCAGTGTTCTGGGTCAGCATAGCTCCTAATGACCCCTCCAATGCTGCAGTATATAGAATCAACGGTTTTCTGGGGATTGGGGCCGCCAACACCGGTGGGCTTAGCAAGTACTGTTTGATGTCTTCAAAAGCTTTCTGGCATTTATTATCCCATTTGAATGGCGTGTTCTTCTTGACCAGCTTGGAGAAAGGCTTACATCTTCCGGACAAGTTGGAGATGAACCTTCTGATATAGGCCAAGCGTCCTTGAAATGATCGCACCTGCTTCAATGTCTGAGGAGGTGGCATTTCTAAGATCGCCTTTATCTTGGAGGGGTCTATTTCTATCCCTCGATGCCTTACGAAGAAGCCCAAAAACTTCCCAGATAGGACTCCAAAGGCACATTTCATAGGATTCATTTTCAACTTATGCTCTCTGAGTCGTGTGAAAACTGTCCTCAGATCATCAAGATGTTTGTCTTTAGAATTTGTTTTGACTACAAGATCGTCCACATAGCATTCGATGACTTTATGGATCAGATCGTCAAATATCCTAGTCATAGCCCTTTGATATGTTGCCCCCGCATTTTTTAGACCAAATGACATTACTCTGTAACAGTATATGCCCATAGGCGTTCGGAAGGCAGTATGTTTCTCATCATCTGGATGCATTTTGATTTGGTTGTATCCAGAATACCCGTCCATGAAGGAGAACATCTCGTACCCTGAGGTGTTGTCGATCATGATCTCTATAACTGGAAGGGGAAAATCATCTTTTGGACATGCTTTGTTCAGGTCTCTGAAGTCCACGCATATCCGTATTTGGCCATTTTTCTTTTTCACAGGGACTATGTTGGCTACCCAATTAGGGTATTTTTCCTCCCTGATGAAATTTGCTTCGATCAGCTTCTTTGTTTCTTTTATTACCCTTTCTTCCAGGTCAAATTTCATTTTCCTTGGTGCCTGTTTGACCGGGGTGGCATTAGGGTCGATGGCCAATCTATGAACTGCTACCTCCTTATCCAACCCTGGCATCTCATTGTAATTCCATGCAAAGCAATCAATGTACTTCTTTAAAAGGGCTTTGAAGGATGTCTTTTCTTCTTCAGACAGCTGCGTGCTTAGGAAGGTCGGCCTTGGGTCCTCATCGCTTCCCAAGTTAACTTCAACTAGCTCGTCGATTGTTGCTTGCCCCCCGTCTTCGAGCTCGAGTGGCGCACTTTTCAGCTTGATCTCTTCATCCTCCTCTTGGGATGTTGTCATGTAGCATGAATACCTGGTAGATTCGGAGTAGCCTATCCCTCTTTTATCTATATGTGTAGGGTTCCATAATCGATGGAAATTTTGATATGATTTCCTCGACCATTTGATTTCGTCGGCAAAATTTTCAAACATCTCCTTGAGCTTATCAGGGTAATAGTTAGGGAATCTTATGGGTTGAACTTCATTATCTTCTAGCCCTTCAATATTTATGATATCATCATTTGGAATTTTGTTGCTCTTGGCTTTGTAGAAGAGGACGCCTCTCTCTCCTTCATGTCGAGCTGGTACATAAAAGGTCTTCAAATGCTCGACAGTGTTGACACTCAAATCAGTTAGAGATTTGTAAAGCCCCTCGGGAATTCTTGTAATATGCAGTGCATTTTCTTGAGTAGACCCTCCAGCCTGACCCTCATCATCATCGCTCTCGCCTTCTGATGACTCAGTGTCACTCCCGAAGTGAGGTAATACTGATTCCTTCTTCTGGAGCACAGGAGCAGACTTAGATGTCTTCACCAGAGCTTCTTCCTTCAGACTTGGCGGCTTGCCCCTTTCGGATGACGTGCTCCCCTTGGATAACTTGCCCCCTTTAGATGCATTAAGGTAGTACCTTGCATCTTCATAATGAATTTCATGGATGCCGAAGGGCTGGATTTCTCCGTCGATCCTGAATTCTTCCCCATTCACCATATATTTCACACATTGATGGAGTGTTGAGGGAACCATATGATTTCATGGATCCATGGCCTTCCCAGGAGGGCTTTGTATGAAGCATCGCATCAATCACATGGAACTTCACATCTGATATCATCTTTCCAAATTTAATTGGCAAAGTGATAGATCCCAATGCCTTCTGGCTATGCTGATTGAAGCCTTGAATAATGATCCTTTCCGGAGATAGATGACATATTTCAAGAGCCAAAGCCCGGAGAGTGTTGAGGGTCATCAGGTTCACGGAGGATCCTGGGTCAATCAGAACCCGGTTGATCTTCATCCCATCACAATACCCGGTCACATATAATGGCCTATTGTGTTCTGTAGTTCCGAGTAGCAAATCTTCGTCTGTGAAGGATACTGAGGGCGCATGGAACGCATACAGAGCCTCCTTCATATTAATTTCAGCAAAGTAGGTCTGGTATTCTTCAGGGTTTTGCAGAGCGTGTATTAGAGAACCCCTAATTTCCGCTGACATCATCAATGCATCATACATGCTAAGAAGAGCCGGGACCTTCTTTAAGTGTGCCAGGATGTTATAATTCGGCCTTCTTGATGGCTTTTTCTGGGCGATATTCTCTTCTTCAACTTCCTTCCCTTTGTTTCTGTCATTGGAACTAGGTGGTACATCTAAAATTTGAAGTACTTTCCCTACGAAGTTGCATTTGGTGCACGTGCTGTGGTGCTTCATCTTCTTCGACTGGGAAGTTTAATTCATCTTCAGAATCATCCTGGACGGCTATGGCGTGACATTCATTTTTCCCTTCAAAATAGTCGTCTGTGAGTGTCACCTTCCCTCACACTGCTGATATGACCTTCTGGAGCTAGATGCCTCCCACTCCACGGCTTGATTAAGAGACTCCTTTGTTTTGCCTTTCTTGATTCTGATAATCTGAGAAGTGGATTCTCCCTTTGCCTTTGTCGCTTTTGGAAGGGGTGTAGACTTCACAACTTCTGGGATGACATCGTGGTTTGATGACCCTGGAGGGTATGTCTCATCATCTTCAATGTGTAATTGCACCAGCCTGTTAGCTGACTCTTCCGTAACCCTTTGAATGAACGCAGGGATCTCTTCAGCAGGCATAGCTTTCCTCAAGACTTTATATTTTGGAGTCTTAGGGGTGTAATGTAGTGCCTTGGGCTTTGATGGTTGGTATGGTTTTGAGAATTCGGCATTCGCTTTCTTCACTCTCTCCCTGAATGCCATCTTCTTCTTCTGCTTCTTGCTGATGTAGGGTCGGCCATGTCGGTCATACGACTCTTCTGATTCAGAGAAGCTATCATCATTGTCATCATCCGGGTTATACAAGGGGTATTCTCCTCCAGAAATAACCCTACAATTTTCCACTTGTACATTTTCATCATCTTCATCGATTTCTTCGACTAATCCCCCAAGTAATTCTTCGACTTCTTCGGGAAAATAGTCTCTGAGAGTAATCAGGGCCCTTTCCTTCTGCTCATATTCGTCAAGGGACTCAATATACTCTTCTATGATGGATTTTCTGCGCTTTGATTGCTCGCGCTTCTTCTTCTTGTTCTTCTTCTTCGTCAATTTTGTTTGGGGTCTTTTAGGAGGTCCTTGGGAACGTTTCCAAGCGATCCCTGGGAGCTCAGCCAACCTTTTCAACATCTTCATTGACTTCTTGGATATAAATACTTCCCACAATTCTTCTGGCACAGTAGGAGGCCTGTCATCCGTTGCTGATGGAAGTATTACTTAGTTACCCACCACTGTGACTTCTCCCTGGGGTGATCCTACTGAACTTGGGGTTGTCACATAGCGAGTGTGCTCAGTTGATTGTTCCGACAAAACATTCTTTGAGGGTGTAATTTTGCCCTCTTGGTATTGCCGCTCGACCCAATCCTTGAAGACATAACAGTCTTCAATTGTATGTCCCAACACTCTATGATATGGGTAGTAGTTGGGATGGTCCTTCTTGTTACATTCCTCAGGTCTCTTGCATTCGTGGGAGTTCTGAGACCTTCTTTCACAACATCCTTGAAAATCTTTAGTACTTTATCTCTTCTGAAAGAATATTTCTTATTCATCCTTTCTTTCAAAGAGGGAATAGGCTTTGATTCATTATGCAGCTAAAGTGGGTGGTTTGGCGATTCCGGCTTGTGAGACTCAAGCAACACCTTTTCCTTTGTGGACATTGAAGGTTGTAGCAGTATACTTGACACCTTCAGTCCTTTTTGGCTTTTCTCTGTCATTCCTTGGAGCTTGAAAATTGGAGAATACCTTTGGGCTTGTCCGTTCCAATTTCTTAGCTTGTGAAATCAACTCCTGGAATGTAGTAATACCAGATGTGCTCAGGAAAGGCGCCATCCAGCTATCGATGTTCCCGAGCAATAAACCCACCGCCTGTGGTTGGTCAAGGGGTTGTTCACATTTGATGCTCAGATTTCTCCATCTCATAATGTAATCAACCACTCTCTCATCTTTATTCTGACGAGTGGCTGCGAGATCGGCGATTGTGATTTTGTCACTTACGCCCCCGAACCGTACCCGAAAGGCATCTTTTAATTGTTGCCATGTTTGGATTGATTCGGGTTGCAAACTTGCGTACCACTCAAATGCCACTCCTGTGAGACTTGCAGAGAATTGTCTAAGGAGGAGCGAAGGTTTTGCACTTGTATCTCCACAAGCTGTCACAAAGTGAGCCAAATGCTGATCGGGATTGCCAATCCCGTTAAATTGCTTAAACTTAGGGACATTGTACCCTTTGGGATAGGGCACCAAGTCATGGTAGCTTGGATAAGGTTTGTCTCCATCGACTCTTATTTCCTTTCCTTTGGCTTGCTTCATTTCGGCAGCTACCATCTGTTGTATCTCCTCCAGAGTTATTGCAACTGACTGTTCCGGGACAGGAGCGTATGAGGTTCCCCTTTGTTCTCGTGGCCTAGGGATTTCTCTTACAGGTGCATATGAAGTTCCCTCCTGCTCTCCTGGCCTAGGAATTTCTCTCGGTTGTGGAGAGGTTCCCCCTTGTTCTACTAACCCAGGGATCTCTCTTGGTTGTAGGTTTGGACTTCTAGGCCTTTGTGCCTTTTGACTTTCCATTAAGGCAGCCATTTGTCTTTGCATCTTCACCATTGATTCCATCATGATTGTCATATTTTCATTGAGCCACTGATATTCAGCTTCTCTATTATCCATTTGCCGGAGTCTTTCCATCTGCTGGACTCTTCTTGTAATATCATCCCCATTATAAATAAAGGCAGGTTCGTCCTCCACTTCCACATTCGGGGGATCTGCTTCTTTATAACTCGCTGGCTTACGAAATACCGGAAGGCTCCCTGTTTTCTGCCCTTCAAGTGGCACTTGGCTTGAACCTTCATCTCCAATCCCACTGTGAGAGTCAGTGGCCCTCCTGCGAGACCTTGTGAACACCCCTGGTTGTTCTGGTTCGGGTGCTGGATCTCCTCGGGATTCAGTAACCATCCGGACCGTGTGTATTTCCATGTCCACATTTGACATTTCTTCATCTTCCACTTCCCTCCTCCGTTGAGATTTAGAGCGGGAAGACTTGGTTTGGGTTCTTGCAGGAGTTAGTCGGTCAAATACCGTCCTTCGTGCATTTGAAACTAACTGCTTCTTCTTCTTATAGAACTCTTTCGGTGTCATCTTCTCTGACTGCAACTTCTTGGATGCCGCATAAGTCTTGTACAGATTTCGGCCGAAAGACTCCTTGTGATAGGACTTTGGAGGCCTACAACCATTATTTTCCTTGGGCTGTAGACGCAGCTCTGCAGTAGTTGAGTTCTTCTTCACAAGCTTGAGCGGTTCAAACGAGTTGCTGAAGGAACCCATTTGATCATTTCTGTGCCCTTGGAAAGACACGAAATTCAGTTTCTGTTTTGGAATTTTGATCTTCCTTGGCGTGAGCCTTGAGAATACACTCCTTTTCGGTGTGTCTTCATCAGATGAGTGAAAGATTCCACTTTCCCGCCCTTTTGCGGTAACAGTGAAGGCAGGTTCATCATCTTCATCATTTACAGAGATTACCCTTTTAGGGCGGGATAACCTCTTAAATGCAGAGATTCTTGGTGAATCTTCAACAGCAACGTCTTCGTTAACTTTAGGGATGATCACATTAGGACGACGCCCTTTGGATGGAAGACGCGGGACTGTCAGTTCATCTTCTGTTGGTGAAGACTTCCTCACAAACTGTACGACATCAGTGATTGTGCCGAACCTTAATTCAGCTCTAGCCGCTCCAGTACTGAAAGTGCAGTTGGCAGTTGGACTTCTGCTCCCTCCCCAAGGAATATAGTGAGCCTCGGGCTTCCTGGTGCAGTTGAACTCTTGAATGCCATTTCTTCTGCAATAAGGAGATCAACAACGTCAGTTTTCTTTTACAGGATGTAAAATATTATCTCTACTTGTACTTTTGCCTCAAAGATGGGAGGAGGAATAGTCCCCACCGGGCGTACCAGAATTTGTGGGATCGAAAATACGCGCCTGGCATCGTGTGACACCAGACGATATATCGAAGCACAAATATCATTTTTTATTTGTTATGTGGGTTCTTTTATTCCTAATAGAGGCAAGCCTCTATTATTAATTACCCCAGACAATGTCGTGGGAACCTCCGATTAAGAGACAAAAGTACAAGTAGAGACAAAGAATAATCTATTTTATTGCAATATGATTCGTTACATATCAGCATATGTTTATATATATAGATTTATTTATTTATTTGTTTATTTATGCCACCGCCCCCGCCTCAGGATCTGTGCCCCGCCATATGGGATCCATAATCCACCGGTTGCCTTGCATTTGAGATTTGTGACCGAGGTTTAGGTCGCCAATTAACTCCCCTTTCGTCAAGAACTGCGTCTAACTGAGCCGTCCTTAGGAGTTGCATTATATATGGTTGGAGAGATCAGGAAGCCTAAATTCCAATGCCACCAATTTTGTCTTGATCGGATTTCTCCAGCGAAAGTTGTCCACGTTTGAACAAGAAGTGGTTGAGCTGGCTAGACAGTAGGGATTAGCCTTTTTCTCCACCAAAATATGCATTACCCGAGCTGCCAAAAGGGCCTGTGCTATATATGACTGTTGAAGATTTTGGTATCTAGTTTTCAGCACCGCAGATTTCACTCCCACTGGAGTCTCCAGGCAGGAATTATGAATTTTTGAAAATACATCTTCAGCATTGTCGGCGGCAGAAATGCTGGAATCGACCCTTTTATCTATCAAAATCTACTCCGACTGGGCTGCCAAAAGGGGCTATGCTGTACATGACTATTGGAGATCCAGATATCTAATTTTCAACGCCCCAGATCTCATCTCGATCGGAATTTTCTGGCCAGAGTTATGAATTTTTGAAAATGGGCGATCAGCATGGCTGGTAGCAGAATTGCTGAAATTTACCCTTTTATTTATCAAAATCCTCACCGATTGGGTCACCGAACGAGTCTGTGTTGTATATGACTGTTGAAGATCCAGATATCTAGTTTCCAGCGCCATAGACCTCACTTCAATCAGAGTTCCCAGGCTAGAGTTATGAATTTTTGAAAATGGGCGATACGCATGGTTGGTAGCAGAATTGCTGAAATTGACCCTTTTATTTATCAAAATCTGCGCCGATCAGGCCGCCGAAAGGATCTGCGCTGTATATGATTGTTGAAGATCTGGATGTCTAGTTTCCAGCGCCACAGATCGCGCCTCAATCGGGGTTCTCTGGCCGGAGTTATGAATTTTTGAAAATGACCCCTTATACTTGATAATTTGCGGCAATCTGCGGTGACTGATTTTCTTCTATTTCTGCAGCAACACATCAATGACAGTGACATCAACGCGCAGCTCTTCACATCATCCCAGATTTTTTACAGTAGCGGGATACTTGTGTTCAAAAGCAGCTATCCTTGATCAGCATCGGAAATAACTTCTTCTGGAATGAGCCCTCAGCAATTTGCATCAAGCAAAGTCTCGACGCATCATGGTTTTGCATCAAACTTTTTGTTAGACAGCATCTTCAAGTTCTTGGTTCTTTCATCATTCATTTCTATGATCACCAATATCTTTCTTCATGATCAAAACCAGTTTCAGCTTTCTTCTGTGGTTTAGTATCATTTTTATTAGATCAGCTCTTTTATCTCCTGTTGCAGAGTAGGGACAGCAGTGATCCTCTTTTTGACTCGTACTTTATTTATTTTATTATTCCTGCAATGCTCCAGTGATGCCCACACAAAGCAACAATACACGGTAGCACGGTTTCTGGTTTCCTTAAAAAAAATTTGGCAGAGTCTCCTCTGTATTTGGAGCTCCGGTTCTATACAAACATACACACATAATTTCTAGGATCAATTTGTACAGGCTTGGCAAACAATTTTTAGCACAGCAGCCCGACATTTCTGCAGCTTCAATGGTCAGCACGCCATCACGGCAGCTCTTTCCCTGCAGCCCTTTTAATTCTTTTGCAACAACTCTTCATTCACTCTCCCAGAGCTGTGCGTTGCTGATGGCGAACAGAGGGAGCTTGGTAGCTATTGATGGCGATCATCTCTGTTGTTAATGCCGATCATCCGTCTGTTGCTGATGGCGATTATTGCCAGCGTTGCTGATGGCGATCATCTCTGTTATTGACAATCTTCAAGCTCGTTGGCGGCGATCTTCAAGACTTTTTGGCGACGATCTTCAAGAATGCTGATGACGACGACCTTCAATATCAGCTGCTAATTGTCGATTGTTGATGACGAACCAACTGATGTCGATTGTTGATGACGGACAGCGACGATTTGATGACAAACTGTGCGCCGATTTGTTAACGACGAACAACGATTATTTGATGACGAACTGTGTGCCGGTTTTGTTGACGACGAACAGTAATTATTTGATGACGAACTGTGTGCCGGTTTTATTGACGACGAACAGTAATTATTTAATGACGAACAGATGGGGCTGCTGATTGTTGATGACGATCAGATGATGTACGAGGTGCTGTTGCAGACGAACAGGTTGATGCCAAGATCTTTGCTTGACGAAACGAGGTTGATGCCAAGGTCTTTATTGCGACGAGCGAGGTTGATCCGAGGTGTCTTTATTGCGGGCGAGCGGTGGATGCCAAGGTCTTTATTGCGCCGAGCGAGCGGTGATGCGGCGACCTCCGTTGTTGGCGGTGAAATTGTCGGCGATCTCGTTGTCGATCGCGAAGAGGGTGATGTCGATCTTTGTTGCGATGGGGTGGACAAGCGGTCTTTGGGGTGGAAGACCATGTTTGGAAAGCTGGTATTGGCGGCGATGGGTGGGCAATGAGGAGCTTCGTATTTGTTAGCGGCGATGGGTGGACAAGCTGCTTGTAGCGCCTTGGCTTTGCACGCGCGCACGCGGCCCTCTGTAGCCTACGACGGCGTCGCGTGATCTACCGAGGTGGCGCGGATCGGCTGGGCGCGGACTGGCGAGGGCCAGAATTTGGCCGAGGCGTTGGCTTTGGCTGGTGACCTCCTCATGTGGCCAGCTTCGAGGGTTAAAGGGGGTCTTTGGCGAGGTGTGGGCGTCGTGAGCAGGCGAGATCGGCTTGCGCCGCGGTTGGAGGGATCGTCGGCCTTGAGTGCGGTGTGTGAGAAGGGAGGAAGCTGTGAGGCGGCTGGCGAGATGTCGATTGGCCGGTGGAGGCCTTGCTTGAGTGAGGCGGAGTGAGGGCGAGCGCGGAGAAGGAGAAAGGAAAAAAGGTTTTTTTTTTCTTATATATATATTTTTATCATATAATAATATATATAAATAGTACTACCTTTTTTCTTTCCTCTCTTGATTTTCTTGTCAAAGCCTTACAGATCAGCTCTCTTCGATTTTTCCTTTCTGCGATCGATTTTTTTTCCTCTTTTTCTTGTCTCTTTTTTTATTGTCTTATAATAACCCCTTTTTTGTCTTGTTCTTATCTCCAGGAGCCGTTCCTCATGAAGATCCCGGCGAGAAATCTCAACATCTCCACCAGATGGATAAAACCAAATCTCATTTAAACTTTTAAAATTTAATAATTAATTAATTCAATTAATTATTAATTGTTATCATGCCTCGGGATTAACATTCATGCCTCGGGATATGGATTATGTCTCGGGATTTGCATTATGCCTTGGGATATGTTTCATGTCTCGAGATATATTTCATGCCTCGAGATTCGTTTCATGCCTCGGGATTGGTATTCCACCCTTTTTTTTATTTTTAACGAGATTTATACCCCTTGATTTGTCTCGGGATATGTTTTCTTATCAAATCTTGATTTGGCCAGGATTATGATAAGTTGAATTTTATTAGAATTAGAATTTTAATTCTAATGAGATGAATTCATATATTTTTTTATATAAACAACGGCCAACCAGAAGCCCTGGCCCTGTTATTCTTTTTCTCAACAGAGATGATCCCAAATCAAATCGGTCAGACAAGTTGTAGAAGAAGCTCCCCTATTCCCCTTGATGGTGATCTCATATTAGTCGTCTCCCCCTCCAGGGACGAGCCTAGGGATGTGAATTACTCATCACGACATTGGAGGGAAGGATCATGACGGCGGCTAGGAATTTTGTTTGGTTTCATTCATTGGACACCGCCAAGGACAATCCAAGTAGAGACTCAGAAGCAACTGGAAGCGGCTAAGGCAAGATGGAGATACTTCGTTCATGTAGTTCAAGACCCTCTGAGTCCTAAATATTAGAGGATCTGCTTGCTGTCCGTCATGTATCAGTAATAGATCTCGTGAAGGATAGTTGATGAAAATTTGCTAAACATCAACGATAGTTCTTCAGAGTCCCAGGTTGAATAATCGAGATTAGCTCTCCAAGCAACTGAGATAAAGCACAAAGAAGTATAGATCCATAATACATGGCATATTCAGTCTGCTCATGAATTGGTTGAATTGGCAACCCGTAGAGGAATGAACCTGAGCAAAAAAAAAGTTGTCCTGGAATCAAAGCTGAAGAATATAGAAGGTTGAGATCTTTTACTTAAAGGCAAGCCTCAAAGACCAAAGGAATTTATGTTAGGAAAACCTCATGGATGATGAGACTTAGCTGCTGAGTATTTCATAGGAGAAATGAGAATAAGAAGATAATGATGGAGAAGGATGTTGCACATATAAAGAAGTTGACAGTCAATACCAAATATTCAAATGTGTGAAACAAGGTATTGATGAATGTATGCAAGATAAGAAACACCACAACTAGCCAGTAAATTCTGGTCACACCATCCTTATACTCGTACTCTCAAAGCCAAGCATGGCAGTGTTGTCCCTTTCTCTCACAAGATCTATGGAGCCTGGGAGATCCAAGGAATGACGACTCAGAGCCTTTATGAATTCCAGATCTCCCATTCAGATCTGACTCCATGTGCTCTCTAGGTTTACAATAAGCTCATGCTCTCATCTGCAATTGAGGGAATTATCACTTTATCAGCTATTACAAAAGTGTATATGAGATTTTAGAATGCTAAGAATACTTTCTGAGGATCGGCAGTGGTTACTCTACAGAAGTTGGATTCCTTCCTGCCATCCAAACTTATTGAAGCTTCACTCTCCAGAGAAATTTCAGAAATTTCAAGGACGTTGACCAAAATTACATTGAGAAGCTCTATGTTGCAGCAATCGAACTCGACTGTTGGAAGATCAAAGAGATTCGAGCGCGAACTTGATGTCGGCTTTTGAAATGAGGATGATGATATTTTTATTGTCGAAATAAGATATGTGGTCTTATGTAAAAGAGAAATAGTTTTCAACGATGGAGATTATTCAAATAAAAGGTTCTCATGCACATAATCTGTTTGTTGAAATGCTCCAAAGAGGATTTTAAGTTGCTGAAGCCTTACAGATGGATATGCTATCCCATTGTAGAAGGCCTCCTAGCAATTGTTACTCTGATCTAGTTGCTAATGAGTTTGTGATCGTGCAGCAAGCAAGGAGATTGATGCAACTGACTAGCCTGTGGTGAAGATCAGCTTTAATACATGAAAAACATAAAGATTGTTCTCATCTTCAATATTGCAGCTCCACTACAAATCCATAAAGAGAAGCTCCACTGAATATGTTTGAGATTTTCCCTCATGCCAAAACTCAAGACCTCTGCAGAAATCTCAACTCAACTATTGTTACCGGAGAAGAGGCTGAAGATTATATACTTTTATATATATTATATGCAAGCAAAGTATAGTCAACCAGGGCATGACCAATAAAAACATGACCAGCCTTATGGAATTTATTTTTTATGTATAATCCCACATGACCAGCCAATGCATGAGGACCAAGACAGGTTCTGCCATGGATGATCTCCTCACTGCTTCAATATCGAGGGGTTGGAGCCATCTTTGTTGTAGGGAAGCTATAGGAAAGAACGGAAGGAGATGCTTGGAAACACATGTATTAACAAGTTCTATCTCACTAAAGGAGCATCAAAATTATTTGACTTCCTTTGGGGTATGCTTATATCTGTTATCAAGAATAAAGAAGCTGATGAGTAGTAAAGGAAATGGTTAATCTTGGTCTATGAAATGCAATACCTGACTTGGTCAAGGTTCAAATATTCAAAGCCTTGAAATTACTACAGCCTTTGATCATAGATGTGACTGTGAATGAAGAAAATTAAATCTGTTATGTATAATTGTAAAAACATTGTCGATAAAGCCTTTAAAAACTATGCAAAACGCTTAGTTGTATAAAGCGCCTTGTAGATGTTTGATGGAATGCTTCAAAAGAAGTAAATTTTCTTAACAGAGGGGTCCGTTTCTCAGAGGATGCAATGGTGTTGTTGAAGGCCAATTGTTGAGCTTGAGGGTTCCTCCAATAATAAGCACTGTGGAGTGACTCTTGGGTGTTCAGGTCCAAGCTTTATAGCTAGTTGATGTACGTCTTCATATCTAAAAATATATAGTCATAAATTGTTCCATCCATCAATAAAAAAAAGCATATAAAAAATTATGGGCAGTCATCTATTAGATGCTTCTTATACTTCTCATGTCACCATCGTAGAGGCAATAACAAATTACTTATAGTGAGAATGTCCATTGGCTTGTCAAAGTCATAATTAAAAAGAAAATAATTCTTCTATTATTGAATGGTTGTCAGAACGTTGGGACATCTAATCCATTCACAGGTTTTGAGTGGGAATGATATATGGCCATGACGCCCTCTATTACATCTGTGCATCTTCAATGCAAAAAGCTATATCAAATGAATAATTTCTCTCTTGTTAAAAAATAAAAAAAAATAATGTTTGAGTTTATATTGGCAAGCTTAAGGTCCATGATTTGGAAAGTTCAATAAATAAAAAAAAGAAAGAGAAGCCATGCCAGAAAGAGAGAGAGCTGGACCCCCATTTAAAAAGCTAAATGGTCGGTCAACCAAATTTTAAAAAATGGTTATTAATTATTATTAATGAAATGGGCCGTTTTCTTTCATGTTTGGGCCATCACGCTTCGAAAAGGGGGCAATCATGGTTGGCTACTAAATAGTGATATAATAGTTTTTATCCAAAGCATTAATATGAATATTAATTAATGATGTTGACTTATGGATAAAAATAAAAAAAAATGGTTGCCCACTAAATAGAGCCCCAATCATCCATGCAAAGCAATATAGGCGTTAGCGGCTTCTTCAATAGTTCCTTAATATCGTTCTTCATATATCTCTATGTGTACCAATCCTTCTCTGACCACATGAACAAAATTCCTCTTTCATTGACAAAACGAAGCCGTTCTTGATGAAGTGGGCATCTTGAGATAGCAATGAAGCATTCATCTTAAAGAATTCGATGAAATAAAATTAACAAAGTGGCACGCATCTTGATATGACTATAAAATGCACATCATAATTTAGCCGATAAAATACAAATCTTGAAGAGGCACAATTCTTGAAGTGGCAATGGAATACACATTTCGAGATAGCTGATATAATACAAAGACGATGTTGTTTTCGAGGTAGCGATAGAGCACTTATCTCAAGACAAGCCTATAAGAATCTTGAGGTGGCAATAAAACATTCATCTCGAAACATTCGATGAAATACAAATCCTCAAGTGACATGAATCTCGAGGCGGCGATGAAACACTCATCTCAAGATTGTCAATATAAACCTAAATCCTAAAGCGGTGCAAATCTCAAGGTGGCGACAAAGCATGCATTTAGGGTGATTGATGAAACACAAACTCTAGAGTGGCGAAGCATATGTCCCAAGGCAGAAGGCGGCGTCATTTAAATAAATAAATAAATAAATAAATACATAATATGTATAAACTTCCTATGATGATATTTATATGTAATAAATTATTATGATTTATAAATAAATAATTTTATTAATTGCCTTTACTTTTACTTTTTGCCCTTAATCGGAGGTTCCCATGACTATGTCTAGGGGAATTAATAATAGAGGCTTGCCTCTATTAGGAATGAAAAACACACAATAACCAAAACAAATAAAATAAAATATTCATTTGTGATTCGATGTGTCGCCTGGTGTCTCTTCACAGACACGATGCTAGGCGGGTATTTTCGATCCCAAAAATTCTTGCACGCCCAGTGGGGTCCCAAAATCTTAATATTTAACATCACAGTCACTTGATAAAATAAATATGAAAATGCGCTAAATTATGTTATGAAATAGGAAACTTTGCACAAGCAGAGTGCGAGAAGCTAGTCATCCAGCGTAGGGGAAATAAAATCATCCATCAACCCCAATGAAGATAAGACATCGCATTCGACATCATCCATGGGGATGTGTAAAGCGGCAATGGGAGTGTGGATCCCAAAGCAATAACATCCTCAAATCAAGCGATGAAATGTGATCCCGAGGCGGTGAAGCACACATCTCGAAGCAACACGGATCTCGAGGTGATGATGGAACTCACATCTCGAGACAACTGATGAAAATACAAATCCCAAAGCAATAAAGTGTGCATCCCGATCAGTGAAGCACATATTTCAAAGTAGTATAGATCTCGAGGTGATAATGGAACACACATCTTGAGACAACTGATGAACTACAAATATCAAAGCAGCTACAAGTCTCGAGGCGACGATGGAGCACACATCTTGAGATGGTTGATGAAAATATAAATCCCAAAGCATAAAAAATATATATTCCAAGGCAATTAAAAAAAAATATGAATCCCCAAGCAATGAAGTATGCATCCCGAGGCGGTGAAGAACACATCTCAAAACATCACAAATCTCGAGGGGGCGATGGAGCACATATGGCGAGGTAGATGATGAAATACAATTATCGAAACAACCATGGATTTCGAGGCGACGATGGAGAACAGATCTCAAAACGGCTGATAAAAATATAAATTCCAAAATCGCGCAAATCTTAAGGCATGGTGAAGCACACATCTCAAGATGACCGATGAAAATATAAATCTTGAAACGACGCAAGTCTATAGGCAACGATGTAGCACACATATCACGCCCCGACCCGATCACTAGGCCTCGGGCACGTGCATAGACCGGCCATATCCAAGCAGAGGCGCACCTCTCTTGGCTACAAGGCCTAGGTAAATCAAAAGCATGCAATAAAATAAATCTACTAACTTCAATAATCATAGTTCTTACAGCAGAATCAATAATAAAGTCATTGTTTAAAATACCCTACAATGGTCTATACAAAGTCAGGCCCTATAGGGTCCTATAAATATACAATCTCACTCATAAAGGAAACCTTAGGTCCTCGAACCTCTGCAAGCTATCCAAAACCCTTGTGCAGCTTTTGAATCCAACCCAACTAATCTCCCAATCCTGAAAAAGAGAAGGAAGCAAGTGGAGTGAGCTTTTGAAAGGAAAGCTCAGTAAGTACCTTGCAGGGAACATAACGAAATCTAAACCAGCACAGATGATATAAGAAAAGTCAAAAATTAACAAATCAGAAATCATCAATCCACACAAATGGGACAACGCCCAGCACAAATCAAACCCTAGGAGTCTACCACAAGCAACATCAACGGTAACTCCTGTCCAAAAGCAGCCCTCGGGCTCTGGAAGAGATTTCCAAGAAAAGCTCAACAAACGATCCCCCAGTCAGCAACAACGAGCCTCAGCCGATCATCAATCTCAGTCACATCCAGACCCTTGAGTCCGGTAGCTCTCCTATATGTACGTACACAGTCAGCGTATCATCCCACTAACGGGTCGACAACCAGAGTTTCACTGCCCCTCTGGCATATGGGATGCCAGAACGTCGGGGTGTCCTCGTAACCGTACGTCTTGCAACAGGAGCCCCCATGCTCCACTGATCCGGGCGGAAGAACGAAACTCAACCTACACACACTCACCCGACCAACACAAGTACCGCGTGTCTCCATGGTCAAGTACCGGACAATGGGAGTCTATGCTCAATGAGTACGCATACTTTACCGACGCATACCTACCCAACCTGCACACAAGCACTACGAATCTCCACAGCATCGTCTCGGTCACAGGTTGGTATGCTCAGCGAGCATTCAACAAACAGATAGTAGAACTACACACTCCTATCCTGACAGAGCACAAGCTCACGTGTTTCCACGGCCACGTACCGATCAACGGATGATTATGTTCCGTCAACAGTACACACATACATGGAAAGAAAGCAAACAGCACGCATGTATGTGTATATAACCAATAAACAAAGAGCATCATGAAAGAACAGACATGCTAACAAATAGCAAAATCAAAGTCGAGAAAACTCAATGATAGGTGGGAACAAGGCAAGTGTACTAACCTCAACTGGTAAACCAACAGACTAACCCGTGTCCCTCTTGACGTGGTTCAGCGCTCTACGTCAATATCTGGTAACGATAATTATGACTCAATACCATTACCAAAACAAAGTGGTCTATTAATATTAATAATAATATTAATGTAAAATTCCTGAAGTTAATGCGCAGTCCCAAAGAACCGCCATACCTTTTGACCCAGAAATCCGATCGAGTTGATATAATACTCATTGGAAAGATCTTTTCCTCATCTTTCCAACGGTATATTATACGTCCCTAACAGGTAATCACAGGCTACCCAGCTGTCCCTTGAAGGGGACAACCAAACTGCAGGCATTCATGGCTTCTACTTGACTATGCTTGATCGATTTACTTACATGTACTTAACTAGACTTGATCACAATTCATCATCACCAAATTCACTAGTTAACTTCCGATAAATCAAAAACTTTGAGAAACCCAAAACCATAGCCCGACCATTCAAGTCCATTTAAGCCAGAACATGAATTTCTCTACCAACACATTCCGTTTCACTTGTTACTAAATAACCTCATGGATCATCATCCCAATAGTCATATTAATATGCATAAAATCTAACTCCATTATCCAGCATGATTCCAATAGCTAACTAAGGTCATGGTTACTAGATCAACTGTGCATGTGTTTGTGCACGTATTTACATAGCTAGCCAGGAGCATATTGTCTACTAATAGAAATATTAAAGTTGCTTAGCAAATTATTATTTTCATTATTCAAAAACCCATGAAAATAATAAGCCATTTTACTCATGTTCATCCCATGATAAGTCACCGAGATGACTCTTGCATTTTAAACTTTAAGAAATTAGCAAGGCTGAACTGCCCAAGCTAATCTAGGTAAAGGCTTATACTTACAAACAATCTACTTCACCTTTTAACAGATAACCATGCTTGAAACCATCATAGTATTCAAGCTCTTAAAAACCTTTGTTAACCACTCCCTGTCCACCTATACAAGCACGTATTTATCTTTTTCCAATACCAAAGCTAACCCCTTGAACACAACCTGAAAATCCCAACTAGAGTCTTAAACCTATACATGCATGCAAGGTTCCCCATCAAAACACCTCAGGATTCTTAACTTTCATTAACGATCATCAACAAGGAATAGTTCACCCCTATATATTATCACTCATCAACTTCATAACCCATACCAAGTTCATATTAAATTTCATGCATATCATTAATCACATACCACATCTACTTATGCCTCTAGTGTGTTATCGATTTAACTCATGCTTGCCCATAAACATCTACACTCATGCATGACATTAGACATCTATACAAACTACTGGCCTTACAACCATCCACAGAGAAAACTCGAAGTTTAATGGGGTAGGTCTAACAGAAGGATGATAACTGTTTATCAAAGTTTTACAAGTGCTTACTAGGTCGTGGAGTTCTTGGGCGGCGCTGAAGCGCTGTGCTAGTCAAGACGGGGTTTCGGTGCTCACGCTCCACAGTAGAGAGGTCACAACCTAGTGGCATGCGACCACTCACGCGTCTTCGAGAGATCATTCCAGCGGGAGACAACATACAAGCGGCTACTCGTTCAACAGGCGTGCGACCAGTGTTCTCTTCGGTCGTTCACCTTGCTCCGTCTAGTATTCTTGCGCACTCGTAACCCTCAAGACTAGGCTGGCTCCACTCCTCCTCTCGGTTTCTTTTTTCCTCTCTATAATAGTGGTAGTCGCTAGGGTTTGGGGTTAATTAGGGTTCCTCGTTGGCTTCTCTTATAGAGACTCTTGGAGAGATCTTGGAGAATCTCCAATTTTAATGGCTGAGGATACGGGATAGGATGTGATCTTACCTTACCTTATCTGACAGGTGAGATCATGGAGATAATTGGTGAGAAAGATATCAACTTCCGCCCAGTCTGTGATCCCACGTCCCTACCTCCTCTGTTGGATGCTTTCGTTTCATTACTAGTTTCATCCTACCCGTTGAATCTCTTTTTCTCAGCCTTTGATCTTTACCCAAGGATTTAAACAAGTGAAATTTGCCATATGAGCTATCACGTGGCCCCTTTTGCAATGACGCCCCCAGGTGCTTTTAAGTCTCCATGCATGTCCTCATTAATTTAAAAGTTATGAGAGGTCTGTTTTACCGTTAAGTCCCCCTTTTTTTACTCTTTTCTATAGATTTGCAAAACATCAGAGAAAGAGAGACTAGGATAGTCGAGTGCGATGTGATGGATCAAGGCTTCCATTATAGGTTCAAGAGTCTCCAAGGAAAATGATCTAAAATTTCATGAAGTTTAGAAGTAAAAATTTTCATTTCATCCACTATGCACCCTTTCCAAGACTAATTAATGTTGCAAAGAAGACTCATGATTGAGTCTTCAAGTGGGAGAGTTTTAGTTTGAAGAGAGAGAGTTGTGAAATCTCAATGGGATGGGATATAAAAAGTTTATTTTAACCCCTATCCTTAAGCATAATAATAAGGTCTCCAAATATCAACCCTCATGATTAATAATCTAAACATTCAAAGTCCTCAGTATGAGAGAGAACCCATTTTCGTTTAAACCCAACTTCTCATTAAAATCACAAATAGGTCCCTGATGACCACAACTAATCCTCATTTAGGTATTAACCAATCCAATCACTTTTTTCTTCACACGAAATCTAATAAATTCCAACAATGAGGATTTCTCTAATTAATGAACAAAAAATTTAGGGATCATTTATTTCCACAGAATTTTCTATTAGTCTCCAGACTTGGAAATTTTCTTTTATCAACCAAATATTTTAGGAAATCTAAATAGAAAATTATTAAACTAAAATCTTCGGATTTTAATACACATCTCAAGATGGTCGATGAAAACAAAGATCTCGAAGCAGCCACAAATCTCGAGGCACCAATGTAACATGCAACTTGAGGTTGTGATAAATCCCAAAGCAAAAAATATGTATCCCCAAAAATAATTACAAATCACAAAATGAGGAAGTGTGCATCCCGAGAGCATCACAAATCTCGAGGCATTGATGAAATACGCATCTCAAGATAGGTGACGAAATAAAAATTTGAAAGTAATGAAGTATGCATCCCGAGGCAGTGAACCACACATCTCGAAGCAGCACAAATTTTGATGTTGCCTAAGAGTACAAAATTCGAGGCGAATGCATAATACAATTCTTGAGGTGGCTTTCCCTAGCATATATGATATCACTTAAGAGCTAATCTCACATATGAAGAAGTTGAACAAAACTAGTCTAAAGGTGTTATACGACTTTCAAATCATAAAAGCTGAAATAGAAAGTCAAAAATGATAGAAGACATTAAAGTTCATCATGAAGCTACATAAACCTTTTAGAAGGCTAGGGGCAAGCAACAATGCATATGTATCTGAAATCAAAAGAAAAAAGGGATACAACATATATAAAAGAAAAAAAATATTTTGGCGGAACCATTTGGCTAAGCCGAATATATATATATATATATATATATATATATATATATATATATATATATATATATATATATACATATTGTTGACGCTAAAATCGGCGTGCCTCGGGATTGAGAACCGACCTCGCGCCAACGGTTGAATTTGTTTGAGGTTGGGATCCTTGAACAGCGCGAAGAGGACAAGGATCAGACAAGCAATCACAGGAGAAGACAAGTTTTAACGTGGAAAAACCCCTAAAAACGGGGAAAAAACCACGGGAAGAGAAGATGCACTATCATTCAATCATTAGAGGTGCCCCTTGGAGCATTTAAGAAAGGGAGAGTACATTGCTTTGTGGGGAGGTGGGGACGATGGAATGTCTCTTATTTCTTCTCCAGGGTGGCGGCGCTCCTTTTCACGAATTGATTAGGGTTTTTGTTTTCTTCCCCTTGTCTCGCCGTAGCTGCCCCCTTTTATAGGTGGGGGATGTCTTGGGGCTCACGCCATCACTCTAGGCACTCACGCGTCTGGTGCGTATCTGGCTAGTCACCTCCCACATCATTCATTGCTGTTGCCGGAGAGTTGGGGCGCTTCCCACGTAGCGGGTCGATGAACCACAATAGGTTAGACATGTTGAACTGCTCTGTCGTGGTGGACCGGTCGGGTGTGTCGGACCGTTGAGTCATTGTATACCGGCTGGCGGTATTGAGCCGTTGTGTCGTGGTATATCGGATGGCGGTGTTGAGCCGTTGTGTCATGGTATACCGGTTGGTGGTGTTGAGCCGTTGTGTCGCGGTATACCGGTTGGCTGTGTCGAACCGGTGAGCCGCGCCTGGGCGGTCTGCGGGTTGGTTTGGCGGGATCGGTGCCGATGAACCGTCTCGACACGGCGTTGGGCGGTTTCGTGGGGGTACATTGCTCTGGGATCGGGACGCTTGGCTGTCCTTGGTAGGTGCCACGTGTCCCTCCACTTTTCCCCCCATCACAAGACCCCCCCCCCAAGCATGTTTGCGACGAGCCCGAAGAATGACATTTGCTCATTGTTCAGACTCGCATAGCTAAGCATATATCGGGTCTTTCATTGTGCTCGTATGGTTTCGTCAGTAGGGGGTCTCTCAACTTTGGCTCCGGTCGTGTCTTTGTGCGGGTTCTCACTCGTCGTACTCCTCAAGGCGATTGGGCTGTAAGGCTGACGAGGGCGTGCTTTTTCTCTCCTTCATTTAATGCGGACTATGCTCGCGCTCCTACACACGAATATCAAGGGATGACGAAGGGCGGCAATAGGTGTGGGCGGAGGTGGGTAATGATGGATTGGATTTTTTTTGGGCCACGCGTCTATGATCCGTCGGTCATACTTCTTTCGCTCGATCTTCGCCGTTGGTCAAAGTCACGCATGGCGCTTTATCCACCCATACACTTTTCCTTGTGGGATCTGGGCCGTTGGCTGCGTTCTCCTGCTGTTCAAAACCTACTCTCCAAGTTTTTGCTTTTCCCCGTTTTTGAAAAGGGACTGCAACGATCCTTCTTGCACTGATGCTCGCCTTCATGATTACTCTTCTCCTCACCCTTGCCAGCGCTTCAGGCTTCTTGATCCTATTCGGTCATCCAGGTACAGACTCTTCCACAGCTTCTTGGTCTAAGATGTCTCCTCCTAAGACCATTTTGGCCTCCCCTTCTAGGGCTACGACCAGGGGGGCCAGGGAGTCTGGGGTTAGCTCTCGTTCTTTTTGCAACACACTGCCTGGGTCGGAGATTACGAGGCTCGCGGAGAAGTATAGGGTTCCCCCCCCCGTTCTCCTACCGTATTCCAGCCTCCAATGAATATGCCTATTCGCCCTCCCGGGAGGGAGACCTGATTGTTTACTACGATGCCTTGTAAGGTGGCCTTAGGTTGCCTTTTCCTCCCGTTTTTGTCGATATCTTTCGCCATTTTAACGTGAGTCCTTCCAAGTTGTCTCCGAATTCCTGGAGAATTCTTTGTGGGTTCGTAATAGTCTTGCGCCACTCCGGAGTCGAGCCTTCCGCCTCTCTGTTCAACATGTTCTTCAGTCTAAATCAGGATAGGAACACCGATTGGTACTACTTTTGCGCTAGGCAGGGTAGGCAGTTCCTCGGCCCCGTCCCGGATTCGATAAAGAGATGGAAGACCAAGTTCTTTTTTGTCTCCAATAGCGACGGGTGGGGGTTCACAGTGAAGTGGGGGGTTCCTCGGACCCACGTTGCGAACAAGGAGAAGCTGAACTCTGAGGAGGGGGAATGGCTGGAGTCCTTTAGGAAATTTCAGAACATTCCGATTAATGACTACTTAACCGATCAATGTCTTCCGGACTGCGGCCTTTATACGGCCCTTGGTAGGGACCTTCGGCGCCTGTTTGTATGGCTACGCTACGGCCGGTTACTTGCTAATCCCACGTGGTCTTTTTCGTATTGTTTCGCAGGTGACACGATGTCTGCCGAGAGGATGGCCGGGGTTATGTTAGCTGGGGTTCCCCACGAGGGGACGGGCAAGGAGCCTGTGGAGGAGTCCCAGGAAGACTCTGATAACATCCCGCTTAACGCGGTTTTTCTTGCGCGTGGAGGGCCGGCCCCTAGTGCCCAGGTTGAGATTGTCGAGGGGTCTTGAGGGCAGGGTGATGGGAGCGTTCCCCGGAAGAGGGCAACCCCTGAGCCGGAGGTGGGCCGTAGCCCGAGTCGTCCCAGGGGGAGTCTATCGGTGCCTAAGAAGCGGAAAGTAGCCAAGCCGCATGACGTATCCGGTTCGGTGGTATGCACATCGGACCCGCCTCCTACCGCTGATGCTGCTATCGATCCTGAGACAGGATCTCCCCCGTCTCCTTCCTTGGACCAGGTGGTTCCCTTAGGGGTATTTGTTGACCGGATTATTCGCTCGGTCTCCGCAGGATCTCCCAGCCTTGAGGGGCGCGGCCGGTCTAATGTCTGGCCTTCGTTGGGGGAGAGGGGCAGGAGGGAGGAGGTTGTTGCTGGGGGCGCTTGCGTTCATGGTACGTCTTCCTCTGTCCTGGTGAAATTGGGGTGCATTACAGGTGAGAGTACCTTAGCCTTATCGTTTTCTTCGTATGTCTTGCGTGCAGGTCCCGCTGCCCCACCTGGAAGTGAAGTCCATGGAGCTGGGAGATGTCGCTCCATTCGCCGGGTCGATACCACTTTGAACGTCGACTCGGGGGCAATTGAGACGGCCTTGAGGGCCCTTCGTTGAGATGACATTCGTGCCTACATCCGGCAATTTGACACGGAGGAAGCCGCCGCTCACTTCCGCTCATCCATGGCCATGGTAAGCTCCTTCATCGCTACTCGATTTCTTGGGATCGTCATAATGAGTTCGATTTTCGTAGGCTTTTCTGTGGGGGGACCGCGTCGCTTATTTGGCTGAGCGGGGAGACCCCCGAAGTGCGATGATAAACCAGCTCGAGGACACCATTCGGGGGCTCTCCGCCAGGCTCGCCGGTAGGGCTTCAGAGTTGGGGAGCCTGAAGGATGAGAGGGACCGCGTCCTCAGGCTCCATAAGGAGGCCTCCGTGAATCTGAAGGAGGCCCTGGAAGAATGTGAGAGCCTGAAGAACACTCTTCACATCATGGAGCGGAGTTTCGCAGAGTCGAATGCCCATTTGGTGAAGGTCAAGGAGGAGAAGAAACTGGTCCTTGGGGAGCGGAACTCAAGTCTTGAAGAGTGTGCCTCGCTGAGGAAGGCCAATGCCTCTTCGCATCGAGCTTTTGAGGAAGCGAAAGGCAAGTTGGATGAGGCCGCCGCGAGGGCTGTTCGTTTTGAAAGCAAGGCCAGCTTGCTCGCCTCTGAGAAGGAGACGGTCGACGAGCTCCTCCACTGCACTAAGATCGACTTGGAGCGGGTTGAGCGGGAGAGAGGCAGCGCTCAGTCCTTGCTAACTTCATCCTGAGAGGAAGCCAGTCTTCGTGCAGGGGAAATCGAAGGGCTAAAGGCCCGGGTAGCTGCATTGGAGGAGTCCCTAAAGAGAAAGGAGAAGGACTTCGACAAATACGCTCAGGAGGTTGGGCCGGGTGTATCCGAGGTTTTCCAAGTCTTACAGGCGAGGGATCCTTTAATCAGTTTCGGCGACTTGACGTATTCCCAAGCGGTGAAGCTGTCCTTCCACCGCGACATGCGTCACATACCCGAAGGGCCGGTGCGACTATACGGACCAAGCGGGCGCTTCTGGTCTGTGGAGGTGTCACGTGAGGGCGGCTTCGGGGAGGTTGTTTTCTCCGCTGGGTGGTCTTCTTTCGTGGACGATCATCGCCTGGGGGAGGGAGATCTGGTCGCTTTCGTTCTTCGAGAGGACGACACCTTCGATGTCCACATCTTCGGGCACAACCGGTGTATGAAGCTGTCGGCCCTCGTTGCTCGGCCTCGTGGGAGCTTGGAGCGCGGTGATGCGGCCCCTCGGGCTCCCATGTAGGCGGAAGCCTTGAATTGTAGTAACCTTCAGTTTACCCTGTCAATTGAATAGTAGTTACATTTTCGCTCGGAAATAGGCCACAGGTTCTGTATCTCGCTATCGGCGCTAGAGGTGACCCCGTTTCTTGGGCTGGGTCGGTCGCGTTAGGCGTCCCGGTTTAGTTTGGTGAAGTTGCTCTGCCCTGTAGAGGGGCGGTTGGTGTATCCTCTCCTGCGGTCCTAAGCTGGTTGCGTTAGGTGTTACAGCTAGGCCGGGGGGATAGCACTCTCCTGCCGGTATGGAGGGAGTGGCTGACCTCATCCGATCAAGGGGCGCGCTTCCGCACTTAGGTGCTTGCAGCTTGGCCCTCAGGTGGATGGTGCCTCTTAGGAGGGCTTCTTCGATCTTTGTTGTCTGGCCGTCGTGCGGCCTTGGTGGGCAGGTTGTTGGCCCGAAAGCTTAGGCTTTCCCCGTTAAGGGGTAATGCATAATGCTTCTTACGCAATGTTAATTTATACAGGCAAAATGCAAGGACATTGCGCTATAGTTTAATGGAAAAGAAACACTGGAAAGATTGTGATTAATTTTATTGATAATACCTCCTCAGGTGTTCTGCGTGGAACGGGAGTTTAAGTTTCCGCCCGTCCATCGTAGCAAGCCGGTAGGGGCCTTCCTAGTTGTTGTTTAACTTCCCGGTCCTGCTTTTGTTGCCTTGGAACTTGTTCTCTCTTAACACCAGGTCCCCGACCTGGAAAGCCACCTCTTTGACCTTGGAGTTATAGAACTTCTTGACCTTCTGCCGGTACGCTGCCGCCCGGACGCTTGCGCACTCTCGCCTTTCCTCCAGGAGGTCGAGTTCCGCTCAGAGCAGCTCCTCGTTGCTCACCGGGTTATAGGACTGCACCCGGGGGGTGGGTATCGCCACTTCTGGAGGGAGCACTGCCTCCACCCCGAACACTAAGGCGAACGGCGTCTCTCCGGTGGGTGTCCGCTCGGTCGTCCGGTATGCCCACAGGGTGCCCGGCACTTCTTCTACCCAAGTGGTCCCGTTCCGAAGTACCCGGGTCTTCAAGCTGTGAAGGAGTGTACTGTTGGTGACTTCGACCTGCCCGTTAGCTTGAGGGTGTGTGACCGAGGTCAATCTCGACTCTATGCCCAAGTCGGTGCAGAACTTCTTGAACGCCTGGTTGTCGAACTGGCGGCCGTTGTCGGTGATGATTGCTACCGGGAGCCCGAACCTGCATATGACGGACTTCCACAGGAAGCTCTGGCAAGCCTTCTCAGTGATGGTTGCCAGGGGTTCCACCTCCACCAACTTGGTGAAGTAGTCGATCGCCACGATCAGGAATTTCAACTGTCGCAACGCCGCTGGGAACGACCCCAAAATGTCAACTCCCCACAGGGAGAACGGCCTCGCGCCGACAACAGGGGTGAGGAAGGCAGCGGGGCGACACTGGATGTTTGCGTGGCGCTGGCAGGCGTCACATCTTTGGGCGAATTCCTGTGCGACCATGTTCAGGGTTGGCCAAAAGTACCACTGCAGTAGCACTTTATGGGCGAGAGCCTTTCCTCCCAGGTAGTCCCCCACAATTCCTTCGTGGACCTCCCGGAGCACGTACACGGCTTCGGCGGGACGGAGGCACTTCAGGAGCGGTAGGGTATAGGACCTTTATAAAGTTGGCCATCCACCAAGCTGTAGCGTGACGACCTGTTTACCACCCTCCTGGCCTCCTTGGGATCCGGGGATAGAGTCCCGGACTGCAGGTACCCCATGATAAGGTCCATCCAGCATGGCTCGCTGTCGATGCCCATTAGCTCTTCGGCCGGTCGACATTCGATGGTCTGCACCGCCAGGTATTGACTGTTGACGGGCTGCTTGATCTCAAGGTCAGAGGAGGTGAGCTTTGAGAGGGAGTCAGCCTCCTGGTTCTCCGTTCTTGGGATCTTGGTAATTTGGCAACTTTGGATGCTAGCAATGAGCCTCTACACCATTTCTTTGTATTTGATCATGTTCCCGTCACGCGCCTCGAATCCTTCTATTAGATGCCCCACTACGAGCTGGGAATCGGTATTCGCCCTCAGATTTTGCACTCCCAGGCCCCTGGCTAGCTGCAGACTGGCAATCATCGCCTCGTATTCGGCCTCGTTGTTGGTTGCCTTGAAGCCGAATCTCAGCGCGGTTGACGTGTTCCAGCCGGACGGCGAACGGAGGACGAGCCCCGCCCCCGAGCTGTCACTGGTTGATGACCCGTCTGTGTGCAGTACCCATTGGGCTGGGAGGCTCGCCCTTTCGCCAACATGTCCTCCATTCACATTTAATTCCTTGCCAGTAATGGTTAGTTCAGCAATGAAGTCTGCGAGTGCCTGGGCTTTGATGGCTGTTTGGGGCTCGTAGCTGATATCGTACTCCCCGAGCTCGATCACCTATCTGGTCAACCTACTCGATATTTCAGGTCGGTGGAGCACCTGGCGGAGTGGTTGATCGGTCAGCACCTTCACCTTCTGGGATTGGAAGTAGGGGCGGAGTCGTCGAGCAGCGACTACCAGGGCATATACCAGCTTCTCTAACGGGAGGTACCTTGACTCCGTGTCTGCGAGCACCTTGCTTACATAATAAACTGGCTTCTGGGATCCATCTTCTTCCTTCACCAGCATCGTACTGACTACCGCCTCCGTGACTGACAGGTACATGTAGAACTCCTCACCGGGTTGCGGCTTGGCCAGGAGCGTTGGTGATTGTAGGTATTCCTTCAGTTGCTGCAGGGACTTCTCGCATTCATCAGTCCACTCGAGCTTCGGCGCCTTCCGGAGCGCCTTGAAGAACGGAAGGTTCCTTTCTCCTGATTTTGATATGAACCTCCCCAGCGCCGCCAGTTGACCGTTGAGCCTCTATATTTCTTTGACGGTCCTTGGCGACCGGGTCTCTATTATGGCCCTGATCTTCTCCCGGTTGGCCTCGATGCCCCGCTGGGTCAGCATGAATCCAAGAAACTTTCCTGACCCTCGAACGCACACTTTCTTGGGTTGAGGCTCATCCCGTGTAACCGCTAGGCGGCAAAGGTTTCTTGGAGATCTGCGGCATGCTGCTCGGCTTTGGTGTTTTTCACCAAGATGTAATCAACATATGCCTCGACCTTCCGGCAGATCTGATCTTTAAAGACCTTGTTCACCAGCCTTTGAAAAGTGGCACCGGCGTTCTTCAACCCGAAGGGCATCACCTTGTAGCAGTAGGTTCCCCTGCCGGTGATGAAGGAAGTTTTCTCCTCATCGGTTTTAGCCATTTTGATTTGATTGTACCCGGAGAAGGCGTCCAGGAAGCTAAGCATTTCATAGCCTGACGTAGAATTAACCATATTATTAATGTGGGGCAGGGGGTAGCAATCTTTAGGGCAGGCTTTATTCAAATCAGTAAAATCGACACACATACACCACTTCCCAGTGGGCGTTTTTGACTAGTACAACGTTGGACAACCATTAAGGGTATTGGACCTCCCGGACAAAATCCGCCTGCACCAATTTGTCGACTTCTTCCTCCGTGGCCTTCAAGCGATCTGGCTCGAAGGCTCTCCTCTTTTGGGCCACCGGTTTGTGCTCTGGATCCACGTTGAGGTGGTGCTCGATGACGTCCTGCGGAACTCTTGGCATCTCTTCGTCAGTCCAGGCGAACACATCAGAGTTGCTCTTCAGCAGCGTCATGATCTCTTCCTTCTGCTCAGCGTCTAATCCTGTGCCTAGCTTGACATCTGTTCACCCTGGTCCCCCCACAGTGGTAGGGGTGCCAATTCCTCAACCGGTGTAGGCCTGCGCATCTTCCTCTCTTCATCCAGCGGTTGCAGGTCCCCAATGACCAGCGCCTCAGCCCTCCTTGCGCCTCCTTCTCCCAGGTCCTTGAGCATGGTCGCATAACATTGGCTTGAGGCGAGTTGGTTGCCTTTCACTTCTCCGCAACCGTTGGGCGTGGAGAACATCATCATCATATGGTAGGTGGACGCGACTGCCCCCAAGGAGTTGAGCGGTGGCCTTCCTATAATCACATTATAGCTCGACGGGCAACGAACTATAAGGAAGTTAACAAGAGTAGTAGTAGTTTGGGGAGGAGTCCCGAGGAGGAAAGGGAGGGAAATTAGCCCATCGGGCTGGAGCGGGCTCGCATTGAAACCGATTAATGGTGACTTCACTGGCCTCAAGTTCTCAGCAGGGATCTCCATCTGGTCAAAATCATTGGAAAAGATTATGTGCACCGAACTCCCCGTGTCGACCAGCACCCTATCAACAGTAAAGATTCCAATCTGGGCCGTGATAACCAGGGCATCATCATGTGGGTGGGTCACCCCTTTGAGATCCTCCTCGGAGAAGCATATATCGGAGGACATTCGGGGCCTCTTTGCCGACGCTGCCTTATGTACAGCCCCGACCGTGCGGACATAGTTCTTCCTGGAAGACAGACTTTCACCTACGCATCCGGGTCCCCCAGCTATCATTGTGATGCGCGGGCCGTTAAGGACGACGGGCGCGAGCGTGTCAGTTGAGGTGCCTTCCGCGGCCAAGTCCTTCTTCGGGTATTGGGAGAGCTTGCCCTCCCGGATGAGGTCCTCTATCGCGTCCTTCAAGTGGACGCACTCTTCAGTTGAATGTCCCCTGTCCTAGTGGAACCTGCAGAACTTCTTGCTTTTCTTCCTCCTCGGATTCTCCCTCATCGGGGGCGGTTGCTTCAGGATTTTTCGGTCCTGTATTTGCAGCAAGATGTTCTCAAGTGAGGTGTTTAGAATGGCATAGTTGTGGTACCTTGCTGCCCGGTCCGGGTCCCTTGGTGGCCGATATGCAGGCCTCCGCTTATCGGGTTGGTAGTGTGCTCTCCGGTCCCGCCCGCCGCCTATTCGGAATTGGTCTCCCTTCTGCTCAGCTTGCCGGCATTTTTGCTGTTGCGAGACCATTCCTCGGACGAGCTCCATCCTAATCTGGTCCTCCTCATCCCACCTAGCTTTCATCTCATCCGAGGCGATTTGCTTCTCGGCACGAGCCAAGAACTCCTCTAAGTTGGCGGGGACATCCCGAGTGACGCTCTCCTTGAACGGGCCTTACTTCAGTCCCCTTATGACAGTCCCAAAGACCATGTATGAGTCGAGGCCTTTCCATGCCCGTGATTTCCTCCTTGAAACGACCGATATAACTCCGCAAGTTCTCTGCGGGCTTCTGCATAAACCCAAAAAGCGCAAGGGGATCCTTCTTCAGCTTTCGCCTGCTCGTAAACCTGGTCAGGAAGAGATCGGTCAGCTACTTGAAGCTGGAGATGGTCCCGGCAGGCAAGCTAGAGAACCATTCTAACGCTGCACCACTGAGCATTCGGGGAAAGGCCCGACACATGACCACTTCGGTGGTCCGATTCGTCATCATCTCCGCTGAATACCTCTCTACGTACTCCTGAGGGTCGGTGGAGCCGTCGTAATATCGGAGGTTTGGTGGTCTGAACTGCTCAAGGAACGGGGCCTCCAAAATCGCCCATATGAAGGGAGAGTGGAGCTCTGGCACTAGTTGCAAGACCCTATCTCTCTCCCCCATGTGGGGCGGAGAGTGATCATGCTGGGGGCGTCTCCTCGGCGAGCGGTGTCAGGGCGAGCAGCGGTCGGATGATTGGCTCCGAGGTACGTGGCGGGCTGGGGAGCGAGACTGGGTCCGGCGTCGCCTCCTCCGTTAACGTTGAGGGGACATCGAGGGCTTCCTTCCTCCCCCGTTCCTTTCTCTGGACCGGCGGTCTCGCCTCCGGTGAGGGCCTGATGAGCCCGAGCTCCCCGCCGAGGATCCCACCGTCTGGGCTTTTGGTGGGGAGCGTGGTCGTCATCTGTGAGAGAGGGTCTGGGGCATCCCTCTTTGCTCGTTCAGAGGCCTCGCATCATGCGGGACCGTTGTTTGCGAGACATGGCGCTCTACATTCCGTAGTGCCTGCCTGAGCTTCGCAATCTCTTGCGCCATCGCCTGATACCGTTCATCAGATGGACCCGGGTCTATAGGGGGTGCCTGCCCCCTCTCTGGGGCCCTGGAAACTCCAGCGACGAGGGGGTCGTCGGTGTGGGGGGGGGGGGGGGGGCTCGCCACTGGCGGATCAGTTGAGGCCCCTCCTCGAGGCTCCTGGCCCTGTATTCTCTTCAACTTCCTTAAGGTTGCCATGGCTTCTCGTTCAGGGATCCCCACAGACGGCGCCAAACTGTTGACGTTGAAATCGGCGTGCCTCGGGATTGAGAACCAACCTCGCGCCAACGGTTGAATTTGTTTGAGGTTGGGATCCTTGAACAACGCGAAGAGGACAAAGACCAGACAAGCAATCACAAGAGAAGACAAGTTTTAACTTGGAAAAACCCCTAAAAAAGGGGGAAAAAAACCACGGGAAGAGAAGATGCACTATCATTCAATCATTACAGGTACCCCTTGGAGCATTTAAGAAAGGGAGAGTACATTGCTTTGTGGGGAGGTGGGGACGATGGAATGTCTCTTGCTTCTTCTTCAGGGTGGCGGCACTCCTTTTCACGAATTAATTAGGGTTTTTGTTTTCCTCCCCTTGTCTCACTATAGCTGCCCCCTTTTATAGGTGGGGGATGTCTTGGGGCACACGCCATCACTCTAGGCACGCGCGCCTCAGGTGCGTATCTGGCTAGTCACCTCCCACATCATTCATTGCTGTTGCCGGAGAGTTGGGGCGCTTCTCACGTAGCGGGTCGATGAACCACAGCGGTTTAGACACGTTGAACTGCTTTGTCGTGGTGGACCGGTCGGGTGTGTCGGACCGTTGAGTCGTGGTATACCGGCTGGAGGTGTTGAGCCGTTGTGTCATGGTATACAGGCTGGCGGTGTTGAGCCGTTGTGTCCTGGTATACCGGTTGGCGGTGTTGAGCCGTTGTGTCACGGTATACCGGTTGGATGTGTCAAACCGGTGAGCCGCGCTTGGGCAGTCTGCGGGTTGGTTTGGCAGGATCGGTGCCGATAAACCATCTCGACACGGCGTTGGGCAGTTTCGTGGGGGTACATTGCTCTGGGATCGGGATGCTTGGCTGTCCTAGGTGGGTGCCACGTGTCCCTCCACTTTTCCCCCCATCATATATATATATATATATATATATATATATATATATATATATATATATATATATATAATGGAAATTATACACTTGGATTCTCAGACACTAATATGATCAGATTATCAAGGAAATTTGAAATCTTAAACTTGTATCCTCCATTAATGAGGTTATGTATAATATGACTCTTGATGTTTCACATGTTTCCGATACGGAACCAAGATTTATAAGGGGAAAACAATAAAATAAAATAAAATTGAACTTGGGTTGTCAGATACCCATGTGATGAGATCACCAAGGAAATATGAACTATTAAACTTGTATCCTCCTTTAATGAGGTCAGGTAAAAATATGATACTTGAAGTTTCATGCATTCCGATAATGGAATCGAAATTTCTATAAAAAAACATATATATATATATATATATATATATATATATATATATATATATATATATATATATATATCCTCTTTTCCTGTGTTCTCATACGCTCATAGGATGAGATCACCAAGATATATGAAATGTGAAACTTGGGTTCTCAGACGCTCATAGGATGACATCACTAAGATATATGAAATGTCAAACTTGGATTCTCAGACACTAATATGATGAGATTACCAAGAAAATATGAAACGTCAAAGTTGTATCCTCCATTAATGAGGTCAAGTAAAATATGACGCTTCTAAAAAATGATGAAATAAAAAATTCTTTACCTGGGTTCTTATACACTCATATGATGATATCACCAAGGAAATGTCAAATATCAAAACTTGTATCCTCCATCAATGAGGTCAGGTGAATATATAATACTGGAAGTTTCGAATATTCCAACAACGGAACCGAAATTTCTGAAAAAATGAAATAAAAAAAAATCTTCACTTGGGTTCTCAAGCACTCATATGATGAGATCACCAAGAAATATGAAATTTTAGACTCATGTCCTCCATTGATGAGGTTAAGAATACACGCGTGTTTGAAGACTCGCAACTAGCGAATCCTGACTGTGAAGATATTCAAATCAATATGAGAAATAGAAGACCCATAAGTACAATCCTCGATGATGTCGAAGAGGGAAGTATTGTGAATAAAATGGAAATCCACACCCTCAAGATGCTAGAGGAAGATTTGGGGCAATCATTTATGAAATATTTGAAATATGATAAACTTCCAGAGGCTAAATCAGAAAACCTTCAAATAAAGCGGAGAGCCCAAAGATTCATCCTCATAAATGATATATTATAGATCACAAGTTGTATGATCAACTACTCCTGCGATGTCATACATGAGGTATACACCGAAATATATGGTGCACACCAATCTAGACCAAAGATGCGACTTAAGACTAAGCGCATCGGATATTATGGGCCAACCATAGCTAGAGATTGCATTGAATATGTAAAATTCGAATATTTTAGGTTATTATTTTTCTAATTATTTTTCTAAAATCTTTGGTTAATATGAAAGTCCCCAAGGTTGGCTCTAATTGGATGTTTATTGGAATAAATGTTTTCTAATTTTTTTAATTAATTAGTTAATTAAGGAAGTTCCTCTTTAGAATGTATTGGAATTTATGTGGGAAGAAGGGTTAAATTGGTCAAAGCTTTAATCAGGGTTAATTGGAGTAATCAAAGGCCTTCTTGTAATTTTAGGAAAGTCGAGGACTTAAACGAAATTATAACCCTCTCTCAAGTTTAAAACAGTCAGGGACCTTGTTTTAATTTATAAAAATTTTGGGGACTTAGCTGGAATTGTCCCTTTCTCACAAAGAGAGAGACCTGCATGTGATTTAGTTGAAACTGAGAGACTTATTTGCAGAATGTCGTGGAAACTCATGCAGAGTATGTATTTAAAAGGAATCATTGAGTCATGATGCTTTAATGTGATGATATTGCATGAAATGGTAGAGGACGTGCATCACCGGGAATATAGTTCTTCTTATATATATATATATATATGAAGTAGATAAATATATATACACATATTTACCTATGAAATTATTATAATGAACTTTATTTATGAACCTTATCTATAATGTAAATAAATATATATAAGTAGATAAATAGGTGTAATACCCTAAATGGTACCTCTATTATCACTACAAGGAAAAAACCATTTAGGGGCGGTTTTAAAAGCATACCGCCACAAAATGCTTTCGTTGGCGGTTAACAAAATCGCCGCTAGTACGGGCGTCGAGAAGCATTTAGTGGCAGTTTTAAGTAACCGCCAGTATAACCGCCAAAAAATGCAGATTGCATTTCGCGGCGGTTTGGAATGGATTTAGCGGCGGTTTTGTAACTGCCGCAAAATGATAAGGGGCCAATTATTATTATTTTCAAATTTTTACTTTTTTTATTTAAAAAATTTGAATTTTTTTAAAAAGATTTTCTTTGTGGCGGTTTCAAAACCACCGTGAGATGAAAAGAATTAATTTTTTTATTTTTTTATTTTTTTATTTTTTTTAAATGCTTATTTTTGTTTTAACAATAATTCAAATATTCAATACCATTTCCATTCATTTCAAATATAAAAATAATAAAAATTTTATTGATAATTCAAAAGTAATTAAAACAAAGATATTTACAAATTTGTTCATGAAAAACTATTCATTTACATTTCCATTAATCAAAGAGAGTGGAAGATGCTCTTCAGTTCTCATTGTTTGAAACCCAAACCCTATGCTCATATTCTAAACCATGATGGTACTTTCATCGAATTTAGAGAAGAAAACATCCCCTATGCTTTGGCTTCTTGATCTTTTTTTGTATTGTTTGGCGAAGAACAACTTTGATTGCAACATCAAACACCAACTTCACAAAATCACATTCTATACAATTTAAAGAAAACAGATTCTAAATCAGCATAAACTTATTTATCAGTTAAAATACATCCAGATCTCTCTTTCTGTAAGTTTTGAACTTGATTGATCAATTTATACCTGTTGAGTTTTGGATTTTCACTATGTATGCATCTGCTCCAATCTTTTTCTTCAGTTCTTCACCCTAAAATTCAAACATACGAATTGTTTTAAACAAAACACTCATAGAAAGATACTTGAAATAATTTTGTAAAGATAAACCATATTCATTGATAAAGGTACTTAGTAAAACCTGATTATAGATTGCATGAATAAAACTCACACTATTGATGATCCTCCTCTGAGTCTACAAGTTTCTCAAGAAGGTAATCAGGCACAGTATTGATGATCCTCCTCTGATTCTTGCATTTGATTCGATGCTCTGAATGTAACTTGAGATCAAACTTTTGGTGGTTCAGTGGTTTATTGATCACCCACTATTCCTTTCCAATCCTCTTTATGTTCTTTGGTGATTAAGTAAAATTTGGGAAGGTTGTTTGTGAGAGTGGTTCACCCCATATACTACATATGCAAAGACATTAATCAAAACCTACATTTAAGAATTATATATATATATATATACATATATATATATATATATATATATATATATATATCCAAACCCCATACAGTTCATACAAAATCAATACTACGATAAGCAGACAAAGAATTTAAATCAGATTCAAATTCAATTAGGCTGTGTTTGTGTCACGCCCCGACCCGGATCCCGGGACCTCGAGTGCGTCAACAGATCGGCTGTATTTAAGCAGAGGAAAACTCCACTCAAATACAAGGCCTAAAAAAAAGATGATAAGCAAATAACAATCCATAAAATTAAATAAACTCGTGTTCCAAGGAACATAGAGTCAAGGGTCCATAGGCCCTTAAACAGTCTGGTCCCTATACGGGTCCTACAAACAACAATGCTCACAAAGTAAAAGATAAAGGAGTCTCCTAAAACCTCTGGTTTCCCTGTGTCCTCCCCTCAGGCTCCACTCCCTCCTAAACCTCAGAATTTGTAAAAGAGGAAGAGAAAACACATGAGCTTTCAAATGGAAAGCCCACTAAGTACCCCTGCGGGTCACAATGACAGTAACAGTAAGTATGTCAATCAATGAGATCATAATATCAACAGTATAGTCCTAGGAGTCTACCAGAAACAAATCAAAGGAACGACCCCTGATACAGAAGCCCTCGGGTTCTGTAATGAGTTTTAAGAGAACTCAAAGTTCACTCCCGGCCAGTTTGACCAGCTATTTGCTGTAAGTACGACCTTGATGGTCGTTTGACCCTCCGGTCACAGGTCGGTAGAACTACCTCTCCTACGTGTTAACACGGTCAGTGTACCACGCCCACTGACAGGTAAGACCTCCAGAGATTTGTTTCTCTGGTAGGGCAGACAGGAAAGTCAGGGGGTCCTAACCCTGAACATTCCTTTATTGGAGCTTCCCTAGCTCCACTGAGTCCGGGCAGTAGAACATAGCAAATAGGGACACCAACGTCCCGAAAATATACATACATGCTCAGCAGGAATCTAAAACAGATACGGACAGCATGTATGGCATCAACAAGGTATGTAATAAGAATACATAGCATTTCCAAGAAAACCCGAAACCGGGTGGAAACTAGGCAAGTGTACTTACCTCCTGGTGAGACTAAGTGTCTTTCTAGAATCCTTTGGAATGCCCTACGTCTCCCCTGAGAGTATCTGGCATACATAGACCCTTATTAGAGTCAAGTTTTCAACAAGCTTCTAGTTTCATATGCATGTCCAACGTTCTTGTTGGGCTTAGGCCCACTAACGGGCCCTAAGGACCATCTCTCGGGTTACTAGCCCTTATTCCCGTCTCAATGTCCCTTAGTTGACTTTTAGACCTATTTTGGTCAAACCTAGTCAACCCTAGTTTATTTGTTGAGTCTGACTCTTATTTAGTCATTTTGGTTGAGTTGGGCCTATTTAAGTTGATCTTAACCCCTTTTTACCCTAAAAGGGCATTTTGGTCATTTGGCAACTTTTTTTTTTGAATTTATTTAGCTTCCTTACTAAATAATTTCCATCACTTAACCAATTATTCAAATTTAAGAAATTAATTAATTAATTTCTATTTATCTCATTTCAATATTTCATAATAATTATTACTTAATTATTATATCACATATTCATAGTTCTATATAGTTACCGAACTATACAAGATATTAAATCAATTAATTGTCACACAATCTAAGTTTTGATTTTAATTAAAAATCATTACCTTGATTAACCCATTAATCATTCCAAACTTTACTTTAATTAATCAATTATTCTTTTAATAAACTGTCACTGTACCAAAGTAACAATTATTTTAATTGATTAATTATCGTTAAACTTTGTTATACTAACAATGCTTCAAAAATCATTCAACTATAGTAAATAATTAAATACTTCAATTGTCACACTATAGTTTTCAAATTATTAATCATACTAATAATTTGTCACACATCCGTAGTTACCATTTCAATTAAAGACATCACTTTGTTTAATTAATCAATACTATAGTCCCTATTAGATGTCACAACCCCTAAGTTTATAATGATTAATAATCATTTTCCTAAGTTAACATTACTCAAATAATAATTATTATTTTTATTATTTTTTTTTTAATAACCCTCTTCTTCTTCTTTGTTTCTCTCCATTTCTGACCCAGGGGCTGACAATAGTGTCATAGGGCGAATCTCGAGCCACCACGGCTCACGCGTGCTTTCGGCCCGTCGAGGAGAATCTCACGACCTTGTCCGGCGCCTCTGGAAAGCCGTCGGCCCTCTCCTTCTCACAGGAGTTTCTATGAAACTCTCGGACGAGACTTCTCCTTCCCCAGCGAGCTTACACCGTCGGCTAAATGCACCTAAGAACGACCCGAAAACATTCCACAGGGTTTTTAAAGTACTCACCGTGAGGTTGCTGAGGTCGGAAATGCTGGAGTCGCCGGAAAAGCGCCTATATTTTTACTCCGACGAGCTCGGCCGGTAGTGGATTCCTCTCCTCTTCGCGACGTCACGGCGAGTTCTCCCTCTCTGTCTGCTATCGAGCTCTTGAGACCCCGAGCACTGAAGTCCCAGCGAGCTCACCGTGAGCTTCTTCTCCGACCAACTCTCACCGGAGAAGACGACCTCCAAAGGAACTCGAGATGCTGAAACAGAGGGCTGGGGGGTCCCTTTTATAGCCACTGGGGAGCTAGACGAAGAGACGCCATGCGAACGGCCTCGCCTTCAAGTGGCCGGCGGCCACGTGCGTAACCGACGGAGTAGACGGCGAGGCTCGCGCAGACGTTGCTGGCTGGGAGAGATGGTGGCGTTGCCTCGGGATGAGGTTACTCCGATGAGCGGTGGGGATCACTTGATCTATTTCGACGGTTTGGATTAAATCATTACGTCTCGTATCAAGAAAACCTCAGATGGAGAGCTGAGATTCCATCAACAACCAACGGTCAGATCTCCCCAATCATGTCTCGCATCCCACATCACCAAGATGATGTGATCTCAGCCCGCCACGTAGCTTCTGAGATCCGCAACTCTTGCCTCGCGATCTATCACGATCAGATGGATCGGTTCTCGGCTTAACACATGGCACCCCATAGGCCACTATAATGCTCCGAGATCGGGACTCATCTGAGATCTTTTGATCGCAGCGGTCCATTCTCTAATAGGGTTTTCTCTCGCGAAAATTTATGAGAGGTCCCTGCCACTTTTAAAATTACATATAGGTCCAAGACTGTGAGAGGGAATAATTTTCTTTTAGTCCCCCAAACTTTTCAAAATTACCAGATAGTCCCTCTGGTCACCATAAACCCTAGTTAGGGTTTTAAGTCCCTTTAAACTTAATTTTCCTCATTTAACTCCCCATTTAAGCTCTAGGGAGTTTATAAATAATTTTAAGACAATTTTTAACATTTTTATTTCTTAAAATTTCTTGGATTTTACAGTTTGATTGCAAGATGGAAAATTGGGTGAAAAAGAAACTTTTCCATGCAAAAGTTTGTCATGGAAAAGTTTTCCAGGGAAAATAAGAAAGTGGTTGTTTGATTGACAGTATTTTTCAGCTACATTTTTCAGGGAAAATTCATATTTTGCCTTTTGATTGCTCTTATTTTCCACGGAAAATCTATCATTTTCCATGGAAAATGTCAAATTTGTTGTTTGATTGCATCAATTTTCCCTAGAAAAAGTAACATTTTCCATGGAAATTTTTTAATTTTCTTTATATTAAAAATATATATTTACATATTTTTTATCACTACTTAACCTTTACACAAGAAATTATTATTATTATTATTATTATTATTATTATATATATATATATATATATGGCAGTGATAACTACTTTTATATGTTAAATATGTATAAAAAAATATATTATATATTATATAATCTATTTAAATATATATAGATTTATCTATATATTTTACATAATATATAGATTATAGATAACCCTATATATATACACACAAAAAGCATTGATTTCAAACATAAATTTCAAACATAAATAAATAAATAAAAACAAAATACATAAATTTCAACTTCAAATTTGAAACAACCCAATAAAAAACATGTTCACATAGTTCACCAATGAGGAAGGTTCAAATATAAAAAGTTTGAGTAACTAAGCATGTTCACATATAAAAAGCATGTTAACATAATTCAAAGTACACATTTCTTCCAATAAAATAAAACTATAATCCAAGACATGGATTACTTGTTAAGCTTGCGATAGACCCAACCATGTAAAAATGCTTCATCATTAATCTCAAGGAAAAAACTAGCCTCTTCCTTGTCATGCACAAATATTTGCATGAGATCCATAACATCACCATCCACAAGACCCAATCCTTGGAGTTTCTCTAGAATTGCTTGCATATCAACACGACTTTGAGTTGCTTGCTCCTTGAACGCAGTGGCCATTTCTTGCGAGGATTGAGCCATAATTTTGAGGGCCGAGGCAGCATCATCCATTGGTTTCCCACGTTTACGTTTAGCTCTCGAGCGTCTTCCTTGTGCGGCTTCATTGGGGGTATTGGGTACATTTGAGTGAGTTGGGTGTGTTTCCTCCAACTCATCTTCATCCTCTAGACCGTCTCCCACTGGGTCGTTGATTTCAACTGCATTCATTTGTACAAAGTCATTCCCCGAGATAGCTCGATCTCCAGTTGCAATGTCATTGCCAAAAATAGTAGCGAAATCATAATAGCGAGGACATGACTTCCCCTTCATATTTTTTGCATCCGGATTATCCTAAAAAATCACGAGACATAAAACCATAAGAAATTATTAATAAACTACTAAACCAAATAGAATACAAAAAATTTGTAAAAAGCAATGGAACATTATTAATATACAACTACTTTTCCATATAAAAATTTACTAAACAAGTCCTATTTGTAACACCCATTTCGCTAATGAAATAGATGTCACACCAGCTGGGCCGGGGGTGCACCCAGCCCATAAGCTGTGCCGTCAAACCTAAAATCCATAGTCATGTACTTTAATTGAGATGCATATGACATATTATCATTGGTTACACACCGGAGGTCATGTTCAAATAAAAGGCATATAAGGTACAACACACAGAGTCATGGGCACTTCGGCCCCAAATACAACGAAAGATAACATAAGTAAGGTTCAATACAACTCAATACTAGTAGCTAGAAGACAGGTACGCCAGAGCCAGCTAAATCCTCAATCCCTGCTCGAGGCATGAATCACTAACTCGCTCCGGGTCTAGATCCTGTAACAGAAAACACAAGTGTAGAGGAGGGCTGAGCTATACGAGCTCAGTGAGTATGGACTACCCCGCTAGGTCTTATTCCGACCTATGAAATGTATTCAACATTTAAACATAAGTGGTGCATGTAAAACTCATGAAAGTCAGCTTCATTATCTTCAATTTGATAAGTATGCCATGCGATCGTAAATCCAAAGAAAACTCATGGACAATCCCCAATCATATCACGCATAAATTGAGTATATATTCATGCCATGGCTTCAGATCATAAAGGCGTGCACTCCTAGCTAAAATGTCTCCGGAAGGACTCCAGCAACCATCAGGAACAGCGGTATGCCTCTACATGATCCTGATGATCGGCGCTACATAAGTCCGGTAAATTTCCGTATCAAAGACAGGAAGGGGGGGTTCTATAAAAACATGACTTTCGCAAACATTTTTCTTTGTTTTAGTTTTTAAAGGAAAACACGGCTGAAAACAAAACCCCTTCCTCACTGGTCCCTTCTACTAACAATGCCCGGGCTCTATCCTGAGCCCCTGCTGGATCCCCCATACATTAACTAACTAAGGTGCAGCTTAAGGTACATGCAATAATCTTTAACTACCTCTTCGGGTTTCCCTAAATCATATATTTACCCTGTAGGGTTTTCTTGATCATATCTCATGCATTGGATTTTAATTACATGATACAAACATGAAAAACGTAGTACAAGTATAGCGATAAACCCTTCGGCATACACAAACCGAATCAAAACTCGTAGAATACGATATAACAAAAAAATCCCGATGAATGCACAATTTAAATTCATGTTTACGGTAAAGTCCCCTCACCTCACGTCCTTGCAATTTCCTAAGAATCGCTGAGTCCTTCGGCGGCTTCCGCTGGACCCTTTCCCCTCCCTAGAGTCAATGAGAATACTAAATAAGTACAAAATCTATAACTTCCAGATTTAGTCTTATGACTTAAGAATACGAATTTTAAAAATTACGAAGTTTCGTATTCTTGATTTAAAATCCCATTTAAGCTTCAAGAAGCACATACGAGGCCTTAAGCTCTTAAGATCATGCTTTTCATTCTTAATAAATTTTACATGTCTCTTTCACTACTAATATGATCTCTAAACATGCTTAATTAGTAAACTAGTTCAACATGAAGCATGACGAGTAAACATGTTAATTATGGAAGCCAGTTACACTTAGACACCTTAACATGCTTAACATTAGAGCATTCTACCTTAACATTTTCAGAAAAATTCGGCGGCACCTCCCCTATTTGTAGGGCCCCGAATAACTACAACCAAGCACCAAACTATTGTTAAACTTAATCATTATCATACAACTAACATTAATCCTACTCATGAAATCCATGGCATAACCTTAGCAGCCCATCATCCCCTTAGATCCCATAGTTAACCTCTCATTCTCATGCCCTAATTCATGCCATTATTTTAGAGTTCACCACCTCCAAGCCTACCGTTCTTCAGAATCAAGCGACCAGAGGTGCCAGGGCTGACGATGTAGCGGCACAAGGTGCTGGACGCGCAGCACCACAGAACTCCGGTGAGGCAACGGCACGGCAGGGCCACGGGCGGGCTACCGAACTTCAGGCCGGTGGCGGTCGGATCCTGTAGCAGGAACCGGGGTGGTAGCAGGTCGGCTCAGCGAGAATCGTGGCGCAGGGACTGGGCGGTGCGCTCAGCTCCAGCGCGGCGTGGAGCACCGACGTGGCAAGGCGGGCGAGTTCGCCGGGATCCGGCCGGCAAAGACGCTTGAGAGATCGGCCTTGAGTTCGGGAGAAGGAGAAGGCAACGAGAGGGAGCCCTCTCCTCTTTTTCTCTGAGGTTTACCTCTTATAGAAGCCTTAATAATTGATCTCCTTATTTAAAAAAAATCCAATAGTAAAAGCTAGCATCATATTGTCACATGCCTTCCTTTATTTTAGATTATCCCTAAGTTAGCCCTCAATTATTCCTCTACTACTAGTCAACAATGTAGATGATACCACTCTTCCACTTTATGTCATGTCTCTCCTAAAGTAATATCTTCTTTTAATAATGTCCCGACCCGGATCCGAAAATCTCGGGTCGATAATGTCAATTACCACGGCGCACTGTAGCCTCACGGGGCCTGCCTCTCATCAGACCAGATCCGCGAATACCGTCTTTTGACTCGCCCGATTCACTTTATCGGAACTCTAATATTTGTCCGATTCTCCCATTTCGTTACTCATGATCAATTAACATTTAAGAATTTTCCCGATTAAATAGTTGTGGTTATCTTTTCTATCCGCCTCCAACCATTTCGATTATGAGCAGCTTGGCCCAATAAGGCCTTCCCTTGGCCCACTAGTTGCGAGGTTGGTTTTAAAATCTAATACTCCTCAATTTCCCCTTTACTTAGACTAATAATACTTAATTTGCTTTCCGTGTTAATTAATCTCATTAATTACCGAATAATTTTCTTTATTTATGCACTTAAAAATTTCGGGGCGTTACACTATTATTTTACAGATGCACAAGTTATGCATGAAATCCATAAAAATTGTCATCTTCATATTCAATAACCAATAACATTAGTTTTTATTTGATATAATTGATAGATAAAAAACTTAAAACTTCAACTAAAAAAAATTAACATATAAAAAGGAAAACAAAATACATGAAAAAATTGCAACCGAACACACACACACACACAAAAACAAAAAACAATGTAAATAGAGATTTACACTTTTTTTCAAAAATAAATATATTTCAAATCAATAGTATAGAAAATGAGAGTTGAACCATGATATTCCACTTGTTGTTCAATGTACTACAATGCAAACAGTTGTTGGGAATATGAAGCATAATTTTAATTGAAAATTACTATGTTTTTGGAATGTGGAATGTCATGGCATCTAATAAAACTATTTAAAAATATGAACTTTAATGTCGGAGAAGAAATGAGAGAAAAATCATATTTAACTGAAGGTACTTCTCCCAAACAAGAGGATCCTCTGTGACTCGGCCATTTTCATCCAACCTAAACCCTCTTATCTTGAGCAACTCCGTGATCTCCTTGTAATCTTCTTTGATGGTCTTCAATCTAGCCCTCACATGAGTAACTCCTACAACCACTTGGCAGCGTTCTAATACTTTGTTGACAACCTTCATACATTCCTCCTCCTTAAATCCATTTTCAGTTCTTCTTGGCCCCACAAGTACCACCTCTAAAAGAGTATTAATCAGTGCTTCATCCATATCGTCCGACCAACGAACTTGCCTTTTTTTTGTTTCTACTTGGGAGGAAGCTGGATTGTTTTCCTCAACATCATGTACAGAGCTGGAGACTGTAGCAGGCCTAGGAATAGCAAATGAGCCTTGATTGCCAAATCGTCGACTTCCCATTTTCTGTTTCACTTAAAAATCAATAACAATACCATGAAAACATAGTACATATATTGCTAAAATATGCAATAAAAAACTTATAAATGTGAAATGTAAAGTTATGATATAACATAACATAAGTTGCTGAAATTTGCAATTAAAAGTACATAAATGTGCAATATAAAGATATGACATAACAAAACATAACATAAGGTGCTGAAATTTATAACATAACATAACATAATATTCAATCCTCGTAGGTTGCGTCATAGCTGTTAGCGTCGAAACCATCCCACATAATGTTAGACAGTGAATCTCGTTGGTTGGTCCATGTTACTTTAGGTATGATTCTGATGTTGGCATTAACATGTGAGTCTTGAGTCTTCAGGTACATCGACATGAAGGGGGTCTACTTCATTGTCACTAACCTCATCATCACTACAAAGATCATCTGAGTCATCAACTCGTAAGAAGTTATGCAAAGCACAACATGCGAGGACGATCTTCGCTTGTGTATCTATATCATGAAAGGGTTGATGCCTAAGATAGGCAAACCTCTTCTTCAACAAGCCGATGGTCCTCTCAATAACATTACGAAGAGATGAGTGTCGAAAGTTGAATAGGTCCTTGCGATTTTTAGGAAGTAGACCCCGAATGTCTCTACGATGATAGCGTGTACCCCGATAAGGTGTCAGAAAACCAGGGACTAAGGGGAACCCGCGTCAGCAAGATAGTCTTTACCTATATTATTAGAAGGAAGAATTAGAGGTATCTTCATACATTCTTCTTAATTTGATGGATCAAGGGATATATAACATACCAATAGGAACTGTCAACCTAGCTCCTTGTCTAGAGACTGCACTCCTCAACAAACGACCATCATGTGTTGATCCCTCCCAACCGGCAAGCACATAGGTAAACTTCATATCAAATGTGCATGCCACCAATACATTTTGAGAAATGACTTGTTTCCTATTCCAATACCTCGGTTGTTCCTCCACAGGGACATAAGAAGCAATGTGAGTACCGTCTATAGCACCCACAGCATCCTATTAGAGGTACAATATATTTGAGTGGTAAGTATCTAAATCCTAATAGAAATAGAAACAATCTTATTATTATAAACATCTAACCTGAAAGTAATGGAACCAATCTTGGACATTCTCCTTATCAAAGGGGGAGTTTTGAGCAATGGCATTGATGACAACATCTCTATAGAGATTAAGACATGCATTTAACACTCTATGAAAATAATGGCTAACAGTTTGGCCAGACCTAAAAAATGTAAAACTTCCAACTCTGTTGTGATGGTCATGGCCAACTGTGTATAGGAAAATAGCTACTTGCTCTTCAACACGGACAAATCGGCTATGAGCTAAGCCGTAAGCACGTAAGCGATTGCACAAATTGTGGAATGTACCCATTTTCATCCTGAGTAGCTCATGGCAAGACCTATCACTAGAGTTGAATATTCGGTTCAATACTAACTCTCTATCAGCTCTCCAATTCCTATGAGGAGCGCTATGGAGAATTCTGTTATGATAGTGTTGCCTCACATAATCATAGATCGTTGAAGCTTGCATGACCATCATCCAAAACATTAACACAAGTTGCCTTTGAGTCGGTGCTCTCGCCATTCAACAACCTATTTAAATTATTAAGTAAAGATAAATAAATAATATCATTATTAAATAAAGATACAAAAATATTACAGGTCCCAACATTAATTAAATATTGTTCTGACTAAGGAGTGTATATAATATCATTATATAAATGACAAAGGGACCTTATTCCAATTCATAACTTTTTTGAACCTGAAGGTGAAGAGCTTTTAATAATATTAGAACATGAGCAAAGAAATAAGACCCACTTATTGATTCAGTACCAGAGGATGGAGATATTCTAAGGTATGAAGCTATACCAACTTATTGATTCATTTGGATTTCGTTATTACTTTGCATTTGAATTCCGGATTGTTGGTACGATTCTTGAGAAGTATTATCCTGTTTTTTTTTTGAGTTTTGATAAGATGCTGCTTGTTTGCCACTAAGAATTATTTTGGTCAGATGGTTTACAAGCATATTATGATAAAAATGAGACTTTGGTTTATACTAGAAATATTGAGCATGTAAACAATACCATGAATTAGAATTTCTTGGATATAATAGTCGAGGATTAAACAGACCAAAATTCATCAAATAAATAGAAGAAATGAATCAGATTGTAAAGATAAATATTACAAAACAAGAAGATAAGTATTACAAAACAAGAAGTGTATAAATATTACAAAACACATCTTTATCAAATATCATAATAATTTATAGGAATAAAAAATTTAAATGATCAAATAACAACCAAGGTTGGCCTCAGCTGTATTACAAATAGAAAGAAAAAAAAAATTAAAATTACATCCTCCCATTCATTTAGCAGTGAGGAATGAAAGAGAAGAAGAGAACATTACCAATATTGTGACTGCCTCTTCGCAAGTTGGAATAGGAGAGTACCACTTCAAGTCAAAGGATGGCCCAGCTGTATTACAAATCATAAAAAAAAAAAAAATCAAAATTACATCCTACCATTCAAACAATAATTAAGATTTTTCAGGGGTGTGCATGCAAAATAATTGAATAAATAATAAATAAAACCACCAAACAACAATATTGTTATGAATTCGGTTGCAATTTAAAATGGTAGATGTTGTACTATAAAAAAATAACAGCTAATGTAATGTGCTAGTAGTGATAAGCTTTAATATTGTCCTAGCAAACAATAATGATATAAAAATTCCAAACCTTCAAAGTCACTAGCAATAATGGTCTTATATAGGTGTCAAGAAAATTCATAGTTTGAGCAACCAAAATTAACATGAAAAAAAGGTTAGTACATGCATTTTAGATAGTTGACAATAAAGCTAGTAATCATGTAGGCATAGCCTTCTTGCAGACTTCTTAACATTATCTTTAAAGAAGATAAGTTGGAGCTTCGATCCATCCACAAATCATGGTCCTCCAAAACATCATTGTGAAGAAGCATTACTAAATGTCCTGTAAGAAATGCAGGTCTTTTGAGGTTTTTTGAATCTCTACGGGTGTGCTTTGATCCTCCCTCTCCTTCTCTCTTTCATGAAAGAACTATACGATATTATTTCATTGGCAAATGGCCCAACAGAAAAATTCCCCGCCCTATATAGTATAACTAGTTACAATAGCACACGAAATTCACTAGCTTCAGATAAAAATAACCACTTGAAACTACACAAAACCACAGAAACTAAACAGAGATTTCTAATAATCTACCAATTAATATAAGTCCTTTTTTTCTCCAATTTTTAAGAAAAGGAAATACAGTAGCAATTTCCAAACTAAAAAATAAACAACCTGATACCACAATTATGAGATGCTCATCAATTTCACAACCTAAAGAAATCTCAATGAATTGAATCCCCAAGTAGATTTTAGCAACTCAGACTGCTCAACCCATGAAATACAGAAAAAAAATTGTCCACAAGTAAATCACTATTTCTCATCATCTATTTCCAAATCTGGTTCTTCATTTTATCTCAAAATTTAGTCCTTAAGGCTTCAAGCTGGTACATGCTTCTCATATAGCTAAATTTTGAATACAGACAAACAGTGAGAATAAATTTTCCAGTAGTGCTTGGGCCCAGGCATGACTTGCTTCTATCAATTGGCAGGTTTCCCAGCCCCTTTTTTACAGTGTAAGGCTTCTTTAGTTCTTTTATATGGGAAAAGAGTGCTAACTAAAACCAAAAGAAAAAAAAAACAACCAAGTGTTCGCACAAGCAAGCAAATGTTTGCCAACAGATAATTACATGTGTACAGGATGACACCAGACAAAACTATTATTAGCTTATCTAAAATAACGGAAAACTTAGATAGAAACGCAAACATTAGATTCTTAATTAATTCCACCTTTATAATAAACTCTAATGTAAAGAACAATATATCATTCAATTGACAGGATTGAACCTGATTTGCGTAGAATTTCCTCCCTATCCTTCGATGCCATGTTGGTGTATGCCCCAACATCAAATAGCAAAAAAAATAATACATTAGCATGATGCCATGTTGCTAATTTGATAAGATTTATAGACATTATTTCATGAAAGCAAACAAGGCACAATTTTTGAAAACACAATGAAACTTCATGGGCAAAAAACCAAATCCTAATGATAGAATGATCAAGAATACAGGATTAAATGACAGCTGAACACATGAGAACCATGAGATTTTATCAAATGCCCGTAATCTCATCTTTGATGAAGTATTCCAAGTATATGAAAAATGAAATACTATTCAAGCAATAACATATTATTTATAATTGATTCAACATTAGATGATACATGAGCATGGGAGGCAACAGAATGATAGCTTTAAAGACCTCTCAAAACAACATGAGTGTTACTAGCAAAACAGCCAGTTCACACAAAATAAGAAAATCAATTTTTAAAAGGTTTTCAAAGCTGTAAAATAGTCATGAAATGGCAGTTATAATAGGAATATAAGCAGATTATTCAACTAAAAGCACAATGACAACAGGACAGCCAATCAGATGTTCACATTCAAGAGAGTGTTAATGAAATCAACAAAGAAGAGAGCATTACCAATATTGTGACTGCCTCTTTGCAAGATGGAATAGGAGAGTAGCACTTCAAGTCTAAGGATGGTCTCAGCTATATTACAAATCAAAGGAAAAAAATTAGAACTACATCCATTCATTTAGCACACTGTAATATTAAAACCCCACACAGAGATGAGTTTAGTTAGATAAATGAGAAGCAACATACTCAAATCAACATTCCATCTGTGTTTTTTCACATTCATAGTTGTCAGGTTCTTCATGTTTCCTATTCTTTTGATGCACAATTTTTAATTTGTTTATTCCTGCTGGATTATGATGAGGAAAGTTTCTGCAATTATAGGTTGCTAGTCTTCACGAGCCAATTCAGTATCCAAAGCCTGATGGAATAGTGTCCTTTGATGTACCAACCTCACTATATAGGTTTGTTTTAAAACCATGAGCTCTATAATCATATCTTTTTGTCCATGATTGCATGTATATGCTTGTGGCAAATTTTCTTGGCCATGCAAGAGCTGAAATGCATACTTTGAGGAATTCTTTTTCTAGTGCGCCTTTTGGTGCAATAATCTATGGTGCATCTGCCTTATTACTGCACCCTTCATATTATCACAGATTAAGATGGGATTCATTTGCATTTTCACCTTCTTGTTGACTAATACGGTTATTAGGTGACCATATTATCACAAATGGACCTTTCAATGTTTTCTATAAAATCTGAAAATAAAGTAGTCATTAAGTGACTTTGAGCGTAATTCTCATCTTGAAGAAGGGGCCAAATAAGAAAATCCATGTTTATTATGCGGTGTAATGAGTGATTTTTGTCCAAGCTTTTCCAATAGCTGGAGTTACCAAACTGCCTTTTCCTTAAGATAATGATTGACATTACATTAAATTTAGCTGGAAGTCCATGTGATATTAATGTACTTTTGGCCATTAGCTTACATCTAAGGTTTGTTTAGAATTAGTCATGCCTATCTTCTGTGCCTTTATTATCTTGCCTTGAGTTTTGTATTCTTATATGCAGGAGCAATACGAATCATGAACATGATCAGCCTGTTCACCTCCGTTTAAAGGATCCTACAAATTTTCTGAAGATTACTGTCAATGAAGACGAATAGGAAGCATGAAGAACCTGAAACCTATGAATGTGAAAAAACACAGATGGAATGAAAAATAAATCTAAAACAAGATTTTCGCACAAAATCACAAGAAAAGAAGAAGCAAACTTCCAAAAAAAAAAAAAAAATTGTGAAGCTCGCCTGATCGGTGTGAGCAGAGAGGGATAGAAAGGAAGAGGGATAGAGAGAGAGGAACGCTAACCTGATCGGTTTGAAGCTCGCCGGAGGTTCCATGGGTGGGAAGAGCTCGGCGGTGGGAAGGTCTGACGAGTGCCGCGGAGAGGGAGAGAAATGATCTAGGGTTTTCACGTTTCGGTCGCGAGTTTAGCCTTTTTGTTTTTTGGTTTTTTTACAAAAAACACCCTTTGTTTTCTCTGGAAAACTTTTCCTAGGGGGGGAGGCTGGAAAAGTTTTCCATCTATTTGAGGGAAAATGGGGTCCCTTGATAGGGTTTGTGGAAAAATTTTCCAGGGAGAATTTTCATAATCAAACAGCCCAAAAAGCTGGAAAATCGCTGGTTGAAAAATTTTCCATGGAAAATATTGTCAATCAAACACAACCTTAAAGTCATAAGATTTATAAAATCAGGGAAATTACATGAGAATTCAAACAAAAATAACTAAGGATTTTCAAGAATATTTAGAAAGGTAATGAAGATTCACTTTAAAAATAAGAAAAAGATTTAAAAATATAATAAACATGATAAAAAAAACAATATTTGTTGACCATTGATCACAAACACTATTTCCCCTCTACATTCCCAACCCCACATTCCTTTGTTTGAAAAATGTTTCAACTATAAAACTTCTTTCCAATAAGTATCAAACGTGATTTAACAAAATGGTTAAGCATGTGTATAATTAAAAAATAGTGATGAACTGTGATAATTTCAAGTATTTGTAAGAATCTAATGTGTTGGCCTAGTGTTATTATCATAGTATATTATTGAGAAGCTTTGAAAGGGCTTGCAAATATTGGATTTGAAAGGACCTTTATTAGGTTGCTTTGGAAGGGTTTTCACGTACAAGGTAGCAGTGGCAAAAGAAGCCTATGCAAACAAAATGGTTAAGCATGTGTATAATTAAAAAATAGTGATGAACTGTGATAATTTCAAGTATTTGTAAGAATCTAATGTGTTGGCCTAGTGTTATTATCATAGTATATTATTGAGAAGCTTTGAAAGGGCTTGCAAACATTGGATTTGAAAGGACCTTTATTAGGTTGCTTTGGAAGGGTTTTCACGTACAAGGTAGCAGTGGCAAAAGAAGCCTATGCAAGGACCAAATGCACTTTCATATGGTAAATCATGAACCCCTCTATCAAGTGCAGTTATTATATGGCCATTTAAGTTGTAGTACCAAATTGGAACCATAAAATGTTCTTGCATTTAAATAGCTAACACTTCTATACATACAAAACCCTACAACCATAAATACTAATATCTAGATGATTTAAGTTCAATGCTAATTTTCCATAGTTCATTGAACATAAAAGAAAAATGAGAAATTGGCAAACCACTTCATAGTTCATAGTTCATAGTTCGCGTCTCACATTATTAAAAATGAGAAATTGTAGTACTAGTAACAAATAGCATTCCACCAACAGGTTAAAAAAATTGCAGCATTGTAGGCAAAAATTCTACATGATGGGAGTAACATCTATATTGCACGAAAATAGAATATCTGCATCCAATAAATTGTAAGCAGTAAATCTAATACAAAAAATACAACAACTCTCAGTCTATCAATAGAACAAACAACAACTGAGCCTCAATAAACAGAAAAAGCAACAAACAACAAGGAATCAGTCGTGAGTTGTGGAGATTTCCCCAGGTACTTCCTTATTATGTGTCTAGATTATGAAATAATACCATTTTATAGATAAACAAGTGAAGAAGAGAAAAGAGGGGACAATAAAATTTCATCTCTCCAGGTGCACACTTTGTGCAGATTTGCTCCATTTAATTCGTGCCTCAAACTATCATTTTTCAGAAAATAAAAAATTTATAAATTAACTAAAAGCAAATCTATACAAGTTTTTTTGAGGAACAAAAGATTTTTCACTGACATTATTGTTTTAAAAATGACAAAGCATCAACCCATAAATAAATAAAAAAAAAACTAAAATATAAGCAATGCCTCATTCCAGGAGTGTCTACATGATTGGCCAATCACCAATTGTTAACATTCTTAACAATGTTGAATCAATGACCTCTGAATAACATATTTTCCTTACAAACTGTTTGAGAAAATTCATGGTTTTCACTGAATGCTTCTTCAAAAGGCCACCATAACAAAAAAGAAAGAAATACTGAACAAAGACAATTTCAAGGAAAGACAATAGTATAAGCAATACCTCATCAAAACGAAAGAAACTAAATTTTTTTTCAAGCATTTAGCTATCCTTTTTGTTAATATACATGTTTTTAATTTACCAAAAGAAAAAGAAGAACTATTAATTTACCAAAAGAAATATACTGAAAATTGAACAAATTTACTTAATATAGGTAAGAAGAATCAAACACAACTTCAATAAAAATAAAAAATAAAAAAAAAATAAAAAATCTGAATCGCAATTCAGCTCATTCACATAGAATTTAACACCCTCCCACGAATTACAAAATTTCTCAAATCTTTCACCCAATAAAACTCATCAAAAAACATAGAACAAATCATATCGATCATTTACCAACAACTGCTCGGCTTGCCACACCACATTCAAAATAAGTGTCTTCCCTTCCTGTACAATCAAACAAATTGCAAAGAAACACCAATCAAGCTTCCACAAACCAAATTTGACTAAGTTTTGTAATTAAACACTCTTTTATAAAATAAATAATAATAAATTAAAAAAGACTGGATCGGAACGCCAATATTCAGAAATTTGTATTATGAAATCATCAAATAACTTTCAAGCTACAACCATTAGAAACCATAACAAGTACCCCAACAAATCAGAACCACAATGAAGATTTTTGTATATATAATCAAAACCTAAATCACATCACATGTGGCACAATAACAATTAGAACATCATTAGATCTCAAAGTTTTCATTAAAAAAAAATTTTGAACAATAGAAAGGGTGCAATCACAGTCCAGCCTGTAGTAAAATTCAAATTCCCATCAATCGAAACAAAAACCCTAATTACTTCTTCAAACTAGAGAACGTTCGTTAACAACCCAATTACTTCTCAGATGAGTTAGGCCCCCTCTTCTTTCCAAATCCAAAACTGAACAACAACAAACTTTGGAAAAAAAAATCAAAGAACAAAACACAATGTTTAGATAGGGATCAGAAACTCACCGGTGGTGACGAAGCGTCGGTTGTATTGCATGCGCTTGTGGGCCCGACCCCGGGGCTTCTTCTTCTTGTCTTGCTTCGCGATCTTTGGAGTCTGACCGCGTACCTTACCAGCACGAGCTAGAGATCTATGCACCTTCCCTAATATTACCCAGATTTAGAGATAAATCAGATCAAAATTCCATAAAACCACCTCATAAGCACGAAGAACAATGGAGAAGAAATTCGAAATCCCTCGATCCGGAGATCAAGAAGCGTACCCAAGGTTTCTTGGGTTTGCTTTGCGGTTCTGAAGGAGGGAGAACTAAGAAAGGAATTAGGTTTTCGATAGGGAGAGAGGGTCTCAAGGAATTAAGTTTTCGATAGGGAGAGAGATTATAAAAAAGAAAAGATATAGGATAAAGCCGCGGTTATGATAAAATCGTCGCTATGTATTCATTTCACGGCTGTTGTCATAAAACCGCCTCTAAATATATGCATTTTGTGGCGGTTATGATAAAACTGCCGCTAAGTTTTAGAATTTAGTGGCGGTTCTCCAAACCGCTACAATAACCGTCGCAAATGATGCATTTAGTGACGGTTTTCTAAAACCGCCGTGAAATTCGTGTTGCTAAACGCCTGATTTCTTGTAGTGTATAGGCAAAGGGCCCTTTTGGTCCCTCTATTTGAATTTGATCCTCATAGCTCCCTCTATTATTTCAATTGAGAAATTCTAGTCCCCAGACTAACATCCGTCTCTTTTGCCGTTTAAACCGGCTGATAACGTCTCTTTTGCCGTTTAAACCGGCTGATGAGGCATTTTTTATATTTAAAAAATATTAAAATATTAATATTTTCATATCATCAGCTGATGTGGCATTTTTAATATTTTAAAATATATTAAAATATTAATATTTTTTTACTATCCCCATCGGCCACCTCCTCCTTAACCCTTTACATGCCCTCCACCACCTTTGCCACCGAAGCCACCACCACCCGCTCCGCCACCAAATCCACCACCACCTCCGCCACCAAAACCTCCACCTCCACCTGCTCCACCACCACCTCCAAATACTCCACGATGACCACATACCACCACCAACCTCCTCCACCACCACGGCCTAAACCATCATCTCCACCAGCACTGCACCCCCTAAATCTCCGCCATGACCACCATGCACCAATGCCTCCTCCAGCAGTAATGTTTCTAGAATGTATGGTGAGTGGTCCTCCAAAGCTCAACCAAGGAAAAGGTTAAGGGCCTATTTGGATGCACAGTAAACTTTCCTATAGGATTTTAATTCCATAGTATGTGAACCTGATCCCTATGAGGAATGTTACAGTAAACATTCCTATAGAATGAGTGTTTGGTTATGCACAGTAAAAATTTCCTATGGAATAATTTTAATATTAAAAAAATAATTTTTTTTCAAAAAAATAGCAGTTAGAGTTTTGAAAAAAATATCCGTTGTAAACTATTCGTTGAAAAATAGCCGTTAACCATTTTGCCCTATTTATACCCAACACTCTTCTGGCAATAGTATTCATGGACAAACTTATCTCCCTTTGTCTCTAAATTTTCACACCTCCAAGGCCCGTATTCAATATGAATTTGGATCATTGGAGAAGGATTAATGAAGATGATGACGAATTCGTGTTCACCATTTTACCGAGCTTATTTCCTGGAAGTTCAGAAAGTCGACCTTGTCATACCTCAATATTTTTACTTACAGGTGCTGCATATGTAAGAGAAATCCTTGAAAGTCATGAGGTACGCTGTAAGAGGGAGTTTCGTATAGAGCCTCGTATTTTCCAAGCACTGGCTAATTGTTTAAGGGAAAGGTCTCTTCTTCAAAACTCGAAAAGAATTGCAGTCGAGGAACAATTAGCTATGTTTGTATACACTCTTGCACATAACGCTAGTAACTGTGATGTACAAGAGCGCTTTCAACATTCGGCAGAAACAGTTAGCCGTTATTTTGGTAAAGTGCTTAATGCTATGACTATGCTTGCTAGAACATATATACAACCTCCATCAACAATTACATCACCAGTTATCCAAAGCAATAGCAAATTTTTCCCATATTTCAAAGTATGGAAGTATAAATTATGATTTATTTTCAATTTATTTAATATATTTTTTAATTATGGGTTAATTTTTGTAGGACTGTATTGGTGCCATTGATGGAGCACATATTCCGATCACCATTTCTGCCGAATTACAAGATCCTTACCGAAATAGAAAACAGTCATTATCCCAAAATGTCATGGTTGCTTGTGATTTTAACTCCCGGTTCGTATATGTCCGAGCTGGTTGGGAAGGGTCGGCTTCTGATGCTAGGATACTTCAGCATTCGATCGACCAAGGCTTCAATATCCCGAGAGGTAAATATTATCTAGTTGATGCAGGATATGCGAATACCCCAAGTTTCATTGCTCCATACCGGGGTATGCGTTATCATTTACAAGTGCAAGGACGAGCGCAATGCAGACCATCCAATCATAGAGAACTATTTAATATGAGACATGCACAGTTGAGGAATCATGTTGAACGCATCATCGGTGTCTTAAAGATGAGATTTCCTATACTAAAAGTTGCAACCTTTCATCCAATAGATTCTCAAACTGATATAGTGGTTGCTGCATGTGTCTTGCATAATTTCATCCGTATCCACAATGGTGCCGATGACATTGAGGAAATTTTGGTTGGAGATAAAGAAACTACTATCCCCGGTGGAGATGATACGTATGGAGATAATATTAACACAATGAACTCTGAACGTAATGCAGGTGCTCGTAAGAGAGATGAAATAGCACCGCACATGTGGGCGGATTATTGTAACTATCGTAGAAATGTAGTGTGAAAGATCTATAAGGCTTTCATCAATGTTGTATTTTTAATTGTATAAATGCATTATGTTTTATTTTTAATAATGTTGACTCATTATATGTTACAAAAATAAATATCTCCAACGATTACATCCTACATAAATATCCAAGACATTGTTTCAAACATAAACATCCTACAAAAACATCCAAGACATTGTTTCAAACATAAACATCTTCAAAGATTACATCCTACATAAACATCCAAGACATTGTTCCATAAGTAAACATCTCCAAACATAAACATCCTACATAAACATCCAAGACATTGAGGAAAAAATAAACATCTCCAAGGATTACATCCTATATGAACATCCAAGACATTGTTTCAAAAATAAACATCTCCAAATATAAACATCAAAGACATTGTTCTTCTAATGCTCCACTAATCCATTTTTGAAAGCATTACTCGAATCCACTCCACTCTTTGTTCTTCCTTAAGATGTAAGAAGATTTCACGATTATCGGCATCTTTAAAAAATGTTGTAGCTTTGACAATTTCTTCAATTGGAAAAAGATCACACACTTGGTTAAATAGAGTGATGCATTCTCCTATGGTACATTTTTTTTGTTTTGCTTGATTCAACCTTATAGCACTATTGTATCGATCAGTCTCATTGCGACGCGTATCTATGTATTGTTCTATGAATGCCTCTTGTACAGTTTTCCTCTTCCGGGTCCTTCTTTCCCTTTCCTTTTCATTACTTGAACTTTGAGGCTGTGAAATGAACGGTTGGGTGCATGGAGGTTCCACTTGCGTAATGTCACCACCCCTTCTTCTATTTCAAGAACATCCAAAGATTGAATGGGGTCATTTGGAGCAAAAATACTTGGAGATGGAGTGTCCATTGATGAACTATCAATGTTTGTATAATATTCTACACCACGAGAGCGTCTTCATTCCGCATATCTCCCTACATAATGCATAAAGAATTGATTAGAAATTTTAAAAATCTTATGAGTAATCATAAGTAAACGACACATGCTTACCCTCATAAATCTCTTGCAATGATATGGAATATGGAAATGGTCTTTGATGCCATCTCCTTGCTTCTTTATTTCTCTGCATATTATGACAAAAATCATGTAAAGAAAAATATATATACCTCAAGTAGTGGTGCCCAAACATCATCAGAGGCTGATACCATGTTTTTTTCATGATCCCATCCAAACCCACTTAATTCAGAAAACCCCTTTAGAAGCTTGTAGATTTTCTTCATCTTTTGCTCTAATGCTTTGACTTGGACGACACTGCAGTTCATATTAGGGAATTTATTTACCATGTCATGTAAAATTTTATTCCAAGCCTCTTTGGTCCATCCATTTTGTGAGCGATATGCTGGAACATTATAATCACCCAATAACTTGACTAAATGAGCCCTATGACTTTCATTCCATTTTGCTCTTGTTTCGGTCTTTCCTTGATTTGCCATATATTCTTAAATAGGTAACAGACAATAGGTATAACAAACCCACTTAATTTATCTCATTCGATATCCAATAAAAAATTACTACATGAAGACACCCAACAGATAAAGTATTTGTTAAGCCTGCTAGCAAGATTCATACTAGATTTGTCAACTGATGTAATAGTGGTCAGATTACTTGACAGAAATGATTTCATGAGAAGATGACGCATATGTATATGCAAGCATGGAGTCAGATTGTTGAACATCAGCAGTATCCAACAATATCCAACAATATCCAACAATATCCAGCAGTATGATAAATTAAACAATATCCAACAATATCCAACAACAACATTATTTTATCATTAAACAATAAAATAATGATAAATTAAACAATATCCATTGTTATCTTATTTGATAATATTACCATCTATTATCAGATAAAATAATGATAAATCATGGTTGCTGCAATTAAGAAATTTCTTTCATATTTAATCATCCTCTTATATCTATAAAAGAAAATGAATTATATCTATAAAAGGGGATGAGGATTCTCTTCTACAATGAGAATAAAAATATTATATTCTTTATTCTCCCTTGTTTTACTACATCTCTTATGTTTCAACAATTTATTTATTTAATGAGTATAAATTATTGATAATCTCTTGCATCTCACCTGCTATTGGGTCAACCATAATCAAGAAGGATCAAAGACTATTCAAAGCCCTTGAGAATATGAAACAACACATTTTAGAACCTCTTACTCAATCTGCAGATATGAAAATGAAGGCAACTTACCAACTTTCACAAGAAAAATTGGCTCCACACAAGATCGAGGTTCGATCCAATGGCTTGTTCATATTTATGAAAAGAAAGAAAGAAAGAAATTGAAGGCAACTTTGATGTAGAATTTACTGCAAAATAGAACTTCAACATCCAATGTAACATTTATGTGAAGAAATGATAACATTAGCAGACCCAGGTGTGATGCCACAGAGCTTTGAAAGTTCACATTTTCTTGTTCATGCTCCACCTAACCTTCTTCTCAGAAACCAGTCTCATTAATGTGGAACCAAATGGATGAGTGAATCTGATTTTTATTCATAGGAGAGAAGTCTCTCCTTCTTTCTCATGCAGAAGATTAAGGAAAGGCTCTATTCTAATTGTCCATGAGATTGAACAGAAAATAAATCAAGTAATGCTTAGTTTTTCTGCAAAATTTGAAGATTATGTGTTTGAGGAGTCCCTGCTCTTCAGATATCTGTAGAAATGTATTGGTGGTATACTCTATTCCATTTATGATTGTTCAGTTGTCCTATGAAACTTTTACTCAAGCTATTACAACCTGAGACAACAGCAATTAGCATTTGAGAACATTTACGGCTTTCTTCCAATCTCTAATCTTGAAGAAAATAAACTTCCTAAGATGATTTAGAGAACAAGTTGAGGACAATGAAGTCACTTGGCATTAGGCAGACACTAAAAAAATCTTGCACAACTCTCCAAACTAAGCATTATATGATAGAAGATACAAATGGAGTTCCACTTGGCAAGAAGCCAAGACTACCAAGTTTGCATGGTCGGTCACTGCTCCTACTGCCTTTATGACCAAAAACTCATTCTTTAACAAATATCTTGCAACACAATGTATCTCAGGGTGGTGGTGGTGGTGTGAGGATTCTTGTTTTCATGCCATCCAAATCCTCACTCTCTCTATGTCTTTCTCTCTCTAGATTACCTGCTATGGCCACCCCACGTGCACTTGATGGCTTCTTCTCCTTCTTACCACCCCTTTATCACTCCCACAGGCCACATCTTTCTATTCTAGCTGCTTAACCTTCAACCTCCCCACCTTTATCTTCTTATTCACTCTAATACTTATATATATATATATATATATATATATATATATATCCTTGTTGCTCTCCTTTTGTATCTATATTATATATACTCTTACTACTGTCCCTCCTAACAATTTACTCATTCTCTCTCTCTCTTACAGGTTATTCTTGTTGTTCATCTTCTGGTGAGTAGTTCCTATAATTTCTTTCAATGTTTTGTTTTTTGTTTGTATGTTTAGATGAATCTGGTTTAGAGGTGAAAATGGGAATGTGTTTGTTTGTTGGTGGTGGAGGATGTGAAAGCTGGAGGAGGTGGTGGTTTTGGTGGTGGTGGTGGTGCTGGAGGAGGCATTGGTGGTGCTCATGAGGGATTTAGGAGGTGCATTCCTGGTGGAGGTGATGGTTATGGCTGTGGTGGTGGAGGAGGATGGTGGTGGTCATGGTGGAGTATTCGGAGGTGGTGGTGGAGCAGGAGAAGGTGGAGGTGGACGTTTTGGCGGTAGAGGTAGTGGTGGATTGGGTGGCAGAGCGGGTGGTGGTGGCTTTGGTGGCGAAGGTGGTGGAGGGCATGGAGGGGGTTTAATTAGGAGGAGGTGGCCGATGGGGGATAATAAAAATATATTAATAATTTAATATATTTTAAAACATTAAAAATGCCACATCACCTGATGATATGAAAATATTAATATTTTAATATTTTTTAAACCGGCTAAAAAATACCACATCAGCCACTTTAGGATTTATGTTTTATCGACCACCCCGAGATGTGTTTCATCACCACCTCGAGAGTGATGTCATTCAGGATTTGTATCTCATCGACTACTTCAAGATATGTGCTTTATCATTGTCTTGAGATCTGTATCGCTTCAATATTTGTATTTATCAGCCGCTTTAAAATACATGTTCCATTGTCGCATTGAGGTGTGCACCGTTTCAGGATTTGAATTTCATCGGCTGCATCGAGATGCACTTTCCATCTTTTCATCGATATGCGTGCCACTTGAAGATTTGTATTTTATCAGCCCCCTCGAGGTGAGTGTTCCATTGTTGCCTCAAGATACGTGATAATTTGGATTTCATCAACCTCAACATGAGTGTTGATTTTAGATTCGGACGTCTCAAGATACATGCTTATTATCACTTTGAGATTTTTATCACTTGTTTACTTATTTATGACATCAAAAATTACATATTTTTGGAAGGGTGTTGTCACGCCCCGACCCGAATCCCGGGACCTCGAGCGCGTGAACAGATCGGCCGTATTCAAGTAGAGACAAGCCCTACTCGGATACAAGGCCTAATGAAATCATAGCAGATAACAAATAACTCAAATTTAATAATTGGATAAAATCAGAGTCACAATGAAGATAAATAAATAAATAAATAAAATAAAATCAATAAGGGTCTACATGCCCTACATGTGGTCAAGGCCCTATAAGGTCCTACAATATAAACATCTTTCTCATAAGAAGAATAAGGTCCTCGAACCTCAACTAGTCAACCCAATCCCGTGCACAGCTCCCGAGACCGAGTCACCTACCCCTCGGGACCTGAAAAAGAAAGAAAGGAAGCAAGTGCATGAGCTTTCGAAAGGAAAGCCCAGTAGTACCCTGCTGGAATCTCAATAAAAATCGAACCAGCACAGATGATATATGATAAGTCAAAAATGAGAAACTCTTGGTCAACTGTCCTACCTTACTTTCATGGTACGCACCCTCATTGGCCGTTTCTAGTCTTCTTAGCTAAATTGGGCCCATCTACCAAGCCCAGTAGTTTAGCTTAACCTTGTACTATCTTTTATTCGACCCTTAACTTTTCACTTGGTTACTAGTCCATTGTTCAACTTGACAATCTATTATTCGTGAGCCTAACATATAGCTCGATCATGCTTGGTCACTTTGACAATTTGTGTAACACCCTGAAAATTTCCATGATTTAAATAATTAATTTCTGGAGAAAACCATGGGATTAATTAACACATAAATTAGATTAATTAGTTTAACAAACTAAATTTAATAAAATCAGGAAATTATGAAACTAAAGTCCGAACTCACAACCAATTGGGCCGAGGAGGCCGTGTTGGGCCAGGCCAGATTGGACATGGAATAGTCAGGAGTTAGATTAATTAAATAAAAGATTAATTAAATATTAGGTAATCCAGATTAATTAAGTAGGAATATCGGACACAAGTTAGAGTCTCGATAAAGTAGATCTGGCCGAGTCAAAAGCCGAGATTCGCGGATTTGGGCCGGGAGAGAAAGACGACCCGTGATGTTACAGTCAGCTTGTGTCACGGGAGTCGTCTGACTCGGGATTCCCGGATCTGGGTCGGGAGAATTACTGATAGGATAATATTTTTCTTAAATAGTGATGGGACATAAAGTAAAAGATAATATATTATTAAATTCCTTTTAAAAGATAAAGTATTATAAATTATTTAAAGATAATACTTTTAAAAGATAAAGTAGTTAAAAGATAAATTTATTTTAATTAATGAAATATTATATAAAAAAAGAAATATAATAAAATAATAAAATAAATTAAAAATAAAAAGAAAAAGAAAAAAAAAAAAGGAGAAACTAATCTCTGTCTTTAAAAAGACAGAGACGCGAGAGAGAGAGAGAGAGAAAAACGTCTCTCTCTCTCTCTTTCCCTTTTCATCTCTTCAGAACCGCCCCCTTCCCCCTTTTTTTGTTTTGAGCTCACCGCCTGCGACGCCATGCACTTGTGCGCCCCGACCGCCCGGCCGGTGAGCACCGTGGGCCTCCCCGCGAGCGCAACTCCCGCGCGTGCCCATAACTCCCTGCCCGAACGACGGCGAGGCTCCATCGACGCGCGCGGCCAGTCGAAGCTCGACTCCGGCCATCTCCTCTCGTGCACGCACAGTCGGTTGTAGGGACTCATTTACGGCTGCGACTTTTACGCCAAACCGAGCAGGTCCAGTTTTCAAGTAAATTCCTAAATTTGCCGATTGGGGAAAACCTTAAGTATGATGCATGACCTTAAGGGGAATTAGGGGCTGCTAATTTGAGATTAGAATTGGATTGATGAATTTGCATGTTAATTCTTTAATTTGATGAATGGTTGTATAAATTTCGGAGCCCAAGAAATAGGGGAAACTCTGCCGAAATTTTCGTTGAACTAATGTCGGGCTGTCCCTTTCCGGGATAAATTCAGCCCTCGATGCTTCCCCAATCGGGGAGTATTTTATATCGTTAGAAAGGTTATCGAGAGACCTTCGTAACGAATACTTGATTGACCCGATCGGGCTTCTGGATCGGAAGTTATGAAGGGTCCAAGCGGACTATGCTAAACCTTTAGTGGAACAAATCCGTATTTTTCATTCTTTAGAAATACGAGAACCCGTATTTTTCATTCTTTAGAAATACGAGGTTGTATTAAGAGAATTATACTTAAAATGTAGTTGATAAAACCTATCATACTCTTTGAGCTTAAATAAGAATACAAGTTAAGGATACGGGTTCGTATTCCTGAATATCCGTATTTTGTTCTCTAGGACAAGGGAAGGGCAAGGGTCAAGTCACTGCTGCCGAAGAGCCCGACCAATCCTAGGGATCTACTATACTGAGGTGAGGGAACACAACTGTACATTTACCGTATTATCTCATATTTTGTACGTATTGTCTTCTTGAGAATGCATGATATGAGTTGATTAATTTTCATAAATACTGTAAGTTTTCTAGCATGAAAGTAGAGATCATGTACAGTATTTTCAGAAAATTCATTTACGAACTACTATAAATTTTCAAGCATGAAAGTAGAGATTATATTACATAGACATGTTAGTGCACTACACCGTACTCACATACACGCCTGCGCCAGAGGTGGCTCTATGACAGAGCCAGAGAGTATGATACTAGGTAGGGAAGGGGTGATTTCTATAACTCTGTTTTTACTAGCCAAACTATCTGTTTTCAAACCATTCTGATTTCCCAGAAATAAAACCCCCTTTCCGTACTCTTCGAGTGCTTAGTATACGTATATATATTTATAGCTCACGGTCGTTGAGTTGGTCCGACCGGAGAGCTATCGAGTGTTGAGTTGGTCCACTGGTTTACACTCTGGTTCCGCTGTATGAAAGTAGGGGTGTAGAGTCACTAACATGTATGTTGATGAGGAATTGATTCCATGGCTTGTCACCTCCACGGTTGTTGAGTTGGTCCAACCGTGAAGGCTACTGGCTTTGAGTTGGTCAGCCAGGACATACATGGAAATCACCTCTTGTAGATTTGACATTAATAAGAATGATGACAAGGATTTGATGCCATAGGATGTCACCTCCACGGTTGTTGAGTTGGTCCAACCGTGGAGGCTACTGGCTTTGAGTTGGTAAGCCAGGACATATGTGGAAATCATTTCCCGACCTAACGATAAAAGATTTAATAAATATTTGAAAGTATGTCATATGACTTCACTAAATATTTCCATGAGATATATTATGATCAGCATGTTATTGTCTTTTCATGATTTAAATATCGTTATTTCTTGTGTTTCTCTTTCGATATTTCATTACTTGATATGGAAGACTTACAGGTGTGAGAACCTGACAGTAGTGTTGTACCTCACTGAGCTTCTGTAGCTCACCTTTTGTTGTTCTCTTTTGCAGGTAGTAAGTAGGGTCATGGCCCTGCTTAGAGTAAAGTTAGGTTGGATCCCCTTAGACTGGCTCACCACCGCCCTTTGAAGTTATTTGATTTTATGATGTTTTATTTGGGGAGTCTGTGAACTCCCATCTAGACTTGTGTGAGGATTTAAAACATGTTGGGTTGTAATAATGTTGTACTCAAATTTATATTTCCTTAATGTTAGTTTGATTATGAGATAATTATGTTTTGATACAGCCTTAGGCCGGGGTTCACTCCCTGACCTGGCTGGTGTGACACTTGGGTCCTGGAAAGGATTAGGGTGTTACATTTAGTGGTATCAGTGAGGTTAATCCTAGGTAACCTAGTTATGGTCAGAGCCTTAGGGTGGGAGTGTTGTGTCAGTAGAATAAAGTTTAATATTTGCTTTCAGAGAGTTAGAGAATACTACTGACACGCTCTCTTTTTCAGAATGGCACCTAAAAGAGTCGGAAGGCCACCTCGTATGCCACGGGAGGAACCCGCACCAGCTTATGGACCGCCAGAACCAGTGGAGGTTCCTGAATTTGAGGATGTCCCGGAACCCGAGGAGGTTCCAGAACCGGCGGGAGACCAGGCAGAAGGGTCTCACTCTTTTCATGCACCCGACCCTCAACAAGGAATGCATCAAGGACCCGGATTTTATCCGGGAATGTACTATGCCCCCGGATTTCAGCCGGGAGCAGCCTATGGACCCGGATTTCAGCCGGGAGTACCGTATGGACCCGGATTTCAGCCGAAATGCCTTATGGACCCGGATTCCAGCCGGGAATGTATTATGGGCCCGGATTCCAACCGGGAATGCCGTATGGACCGGGGTTCCACCCGGGAACACAGTACGGTTCAGGATACTATCCGGGAGCACAGCTTGGACCCGATAACCAACCGGGAGCACAAGCAGGGCCAGCTCAGAACCCTGGAATGCAACAGATGTACGACCAGATGACCCAATCATTTGCGGCGTTCCCTGGATATCAACAGCCAAAGCCAAAGAAGCACGACCACGTGAATAAGGCTCGGCAAATGGGAATCACACAATTCGAGGGTACTACAGACCCTACGGAAGCAGAAAATTGGATCACTCGACTGGAGCTTATATTTGAGGCTCTTATGTGCCCTGAGGAAGAAAAAGTAGCGACCGACACTTTGTTGTTAGCCGAGAGAGCCTTGCAGTGGTGGCTCGCATACAAGCGACGCCGCCCAAACCAAACTGTGTTTACTTGGACCGAATTCAGGACGGCATTTGACAGAAAATTCATGCCCCAAATCTACCGTGACGCGAAGCACGAGGAGTTTCTTCGTCTGTTCCAAGGCAGTCTCTCTGTGGCCGATTATGAGGCCAAATTTACAGATCTTGGGAGATATGCACCTGACTATACCGATAATGAACACCAGAAGTGTCGCAGATTTGAGCAAGGATTACTTGACAAAATTCGGAACATCGTCACGTTGTCAGGATTCTCGGACTTCACGGAGCTGGTGGAGGCCTCGCTCAGAGTTGAATCAACCATAGATCAAATGTAGTTTAATGATAGAGAAGACAAAAAAGAGAAGCATTCCCGATACTCAGGCTGGTGGCAGTTATAGACCCACCAAGAAGAGTAACTCCAGCAGCAGTTGTGGCTCAACCTCAAGAGGGCAAGGTTCCTCACAAGGGAAGCCCAAGTGTAAAGTCTGCCAGCGGAATTATTTTGGCGTATGCCGTTTCGCCACAACAACTGCCCCTGCAACCGTCACATGCTTTCATTGTCATCAGCCAGGGCACTACAGAAGCCAATGCCCGTTACTGACACAGGAGAGTGGAGTCGCCCACGTGCCGCTGTGACCGGTTGGTCAGTACACCCCACCAGCCCAGGGAGCCACTATGGTGGGCAGTACAGGTGGATCATCTAAAGGAGGATCTCGAGGAGGCCGCGGAGGCCGGGGAGCTCAGCCCCAATTGATGGCCCAGGCCTTTGCTATGACACAGCAGGAGGCTGTGAACACACCCGACGTCATCTCAGGTATGATACAAATCTTTGGCGTCGATGCATGTGTGTTAATCGATCCTGGCTCCTCTCACTCATACATAGCGACTGCTTTCACTCTGCCTACACACATATATGCTACACAATTAGCTGTACCTATGATGGTATCCTCCCCTATTGGGAGTTCTATGATTGTAAAAATAGTGTACGAGGGATGTGATCTGAGGGTTGATGGTCATCTGTTGTCAGCTGATCTGATCCCTATGAGTATTACAGACTTTGACGCTATTTTAGGTATGGATTGGTTATGTATTCATCACGCTTATCGCCGAAAGTGTCATTCAAGGCGGTATGCTTCCAACGACACTGAGAGGAGGAGATTTATTTCTATGGAAGGTGAGCTCAGACGAGAGGAAGCCTGCATGGCGAATCACGGAGGAAGTCAAGCCCCAAGAAAAGCATACATGAAATGCATGTGTCGTGTGTGAATACCACAGCGTATTCCCTGAAGAATTACCTGGGCTACCCCCTCATAGAGGTGTTGAATTTTCAATTGAATTATACCCAGGAACAACTCCAATCTCCAAAGCGCCTTACAGGATGGCCCCAGTAGAACTGGAGGAGTTGAAGACTCAATTAGATGAGTTACAAGAAAAGGGGTTCATTAGACCTAGTGTCTTTCCTTGGGGTGCGCCCGTACTATTTGTGAAGAAGAAAGATGGCTCCTTAAGGATGTGCGTTGACTACCGACAGCTGAATAAGGTCACCATTAGAAACCAATACCCCTTACCACGCATTGATGACCTTTTCGATCAACTACGAGGAGCGTGAGTCTTCTCAAAGATCGACTTGAAGTCGGGATATCATCAACTGTTGGTGAAGGAAGAGGATGTGCCAAAGATCCGCGTTCGAGCCATACGGACACTTCGAATTCTTAGTGATGCCTTTTGGCCGGATGAATGGACCAGCGGCGTTCATGGGTATGATGAATAGGATATTTGCACCCTATCTAGACCAGTTCGTCGTAGTCTTCATCGATGAGATATTGGTGTACTCTTGGAGTGTAGAGGAGCACGTGCACCATCTGAGGATAGTGCTGCAAACATTAAGGGAGCAGCAACTGTACGCCAACCTCAAGAAGTGTGACTTCTGGTTGGGAGAGGTGAAATTTTGGGACACGTTGTCTCGGCGGCGGGCATCTACGTGGACCCGGAGAAGATCGAAGCAGTAATCAACTGGCAAGCCCCAATTAACGTCAAGGAGATCAGGAGTTTCTTGGGGTTAGCCGGGTACTACAGGCGATTCGTTGAAGGATTCTCTTCTATTGCTCAACCAATGACGAAGTTGCTGCGGAAGAACGCGAAGTTCGAGTGGACGGAGGAATGTGAGCAGGGCTTCCAAGAACTGAAGAACCGGCTGGTGTCTGCTCCTATCCTCACGTTACCCACTGCGGGAATAGGATATGAGATCTATAGTGATGCATCATATCGGGGATTGGGTTGCGTCTTGATGCAGCAGGGTAGAGTTATCGCCTACGCATCTAGACAACTCAAAACCCACGAGGTGAATTATCTTGTTCATGATCTGGAATTAGCGGCTGTGGTCTTTGCCTTGAAGATATGGCTACACTATTTGTACGGTGAAGCCTGTAAAATCTTCACCGACCACAAAAGCTTAAAGTACCTGATGAGTCAACGGGAGCTGAACATGCGCCAGAGACGGTGGATCGAGCTACTGAAGGATTACGATTGTACCTTCGAGTACCACCCAGGCAAGGCAAACTTCGTGGCCGACGCATTGAGCAGGAAAAGCATGGCACGGTTGGGGACCACCAACCTGATTCAGCTTCACGAATTGAGATCTACTAGAGCTCAGTTCGCGGTAGATGAGTTGGGGGCCCTACTAGCAAATTTTCACATACGCCCAACATTGATATCAGAAATCAAGGAAGCGCAATTACGGGACCCCAAACTGATGAAGTTAGCTAGAAGGCTCCAGAAGAGGAGTCGTGGCGACTATTCTTTATCTGCAGATGGAGCCGTTATGGTGGGTGCACGGATCTATGTGCCACGCAATGAGGTGGCCCTCAAGTTGCAAATCATGGAGGAAGCGCATAGTTCATCCTACGCGATGCACCCTGGAAGTACGAAGATGTACCGGAACATCAAGCAAAACTACGTCTGGAGGAACATGAAGAAAGAAATTGCTGACTTTGTAGCTAAGTGTTCGGTCTGTCAGCAAATCAAGGCGGAACACAAGAAGCCATCAGGGCTATTGGTGCCCTTAGAGATTCCTGAATGGAAGTGGGAAAGAATTGCGATGGATTTCGTGACTGGTCTACCTCGTACCAGTCAGGGCAAAGATGCGATTTGGGTTGTCATCGACAGGTTGACCAAGTCCGCCCATTTCATACCGATCAAGACTACATACTCGACAGATCGATTAGGACGGTTATACGTGGACCAGATCGTGAGATTGCATGGAGTGCCAGTGTCCATCGTATCTGATCGAGATCCGAAGTTTACATCGCATTTTTTGAAGAGTCTACACAAGGCCCTAGGGACGAAGCTGAATTTTAGCACGACATTTCATCCTCCAACAGATGGACAGTCAGAGAGGACGATACAAATACTTGAAGATTTACTTAGGGCATGTGTTATGGAATTTCCTGGAAGCTGGGAAGATAACTTGGGACTGTTGGAGTTTGCGTACAGCAATAGTTACCAAGCTAGTATTGGAATGCCACCGTACGAAGCCTTATACGGTAGAAGCTGCAGGTCTCCTTTATGCTGGGATGAAGAAGGAGAAAGACAACTACTTGGCCCTGAGTTAGTGCAACAGACCTCGGAACAGGTGAAGCTCATCAAGGAGAGATTGAGGAAAGCACAGGACAGACAACGGGGTTATGCTAATAACCGCCGACGAGACCTGGAGTTCGATGTTGGAGATAGAGTGTATCTGAAGGTGTCTCCCTGGAAGGGCGTGATGAGATTTCAGAAACGCGGGAAGCTGAGTCCGCGATATATCGGGCCTTACGAGATACTGGATCGAGTAGGCCCGGTCGCTTACCGACTTGCATTACCAGAGGAGTTATCGAGGATTCATGATGTCTTTCATGTGTCGGTCTTGCAGAAGTGTCTTTCCGATCCGAATCAAGTACTGAAGGGACCGACCGTAGAATTGGCGCCCGATCTGACATACGTAGAGGGGCCAATACGAGTTCTCGACAAGAAGGAGCAAATACTAAGAAACAAGAGTATACCACTGGTGAAAATACTATGGAGTCATCACCAAGTGGGGGAGGCCACTTGGGAGCGAGAAGACCAAATGAGGGCTCAATACCCTCATCTGTTTTAGTGGAGCCATGTACGAAATTTCGGGACGAAATTTTATAAGGGTGGGAGAAATGTAACGCCCTGAAAATTTCCATGATTTAAATAATTAATTTCTGGAGAAAACCATGGGATTAATTAACACATAAATTAGATTAATTAGTTTAACAAACTAAATTTAATAAAATCAGGAAATTATGAAACTAAAGTCCGAACTCACAACCAATTGGGCCGAGGAGGCCGTGTTGGGCCAGGCCAGATTGGACATGGAATAGTCAGGAGTTAGATTAATTAAATCAAAGATTAATTAAATATTAGGTAATCCAGATTAATTAAGTAGGAATATCGGACACAAGTTAGAGTCTCGATAAAGTAGATCTGGCCGAGTCAAAAGCCGAGATTCGCGGATCTGGGTCGGGAGAGAAAGACGACCCGTGATGTTACAGTCAGCCTGTGTCACGGGAGTCGTCTGACCCGGGATTCCCGGATCTGGGTCGGGAGAATTACTGATAGGATAATATTTTTCTTAAATAGTGATGGGACATAAAGTAAAAGATAATATATTATTAAATTCCTTTTAAAAGATAAAGTATTATAAATTATTTAAAGATAATACTTTTAAAAGATAAAGTAGTTAAAAGATAAATTTATTTTAATTAATCAAATATTATATAAAAAAAGAAATATAATAAAATAATAAAATAAATTAAAAAGAAAAAAAAAAAAAGAGAAACTAATCTCTGTCTTTAAAAAGACAGAGACGCGAGAGAGAGAGAGAAAAACGTCTCTCTCTCTCTCTTTCCCTTTTCATCTCTTCAGAACCGCCCCCTTCCCCCTTTTTTTGTTTTGAGCTCACCGCCGGCGACGCCATCAGCCCCAGCCGGCGCCCCCCCTGACCGCCAGCAGCTGAGCACCGGCCGTGCGCCTCCCCACGAGCGCAACTCCCGCGCGTGCCCATACCTCCCTGCCCGAACGACGGCGAGGCTCCATCGACGCGCGCGGCCAGTCGGAGCTCGACTCCGGCCATCTCCTCTCGTGCACGCACAGCCGGTTGTAGGGACTCATCTACGGCCTGCAGCTTACGCCGACGAACAGTCCCAGTTTTCAAGTAAATTCCTAAATTTGCCGATTGGGGAAAACCTTAAGTATGATGCATGACCTTAAGGGGAATTAGGGGCTGCTAATTGGAGATTAGAATGTGGATAGATGAATTTGCATGTTAATTCTTTAATTTGATGAATGGTTGTATAAATTTCGGAGCCCTAGAAATAGGGGAAACTCTGCCGAAATTTTCGTTGAACTAATGCCGGGCTGTCCCTTTCCGGGATAAATTCAGCCCTCGATGCTTCCCCAATCGGGGAGTATTTTATATCGTTAGAAAGGTCATCGAGAGACCTTCGTAACGAATACTTGATCGACCCGATCGGGCTTCTGGATCGGAAGTTATGAAGGGTCCAAGCGGACTATGCTAAACCTTTAGTGGAACAAATCCGTATTTTTCATTCTTTAGAAATACGAGGTTGTATTAAGAGAATTATACTTAAAATGTAGTTGATAAAACCTATCGTACTCTTTGAGCTTAAATAAGAATACAAGTTAAGGATACGGGTTCGTATTCCTGAATATCCGTATTTTGTTCTCTAGGACAAGGGAAGGGCAAGGGTCAAGTCACTGCTGCCGAAGAGCCCGACCAATCCTAGGGATCTACTATACTGAGGTGAGGGAACACAACTGTACATTTACCGTATTCTCTCATATTTTGTACGTATTGTCTTCTTGAGAATGCATGATATGAGTTGATTAATTTTTATAAATACTGTAAGTTTTCTAGCATGAAAGTAGAGATCATGTACAGTATTTTCAGAAAATTCATTTACGAACTACTATAAATTTTCAAGCATGAAAGTAGAGATTATATTACATAGACATGTTAGTGCACTACACCGTACTCACATACACGCGCTGCATGAGGTGGCTCTATGACAGAGCCAGAGAGTATGATACTAGGTAGGGAAGGGGTGATTTCTATAACTCTGTTTTTACTAGCCAAACTATCTGTTTTCAAACCATTCTGATTTCCCAGAAATAAAACCCCCTTTCCGTACTCTTCGAGTGCTTAGTATACGTATATATATTTATAGCTCACGGTCGTTGAGTTGGTCCGACCGGAGAGCTATCGAGTGTTGAGTTGGTCCACTCGTTTACACTCTGGTTCCGCTGTATGAAGGTAGGGGTGTAGAGTCACTAACATGTATGTTGATGAGGAATTGATTCCATGGCTTGTCACCTCCACGGTTGTTGAGTTGGTCCAACCGTGAAGGCTACTGGCTTTGAGTTGGTCAGCCAGAACATACGTGGAAATCACATCTTGTAGATTTGACATTAATAAGAATGATGACAAGGATTTGATGCCATAGGATGTCACCTCCATGGTTGTTGAGTTGGTCCAACCGTGGAGGCTACTGGCTTTGAGTTGGTCAGCCAGGACATATGTGGAAATCATTTCCCGACCTAACGATAAAAGATTTAATAAATATTTGAAAGTATGTCATATGACTTCACTAAATATTTCCATGAGATATATTATGATCAGCATGTTATTGTCTTTTCATGATTTAAATATCGTTATTTCTTGTGTTTCTCTTTCGATATTTCATTACTTGATATGGAAGACTTACAGGTGTGCGAACCTGACAGTAGTGTTGTACCTCACTGAGCTCCTGTAGCTCACCTTTTGTTGCTCTCTTTTGCAGGTAGTAAGTAGGGTCATGGCCCTGCTTAGAGTAAAGTTAGGTTGGATCCCCTTAGGTCGCTCACCACCGCCCAAGGCATCGTTATTTGATTTTATGATGTTTTATTTGGGGAGTCTGTGAACTCCCATCTAGACTTGTGTGAGGATTTAAAACATGTTGGGTTGTAATAATGTTGTACTCAAATTTATATTTCCTTAATGTTAGTTTGATTATGAGATAATTATGTTTTGATACAGCCTTAGGCCGGGGTTCACTCCCTGACCTGGCTGGTGTGACACCTGGGTCCTGGAAAGGATTAGGGTGTTCCCTTTAATTTAATCAATTGGGCCTAACAACCTTCACCAACCTGGTGGAACACAACCTATATCACATTAGCCAATTTAAACTTGACCCATTCGTCTAACCCAACCAATTAATCTAACAATGGGTTAAATTTAAATTGGTTAAATCTCTTGAACCAACTTAATTAGCTAGATTGAGTTATTGAACCTAACCATATAGGTCAAGCAACCAAATTCAACCCAATTAAACCTGGTCCAACCCAACTCTAAGTTAAAATAGTTGGACTCACCTTGTTGCTAATTGGTTGAAGCTAACCCTGAACCCAAACCTGAACCATCCTTAATTGATTCGACCAAACTTATTAATCAACTTATCAACTTAATCGATTATTTAATTAACCTTTTAAATCAATTAATCGGATCCAAGCTAGCCCAACTACATGGTGCTAGTCTACTTGATCAGGTTGACTGAGCCCAACTTAATCAAACCTAGCCAACTTAGTTGACCTAACCCAACATCTTACTTGATTAAACCCAATAAATTTTCAATCAAACCAACTAATTAATTAAATGATTAATTTACCTATACTTAATATTAACTAATTAAGTTTTGCATTTTGTCACACTAATTCATTAACCACTAACATGTGATTAATTGATTTAGTTAAATAATTAGCTTAATTATTTATTCATGTTAATAATGATATCAGTATTATTTATTATTATTATTATTATTTATTTATTGCCCTTTCTTCTTCTTTCGCTCCCCCCTCTCTCTCTCTCTCTCGGCCGATCACCACCGGGAGCTTCACCCACGAGAGCCGCAACCTCCGGACTCCTTCTGAAGGACACACCGGTCCACCGGCTCACGTCAAACTCCACTCGGGAAGGTGGCATGCTCACCACCTTTCTCTGGAGTCCCATCGTCCAGACCGGTTCCTCCTTCTCCGGTGAACTCGAAGCGAGGTAGAATGCATGCACCCCAGATCAACGGTTGAGATCGACTCTATCTCAACGGTTCGATCCACCGTATATGCCTCGCATCTAGGACTCTCTCAGATGGGCGCACCGTAATCCGCCACGTGGCCCCCCTGGATCATCTACGAATCCCTCGCGATCAGTCGCGATCTGGGTGAGCGTATCTCAACGCGCCACATGGCTTCAGTGATGCTCTTCTTTTGCTTCAAGATCAGTTCCACTCCATCAATCCTCTAATCACAACCATCCATTACCTCAATAAGGGTTTTCTCAGGGACAATTTCCCAGAGCCCTTAATCCTTATTAATTTACAAATAAGTCCTTTCTCTGAGAGAGAGGTCAATTCATCTTAGGTCCCCAATATTTTTGAAATTACATTAAGTTCCTTTTGACCCTCCATTAACCCTAATAAGGGTTTTAATCCTTTTAACCCTTATTTTCCCTTCTTAATTCAATCATTAAATACGTAGGGAACCTTCCTTTTAGTTGACTAAATCAAGAAAAAAAAATTTACTCCATAAAATCCTTGGATTTTACAGGTGTATATGCAATTTCCTTGAGGAAAGTATATCTCACGGTGTTCATTAGTATGTCTCATGGAAAACATTAACTATGTCCAATCCTTGAACATATTTTACATTTATGAGAATGATTTCATCATCTCCAATTTTTTTGTTTGGTTGACAGTTGTCCCCCCATGTTTTATGCAGCTTACCACATTAATTTCATATGTTTTATATTTTCCCCCTTCCAAATATTCATGGTATTCATAACGAAATTATGATCAGTATTTATGCTTATGTTTTTATAGGCCCGAATCTTCGGAAAAATGGCAGACAAAGATATACACCAGCATTATCAAAGTTCATAATCATATATTTCCACATAGCAACATTAACTTTGTTAACTGAAATTTTCTTATCTTTTTTTTTTGCTGGCCTTCTCCATCCTCTTAACGTGCAGAATTGATTTCCTCTCATGCAAGCAACAACAGATAGATGAATGCCCTATTTCTTTCAAATGGTTCCGGCAACCTCTTTACGTTTTCACAGCTGCAGTAGCAATTAAATTCGATCTTCTGACATTTTTCTTCCAGTTTAATAGCATCTTTATCATCTTCTCAGGTTTCATTTTACAGATTTATGGAGTTGTTTTTATTGCAATGTGACCAAATATTTTACTTGGTGAAAGCCTATCAACTAAGTTGTATTCATTGCCAAGTTTAACAGTCGCCATTATTGATGGATCCATACCGACAGGTCCGTTGATTGTAATATCACAACTTGAGGCATTTGGACATTTGAAACCAATTTTACTAATGTGAGCTTCATCAAATTTCACTCTGACAGAAATATTGGTTACATTTGTATAGGTTGTTTCACTAGTAATCATTGCAGTAGGCGATATGATATCAACATGCTTATAATAAGAAGATGAACTCCTTCCCCCACTGGAGGTTGAAACATTGATGAGGAACTCATGGCCATGATTAATAGTTAAATTCTTGAGCACTATTTCATCACTATTGTAAGACTTTAAGGGATACTCATCAAGCTTGTAGTAAATTGAACATAAAAAAAAAAACTTGCAAAGCTTATGCCCATGCCCATGCCCACTGATCTCTAGTCCAATATAAGGCATTAGTAAAAGGGGTAGATATAATAACTATGAGATAGATTCTCCATGGGCAGATACAATATAGAGCATGCCATCTCAAAAAAATAAAATAAAATAAAATAAAATCATCACATCATAGTCCCCATGAGATCTCTCCATGAATATTATGCAAATTGATAATATTGATCCACTTGCAATATTAGCATTGTTGAGTGTATCTTATACATCATGCAATCACACTTAATTATGATTGAGGCATTTTATCAAACATGTTATGTGCATAATAATTTCACCAAGTAATCTTTGTCGTTGAAAGTTTCTTCTCTCCCTTTTACAAAGATAGGCCACAAAATTTGAATTTTTCTTGGTTTCTTATACAACTGTTAAATAAATGCCATCTTCTTTGAATTGTATTTTGCTTTAGGCTTCCAACAGCAGGTTGTAACAACCTTCTATTCCTCTTCTAGCATCGGTCTTCGCAACTATGGATTACTATCAACATCTTCATTTAGGATGGGTTCATGTTCCAGCCCACAATTCAATCCTTCGTGTAGACTTCTATTCAGGTAAATAATTTTCTTTGAATTTCTCACATTCTGCTACATCTTCTATCAATGGTTTTCTTATTGCAGGGAATTGGATTTAGATCCTAATATTCAACTCCAGATTATACATTGCAGGCACATATTTGCAAAGCAGCAACAAGCGCCAAACACCATCAATCTCCAAGATTCTACTTTGACCTGATCTTAGAATTTGCTTGAACATTGGTTGCAAAATGAATTGGTTGATATGTTTATATAACTTGGTTTACCTGGCCAAGCCTTCTTCTTTGCCTTATTCATACTTTATTTCCTACTTCTTGACAATGGTAACCTTAAGCTTCTCGAGTTTATCTTCAACAAGGCCTTCGTGAAGGACGCTGAGACTGATCTTGTATAAGTATTTCTCCAACTCATCGGTGACCTCAAACTTCCTACAGGCTAGGTGCCATCGCAGATCCATGATAAAGATATCTCTAGCAAGGTCTTCTTCTTCTGTTTCTTTCTCCAGAAGCGGTGGTTACTCCATCAACAATCAACCCCACAAGGGTGGCTCAGCAGTGGCATGGGTGGCTTGGTGATGATAGCCCTACAAGGGAGCCGAAGGCTTGATCAATGGCGAGAGGCAACGGCCTCCACAAGGGAGCTGGAGTTTGGTCAGCGATGGGTCGGAGACGATGGCATCCACAAGGGAGCCGGAGTTTGGTGGCGACGGGCCGGAGACGACGGCGTCCATAAGGGAGCTGGAGTTTGGTGGCAACGGGCCAGAGACGACGGCGTTCACAAGGGAGCCGGATTTGGTGTTCGCTAGTGGCGACGGCCTCCACAAGGGAGCCAGAGGCGATAGCTGGCGGCAACGAGACGGTGATGATGAAGAGGAAAATGGGAGAGGGTATCTTTGTGCTGGATGTTCTTATTTTTTTCCCATCCTCTGATTTCTCCTCTCGCTTTTATAAAAGAATTAAGATTTGATTTAAATCCCCCAGAGATCCCAACCCACCTGTCGTTTTCAACCATCATGAGGATAAGATTTTGATTTGAATTTATCCCCTCCTTTTTTTTAATTAGATAGTGATTTGATTTGATTTTTTTGTTTTATATATATCTTTTATTTTTTTTATTTCCTTCTCATCCTTTCATTGATCCGAGAATTCCTTTCCATAAAATCAGAACTCCTCTAACCAAATCGGGAATAGATAGAATCAAATTTAAAATTTGGTTATTTTATTACTTTGCTTAGCCTCGGGATTCATATTCTTTGTATAGCCTTGGATACGCATCTTGGGATTTGAAAATTTATTTTGTTTCATTATTTATTACTTTTTATGCTTCAAGATATGTATTCCAGTGTTATCCTGAAATTTGAACTTGCCTCGAGATTTGTATTTTCAGGCTATATTTTATTTAGATCACCTCGAAATATGTTTTTAAGTTATCTTGGAATTTTAGATCACCTCGGGATCTATCATTGGGCTATTTTGGAACTTGAGATTGCCTTAAGATATGTGTTCTCGAGTTATTTTAGAATTTTTAGATTACCTCGAAATATGTACTCTCGAGCTATCCTGGAATTTATGTCTTTGACCCGCCTCGGATTTGTACCCTTGGACCGCCCCTGGATATGATCCAATTAAAATATTTTGATTTCAGGATATTTCAAGATTTAAACTTTAAAGGGAAATTTGGTTATATACCCCTCAAAAGTTTTATAATCATTGACCCCCTTTAGGATGTGGCTTTTATGTTTTATTTTTTTATTTTTTATTTATTTTTATTTATTGTTATTTTTTTATATAAACAAATGCCCCCTTCATACTTCTCTCACAAAATTTATTTGAGAGAGAGAAGTATGAACATACAAAATCTTTTATCTTTATGGCCAAGCCTTTTTTGGAGACCTGAGGTCTTTGTTTATCTTTTTTTTCATCATTATTTTTTAGGGAAAATTATGAAAAAAAACCTTGTGGTTTCACGGATTTGAAAACTGGTGACAAAAGTATTTTTTTTCCGATTTTATTACATGTGGTTCCCCCGCTAACAAAAACAGGCAAAACCGTCAACGACGACAAATTCTCTTTACGAGGCAGGGGTAAAATCGGTATTTTAGCTGACGTGGCTCCACGTAGATTAAAAAAAAAATCTCTCTTCCAGCCTTGTTAAACTCGTTCGGTCTCCCCTTTCCTGTTCAACCCTAATTTCCCAAAATTCATCTCCTCTTAATTACCCCATTCTTCTTCCTCTGGGTCCCTACCATGGAGATTCCCATTCTTCTTCTTCCTCCCGAACCCTAATTTCCCAAACCCTAATCTTCTCTTCGTTCTTTTTATACTTTACAGTGCTTCCCCCTGAACGTCGCCATCTTGAGCATCAGCAGCAGCACAGCAATGCTCATTAGAGTCGGGGGTCCATTCTTGGTGAGCCCTTTACATCACCGTCGGTTTTCAGTGCTTCACAAGATCTAAACATTTCACCAAGGTTTCAAGGTGTGAGATTTTTGACCAATTTCATGAAAACATGTGTTTAATTGTATGGTGGACATGGCGACGGCTCAAAGACAAAGTAGTTTGGTTGTGCATGGTCCTTTCATGGATATAGATGTGTGTAATTTTACTTCCTATTGTATCTTGATGCTGTAAAAATGGTTAATCCTGGAAATGTGTTTTGTTTCATCAATTCAAGTGTATCATCAATTGTATCAATTTAATCGTGTCATTGAATTGTTTAATCAATTCAATTGTATCAGTTCAATTGTAGCAATCAGTGTTTCAATGCTCTATTTCAGTGCTTTCAACAATAGACAATGCTTGTGAAAACTACATAATGTGCAACATCCAAAGAATTCTCAGATAATTTTCCCAAAATAGAGTTATTTAAGTTAGCTACGCAGAGCATCACAAAGCATTCACAGATAGCGCATAGTATTGGAGAAGTGCTCTATAGACAATCACCTTTGGCACTTTATGTACAAAATTATTTATTTAATAAAAGGCTTCTTCATTATTTAGATGTTCATTACTATGAATATGATATGAGATCTTAAATCTAATTAATGAAGTCCATGATACAACGCATAACATGAAGGAAATTATGATAGAGATCATAATGTGGGATTCCTATCATGTGTAATTATGTACGTATCTAAATATCCCTAGTCGAAGGATCAATGAGACGGGACATCATTGATCCATCAAGACTGGCACATGTTATGCTCCTTGATCCGATCAAACAGTTGTTCTCCCAAGCTGTAAGCATGAAGATGTTTTGAGTGAGCATGTGGATGCTTGCTAAGGGTAGCAAGTTCATTGGATGACCTACCATAAGTCTTCACATAGTTATCCTATTAAAATGTCAGTGAAGATCACATTGTAGCAATGGTGTAAATATCCTTAGACTTGAGGTACACAAGTTATCTTGGATATGGATCTGTGCTTTGACGCCATTCCTATGTTTCCCTTTAGGGGTTACTTATAGGGTGGTGATTGGGTACAACTTTAAAGTATTCGAAGGTATTTGGGTAGCCAATAGAGGATTTACCACTCCTGATAGAAGGAGAGTATACCCATGGTCACTTGTCGGGTCATTTCTCAGTAATCTCTGGCCAGAGTAACTTGTCATGGAGATGGTCTTCAATGACATAAGTTTTGAGTAATGGATCCCATAGGACGAGGAACTAAATCTTGGGTTAGGTGTGACATAGCCAGTCTAGAGGGAGTTGACACATAGGCCATACTTCTAACCAAGTTGGTATAAGATGGTAAAGGACAAATTGCACACTAACATTGGCTGCTGAAAGGTTCCAAGCCAGATCACCTGACTTTCAGTCAATTGGGGGTCATGATGTATTTCTAGATGCCACTCATGATCCATTTGTAATCAATGGTTGATTATGAATGGCCAACATAACCGAGAACCTAATGGGTCACACGCATAGAAGATATCAATGTGGTATAAAACGGGTTTTTAGGAATAGATCCTCAAACGAGAGAATTAAAGGGAAGAAAAAGATTGTAAGTCAAATTTGATTATAAGACAAATTTGATTATATGTCGAATTTGATTATAAGTCAAATTTGCATGGAAGTCGAATTTGATTATATGTCAAATTTGATTAGATTGTGAGACAAATTTGATTTGGGCTTCAATCAAAGTCCCAATCAGAAACAAACCCTAATCTAATTAGGGAGGCCTATAAATATGTGATACTCTAGGCCATAAAGATACACAACTTCTTAGTAATTGATAGAGATCAATAGCCTTTTATCTTCTCTCCCAAATCCTCTCAAGAACTTCAATCATAGCTAGCACCTTGCGTGGAAGATCACCACGTCGCCTTTGAGGTTGCTTTTGTGGATCTTCGCGTAGATCACCGTTAGAGGCACTCCGTCTACAGACTGTTGTGGTTGACGCAACGTCTTCTCCGACTTAGAGAAAGGAATTCAGTATAGATTTCAAAAGGTACATGCCCTTCAACTTTACTTGCTTGTGTTTTGATAAACATAAGGAGATCCGTTTGGGCTAGGGTTTAGAAAATTTTAATTTTTTCGTTGTGCTATGTATATGATACATATACTTTTGATTTTCTACTAAACCTTACACAAAGAGCATCCACATAGCATCTTAAAGCATTCATAGATAGCTGTACAGAGCATTCACAGAGCATCACAAAGCATTCACAGATAGCTGCACAGAGCATTCACAGAAAATTCAGATAAACATGGATAATGTGCAACATCACAAAGTATTCACAGAGCAATTATAAACACTGACATAAAATGTAACGCATGCCCCGAAATAAATAAAGATTTTTATTTATTAAATCTTTAATGGAAAAAATTTAAGATTTTGTAGTTATGAAATTCGAGGAATTTGTTAAGTGTTAATTAATGGAAATTAATTAACGGTAATTAATTCGGGTTCATTAATTATTGGAGGAAACAGACAAAAGTTATAGTCCCGGGAAAAGTGGATCTGGTCGGGGACAGCGACGACCCCGTGATGCCACAGTGGACCCGTGACTAAAGGAATTGACTAAAGGCCGAGATTCGCGGACCTAGGTCGGGCACAAGGAACGAGAGAATTATAGCGGTGGACCTCGCCGGAAAATAAATCCATTCACCTGTGAATGAACAGTAAAATCGTGATGCTACAGTAATCGCGTGAGGCAACAATAATCATATGGTGCTACAGTGAAAAGAAAATATAATATTTAATTATTTTAAATGTTATATTGAGGATGAAATGACAGAGAGAGAAAACTTTATTTCTCTCAAATCCCTTTCTCTCGATCCCTCTCTCTCCCGATCTCACCGATCAGCAGACCTACTCGCGCCCTTACCCATGCCGATCGCCCGGTGCACCATCGGCCACCCGCATCACGGCTGCGGTAGCCCGGCCGCGCCCGCCACCCTTGCCGCGTAGCTCCGCCCTCGCGCCCCTCGCCTTGGCCGCGCCCGCCGCCCCTCGCCCCTCCTGCAGCAAGACGGCGCCGGCACCATGCACGTCGCCCACCCCGCGTCGCCGGCGTACTGCGCCCGGCGGATCTGCCACCGCGGCCCGGTCTCCTGCAACCTTTCGCGGCGATCCACATCGGGGGCGCCTTCATCCGGCAAGCTGCGGCCGTCTGCCAGCGGGCATCCCTCTGCGACGGTGAACCCTAAACCTTGATTGGGGGTTAATTAAACTAATTGTATGTTAAGTGGATAAATGGAATTGGATAAATTGAATGTTAAATTGATGAATCCATGTGTAATGGATCGTATGTGTGAATTGTTGTATAATTTCGGTAGCCATAAAGCGAGGGAGGTCTTTGTCCGATTTCCGCTCGAAATCGATTGGCTGCTGCCCTTGAGTCTGATTCGGGATAGCAATATTACCCCGATCGGCACAATTAGTATGCCATAAGATAGGGGGAGAAGAGGACTTTCTAATGAGAGCTAAATCGGGGAAATCCGACTTGCGGATTTAAAGTTTTTGGCAGTTCTCGGTGACTGCGTGCTAGAGTGATAATACGGAATTTTGCAGGGAACTTGTATGCCCACTTTAACCATTTGATTAAGCATGATAGTGAGTATCAAGTATCATTAACTAGGTTGTGTTCTATTTACTAGATCCTGATCCGGACGCGTGAGACGCGACGAGGATTAGAGGATTCCTCTCCAGATCAGGTAGGATCTCGTACCCGTGCTTTGTGAGTATTGCTTTCTCCTACCTTGCTTTTGTTGTTGACACTCTTATTCCCTTGAGAGGTTCCCAACACATATTCGAGGCGGACATCGGATATGTGTCGGTTTTATATCTCAAGGGATAGTTGCTTTCTACATTTCTTATACAAGTATTGCTTTCTCCTACCTTGCTTTTATTATTGGCACTCTTATTCCCTTGAGAGGTTCCCAACATATATTCGAGCCGGACATCGGATATGTGTCGGTTTTATATTTCAAGGGATCGTTGCTTTCTATATTTTTATACATATTTGAGTTGAGTTTTACTCCTTAAATATGTTTGGCTTCTGATCTCGAGGGATCATTATTTTCGTATGTATATTCATGTGGTTTGCCTTGGATGTACATATGTGTGTATACCTGTTACTAGATATTTGGTACTGTCAATCTCTTACGTACATGCATGATACATCGGACGGAGGCTCAGTCAGAGAGTGATATTTTCTGGCCATGTATACATGATTATAGCGCTATCCGGCTTAGGCCGAAGACGATACCGAGGGTATCCTAGTATCATATATGCCAGGAGATTGAGTACATCCGTGGATTTATCCACATCTTAGATGCAGACAGCTTGCTAGTGAATGTTGTTTCACTTGCATATTTGTTTATTGCCTCTCTTACTCCTTGTTTATGGCGTTTGCCACTTTTATTGCTTTATGAGGTCCTACTGAGCCCTCTTCTTTGGCTCATGCACTTGATTGTGTTTCTCAGGTTCAGACGAGGAGTAGGGACGAGCCTAGGCAGGGGTTTCACTGAGTAGTCGTCTCGGAGCTTGTTGTATCTTGAGGTCTGCGTACTTCCTTTATTCAGTGTGTGAGACTTGTATTTCTTTCGTTGTTATGGATTTCTAGGGGTGACATGGACTAGATCCTAGTCTGGGGTTGTGAAAGCCCGGTATTTGTACTTTTATTCAGTACTTGTACGGAGTTGTGTAAACTCCTTTTTATTTATGGAAATTCCGCTGTTGTTATCTCTGAATAATTTGTCTGAGTCTCACGAGGCCTTGTGCACGAATAAGGGTCAGTCCCTGTTTGGAGTGCAGTACGGTTGGTCCACGCGATGCGGGCGAGGAGTGCAGGGCGTGACATAAAAACTGCAGAAGAAGCATTATCAGATTTAATTGTATGGAGTACAATATTAAGTTAAGGAGATTACATACAAACATAGTCTTCCATAGTAAGTTACATCATAAAATACCAAACAAAATAACCCCTAAAGAAGAACTAGGTTGCTTTGGGGAATTCCTGGTAGGATGATCCACCCCCTTGTGTCCTTACAGGTTCAATGTCTCTCCTTTGTGCACTTAAGAAAGTAGATGCTTACCAAGTTGTTGTCCTGCTTGGTATTGATGTAGCACCCCCATGTGGTTGCAAATAGAGGAAAACAAAGAGGATAACAAAGTTGGTTAACTGCAAGTGTGCATGTGTAAGCTAAGCCATATCTATAAAAACTCAGAGAATATGATGTAAAATAGAGGGAAAAAATTGGTTAAAGCATACGTGTCTTAGTCCATGGTGTTCATTGACATTTCTTTCTTTTGAAGTAGCTTGTGCAGTTGAAGTAGGGCTTGCTTGCGAGTTTTGTACATTTGGTGTGTTTGAATTCTTCCTTGGTCTCCCTTTTTTTTTCTGTGGACCCTACAATCCATCATAATGCATAGTTTGAATTTCATACCAATGAAGGAAAAAAAAATTGCAAAGTAACAATTTGAAGTGTACATACCTTGCTTGGGACATTTGTTCCACTTGCCTTAGCTTTTTCAATAAGAATTTTTCTTTGCTATGTTGTTTCTCCACGGACAGATGCCTTGCATCCTCGCACATTATGTCCAATTTGTTGACAATTACCACAAATCACATTCCCACCTAATCAAGAAACCTTGTAAGGGTTTTTTGGTTCATCCGGTTTCCTCTTCCTAACCCTCTCAGGCCTTCCTGAGGGTTTCCTCACAATCCATGGATTAATATCAGGCAGGTCTGTTCTTGCCCATCCATCTTGGCTAGGAACAGGTTTGATTGAATGATTGTGTATTTTACCTTTGTGAAGTATTGATGCACATACTGCTCTGGTTGCTCTCTGATGCTATGCATTGCAGCTATGGTATGCTTTCATAGAACCCCTGTAAGCTCCCACATCCTGCAAGTACAGGTACGGTTAGGCAAATTGACAACTGTTGTTGTGTCATACAGATCAACCTCATACATCCCCTGACCAGCAGCTGTACAAAAACAGTTTCTACTTTGAATCTTAAGCTTCTCCAATAGGTCTTGCACATTAGGGCAGATATCACCACTATACTTCTGCATACCAGTTACCTTGACATGAAATCTGTGCATTATTTGCTTTCTAATACACTCAAACATTCTCAGAATTAGCAAACTCCTTGCTTTCCTGATGTATGCATTAAATGATTCACATATGTTGTTCTGAAGGGCATCACATTTGGTATGTGGTGAAAAATAGCACCTAGCCCAGTTATGAGGATCATGTTGCATGGCCCAAGTGTATGCATTGGCATCAAACTCTTTTAACTTTGCCATATGCCTCTCAAATAGAGCCTTAGTCCCAACAAAAGCTGCTGCCCAAAGTAATCTCTTATACTCAAGTCCTTTGAATTTAAGTTTGTAATTCTCATACACGTGCTTACCACAAAATCTTTGCTCTACATTAGGCATTAGTTCTTTGAAGGCTTGTAACAATCCCTGAAAATTAAATAAAGAAGTTTAAGAAATATTTAAGTAGGTTAACAAATGAACCTAGCAGCTAAATACTTGTAGTACATAAGAAATGAACATAACCTTTTGTTGATCAGACATGAACACCCATCTAGTCTCCTTTGGTATTCCAAAATTTTCACATAGAACATTAAGGAACCATGTCCATGACTCCTTACATTCAGAATCAACACAGGCAATTGGAACAGGGAACGTGTTCTCATTCCCATCCCTAGCTATTGCACACAACAAATGCCCTCCCATTGAAGTCTTCAGGAAGCAACCATCAAAGCTTATCAAAGGCCTTAATCCTAATAAATAACACTGCTTCTGAGCTCCAAGCCTCATATACATGAATTGGAAGACAACAATTTCCCTTGGTATGCTTCTAATTTCTTAGTTGCTACTAATTCCCCTTCATCCCATGTATTTACAACTTATAGAGAAGTTTTAATTCTCACCATACTTCCAGGATTTGTTCTCCTAATAGTTTCTGCAAAGTCAGAAAGCCTTGTATACTAGGCTGCCACATCTCCTGATATGATAGCATTGGCCCTTGCCCTAGCCCTATAACATTTTGCTATATGGACATCAACACCACATTCTCTACTTACCCTTTTTTGCATTGTTGACACATCCCAATTAGGGTCATCCCTTACATCTTCAAGGAACCTGGCAGCTAAATACTTGCTACTAACCAAACATCGCAGGTTCCTCTTGGGGCAATTATGTTCTAGTCTAAATGTCTTGATTTGGAACGAAGGGGTATCCCTGTACCTTGAAGCATGAATTTTGAATCAACATCTATCCTCACAAACAGTAGTGATCTTTGTTGTGGTGTTCTTTGTTAATTTGTAAGAACACCCTCTTGAAATTGCTCTTACTCTCAGGGCATCTCTAAAGCAAACATGGGTACGAAATCTCATACCTACTTCTAGATGTGGATTTTTTATGTCACCATCTTTATCAATGTCAACATATGCATTTCTCCTATCATCATCAGAACCCTGCAGACTATGAAAATCATCTTCATGCACTGCAAGTTCTTTAAACTCAACCATATAATCAGGTTCATTAAACTCTCTAGGTTCTGCACCCTCATTTGGGAAAGGATTGTATCCATGATCAGCCCTGTTATCAAATTGCTCAGTAATATTGGGGGCAAAATTTCTTCTATCAGTCCTGTTATTAGTTTGCTCAGGAACATTGGGGGCAAAATTTCTTCCATCACCCCTGGTATTAGGTTCCTCAGGATCAATTGAGACAAAATTTCTTCTATCAGCCCTGTTACTAGGTTCCTCAAGATCATTTGAGACAGACAAAATTTCTTCTATCAGCCCTATTACTAAGTTCCTCAAGATCAATTGAGACAAAATTTCTTCTATTAACCCTATTACTAGGTTCCTCAAGATCAATTGAGTCAAAATTTTCCCTCTTACTAGGTACTGCAGGATAACCACTTACAGAATTTCTTCTATTGGCAGACCTCACATTGTTGAACATATCATCAAACCTCCAACGGTCGAGGCTTATGTCTGAATCACTGGAACTTTCTGTATCTATTGAATCTCCAGATAGCTCGTATCCATCCCGTGATACGTCTTTTATTGTTGTCTCGAGATTTGTGGCTTCTTTGATATATGTATTTCATCAACTACCTCGAGATGTATTCTCTATTGTCCTCGAGAGTTGTGGTTGTTTCAGTATTTGTATTTCATCAGCTACCTCGAGATGTGTGCACCATTGCCCTCTCAAGAGTTGTGGATGTTTTGTGATGTGTGCATCGCTGCCTTGGGATGCACACCTTAACACGAGATGTGTGCACCATTGCCCTCTCAAGATTTGTATGATTTGCATTTTATAAGTCACCTCGATATGCAAGTTCCATCACCTCCTTGAGGTTTTTGGTTGTTTCATGATGTGTTCTTAACTGCCTCAAGATGCACACTTCTTTGTTGGATTTGAGGATGTTGTTGTTTCGAGATACAAACTCCTGTCACCACTTTCCGCATTCCAACAGTTGATGCCGGATGAGATGCCTTTCTTTCTCTAAGGTCTGATATAGAATTTTGTTTTCCCAGTGTTGGATGGCGAACTTCTAGCACTCAACTTTGGATAGGTAACTAGCTTTGCCTCGTAGTAAAGGAGGGGATCTTATCTCTATCTCTAACCACTATCTAGCTATCAAATTTTTTGGGTGATAAATCCACCGCATTGTTGCTCAGATTTCTCTATTTCATGACATAATTTACCACCCTTTCATCTTCATTTTGTTGAGAGGCGGTAATGTCATATAATATAATTTTGTCATTTATGCTCCCACATTATATCAGGAATGCATCTTTTATATATTACCACACCCGAAATGACTTGAATTGCATATTAATGACACGCTTGAGGTTTTACACTTATGTATTTACAAGATATCATGAGGTGAGCCAAGTGTCAATCTGCATCATACCCCTCGAGAAAAGGCAGTATTTTCATTTTTATCAATTTTTATTTTCAATTCAACAACGACCATCTGTGTGTCGCTTGCCGGATCATTGTTGTCAACAGCTTAAAGATGAGGCACTTGAGATTCCTCTTTGTTCCACTGGCTTGAACTTTTGTTTATGCCGAGGAACGGGGTTATTCATCCTCTGTATGCCTTCAAGTTGATATACCATTAAGCCAACCAATTGTTGTTGTATTTGCATATTGTATGTTTTCATTTGTTGAAACTGCCTTAAAGACGATTTTGGTTCGATGGAAAATGGGTTCATTTTCACCATCATTCTTGTAAGAAACATTTTGCTGTTAAAGGTCAACGCCCGTTTTTTGCCCCCTGTGTGGCATGTAGCTTAATCCTTCTTCTCTTATGCCCTTTTAGGATTCTATGATCTCGTGAATGGTGCGTGTGATGGGCCTCCTCGACCCTCAATGGCCATCCAGATGATATGAACCTATGCATCCATTTTTTTGATGAAAATGCTTTAAGGAGGATTTTGGGTTTCACTATCCTTCCTTTTAGGAACATTTTATTGTTGAAGGTCAACTCCTATTCCTTGCCCCCTGTCTAGCACATGACTTGATCCTTCTTCTTTTATGTCCTTTTAGGACTCCATTACACTTTATGTGGCATCGTGTGAATGGCGTGTATGATGAGCCTCTTCAGGCCTCAATGACCATCTAGATTATATGTATTTCTAATTTCCCTTTTGGTATTTTGACTTTTGACTTTTGATAGAATTGACTCAGCATCATCTTATCGATTGCAACTTCCTCAATGTCGGGTGGGCTCTTTTATGGAGAAGCCTCTGTTATGGTGACATTTTTGAGACCTACTGCCTTTATATTCATCGGGTTGAATCATAACTCTGCAGCAGTTGAGTTCATTCTCGCCAACCTAAGGGGTTTGAGAGACAAAGTGTAGGTTATGATTTGGAAGCTTCATCCCTTAGTAGGTGCACCCTAGATAATATTTCTTTTTTTTCTTTTCTTTTTCTTTCCTTTTTTTTTCTTTTTCTTTAATTCTCTACTTTTCTTTTCCTTTTTTCTTGTCTTTTTTTTATTTTTTATTTTTTGATTTTGTTTTTGTTTTTGTTTTTTTGTTTTTTTTTTGTTTTTTTTTTTGGGTTAAAGTCATTTTTGGTCCATGAAAACAGGACCAATGTTCATTTCTATCCCAAAATTCAAAATTTGTTCAATATGGTCCCTATGTATTGCATATTTTGACATTTTGGGTCCCTATATATTTCGTATTTTGGCATTTTTGGTCCCTATTGCTGACGTGGCGATCATGCGGAATACCAATGAAATGCATATAATCTTTTTATTATTATGTTTAGGTCATTATTTTGCTGATGTGGAGTGATAAGTGTCAATATATGTTGATGTGGACCGTATTGAACAAATTTTAAATTTTTGGGATGAAAATGAATATTGGCCCTGTTTTGAGGGACCAAAAATGGCTTTAACCCTTTTTTTTTTTTTGCAAGCCTTTAGGAGGTTTGAAAATTCCCTTTTGTCAAACCTTTTGAAGATGCGCTCATTGTCTTCTTCTGTAGAAACTACTATCTCATGCTGGGCTGGGGTAACCTCTAGAAAATGAAAGTTCGTGATTCTTTACCATTGGATCTTCATTTCAGACAAAGAAAGAAAAAATCATATTAAGTCAACTTCCCATGGATGGAAGGTGTAAGACTATCAAGACCTCTATGATGCCGAATTTCCAATTGCATGAGAGATCTTGTATGTAGTTGTCCCCTTGCAAAGTTCATAAACCTCTACTTGTACTTTTGCCTCAAAGATGGGAAATGGAATGAGTCCCCACCGGGCGTGCTAGAATTTGTGGGATCGAAAATGCTCGCCTGGCATCGTGTCTGTGAAGAGACACCAGGCGAAACATCGAATCACAAAATCATATTTTTTAGGTTTGTGGGTTCTTCCATTCCTAATAGAGGCAAGCCTCTATTATTAATTACCCCGAATAAGATTGCGGGAACCTCCGTTTAAGGGCAAAAGTACAAGTAAAGGAAATGAGTAAATATTATTTTATTTATTTGAAGGCCAGCAAAAGTACGTGGCATTTTGGATTTTATCAACCACCTCGACGTGAGTAGTTATTTTGGATTTGGACGTATCAAGATACATGCTTATTATCACTTTGAGATTTGTTTTCACTTGTTTACTTATTTATGTCATCAAAAATTACATATTTTTGTAAGGGTCTATATGCAATTTCCTTGAGGAAAGTATATCTCACGGTGTTCATTAGTATGTCTTATGGAAAACATTAACTTTGTCCAATCCTTGAATATATTTGACATTTATGAGAACGACATCATCATCTCCAATTATTTTGTTTGGTTGACCAATGTCCCCCCATATTTTATACAGCTTTCCACATTTCATATGTTTTATATTTTTCCCCTTCCAAATATTCATGGTATTCATAATGAAATTATGATTAGTATTTATGCTTTTGTTTTTACAGGCCCGAATCTTGGGAAAGAAGGCATACAAAGATATACACCAGCATTATCAAAGTTCATAATCATATATTTCCACATAGCAACATTAACTTTGTTAACTGAAATTTTCTTATCTTTTTTTTTTTGCTGGCCTTCTCCATCCTCTTAACGTGCAGAATTGATTTCCTCTCATGCAAGCAACAACAGACAGATGAATGCCCTATTTCTTTCAAATGGTTCCGGCAACCTCTTTACGTTTTCACAGCTGCAGTAGCAATTAAATTCGATCTTCTGACATTTTTCTTCCAGTTTAATAGCATCTTTATCATTTTCTCAGGTTTCATTTTACAGATTTCTGGAGTCGTTTTTATTGCAATATGCCCAAATATTTTACTTGGTGAAAGCCTATCAACTAAGTTGTATTCATTACCAAGTTTAATAGTCGCTATTGTTGATGGGTCCATACCGGCAGGTCCGTTGATTGTAATATCACAACTTGAGGCATTTGGACATTTGAAACCAATTTTACTAATATGAGCTTCATCAAATTTCACTCTGACAGAAATATTGGTCACATTTGTATAGGTTGTTTCACTAGTAATCATTGCAGTAGGCGATATGATATCAACATGCTTATAATAAGAAGATGAACTCCTTCCCCCACTGGTGGTTGAAACAATGATGAGGAACTCATGGCCATGATTAATAGTTAAATTCTGGAGTACTATTTCATCACTATTGTAAGACTTTAAGGGATACTCATCAAGCTTGTAGTAAAATGAACATAAAAAAAAAACTTGCAAAGCTTTTGTCCATGACCATGCCCACTGGTCTCTATTCCAATAAAAGGCATCAAAATCCAGTAAGAGGGGTAGATATAATCACTATGAGATAGATTCTCCAGGGGCAAATACGATATAGAGCATGCCATCTCTAAAAAAAAAAAAAAACAACAAATCATCACATCATTGTCCCCATGAGATCTCTCCATGAATATAATGCAAATTGATAATATTGATCAACTACAATATTAGCATTGCTGAGTGTATCTCATACATTATGCAATCACACTTAATTATGATTAAGGCATTTTATCAAACATGTTATGTGCACAATAATTTCACCAAGTAATCTTTGGCGTTGAAAGTTTCTTCTCTCCCTTTTACAAAGATAGGTCACAAAATTTGAATTTATCTTGGTTTTTTATACAACTGTTAAATAAATGCCATCTTCTTTGAATTGTATTTGGCTTCGGGCTTCCAATAGCAGGTTGCAGCAACCTTCTATTCCTCTTCTAGTATCGGTCTTCGCAGCTGTGGATTACTATCAACATCTTCATTTAGGATGGGTTCATGTTCCAGTCCACAATTCAATCCTTCATGTAGACTTCTATTCAGGTAAATACTTTTCTTTGAATTTCTCACATTCAGCTACATCTTCTATCAATGGTTTTCTTATTGCAGGGAATTGGATTTAGATCCTAATATTCAACTCCAGATTATACATTGCAGGCACATATTTGCAAAGCAGCAACAAGCGCCAAACACCATCAATCTCCAAGATTCTCCTTTGACCTGATCTTAGAATTTGCTTGAACATTGGTTGCAAAATGAATTGGTTGATATGTTTATATAACTTGGTTTACCTGGCCGAGCCTTCTTCTTTGCCTTATTCATACTTTATTTCCTTCTTCTTGACAATGGTAACCTTAAGCTTCTCCAGTTTATCTTCAACAAGGCCTTCGTGAAGGACGCTGAGACTGATCTTGTATAAGTATTTCTCCAACTCATCGGTGACCTCAAACTTCCTGCAGGCTAGGTGCCATCGCAGATCCATGATAGAGATATCTCTAGCGAGGTCTTCTTCTTTTGTTTCTTTCTCCAGCGGCGGTGGCAACTCCATCAACAATCAACGGCGACAACAGCCCCACAAGGGTGGCTCAGCAACGGCATGGGTGGCTTGGCGATAATAGCCCGACAAGGGAGCTGAAGGCTTGATCAATGGCGAGCGGCAACGGCCTCCACAAGGGTGCCGGAGTTTGGTCGACGACGAGTCGGAGATGACGGTGTCCACAAGGGAGCTGGAGTTTGGTGGCGATGGGCCGGAGGCGACGGTGTCCATAAGGGAGCTAGAGTTTGGTGGCGACGGGCCAGAGACGACGGCATCCACAAGGAAGCCGGATTTGGTGTTCGCTAGTGGCGACGGGCCGGAGGCGATGGCTGGCGGCAATGAGACGGTGATGATGAAGAGTGTCACGCCCCGACCCGGATCCCGGGACCTCGAGCGCGTCAACAGACCGGCCGTATTTATGCTGAGACAAACTCAACTCAAATACAAGGCCTAAAAAGGTGATAAGCAGATAACAACCCATAATATAAAATAAACTCTTGTTCAAAAGAACATAGAGTCATTAGGGTCCATAGACCCTATAATAGTCTGGTCCCTATACTGGTCCTACCCATAGTAATGCTTACAAAAATAAAAGATAAAGGAGTCTCCCAGACCTCTGATCTCCTCGTGACCTCTCCTCAGGCTCCACCCCCTCCTAAACCTCGGAATCTGTAAAAGAGGAAAAGTAAAACACATGAGCTTTCGAATGGAAAGCCCAGTAAGTACCCCTGCGGGTCACAAAGACATAATAGGCAATAGATCAACCAATGAGGTCACAACATCAATAAACACAGTCCTAGGAGTCTACCAGAAACAATCTAAAGGTATGACCCCTGCTACAAAAGCCCTCGGGCTCTGTGAAGAGTTTCAAAGAGAACTCAAGGATCACTCCTGGCCAATATGTCCAGCTACTTGCTGTAAGCGCGACCTTCTGGTCGTTCGACCCTCTGGTTGCAAATTGGTAGAACTACCTCTCTTACGTGTTGACACGGTCAGTGTACCACGCCCACTGACAGGTAAGACCACCAGAGATTCGCCTCTCTGGCAAGGTAGGCAGAAATGCCAGGGGGTCCTATCCCTGAACATTCCCCTATCGGAGCCCCCTAGCTCCACTGAGTTCGGGCAGTAGACCATAGCAAACAGGGATACCAACATCCCGTAACAAGCATACATGCTCAGCAGGAATTTAAACAGATACCAATAGCATGTATGACAACTGTAAGGCATGTAACAAGAAAACATAAGCAAGTCCAAGAAAATCCCGGAACCGGGTGGGAACTAGGCAAGTGTACTTACCTTTGGTTTGTTGAAACTAGATGTCTTTCTAGCGTCTTCTTGAGTGCCTACAACTCCCCGAGAGTATCTGGCATATAGAGGTTCTATTAGAATCAAGATTCTAAAAATTTTCTATGTCTTTAGTTGTACATGCACGCCTAACGTTCTTGTTGGGCCTAGGCCCACTAACGGGTCCTAAAGACCTGCTCTCGGGTTCCTGGTCCTTTTCCCCTGTTTTCACGTCCTTTGGTTAACTAAGCCCCTATCTTGGTCAACCGAGTCGACTTTACTCTACCTATCGAGTCTAAACCATACTTGGTCAATTTTTCTTCTTTGTCATTTTATTCAGGTTGGGCCCACTTGCTAAGCCCGATAGACCAACTTAGCTTTACTTTTATAATCAAGGAAGGGTATTTCAGTCATTTGGTATTCTATGACCCTATTGTACCACCCAGTTGTCCTAAGATTTAACTCCCTCCATCCACATAGATTTTTCTTCTCTCCCTTTTATTCCATAACAAATCCTTAATTTATTTGTTATTTGAGCCCAATCCATTGGGCTTTCCAAACAATGGACTAACTTCCCATTTTATTCAGTCCATGTTTTTTTTATTAAATACCCTAGACTAATTGACTTGTCACACATGGAATAATTTAATTATTCAATTATTCTAGTAATGTGTCACACTACCAAGAAAAATTCCTATTAAAAATATTTAGTAACCTTACTAAATAACTTTCATCATATTATGCAATTAACTTGATCTTGTCGCATACCATATGATTAAGTTTAATCAAAGTAACTAATTAACTTTCATTAACTTCGTAACTATACAAGTTATTTAAAAATAATTAATTTCTTTTTTTTATTTCTTTTCCCTCTTCGTCTTCAACCTCTCTCTCACTCTCGACTTTCTCAACAGCAACCTTGCGACACCCATGGAGGAACTCCGGCGACCTTGTAGACAGCCAACTTCACCCGCACCCAGCTTCGCCCGGCCGGAGGTGTCTCCAGCGCACCTTGGTCACGCCGGAAAAACTTTAGGTTCTCCTCCCCAGAATTTAAACTCACGGCCGGCCTCTTTGTCGTCTCCGGCGAGTTCGTACGAATCATGCATAATATTTAAATGCTACAGGGCCAGAGAGAGGGAACTTACCGGAGTACGATCAACGCCGACGGTCCTTCCGAAGCTCCCGCCCACCAGTGAGCTTGTCCACCTCTCCGGCGAGTTTCCTTTCTTGTCTCAGTCGCGATTCTGGCCCCCTGCTCCGCCTAAAACCCTACCACGCCAACTTCCGCGCTCCTTCGTGGACGCCAAGCAACGACCTCCGCCAAGATCTCCCTCTCTTCTTCCGACGGTCACCTCACCGGAGAGTTGGGAGCTTGGTTCGTTGTGTGGCGAGACTGTGGATGAGGTACCCTTTTATAGGGCTCTGGAGGCCAGCCCAAGCGTCGCCAACGTCTCGCCGCTCCCGGCCGACCGGCGACCGGTATCCTCGCACGTAACGCACAGGAGAACAGGCGAGGCTCGCGCGCGGTCGGTTTGAGGCGATTGAGAAATGGTGGAGATGCCTTGAGATTTGGTCTCTCGGATGTGAGGTGAGGATCACTTGATCCACCTCAATGGCTGAGATTTAATTCCAAAACCTCGGATCTAACACTCCCTCTGATTAACAACCCAGATCTCACCACGATTAACGGCCCGATCTCCTCTCATCGCCTCGAGATGGGTTTTCATCTCTAGACGGGTGGCTCCTGTGAGCCCGCACCGTGGGACCACTCTCACCAAACTATTTCTCCTTGCCTCGCATCTAATCCATGATCAGATGGATTTAACCTCAGCTCGACACGTGGCTACACCATAGCCACTATAACGCCTCGCGATCAGACACGGTCTGAGATGATCTAATCTCAGCCGTTCATCCATTATTAATAGAGTTTTCTCAACGAAAATTTACGAGAGGTTCCCAGATGTTTTTAGGTTACATTTAAGTCCATTCATGAGAGAGGGAAGAATTACCTTTCAGTCCTTAAGACTTCCTAAATTACAAATCAACCCCTCTGGTCCCCCTTAAACCCTAATTAGGGTTTAAACCTCTTTAACTTAATTTTCCCCCTATTTAATCCCCGTTTAATATTCTGGGGAAAAATATTTAATTAGCAAATAATTTTAAGAAAATTTTAACTTATTTATTTCCATAAAATTTCTTGGATTTTACAAAGAGGAAAATGGGAGAGGGTCTCTTTGTGCTGAATGTTCTTATTTTTTTCCCCATCCTCTGATTTCTCCTCTCGCTTTTATAAAAGAAATCAAATTTGATTTAAATCCCCCAGAGATCCCAACCCACCGGCCGTTTACAACCATCTTGAGGATGAGATTTTGATTTGAATTTATCCCCTCCTTTTTTTTAATTAGATTATGATTTGATTTGATTTTTTTGGTTTTATATATATCTTTTATTATTTATTTCCTTCTCATCCTTTCGTTGATCCGAGAATTCCTTTCAATAAAATCAGAACTCCTCTAACCAAATCGGGAATAGATAGAATCAAATTTAAATTTTGATTATTTTATTACTTTGCTTAGCCTCAGGATTTGTATTCTTTGAATCGCCTTGGATATGCATCTTGGGATTTGAAAATTTATTTTGATTTATTATTTATTATTTTTTATCTAGATCATCCTGGGATATGTATTCCAGTGCTATCCTGAAATTTGAGATTGCCTCAAGATTTGTATTCTCAGACTATATTTTATTTAGATCACCTCGAAATATGTTTTCGGGTTATCTTGGAATTTTAGATCACCTCGGGATCTATCTTTGGGCTATTTTGGAATTTGAGATTGCCTTAAGATATGTGTTCTCGGGTTATTTTGGAATTTGAGATTGCATCGAGATATGTACTCTCGAGCTATCCTGGAATTTGTCTTTGACCCGCCTCGAATTTGTACCCTTGGACTGTCTCTTGATATGATCCAATTAAAATATTTTGATTTCACGATATTTCGAGATTTAAACTTTAAAGGGAAATTTGGTTATATAACCCTCAAAAGTTTCATAATCATTGACACCCTTTTGGATGTGGCTTTTATGTTTTATTTTTTTTATTTAATTTAATTAATTAATTAATTTTTTTTTTTTTTGATATAAACAACACCACTGCGTTCCCGGAAGCCATCTCGAGCCGGAAATACTATGGATTAGAGGCACGCCGAGGTTTTAACCCTACCGTAACCTACTGGCAAAACCGTAGGGTCATTGACTCAACGCCAAAAGTCGAAGAAGGCCCGCTGTGTTGGGTAAAACACAACCCGTGACCCAGTGGGTAGGGCCGGGTTGACCCTGGTCAAAGCGTGAGGTTGTTTTTTTTTTTTTCAATTTTTTTCAATTTTTTCAAGTTTTTAAACTCATGTAAATATTTATTGATTTTTTTTAATGTTTGAATAACTAGGAAGGATAATAAATTTTATATATTTGAGCTTTTTTCCTTGAATAGAGATTTTTGCATTCTCTAATTACCAATAATTAAGATTTTTCATTGTTATTTCCTTATTTTAAATAGTTTGTCATTTATATATTTTGTGACTTTATAATTTTTTGATTTTTATAATGTTTGAATAATTAGTATAGAATAATGAATTTTATATATTGAGTTTTTTTTCCCTTTAAGAGAGATTTTTGCATTCCTTGGTTGTCAATAATGAAGACTTTTTATGGTTATTGACTTATTTCCTTATTTTTAAATAGCTTGTTAATTATAAATTCTTTTGTGATTTTATAAATTTTTGGGTTTTCTTAATGCTTAAATAGTTAATGTAGGATAGTGAATTTTATAGATTAATTTTTTTTTCCTTTCATGAGAGATTTTTGCATTCTTGGATTGTCAATTATTGAAGGTTTTTATGGTTATTTCCTCAATTTTAAGTAGCTTGTCATTTATATGCTCTTTTGTGATTTTATGTTTTTTTTATTTTCTTAATGTTTGAATAATTAGTGTCGGAGGATAATGAATTTTATAGATTAGATTTTTTTTTTCCTTCAAGAGAGATTTTTGCATTTTCTGGTTGTCAATAATAAAGGTTTTTTTATGGTTATTTTGTTTTTTTTTAAGTAGCTTGCCATTTATATGTTTTTTTTATTTTATAATTTTTTTTGGTTGTCTTGATATTTGAATAATGAGTATAGGATAATGAATTTTATAGTTTTCAATTTTAAATTTTTTTCACATTCTATCTTTATATAAAAATAGCGTAGTTTTTTTTTTTACATTTTTTTACATTTTTTGCTATTTTTTTAATATACATTTATATATATATATATATTAAAAAAAAAAAAGGGCGGGCCGGCCAGTTAACCGGCGGGTTGGGCCCGGCCAGTCGGTTCTATAGGGTGGCCCGGGCCGGTTACGGGTCACCCGAAGGTGACCCGTGACCCGCCGGACCCGGCGGGTCAACCCGGCCCGGAGGTTCAATCTGTGGCCCGGGCCGGTTCCGGTTCAGTGTTTGGCCGGCCCGGAACCAGCGGGTTGGGCCTGCCAGGCCCAGATAACCGGTCCGTGCCCACCTCTAACGGTGATGAGTCAGGTGAGCATTTTCCAATACCTACAACAAAGTTAGGTTGTTAAGTTCTTCTTTAAACCCATGAATGTATGGATGCCTGGGTTAGACGGTAGTTAGAAGGTTTTGAAGTGGGTGACGATATGCTCCAAGGTAGTGAGGTCCTGTTTTCATTAAAACATACATTATAATTACCCAAACCTATGAAAATATAATGACACATGTATGCATGAAGTCGTTATCATGTTGCTGAATTTATAAGGGATTGCTAATGGGTTCAGTTCACCAATTTAATGGGTCTAGAGATGATGCATACTCCCTCTTGGTGTTGTTTGGATTTTGTTGAGAAGGGCCATGTTTTTTTTTTTTTTTTTTTTTTTGGTAAACATATAAGTAGAGAGGGATAGGTGTGCAGGTAGAGGCCATGGTCTTCTTTGAGTGAGCTTGCATGCATGTGATGATTTGTTAAGCATAATATTATAGGTTTTTGGTGTTGAATTGATCATTAGTGATAACCGTAACTATTTACTAAAGGTGTTGTATGATTTAATGGTTTGGGTTTGTATTGGTGGTTAGGTTATTTGTTAGTCTTATGAATCTGGTTAGTATCTCTTATAGCATGCATGAGAGATAGGGGTGCATAATCATTGAAAGGTGTTAGATGCACGGGTAGTGTGATGACTTAAGTATGGGGTTTCAGATTATGTCCAGTGGTTGGTATGGAGATATTGATGATTAAAATCCTTTAATGAACGTAGAAGTTAGAGTCATGAATTGGGAGGAAAAGTAGCCAAGGCTTGTGTTTATTGTGGTTGTTAGTATGAAAAGTTATTAACCAGGTTTAGAGTTTGATTAATGGGTTTTTGATGTGTGGGGTGTTGCTCATTCAAATATTAAGGGAGTCAAGTGACCGATCTTCTTTGATGGATGACGATAGCTGGGGTTTAATTTAAAGTGGAGACTTAAGAGGAGGAGGTGGGTATGCGGTTTGGCTTAATGTGGCCCTAGTACGAGATTGGTTTTGGAATTCTTTGAGATTAATAAGTGAGTTGTTGTTAAGTGGGTTTGTAACACCCCTCTCGTTAATGAGACAGATATTACACCAGCTGGGCCAGGAGTGCACCCACCCCATAAGTTGTGTACCTGAAAATGGTCATGTACTCTAAATAAAATTCATATGACATAAAGATAACCGGTTACACACCGGGAGTCATATTCAAACCAAGTCACAAGTAGAGTACAACACATGGGCAACTACGACCCCAAATACAGCGGAAGAAAAGACATAATCAAGGTCTAATACAACCAAACAAAATAAAATACAAGGTAGGTACGCCAGAGCCAGCTAGACTTCGATCCCTACTCGAGACACGAGCTACTATCCCGGTCCAAGTCTAGATACCGTAATAGAAAAACAATAATCGAGAGGGCTGAGCTATACAAGCTCAGTGAGTAAGAACTGCTCCGCCAGGTATTATACATACTTGTCATCTGTACTAAGATACTAGTACAAGAACAATGCAAGTATAAATCATGAAGATGAGTAGAATTATCTTAAATCTTCATAAGCATGTTATACGATCAGAAATCCAAAGAATCACACAATTAATCTCATATCATATCCTGCATATAGTAAACATATATATGCAATAGCCTCGTATCGTAATCAACATGCAACCCTGGTTCAATACTCTGAATGAAACTAGTTGTCATCAGCCGAATAATCGGATCCTGATGATCGGGAGACAGAGGAATAATCCGATCCAGTACTCAAGGCCTGACGACCAGTGGTATAATCAACCAACTGTATCAATCGTCACGCATCTCATATCCGAGACCTGACGACCAGTGGTATGATTAACCAGGCTGTATCAATCATCACGCGTACATCTCGTATTTGATTATTTTGACCTAGTACCCGAGGCCTAACGACCAGTGGTATAATCAACCAACTGTATCAATCGTCACGCATCTCATATCCGAGACCTGATGACCAGTGGTATGATCAACCAAGCTGTATCAATCGTCACGCGTACATCCTCGTATCCGATTCAGACACCCAAAAGAGTTCGGAAGGGGTTTTATATAGAAAATGATTTCACAAACATTTTTGTTTAAGAAAAACGGATTAAAACAAATCCCTTTCTTAACCCGAGATCATCTACAATTCATTATGGGCTCTATCCTGAGCCCCGTTGGATCAATCGTCTATGTCTGGCTAGGGAGCAGTCACGACACGGTGAATATCAATCTTTACCAGTTAAGATTTCACTTTATAATTAATCATGCTGATTAAGTTCATAGCAAATAACAAATATTAAAATCACTATGCAACTATAGTGATAAAATCCATCGGCAAATCACAAACCGATATAAATCTCATAAAAGTAAGAGAAACCAAACTTATGGTAGATACATGAAATAAAACTAGATTTACGATGAAGTCCCCTCACCTGAAGTCCTTCGCAAATTCCTAGGATTGGCTCGGTTCTTCGGCAGATCCCGCTGGACCTTTTCCCTTTCCTAGAATCAATAATAGTACTAAGTAAATACGATGTTCGTATTCTACATAACTTAGTTCTATTTCCTTACGGAGACTTAAGAATACGAAAATCGTATTCTTAAAGTATACTCTAATCTAAACTCATTAGAGTACAATGAATTTATTAAGATAACTAACGCGTACTCCTAATTAACAAGTATTTTTATTTTTCCAAAGAGCATAAAAAATACGATATTCCTCAAATAGAGGAATTAGTTCTAATCATCCTATCACTATAAAAAAGTTTCTAACATGCTCTTTAACAGTAATCAACTACTATATTTAATCATGGAGTATTAATAAAATATATTAGACAAAATTTCGGCAGAGTCCCCTTTGTTTTTAGGGCTCCGAAATCTTATACAAACATTCACACATAACCTGATCTTATACTACATAATTTATCAGCTCATACACAAGCCCTAACCATTCAATACCATCTCAGAGATCAACCACACAATAGGTCGGGACTTAGTTCGCACTCCATCCCTGCAACATTCTATCTTTAAATATTCTTAAGTTTCCCCACCAACCTGAAGTTATACCTGCAAATACTTTAAGTTTCAGGTCATCGCCACTCAAAGTTCGTCGGAGTTCAGACCTCCTGCGTCGTTAAATGCGAGCTGGCGACAAGGAGGGGGACAGTAGGGTGGGGTCTCGAGGAAGCCCGAGCTTCGCGGTGTAGCGCGCGATGCGAATCGGGGCAAGGCGGACAGCAGTGGTGTAGCATCGTCGGCGTGGGCAGGAAGGCGGACGGTCGGGCCGGACGGCAACTGCAGCAGAGTGGCGCGGCGGTGGGGGCTCCAGCAGTGGAAGCATAGCAACCGCGGAGGCACGCGCGTCGTGGTCGTCGGGACGCTGCCGGGGCTGAGGAGAGCGGACAGCGCGGAGGAACATCGAGGCCGCGCGCCCGATCTGCTCGCCGGGAGGCTCGACGCGGGGACAAGGGCGGGTAAGGGAGGTCGGGCGGCGAGTGCGAGATAGAGGAAGAGAAGAAGAGGGGCACGGTTTGAGAATGAAATCGAGAGGGAGAGATGAATTTCAATTCATTCTCTCTCCTCGTTTACTTATAAAAGTAAATAATTTCTTTTTTTATTTAATATTATAATTCTTTATAATATTTAAATCTAAATCATTTAACTTATCTTAAGTTTTTTAATTATTTAATTACCTTATCACCTAAATTATTTCCCCTTTACGTCACATCAAATAAATTATATTATCTTTTTAATAACTCACCGACTCAGATTCGAAAATCTCAGGTCAATAATCCCAGTGTTACGGGCGTACTGTAGCCACACGGTGTCTGACTGTCGTCAGACCAGATCATTGAATACCGGCTTTTGACTCACCCGATCTACTTTATCGGGACTCTAACATTTGTCTGATTCTCCTACTTAATTAATCTTGATTAATTAACAATTACGAAATCTCCCAATTAATTAATCAAGGTTATCTTTACCGTCCACCTCCAACTATTCCAAGTATGAGCGGCCTGGCCCAATAAGGCCTTCTCTAGGCCCATTAGTGGCGAGGCTGGATTTAAATTTATTAACCCCCGATTTTCCTTTAATTGGGCTTTAAAATAATTTATTTATTTTTCATGTTAATTAATCTCATCAATTGTGGAAAATTTCTGATTTAGTTAGAAAATTCGGGGCGTTATAGGGTTGGACCACTTTAAATCCAAATTTGCTTTGTCAAGTCTAATTAGTGGAGTTAAAGATTGGTTTGTTGATTGGCCGGGCCCACGTAGTGGATGGGCTGCTTCCTGGCTGTCACTTTCAAGGGATAGCTGGGCGGCCTGTGGTTATTCAATAGAGGCGTATAATATATCGTTGGAAAGATGGGGAAAATATCTTTCCAACGAGCATTTAATCAACTCGATTGGGTTCTTGGATCAAAAGTTATGAGGTTTTCTTTGAGACTACGCAACAGATTCAGGAATTCTGCTTTAATAATATTATTAATATTATTAGTAATATTAATAGACCATTATGTTTTGGTGATGGTACTAAGTTATAGTTATCATTACCAGATATTGACGTAGAGCTTTGAGCCACGTCAGGAGGGACATGGATCAGTCGGTTGGTTTATCAGTTGAGGTAAATACTCTTGCCTAATGCCCTTATTTATTGGCTAGTTGCTTTCTCGATTTATGCTTGTAAGTGCCTTTGCCTAGCTCCAACCCAGTTATGGGTTTCTTTGACAGTTTTGTTACCTTAGTTGGTATGTTCGTTTTTGGTTTCGTGCTTGTGCATACTGTTATGATGCCTTGGATCTCTGTTGTTGATTCCCTGCATACACTTGGCTTGTTGCTCCCATATCTATTGATCGGTTGTTTGTATAAGTTGTTGTTGGATGCTCACTAAGCATGCAACCGTGGACTGGAACACTACTGTAAGACTCATGGTATTTGTGTTTAGGTTGGTTTGGTATGCGTCATTGGAGTGAGCAGGCTCGCTGAGCATAGCCACCTGTCGTCCTACACTTGACCATCGATGTACGCGGCACTTGTGCTGACCGTGGAGGTGTGATTGGTTGAGTTTAGGGGCCCATATGATTGGTTTGTTGTGCTGACTATTTTTGATATATCATTCTTGACTACCTATTGTTATCTAGATTGGCTTCATTGTATTCTCTATAGGGTACTTCCTGAGCTTTTCTTTTGAAAGCTCACTCCACTTTCTTTTTCTTCTCTTTCAGGATTGAGGGATTAGCTGGATTGGTTTTAGGAGCTGTGCAAGGGTTTGGGACTAGCTTGCCGAGGTTCGAGGACCTCGGGTCTTCTTTGTGTGTGAGGTTTAATTTGTAGGACCCCTTTAGGGCCTGATTTTGTATAGACCTTTGTAGGGTCCTTTGAACCCTGACTTTATTATTGATTCCGCTGTAAGAACTCTGTCATTGAAGTTAGTGGATTTATTGCATGCTTTTGATTTACTTAGGCTTTGTATCTGAGTGGGGCTCGTCTCAACTTGGGTTCGGCCGGTTTGTGCACATGCCCGAGGTCCTGGAATCCGGGTCATGGCGTGACCGGGTCGAGGGTGACAGAATATGATGAAAGATACCATATGTGCCAAATAGATGGAGATGTTATCCATCAACATCCAGATCCAAAGAAAGTTGTCTCCATAAATAAAAAAGATTGGTATTATGGTTCCCTAGAAGTTATGAGCATATAATAACTATAGGACTATAATAGAATCCACACCTTAGTCTTTAGTGTTTAGAATTGTAGCAGTCCTTTCTCTCAAAATTCAAATGGCATGAAATCTCAAATACAGGCAATATTTTACTTCAAATAGATGAACTGGACTCTCTCGATGAAAAGATGATAAAATTATAGTAGATTATTGAAGTCTATAAAGTAAGGATGTCACAAATGGGCTCGATTCCAGACATTTACGAAGGGGAAGATAGTTTGTCCTGAGGAAACCTATCATCACCAATAAACATGCCGGAGGTACCCCAAAAAAAATCAAATTGGAAAAGTGTCAAGCCCCGACCTGAATCCTGGGACCTCGAACACGTGAGCAGACCGACAGTACCCAAGTGGAGACGAGCCCCACTCAGATACAAGGCCTAAGTAATCAAAAGCATGCAATATTATAATCCACTAACTTCAATAATCAGAGTCGTACAGAAGAATTTAAAACATAATTAAACACCCTACACGGGTAATGGCCCTATAAGGGTCCTACAAAATGAAATACGATCTCACACATAAGTAAACCTGAGGTCCTTGAACCTCTACTAGAATATCTCGATCCCTGGCACAGCTCCTTATCCCGAGTCACCTACACCTCAAGTCCTGGAACAAAAGAAGGGAAACAAATGGAATGAGCTTTCGAATGGAAAGCTCAGTAAGTACCCCTCCAAGGAATGCGAAGAGGCCATGAAAACAATCATGTAAAAGTGATTCACACAAAGCAATACCATAGGAAAGACTAAGCTCAAAACACACGAGGATCACTATCACTGAGCACAGGTACAAAGCATGAAATCAAACATGAAGAATAAACTTGCCATCTCCCCGGCAGCCATCAACCTAAGCTGATCTTAAAGCTTATCATCGAGACCCTTGAGTCTAGTAGCGCTCTTACATGTACGTACACGGCCAGCGTATCGTTTGACTGACGGGTGGACATCCAGAGTTTCCTCCCCCTGGTAGGACTACAGGACATCCAGAGTGTCCTCTCCCTGGACGCCCGCAACATAATCTGCACTGAACGAGAGAATCTACAATATAAGAAGAGCTGAAACATCAACCCGGACGGAGTACCGGCTCACGTGTTTCCACGGCCATGTGCCGATCAACATGAAGACATATCCAGCAACAAGAACAGCCGACACACACACACACCCGGACGGAGAACAAGCTCACATTTTTCCACGGCCACGTACCTGTGAAAATCGAGGATTTTTTTTGGGGATAAAATTTTTCTTTCTTTCCTAGTTTATGTTTTAGTCGTGTGGTTAATAAGGTAATGTTCCCAATGTAGGATTTGTTTGAAATTCCTATTTTTTATTTAAGCATTCAGTTGATTAATAAGTTATGTCTAAACACCCTCTAAGTTTTTCTTTAATTAATTAGTTTATTAAAAATATGTCTCATGCTAGGAGATGAAAGGGGGGATTTAATTAGCTAATCCCTTAAGTGGAATTATTTGGAGTCACCAAGGGCATTTTGGTACTATGTGTGATCGGGGGATTTAAAAAGATTGAATAATAAAATTTATTCGATTACTTAATAATTGATTTAATTATGGAAGTCCCCAAAATTTGAAATTAATTAGACTTGATTGGAAATTTAAAAAGGAATAAATTTAATTGTGGAATAATTTATTTTGGTGATTGAATTAATTTAGGAATTCATCAATTTGGACTTATTGGTTTTAATTGAAAAAGGAAGGAGAAATTGATTAAATTCCTAAATTAGAAAATTGGGGACTGCCAGGGACCTAAGTGTGATATCTGAAAGTCTGGGGATTTAAACGAAACTATACCCCTCTCTCAATCAGGGGACCTGCATGTAAGTTTTCTTTTTATAAAAGAAATGACTTATTTGAGAATGAGTACTCATAGATGCTATATATATATATATATATAAATGATATATTTGTATTATTATGTAAAATAATTAAAAATTCAAGTATTCAAATAAATATCTTATAATAATGGATAGATATAAGAATTAGATATTAAAATGATTTGATCGTTGGGATTTTATTTCATCTAAATTATTTGGTAATTGGGAGAATTCCCTAAACTGGGTTTAATTAAAAATAAAGGGAATTATTTTGATTAAAACTTTATTGGGGTGATATTGGGTCTATGAGGACTTATTGGTAAATTAATAAAATTTAAGGATCTTACGGTAATTTGCCACACTCACAAGATGAGGGACTAGGTAGTAATTTTGGAACTAAGAAGGACTTGGGAGAAATTTTCCATCTCTCACAGTCGAAGGGCGTGCATGTGGAACTATTACACTGAGAGGACTTAAAATAAGTTTTGCCTTCTCTCAGTGAATGAACTGCATTTAACTTAATATAAACGCTTGGACTTATTTGCAAATGTGTACGAGAATATGTACGAGATCGTAGTGTTGGGAGCGGACGGATAGGAGTGCAGGATACCGGTTCGTTACTCACGATCAAACGGCTGAGGTTATATGGTGGTGTGAGATGGTGGCGACGACGACGTTCTCCGCCGTTGAGCTCCGCCAACGCGCCGCCTCAAGTCTTCTGCGAATTTGAAAACGAACGGATAAGGTAAGTTAGATTTTATCCATATTTGGCCGCATGACTGGGATTCTCTGCGATTGTACTGGGGTGTCCTATATAAACGACGTGATCCCACAAACCCTAGTTATTATCGATTCGCTCAGCCACCGTCGCCGCTGCAGAGGAGAAGAAATGAGGGGGAGCGACTTCTAGCGACCGTCGGGGAACATAGGGGAGCATCGCAAGAGGGTACTGGACTCGGGTGAGGTTTGGGTCCAGGGAATACGCATCAAAATCCAGAGATCGTTCCCTGCGAGGAGAGCACAAGCACAACCGCAACCCGTCGTCTTCTCCGGTGAGCATCTCCATATTTTGAAACCTATTATCGTTCGGTTGGGCCTGAACATGCATGACTGTAGATGATAGTTGTGTACGTGTGTGTATGAGTTCAGTAAAGCTAGTGATGGATCTAAAGAGATGAACCTCTGCTGGGGTTTAGGAATTGGATTAGCATGTGTATGAACTGGGGATATACATTGATAGGGGTTTGGATCTGTGTTGAGGTATCTAGTACTTGTAAAGTATTTGGTTCTGATGTAAAGGCTAACCACACATAGGGTAGCATGCAAGAGTTTAGAGAGGGGGGTGGGGGGTGGGGGGGGTCTTTACTTGGCTGTGGAGGATTTGATGGTGAAGTGATGAAGGTGTTGGTCCCTGTGAAGAGCTGGAGATGTTTAAGGTTTAGTAGTGAATCCTTTTAGTGTGTTGATAAATTCTTGAGGTTTGATTTAAGTGGGTTGTTGTATGATGGTTGGCTGGTGAATGATAGGTTTTATTTTCTAAGGCTATGAATTGGATTCTTTAGTAGTTGTTGTTTGGGTTCTAAATATAGAGCATGAGGATTGGAAGAGGTTTGGGCTTTTGGCTCAGTTGCTTGTTGGGTTGAACCCGGGTTTGAGAGGGTGTCATATTGAATGTGCGATTATAAGAATTTATATGTGTGTGTTGTTGGGTTAGTTTTTAATTGGGCCTTGGGCTGGCCTGATGGACAGTTGATAAGGGTATTGGTGATGATTATTTATGGAACCAATTTAAAGGGATTGGGTTTGTTAATGGGCCGAGCCCATTAGTTTAGACATGCATTATAGGGGACATTATTACTTTAAAACACTCAAGCGTTTGTTGAGTGAGGACTTGTGGTTACCAGATATTGACGAGGAGCGTGGAGCTTCGTCAGGCCAGATACGGAACATTTGATTAGATTGCGATTAGAGGTAATACTTCGGCCTAGTACCTTTACCCTTTGATGAGTATTCTTGACTATGCCTCCTTGTTTGAGAATTTTTGAGAATTTCTTGGCTTCGATGTTATTGAGTATTCTTGATTCATGCTTTATTGTTTGAGTGATTATTGACTTCGATTCTCCATGTTCGATATACTGTTGTATCAAATTGCATACATGTATTCTTTCCCCTGCTTCATTGACTTTCCACGTTAGTGTATGCATGTTGGTGTATTGGCATTTGTTGAGTACACTTGTGATCGCTGAATATATCTTCCCATTGATCGGCACATAGCCGTGGAAACACGTGAGCCGGTGCTCCGTCCGGGTTGATGTTTCAGCTCTTCTTGTATTGTAGATTCTCCCGTTCAATGCAGATTATGTTGCAGGCGTCCAGGGGGAGGACACTCTGAACGTCCTGTAGTCCTACCAGGGGGAGGAAACTCTGGATGTCCACCCGTCAAAGGGACGATACGCTAGCCGCGTACGTACATATAGGAGTGCTACCAGACTCAAGGGTCTGGATGATATCATTTAAGATTGGCTTAGGTCGATGGCTGCCGGGGAGATGGCAAGTTTGTTCTTCATGTTTGATTTGACTTCATGCTTTGTGTCAGTGCTTAGTGATAGTGATCCTCGTGTGTTTTGAGCTTATTCTTTCCTTTGGTATTGCTTTGTGTGGATCACTTTTACACGATTGTTTTCATGACCTCTTCGCTTTCCTTGTTGGGGTACTTACTGAGCTTTCCATTCGAAAGCTCATTCCACTTGTTTTCCTTCTTTTGTTCCAGGACTTGAGGTGTAGGTGACTCAGGATCAGGTGGTGTGCGAGGAATCGAGATATTCTAGTAGAGGTTCGAGGACCTCAGGTTTACTTGTGTGTGAGATCGTATTTCTTTTTGTAGGACCCTTATAGGGCTATTACCAGTGTAGGGTGTTTAATTATGTTTTAAATTCTTCTGTATAACTCTGATTATTGAAATTAGTGGATTATGTTTTTGCATTCTTTTGATTACTTAGGCCTTGTATCTGAGTGGGGCTCGTCTCCACTTGGGTACGGCCGGTCTGCTCACGTGCTCGAGGTCCCGGGATTCGGGTTGGGGCGTCACAGTACCGATCAACGGGAAAGCATGTTCAGCGATCACAATCATATTTAACAAAAGTCAGAACTTCAACAAGCATACACTAACATGGGATTTCAACAAAGCAAGTTAACAAATTCGTGTATGCGAATCCAAGCAAAGCATGGTAACTTCAAGCCAATATACAAAAAGCAAAACAACAATACCCAATATTCATGAGGCCAATCAACACATTCAATGACAGAGGTGCTAGGCAGAAGTACTTACAAGAATCATGAATCAACAAAGTCAAGAAAGCCCACCACTGGGCGGGTACTAGGCAAGAGTACTTACAAAAGTCACGAAGTCTGGTGTCCCAAGAAACCAACTCCCTTCGCATCTACGTCAATCCCGAGAGGTGTTGACCGTTGCTGCCTCTCGGAACGACACCTCGTCGCCGACGCCTGGGTCCCCTGAATATGATCTCCGTGCTCTGGACAGGCAGGTAGGAGCCCTCCCTTCAAAGCCCAACTTCCTCAGTCCTTGTCGACGCGGCTCTGGAAAATCCCTCCTTCTCTCTCCCTCTCTCGCGCAGTGGTTTGAACTCACCGCTGCATGGTGTCCTTCAAGAGCTCCTCCTCGAGGGTTTATATAGAGGAACCAAGTATGCAATTAGGGGAGATTGCGATCACTGATTGCAATTTGTCGTGCATAATCATCCCCAATCTTCCAAAATAGCCTCAATCGAACCCAATTGGAATTTAATCAATTTCCCTCTTTCCTTTAATTTTAATCAATCACCCCAATCCTACCTTTAATTAATTAAATCAATCACCATGCAATTAAGGTTTATTCATTCCAAGAAATCTTATTAATTCCTTTTTAAGTACTCCAGTCAACTCAATAATAACAGTCATGCATGTGATTGCAACTTAGCTTAATTAGAACCAAATGTAAATGTATATTTTCATCCATCAAATCATAACATCCATGTTTCCTTGATTTGATTTCATTTCTCCCTCTGATTTATTTCCCTTTCTTTTCCTTGATTTGATTTCATTACTCTCCTTGATTATATATATATATATATATATATATATATATATTATCCCTCCATCAAATCAACTCTTAACTGAATCATATCTTTAACCATTATTATAAAATATTTATAATAATCTTTGAATTTTAATTATTTCCCATAATATTTATGTTAAATATTTAGTATTTCTCATAATAAATATATGTAAATATTATTACACATCTACCACCTGCATAGAAGACTCCTTTTACCTTTTATATCTATACACACCCATATATATTTTTTAAATATCATCATCAACGTGCATGATTAATCCAAGAGAAATTCTCCCTTTTTCGCAAAGAAGCCCACTAACCTTTTTATTTCACATTTACGTCCTCCATCCATTAGAACTTATGGGAGTGTAATTTTCCAATCCAACCCTCAAACTTTCTGAATTTACACTTAAGCCCAAATAGGTTTCAATTTAGAGAATTAAATCAATCAAAGATTAAGTCTCCACTTTCCAATTCTAGTCCAATTAATATCTATACCTTTATCTCTTACCATACATATATATATATATATATATATATATATATATATATATATATATATATATATATATATAATATATGTTTATCTATACTCTTAACCATGCATGTCAAATCCAAGAAGAAATCCCATGTAAGCTCTCATGATTTTGAAACTTATATATATATTCCTCCATATACATATATTATATAAATGTCTCTCTATATATATTTGTTCCTTAAATCATGCAATCATTGCACCTTCTAGTTAGACACTCTATAGATAATATTAATAAAATAAATCCTTAAATTTTTAAATATTTCAAATTAATAATATATATCCATATACATATCTGTTTAAATATATATTAGAGTATATCCACCTTTCAAATCATCTTCACATCTTATTTGATTTACCACCAATCAATTATTTACATCTATATATGTATTTACCCAAAAAAATCATATATTTATACTTAAGAAGATCTCATAGTTGCCAACTTGCCATGCACGTTATATATATATATATATATATATATATATATATATATATATATATATATATATATATAATGATAGGGATGAAAGTAGTGGGACACGTGGCATTCATCCGGGCAAGCCGCATGTCAAGGTAAACCACGCAAAATCCTCTAAGTACTAGCGCATTGGATCGTGATTGGGTCGTTATGATATAGCCCTCTCACCCAGATAAGATCGACATGGTATGATATGTCTTACCGATCCGATACGTAAAACCGATATGTCGGAATCATTGTGAAACTCATCAGGATAGGAAAGAGCTTCGTCAAGCCAACACATGTCCATTAGAGAAGGTACTCCTTGACTGATAGCTATTCATACCAGCCCCAACATTCTAGAAGAAGTACGGTGGGATGTACCGCCTTCTAGAAGAGTTACTAGAGAGACGGCTTTCGGGCGCTTAGGCGGCACTTGGCTCTTAGTCGGAGCTTAAATGGGCAATTTGGTAGACACTTGACTAAATTGAGAAGCGTGCTCGGCACGCAACCCGAGCCTATAAAAGGCAAGGATCGCAGTTCATTCAAGGAGGTTGAATCCAAGTAGTGAAGCTATGCCCATTTGGAATCAGGATCCACTCTTTCCCTCTTCTTCCTGCTTTCCATTTGTGGAATTCTTGTAAGATCTCTTGTACTTTTGATGATTGATAGTGAGATCTCTCTTTCCCGTGGTTTTTCCCCGTTGATTAGGGTTTTTTCCACTTAAATTGGGTTTCTCTCTCTTCTATTTGGATTCTTATTTGATTCCTCACTAAGATAGTCACCCAATCAATATAAATTCAATTGTTAAGTTGAAATTGGGTTCTCAATCTGATTTTAGCTTTAACAGTTTGGCGCCGTCCATGGGGCGAAAAGTCCATGGCTGACACACAAAGGAAATCGAAGAGATTTCCAACCCAGGAGGGAGGAAAAGGAGCTTCAGCAACCCCTCCAATTTAAGGCGTACCACCTCCTAGAGTTGATGTCCCTCTAGTGAACATTGTAGTTCAGAATGATGCTGATTGCGTCAGAAGGATGGCGCAGGAGATTGAAGCGTTGAAGCAGGCTCTTCAGGAAGCGCGTCAGCGTGTTTCCCAAACCACTGTTGCTCATGATGCACAACCTCTTAAGGAAGGCAACTCACTCTCCCAGACGCCAAGCACATTCTCCCATGAGACAACGAAGTAGGGAGTCTTCTACTGGAAGCTCAAATCTAGCACATCGGCATTGGGATCGCCATATTCGAGGGGATGCAATCGGAGACCGGAGAAAGAGAAAGATCTCCCGTTCTCCAAATCGGTCGACAGATCGGAGGCGCAGAGCCCGATCACCAACACATCGATCCCGGGGGCGATATCATTCATCGGATCGGTGTTATTCCCCTCGTGGGCGATCTCCACATCATCTTCAATCCAAATGTCGATCTCCTCGGCACGATTCACCATATCGTCGTTATTTATCCCCATGGCGATATTTATCAGAGAGAGAAAGAGTGCAACAACTTGTCCCACATGTCACTTCTCCCTTTGTAAGGGAAATTTAGGAAGCCCCCTTTCACGAACATTTCAGACTTCCAAATGTTCGTCATTATGATGGGACATCTGATCCCCAGGAGCATTTAGAGAGCTATCGTGATGTGATGATGGTCAATCGAACTACTGAGGCCGTCATGTGTCCAGCTTTCCCTCGAACACTCATTAATAACGCCCATGATTGGTTTAGGGGGATCCCCCCAGGAACCATACATAGTTTTCAACAACTTTCTGACCGCTTTCTTTGCAACTTTGCCAGCAACAGAAGATTGAAGAAAAATCCTATGATGTTGCTAGGATTCAGGCAAAGACCAGAAGAGAGTTTGGGCGGTTACATAAGCGGCTTTAATAAGGAGATCAATGGCATGGTCGACATCAACTCTGCCATAATTGTGGGGATAGCTGTCAAGGGATTAAATGATAGACCCTTCAAAGACTCCCTGACTCGAGAGCCCGCGGCCGGCCTTTTAGATTTCCCGGCCACAGCTGCAAAGTACATAGCCTCAAAGGAGATGAAGGCTAAATGGCAAGAAAGTGATCTTTTGCAGTTGGAAGAAATCAGAAAGAAGAATCACCACCCACAACCATATTGAGAATGGAGGGAAGGAGCTCCGAGAAGTGATAAACCTCGGAGAGAAGGAGGCCAGAATCCAAACGGAGCAGATCGGTTTGATGAAAGGAGACCCCCACAACACCAGAGATAAGATCCTGAAAGAGAAGAAAAGTACCACAATTACTCCATCCTAAATACCTCACTGGAAGACATTCTATCCCAAATTCAGGATCAGAAGATATTGAAGCCCCACAACCCATGAACGACAACCCAAGGAGGAAGAAGAGTAAAAAGTTCTGCAAATTTCATCAGGATAAGGGGCATTTTATTGAAGACTGTATCCAATTGAAGAATGTCATTGAAGGACTTATAAGGGAAGGCAAATTGGATTAGTTTCTACAAAAAAAGCAGGAACCAGAGACTGAGCATATCCCACCTCCACAACACATTATCCCAAATGACACACATGTGACTGTTATTGTGGGAGGTCCGGGGTGCGGTGGAGAAAGTTCAAAATCAAGGAAAAAATTATGTCAGGGCAGTGGCATCTATTCAGAATGTTACATCCTTGAAGAGGCCCCGCACCCCCATTCAAATCTGTTTCTCAAATGAAGATCTGAAGGGTATTCACCACCCCCATGATGACGCTCTAGTGATCACAACCCAGATCGGAATTTTCACCGTCGAGCAAGTTCTCATTGATACCGGGAGTTCAGTAGATATCGTATTCTCATCTGCTTTTGACAGAATGAAGTTTTTAGTTGAGAATCTGAAACTGATAAAGTCTCCTCTTATCGGGTTTAATGGCAGCCCACTACAACCCGACGGTATGATTTGTCTACCTTTGACTCTTAGCACTCCTCCAAGAACCACTACTGCTCTCATTAACTTTTTGATTGTCCAATGCCCTTCGAGCTATAATGTTATCATTGGGAGGACATCGATCAATCAGTTGAAAGCTGTGCCTTCAACTTATCATATGGTGGTCAAATTTCCAACTACCAACGGTTGCGGTGAAGTGAAGGGCAACCAATTGGCTTCTCGCCAATGCTATGCTACTATGCTCAAAGGTCATGGGGAGAGGAGTTTCCGATCTGGAGAAGCACTTACTGTGGAGGACATACAACATGAAGACGACAAGCGGGAGAAGCGTCGTCCTACTCCGTTTGAGAAGCTGAAAGTCATACCTCTGAAAGAGGAACAACCGGAACGTACTATTCAAATAGGAGCAAATCTCCCATCTGACCAGCAAGAAGAAATACTAAACCTCCTGAGGAGCAATTCCGATGTATTCGCTTGGACAGCTGAAGAGATACCGGGAGTCCCACGGGAGGTCATTGAACATCGGCTCAATGTCGATCCAGGGCACAAACCAGTCGTACAGAAGCGACGAAGTTTAGCTCCTGATCGCCTCCAGGCTGCTCAAGAAGAAGTGGACAAACTTCTGAAGGCGGACTTTATTCAAGATGTGTATTACCCTGAGTGGTTATCAAATGTTGTACTGGTCAAAAAATCCACAGGAAAGTGGAGGATGTGTGTGGATTTTACTGATTTGAATAAAGCATGCCCTAAGGACTACTACCCTCTGCATCTTATCGATAACTTAGTAGATTCTACATCAGGGTACGACATGCTAAGTTTTCTCGATGCATATTCTGGGTATAATCAGATCCGAAGGGCAGAATCTGATGTGGAGAAAACCTCTTTCATCACCAGAAGAGGAACATATTGCTATAAGGTCATGCCATTTGGTCTAAAAAATGTTGGTGCCACTTTTCAGAGATTAGTGAACAAAGTCTTCAAAGACCAGATCGGGAGAAATATGGAAGCATATGTTGATGACATCTTGGTGAAGAGCGATAAAGCCGAACCACATATAGCCGATCTGCAACAAACTTTTGCTGCACTTCGGGCACACGGGATGAGCCCCAATCCCAATACATGCACGTTCGGAGTCCAATCTGGAAAATTTCTAGGATTTATGCTCACAAATCGGGGAATTGAAGCGAATCCGGAGAAGATATGAGTAGTCCTAAAATGAGATCCCCAAGAACAATCAAGGAGATACAAAGACTTAATGGCCAACTTGCAGCCTTGGGGAGGTTTATTTCGAAGTCAGGAGAGAAGAATCTTCCCTTCTTCCGGGCATTGAGAAAAGCTCCCAAGGTTGAATGGAATGAAGAATGTGAGAAGGCATTCATGCAGTTAAAAGAATATTTGCAATCACCAGCTTTGTTGGCGAAGCCTCAACCAGGGGAAGAGCTCTATGTCTACCTATCTGCAACTAATGCTGTTGTCAGCTTAGTATTGGTAAAGATTGAGGATAATTTGCAAAAACCAGTATACTACACAAGCAAGGTCCTCACCGATACTGAATCAAGATATCTTTCCCTTGAAAAATTGGCCTACGCTTTAGTGGTTTCTGCTCGCCGACCCTGCCCTTATTTTCAGTCACATCGGATAAGGTGTTGACCGATCAACCATTGAAGCAGATCTTACATCGGCCAGACACATCGGGACGCCTCGCCCGATGGGTACTTGAACTTGCAAAATATGATATCAGCTATGAGTCGCGTACTTCTATAAAGTCACAAGTACTTGCGGACTTCGTTGCTGAGCTTACAACCACCACTGATGATGATCCTTCAAACATCAAGTTATCTGAAACAAGGAATGACTCTTCATCCCAATGGGTTCTACACATGAATGGATCTTCTATAGGGGATAGTTTGGGAGGAGGACTGATCTTGCAGTCACCATCTGGATGGAATACTTCTACTGTCCTGATGTTTGGATTTAAAGCCACAAATAATGAGGCTGAGAATGAAGCTATGATAGCTGGGTTGCAGTTAGCTCGCGGTCTTGGAGTACGGAATCTGCAAGCTAACACTGATTCTCAGTTGGTTGTGGGCCATCTAAATGAAGAATTTGAGGCGAGAGAAGATCATATGGTCAAATATAAATCTTTGTTGCAGAAGCTCATCACAAGCTTCGAAGAATACCACATTTCCAAAATCCCAAGCGAGTAGAATCAGAAGGCTTATCTCCTATCTATGTTGGCCTCAACAAATGCCAATATTAAACAATCAGTCAACATTCAGTACTTGGCAACCAGGACAACTGATTGTCGACCACTTGAAGAACTCATGGATATCGATCAGGAGCGGTGTTGGATCGATCCAATCCTAAGTTACTTGAAAGATGGAACTCTCCCACAAGAGCCTAAAGAAGCTCGAAGGATCACCATCAGAGCTTCACGATATAGTGTGGTGGATGGACAGCTCTATAAAAGATCCTTCACCCTCCCATTGTTAAAATGCCTCCGACCATCAGAATTAGAATATGTCTTTCGAAAAATCTATGAAGGAATAGCAGGAGATCACTTGGGAGGGAGAGCACTGAGTCACAAGGTTCTGAGACAAGGAAATTATTGGCCAACATTGAATAAAGATGCCATTGAATTTGTCAAGAAGTGTGATGCTTGTCAACGACACTCTAATATTCAACGGTGTCCCCCGATACCACTCACCGCAGTCGTGAGTACGAGGCCTTTTGCTCTATGGGGGGTAGATATACTCGGACCGTTCCCTGTAGCTGTCCGACAGATGAAATTCTTGATTGTGGCGATCGACTACTTTACTAAGTAGATAGAGGAAGAACCACTTGCGTCGACCACAGGAAAGGCTTGCCAGAGTTTTCTATGGAAATCCATTGTTTGCCGTTTCGGCTTACCCGTGGCTTTTATCACAAACAATGGTCGCCAGTTCGACAACCCAGCCTTTAAGAAGTTCTGCACAAATCTTGGTATAGAATCAAGACTAACTTCTGTTTCTCACCCACAAGCGAATGGACAAGTGGAAGTGACCAACGGAACTCTCCTTCACAGTCTGAAGACAAGAGTCCTCAGGAATGGGTTGAATTGGGTGGAGGAAGTTCCAAGTACTCTATGGGCATATCGGACAACTGCTCGAACCCCAACTAGTGAAACTCCATTCGCATTGCTATTCGGAGTTGAAGCTGTGCTCCGAGCGAAAATCAATTTACCCACACCAAGAACACAGTCCTTTGATCCAGTAAGTAATGAAGAACAGCTCCGGGCCGAGCTTGATCTCCTTGAAGAAAAAAGGGACTGTGTTAATGCTCGAGCAGCAGCATACCAGCAGAGAGTCAAGAGATACTATAATGCTAAGGTAAAAGAAGTGACCGTCCAAGTTGGAGATCTTGTGCTGAGGGAGAACATCTTTCAAGGCAACAAGAGTCGAACGGGGAAGCTGGATACCAATTGGGAAGGCCTATATATTGTGCAAGAAATTGTAAGGCCCGGTACACACTGGCTCTCAAAAATGGATGGTCGCAGACTCAAACGTCCATACTATTCAAAATATCTATGTAGGTACTATCAATAAAATCAGTTACTTCCTATACATCTATGCTTTCTCTTTTTTTTCCACTTTATTTCTAGAAAATTCATTTAACCACAAATAGGAAGAGAATAGACACCAAGAGCCATACAGGTCTCAACTGATCATATCGATCCCAACGGATCATATCGATCTTAACGGACCATACCTGTCCCAACAGACCATACCGGTCTCAACTAATCATATCGATTCCAACGGATCATATCTATCCCAACAGGCCATACCGGCCTTAACGAACCATACCGGTCCCAACAGACCATACCGGTCTCAACTGATCATATCGATCCCAATGGATCATATCGATCTCAACGGACCATACCAGTCCCAACAAACCATACCGGTCTCAACTGATCATATCGATCCCAATGGATCATATCAATCCCAACAGGCCATACTAGCCTCAGCAAATCATACCAGTCCCAACGGACCATACCGGTCCCATGAAATCAACGGGCCATACCGGTCCCATAAAGAAGATGATCATACCAATCCTTCATCTCAAGAGTCACCACACAAACTTATCATAACAACGAATCACATCAACCTCATGCAAACAAGGCGAGTTACTACATTTCAGTAGCAATATAACAACCAACCATTTTGAAGGAAAAGAAGGGAAAAGATTCATTCAACACAAGAATCCTGAAGTACCTCAAACATGAAACGACCAGAAAGACACATATTGACAGAGAAGGAAATTTATTGATCAAAAATACGAAAGTACAATGGAACTGTGAGAATTAAGAAGAGTCAGAAGAGTCAGAAGAGTCAAAATCAGAAACGCCATCTGGGACTTTAGCAGGAGAGGCTGCAAGCGCTGACGCCCTCTGGCACCTGTTGTTCCCAAGGATGTGAACTTCAAAACATACGTCCTCTCGAAGGACGAAAACGAGGAGATCTCCTTCTTCTAATCGATGATCTCTCGCGAAATCCTCCCATCCGTCAGTGAAACGAAATTCTCCGAGTGACCAAAAATTAGGCGACAAGGACAGCATCACTGACCAAAAATTTTCGCTTGGCCCACGCAGTTAATAAGTCCTTCTTCAAAAATCATCCTCAAGTTACCCTGAAAAGCGGAATCCACAAAAAACAGAAGTTGTCGCCGACGAGGAAGAACTTGTAAAAAGAAGGACAACTATTGTCACCTATGGTATCAGTATGAAGGATGATCCAAAAGAACTGTCGCCACCTCTACTTATATTGCAGTCTCCACAAGAGATCAGAAGCAGTTAATACATATACAGAATATTAAGAGACACCAGACGCTTCGTTTCAAGCCAACAGAAGCACCTTTTCACTCCTCGTAGAGAATGTTTTATTAAATCCACCTTGGAAACGTATCAGAATTTAAGGCTCACTAATGGGAAATAACTGCTCCTGTTTCTAAGAGTCATTTGAGTTGAATCGAGGCGAGAATGAAAAACCCGTTGCTTTACAACACTTCCCTACCTACTCACATGAGAAGACCAGAAAACATATCTGTTGATGCCAAAAACTGGTCCACCTCACTCTTTGGCTACTGTGGCCTCGTGATCTGGTCTCAGCCTTTGACAAACGGTTAATATTTATAGTTGGTGTGGACGCTTACTTCTGCTTGCGAACAGGGAGACGCGGAGGGCACTCAGCAATTCCGTCCGGAATTATCCACTGATAGACCTGTGAAGAGGAGGAGAAGTAATCGGAATTGGGCCTTTCTGCCCGGATTTAACTCCGATGCTTAAGTCAGAAATCAGGGTAAGAAGTCCTAGGCAATGCTTTGTGTAATGTGTAGTGAGTGTTTCTTTTTTTTCGGTCCCTTTCCTTTTTGTCCTTCCTCTCCTTTTATAGCAAGTGAGAGGCGGTTCAAGCAAATATCTTGCAAGGCGGTGGGGTAAGGCGGTGGGCTAGGTGAATATCTTCTAAGGCGGCAGGAAAATATCTGCCTAGCGTGTACGTGCTCTGTAGGTAAGTAGAGTAAATATCTGCCCACTGTAGTAAGTGGATAAGGCCTACTTACTGTAGAGGCGTTAGATATTTACTTCTCTTCTTCCACCTCACGCCTTGTATAAGAGGGCTGTTATAATTCCGACGGACTTATTCGCAGGATTTATTCCTCACGTTATTGTCGAACGGAATTGTGCAAGGTTATTTGGTGATATTGCCACGTGGCCAAAGATGCTACGTGGCTGAGAAAACACGGTCATGTGTGTGACAGGTGGTCCCTAGGTCAATGACATCTGTCTTACCAAATATATCTGTAACACTAGTCCCCCTAAAATGTACTTTGTTCCAAGAATCTGAGCGAGAGGTGAGCTAATCGCACGTTTCGTTTGGTTCGAGAACAAGTATTCTTCTTAGTTGGCACGTCTATGTAGGAGTGGGCTTCGTCTATGGCTATGGTATACGTGTTTTTAATAGGTGACCGACGGTTACTGTGTTCTCTTTGCGCTGTTATCGAAGTAGATTTTTCTCTGAAATTTTCGCCTATTTTTCTACTTAAGGGCTTGTATGGGTAACGTTCATAGTCAGAAATCTTTTGTATCATGGCTCAATGTTTGTCTTTTTATAAATTCTTCACTTTTAGCCAATGCTCTCGCCACTTGCGAATTCCTAGTTCCTTTCACGAACATCCAGCCGGAATTAAGGACCGGGTTTATCCACCTAGTAAGTCCGAGCAGTGTGTGTGGTAGGCGTTCTATTGGTTAACGGGACCCGGGTGAGATATGTATCGATGCACGGTGGGAGGCTTTTCATGTTGATCACGGCATGGAGGCGGGGACCTTTTAGTTGTCACTTATGCGAGGGGTATGCGTTTGAATTTGAGATGTTTGGAGGCGACTCTACTTGGTAGAAGTGGGTCCCTACCTTCACCCCCGTGTTGATCCAGGTTCTCCTAGTGGGAACGAGGATAGTGACGGTTGCGGGAGTCCGTGCATCTCCTCCGAGTCTCATTCGAGCGTGGCTTCGGACGAAGCCGCGGATATTTAACTTTAGTCCGACGGATAACATGTTTTTGTTATTTTTGCTTTGTCTGTGTTCGTCATGTAGCCTGAATAAATGATGTTTGTCGTTTTACTTGTAAATCCTTTGGCGTTTTTATGGCCTTCACTGGCGATCCTATGTTGGAACGCGTGTTTTGTCTTTTATGGTGTTGGTCCTATGGTATTGTGCTCATTATTTCTTTGAGGGACATGTGTCTTTGGCACTGTTTCACATTAAAGGGGGAATATGGCGTGACATGCGTGGTGTGCGTTTTGTCAACAGCATGATGGGCGCGATTACCAATATGTGTCAGGCGGCGTTTGGTATGCTGACGTGGACGGATTTCTTGGAGGAGTAATAATGGCTTATTTGAACGGTCAGGATTTGGGGACCTTTGGTTCGACGGTTTTGATCGGGATGTAACACTGAGATCTAACGGCCAGGGATTCGTTGCTTTTCATATATATGCGAAATCGTACAGGCCGAAAAAGGTTTATTTCGAAAGTTGAATCGTGTCTGCTTCCTAAGATTTCTTCTTCTTCTCCGACGAGCTCTGGTTTCGAGTTTTCTTTGCTTGTGTTATCTTTTTCTTTCCTAAGGTAATGGCTAGCGCCACTTCTAGCGCTACTTCTTCCTCCTCTAGTTCTTCTCATGAGCCCTCGATCCCTTCTCCGTCCAACCCTGCGGTTTCTGTTGCGATCCCGGCGATTCCGGGTGAACTTGGAGGCGTCCCGATTCAGAGTTCGCGGGTTCATCCTGCTTCTAGGGCAATGGGTAGGGGGTCGGACACATTCATAAGTCTTCTTGGATAAAAGGTAGTAGATAGCCTGGTAGCGAAGTATGAGATAAATTTGTCCCTGTTTGAGGTTAGGGTTCCCTGTTCTGGGGAGAGGGCAAGTTCTCCTAGGGAAGGAGAGATAGCCATCTATCAAGATGCGCTATTGGGTGGCCTTAGGCTTCCTTTTTCTGATTTTGCTAAGGCAATACTAGAAGAGTATCATTTGTGTCCCTCACAGTTGGCCCCAAATTCTTGGAGACTTTTGAACGACTTTGTTATTGTTTTCAAGCTTTACGGAATAAGTCCGACCGTCCGTTGGTTCCGTATGCTTTTTAGCCTATGCCTAGAGTCTAACGCCGATTGGTATTACTTTTCGACCCGTTCTGGGAGGAAATTTTTAGGGAAAGTTCCTTCTTCCATTAAGTGATGGAAGAGTAAATTCTTCTTTGTCAAAAGTAAGTCCGAGTGGGATGTCCGAACAAAGTGGGAGGTTCCCCGAACGGACATCGCTTGTGAGGAAATGACGGGAGAAGAGGAGGTTCTTTTTAAGTCAATGACTGGCTATCCAAAGTGTACATGGATGAGTTCTTGACAAAGGAAAACCTTGTTAAATGTCGTTTAATAGTGTCCGCCGGTAGGCATTATTCGTGTATCTTGCTAGTCTGATTTTTAACTACGGTAACTGACTCGTTTTGGCCCTTGTTTTGTAGGAAATCCGATGGAGGATGAGGACCTAAGCTATGTTAAGGGTCTTTTGGCCTCTTTCGAGGGCGAAGTTCACCCGCCCTTGCCTCGCGGGCGGAAGAAGAAGGAAGTGGTACTTGGCCAAGGGGCTGATACCTCCAAGGAGGAAAGAAAGAAGAGGAAGAGAAAGGAAACGGATTCTTCCAAGAAGGGTGCAGGGTCCTCACGGGAGAGGAGGACCAAGAGAAAGAATTCCGAGGACGTATCAGGTCCCGGAATTGCAGAAGAACAGGTGGGGGTGCCTCAGGAAGAGGTTCGTGCGGAAGAGGTCCGCCCGGCATTGTCCCCAATTTCCGAGGGTCCTTCTTCTAGCCGGCCGGAGGACATCCTTCTCATAGAGGTGAGAATTTCTATATATATTTTTTCTACGGGTAGAATTTTTAACTTAGGTTCTATTTTATAGGCGGAGGCGGGAGAAGCGGCCCTTTTAGACAAATTAAAAGTGGCGGATTCAGTTTTAAAGGGATTTGCTACTAAGCAAAAGGAGTTATCTTCTGAGGATACTCCTTTTCACATTAATCGGGTCCGTAAGGACGTTTTGATGGCCATGAGGCCCGAAAGCTCTCCACCTAAACTCCCGAGGGTCGGGAGGGAAGAGGCCACTTATCAACTATTCCTCGGCCATGCTAGTAAGGGTTGTTCTCACATTTCCTTTTACTTCTAAACTTGGCGCTGCTTTTTACGAGTGTCTTGTTATTACGTAGGATCGCATTAATCGGGCGGACTGAGTCGGCAATCTTTGCCAAGAAGATTTGGCAAAGATGGAAATGAATAGAGGCGGAACATCGCCCGATTAAGCTCTAGGGTGGCGGCCTTGGAAGAGAAGGAGAAAGAAACGACTTGATGCTATCCGGGCCCTTGAGCGAGATAAGTCCGAAGCGGTTCTGGCCGGTGGCCGCTATGGAAAAGGAGAAGGCCGATTTAGCGGCCCAATTATCTGTTTCTAACGGTTCTCTTCTTACTGCTGAGGAGGCTATCAAAGGGTTACAAAATGAATCCAGAAGTTTGAAGAAGGAACTTCAATCGACTTCGGGATGAAGCGGCGGCCTCGATGGGACCTAAAGATGAAGGTCGCTGAAGCTTACCGCCGTGCAAGCCGAAGTTGGCGGAAATAAAGGGGAGCGTGACATACTGAAAGAAGATTTGGCTTCCCGCTTAAAGGCCCCTAAGTCCGACTCGCAAGAAATTAAGGATTTAATAGAGCGAGCGGACAAATTAGAGAAGGAGGTTGCCCGGCTTAGGGCGAAAGTTAGAGATGGAGCCACTCGTATATATTCCGTGGTGCAACAAGTGGGCCATCACGTTCCTCCTACGGAAGTTTTGTCTATGGGGCTGGCTGGAGTTTTGAAGAAGTTCACGGAGCTGAAAGAGCAACAAGTTATCAAGACTCCAGAGGCTCCTGTCCCCGCTACCTTGGAGCCTTCTACCCAAGTTCCTTCAGAAGCAGGTGGCTACCCTGGGGACCCTAGCTCTTAGGATGTTTTCTTTTATGAACGTTTTTGTAAATTCTCAATCACTTGGAAATGTAATTTCTATTCATATGAATGAAATGCAAACCTTTATTTTGGTGAAGGTTTATTTCCAAGTGATGGTTGTCTTTGAACCATGTAAGAAATTCGCGAACTTCTTTATTCTTCCTTTGGCTTGTAAACTTCGTAACGAGTCCTTAGTCCAATCATGGGACTTTGTTGAGTGAGGTACTCGCCTTCATGAATGAGATTGTTGCCTCATACTTCGATCGGGATTTTTGTCTTTTGAGAGTTGTCGTTTATCTGTGTAAGATAATTCCGACTCGTCTTTTAGGAATGGGAATTTCACCACATTTTAGTAGAATGGGAATTTCACCGCATTTTAGTAGAGAATGGAAAAGACTTAAACTTTACTCCATGAAATTTAAGAGACAGCTACAGAACACATTGATAGTAGCGTCGTAAGTGTTCAGCATGGAATGGACGCTTGAGCGTTTTTCCGTCCATATTTACTAGATAATAGGTGTCCGCTCGGACGATTCTTTGCACGACGTAAGGGCCTTCCCAGTTAGGAGTTAGCTTCCCCGTTCGGCTTTTATTTCCTTGGAATTCATTTTCTCTTAGGACCAGATCGCCGATTTGAAAGAAGACTCTTTTTACCCTTGTGTCGTAGAACCTTTTGATTCTTTGGCGATAGACAGCGGCCTTTATTTCTGCCATTTCTCTTCGTTCTTCAAGTAGGTCTAGTTCCGCTCGGAGATTTTTCTCATTTTCTTCTGACGAGAACTTCTGCACTTCTGCTGTGTTCGCAAAGTAGGCATTCCTATTTCTGCGGGAATGACGGCTTTGGCCCCGTAAGTAAGAGAAAATGGACTTTCCCCTGTGGGAGTTCTAGCAGTTGTCCTGTAGGCCCAAAGGGCGCTCGGAATTTCTTCCACCCAATTGGTTCCATTTTTGGATACCCGGGTTTTTCAGAGTCTGGAGTAACGTACGGTTTGTCACTTCTACCTGGCCGTTGGCTTGGGGATGTGTCACAGAAGTCAATCAGGATTCAATTCCGAGTTGAGCGAAACTCACGAAAGCACGGTTATCAAGCCGCCCATTATCGGAGATGAAGGCATCGGAATTCAATCGGCGGATGACCAGATTCGCCATAAGAATCCCTGGCAAGCTTTCTCCGTGATCTTGGCTAAGGGCTCAACTTCCACCCATTTGGTGAAGTAGTCGATAGCGACTATTTGGAATTTGCCGGATCGAAGTAGGGAATGGCCCTAAAAGATCAACCCCCCAAATAGCAAACGGTCGCGTACTGATAATTGGCGTAAGTGGTGCCGGTGGTCGTCTCTGAATTTTAGAATGCCGCTGGCAGGCATCACATTTCCGAGCGAACGCTATTGCATCTTGAGTTAGCGTTGGCCAGTAATAACCTTGCCGCAAGACTTTGTAACTCAAGGCTTTGCCTCCTATGTGACCACCGATGCCCTCATGAATTTCTTGAAGGATATAGCTAGCTTAGAGGGATGTAAGCATCGCATAAGAAAGGTTGTATGTAGGACCTTTTATGCAGGGCTTTCGTTGATGATGGTGTATTGAGCGGATTTGTAAGCGATCCGCCGGGCCTCCACCTTGTTGGGTGGCGCAGCCCACCTTGTAGGAAACTTTTATGGGATCCATCCAACTTGGCTCTTGGCCACACTTTGTACCTCTCCTTCCGGTCTATCGATAGTCTTTGTGGGAAGGTACTGTGAGGTTAAAGAGGATTCTGCATCTCCGTTTGGCGTTGTGGCCTTTTTGGATAAGGCGTCCGCTTCTTCATTTTGCGCTCGGTAAATTTTCTCAATCTGGAAATAGGCGAAGCATGGTACTATTTTCCTCACTATGGCTTGGTATTTGATCATGTTCTTTTCTTTTGCTTCAAAGCTGCCTAGGGTGTGGCTCACGACTAGCTGCGAATCGGAATACACATGCAGACGCTGAATTTCGAGCCCCCGGGCCAGGTGTAATCCGGCAAGGAGTGCTTCATATTCGGCCTCATTGTTAGTCGCTCGGAATTGGAACTTGAGCACTGTCACCATTTTCCATTTAGAAGGAGAATAAAGGACAAAACCTACTCTTGACCTTTCTTCAGTTGCCGACCCATCAACGTATAAAGACCACGGGATGCTAAGACACTCTTCTGGATTCTGTGAAGGGAGTTCGCCCTCATTCGCAGGAAAAGTTAATTCTGCAATGAAATCGCCGATACTTGGGCCTTGATTGCCGTTCGGGGTTTGTAGCTGAGATCAAACTCACCTAATTCTATTACCCACTTGGCTAGGCGTCCGGAATTTTCCGGTTTATGAAGAACTTGCTTTAGTGGCTGATCAGTCAATATCGTGATCCTGTGGGCTTGAAAATATGGTCTCAATCTTCGCGCAGATGTAATAAGAGCAAAGGCCAATTTTTCAAGTGGCAGATATCTTGATTCCGCATCGTTAAGGATCTTACTTGTGTAGTAGACTGGCTTTTGAACTCCGTTATCTTCTCTCAAAAGAACCGCGCTCACTGCTCGTGGGGCAACGGCCAAATAGATGTAGAGTTCTTCTCCCACTTGCGGCTTAGCCAATAGCTGAGGCGATCGGAGATAATTTTTAAGCCCTTGAAAGGCTTTTTCGTATTCCTCCGTCCAATCCATTTTTGGCGCTTTTCGCAGGGCTTGAAAGAGCGGGAGATTTTTCTCTCCGGCTTTGGAGATGAATCTGCCAAGTGCCGCAAGGCGTCCATTAAGCCGTTGAATTTCTTGAAGACTCTTGGGCGATCCCATGTCAAGAATAGCTTTGATCTTTTCTGGATTTGCCTCTATTCCTCTTTGTGTCAAGATAAATCCCAAGAACTTCCCTGATCGAACACCGAAGGAATATTTATTCGGGTTTAACCGCATAGTGTAACTCCGGAGTGACTGAAAAGCCTCTTGTAAGTCTGATAGATGTTCATCGGCTTTTCGGCTCTTCACCAGGATATCATCTACATACGCCTCAACATTTCTACCAATCTGCTCTTTGAAGACTGTATTTATGAGCCTTTGGAAGGTGGCTCCAGCATTTTTCAGGCCGAACGGCATAACCGTGTAGCAGTAAGTTCCAGTGCTTGTGATGAAGGATGTTTTTTCTTCGTCGCCTTTGGCCATTCGGATTTGGTTGTAGCCTGAAAAGGCGTCTAAGAAACTCAGCATCTCATGCCCCGTTGTAGAGTCAACCAAACCATCAATTGATGGCAAAGGAAACGAATCTTTTGGACAAGCCTTGTTCAAGTCTGTGAAATCAACGCACATTCTCCATTTTCCGGACGGCTTTTTTACTAGAACAACATTGGCCAACCAATCTGGGTAATACACCTCTCGGATAAACTTAGCCTTTAGGAGGTTCGATACTTCTTCCTCTGCGGCCTTACGCGCTTTACGGAGCGGAATTTCTTCTTTTACATTTCATAGGCCTAAATGGTGATCTACATTAAGGTGGTGTTCTATGATCTCGCGTTTTCACGCTGGCATATCCTCGATGACCAAGCGAAGAGATCGAGAATTTGCCCTTAATACCCTCATGAGGTCTTCTTCTTTGTGTGGTTGCCAAGTTTGCCCCAATCTGCACTGCGATGCGCTTCCTGGTTGCGTCTAGGGGAACTGTTAGCAATTCTTCAACTGGTGTAGGTCGAAGTCGTTCATCTTCCCGTTCGGCTATTTTGCTAACTAGCATGGCTTCTGAAACCTTTGTTTTCCTTTTATTTAGGACTTTCCCTTTGAGGGTCGAAATGTAACATTGCCGAGCTAAGGGTTGGTCTCCTCTTACCTCTCCACTACCACTCTCAGTTGGGAATTTGAGGAGAAGATGGTAAGTAGAGATGATGGCTTTCAAGGCGTTGAGGGTTGGCCTGCCAAGGATCACGTTATAACTTGAAGCACAGCGTACAACCAAGAATTTTGTTGTCACGGTTGATGATCGTGGTGAGTTTCCTACTGTAACTGGTAGAGAGATCATCCCTTCTGGCTGTATCACCCCTCCGGAGAACCCTACTAAGGATGATTTTACAGGAAGTAAATCATCCGCGTCATACCTCATTCTTTCGAAAGCACTCCAGAAGAGGATGTCAACTGAACTTCCACTGTCTATCAGAACTCTCTTCATTTGGAAACTGGAGACCTTGATGGCAATAACCAGCGCGTCATCATGGAGGTGACGAACTTTACTAACATCGTTATCATAAAAATGATGGGAGCCGCTGGTGAGACCTTCTTTGTGGTGTTTACGTCTCTTGCGTCGTTCCCACCATTCGGGCATAACTTTTCCGAGGCGGAACTTTCCCTCCACAAGGGTGGCCACCACTAATAAACCCCACCATCTCCCCTTTTTCTTCTTCAGGTCGTGAAGCTTCAGGTTCCTCCTGAATCTCAAGGTTGATATATTGCTCCAACTGTCCTCTTCTAACGACATCCTCTATTGAATTCATCAAGTGGGTACACTTTTCTGTGTCGTGTCCTTTAGATTGATGAAACTGGCAATATCTCTTGCTATTCTTTTGCCGTTCGGTATTTCTCATGAGCTCGCCATGTCGGAAGCTTTTGCTCTTTGATTTGCATAAGGATGTGGCTTACGGGTTTGATTTAGTGGGGTATGATGATCATATTTAACAATCTTTCCTTCCTTTGTAGGTTCTCGGCTGCGGCATATGTCCGTTGAGGGCGTGTTGAGGTTTCAGTTTACATTTGTGCCTATGCGTCCATATATGATCTTCTTTCCTTCCGTATATCCGGGGGCCTTCTGTTGACACTTTGGTAGGTTTTTCCTTTTAGGGTGTCTGCAGGCCCACGTCGAGTCTCTTCTTCCCAAGCCGTATAAATTTCATCGGAATTGATGTATTTTTGGGCATGGCTCATAAGGGAGGGAATTGTCTTTGGTGGATCCAAAGTGAGGGAGAAACGAAAGGGGGAGTCGAACAGTCCCTCCATTAACAAGGTTACGGCCATTCGCGGAAGAAGATCCGCAACATTTGTTGTTTCGTCTATATAACGATTTAAATAGGCTTGGAGTGTTTCTCCCTTTCGTTGTTTAACGTGCAAAAGGGTAGACGGAGTTTTCTTTTGCTTTGAGTAATTAGCAAAGTAGGCTAAAAAGCGATCTGCTAAAATAAGAAAAGAAGTAATTGTGCTAGATGGAATATCGACAAACCAGTCTTGCGCTTTTCCCTCTAAGGTGGCGGGAAAAGCTCGGCACATACGAGCGTCGGTAATTCCAGTGAGGAGCATCTTTGATCGAAAAGACTTCAGGTGATGGGAAGGATCGGTTCTGCCTTCATATGCGGTCATAATAGGTGGCCTGAAGCTGTCAGGAACTCGTTCTTCCAATATCTCCTTGACAAAGGGCGAACACATACTGAGAATATGCCGTTCGGATTTCTTGTTTTCTTGGGAAAGGTCCTGCCGCTGAGTCCTTCTATCCACAGTTTGTATGGATGGGCTATTTTGTTCCGCTCTTGTCCGTTCGGTTCTTGCAGCAGCTTGCTCTCTACGTCGAACGGAGGGGGGTTCTGAGCTAGCGGAAAAGGCGGTTCTTTCTCTTTTCTCTTTATGGGTGCGGGTTCGTGTCCTCCCTCTACTTTCGGAATTAGCTAACGGGACCGTTGATACGTTTGGTGTTGGGGCTTGTGTGGGAAGAGGTGGAGGATGGGTCAAAGTGTGGACAGCTTGAGCCAATTGTTCCAGTTGTTGCTGCATGTTAAGGTAAAACTCCGGAATGGACCCTTGGGGTTGGACGGACGGATTTTCTGATGGGGGTAAAATAGGTGGATTGTCCGACCGGATTTCTTCATGTCTTCGGACTTCACCAAGTTCGATAGGTCTTTCAGGGCTAGTAGGTGCTCCTTGTCCTTGGATTCGTTTTGACCTTCTGGTAGTGGTCATTTGGCTTTTCGTAAGGGTCCCCACAGTGGCCAAGCTGTTGATGCCAAAAACTGGTCCACCTCACTCTTTGGCTACTGTGGCCTCGTGATCTGGTCTCAGCCTTTGACAAGCGGTTAATATTTATAGTTGGTGTGGACGCTTACTTCTGCTTGTGAACAGGGAGGCGCGGAGGGCACTCAGCAATTCCGTCCGGAATTATCCACTGATAGACCTGTGAAGAGGACGAGAAGTAATCGAATTGGGCCTTTACGCGGATTTAACTCCGATGCTTAAGTCAGAAATCAGGGTAAGAAGTCCTAGGCAACGCTTTGTGTAATGTGTAGTGAGTGTTTCTTTTTTTCGGGTCCCTTTCCTTTTTGTCCTTCCTCTCCTTTTATAGCAAGTGAGGCGGTTCAAGCAAATATCTTGCAAGGCGGTGGGTAAGGCGGTGGGCTAGGTGAATATCTTCTAAAGTGGCGGAAAATATGCGCCTAGCGTGTAATGCGTGCTTTCGTAGGTAAGTAGAGTAAATATCGCCTTGTAGTAAGTGGATAAGGCCTACTACTTGTAGAGGCGTTAGATATTTACTTCTCTTCTTCCACCTCACGCCTTGTATAAGAGGGCTGTTATAATTCCGACGGACTTATTCGCAGGATTTATTCCTCACGTTATTGCCGAACGGAATTGTGCAAGGTTATTTGGTGATATTGCCACGTGGCCAAAGATGCTACGTGGCTGAGAAAACACGGTCCTGTGTGTGACAGGTGGTCCCTAGGTCAATGACATCTGTCTTACCAAATATATCCGTAACAATATCCAACCCGATGCCAACATCAAAACAATAAGCATCACCCGATCTGATATAAAGTTTTCAGAATAGATAGATATCCAAAACATTACTCGATCTGATATAAATTTTCAGAAACAAAACAGCGTTGGGTGAGTCATTCTTTAGCAAATATTGAAGACAGATCAAATACCAATTCTATTTATTTCCCAAAAGAAAGAAGATACAGAAAGACAGTCAGAATGTTCCTATCAAAGACACCGTTAGAACAAGCTTTACAATTTTAATCAGGCTTTAACAGCAAAATGAAGAACCACAAAAATGACTACAAGTTTTTCCTCAGACAAAGTCCCAATTTCTTAATTTAGCTGCGCTCTTCTGATGTGCCTCAGCGCGTCTTTTTGCTTCAAGAGCTTCTTCAGATTTCTTCGCCTGATCACTTAAGATCTTCTCCTGAACTGCCTTCAGCTCTTCAATTTCACTTCTGAGCCATCTTGTTTCGGGTCGATCTAGTAAAAAGAAAGAAAAAGAGTGGAATGATTAAATGTAAGCAAAGGAGGATGAAAGGAATTCAGCTAACCTGCCCTCCTACGCACAGCGGTGGATTGGTTCCCTTGATCGGTCCCCGAAGCTTCTTTTCCGATCGGATTGACAGGGATGGCTTTGATCAAACAAGAGAAAGACAGGTGAGGAGTCATGCAACTAAATATAAGAGAAAATAAAAGTGTGAACACACAAGTACCTGCCATGGCATCATCTTCAATATTGATAACAGTTTGAGGAGTCTCATCGGGAGGAAGGCATTCTCTTTGTTCATGGATTGGTTTTGGATCCGATATTATTGCTTCAAGGATCGGCTCTAGATCCGGTATCATTGCCTCAAGGATCAGTTCCGGACTTGGTGTAACTATTTCATGTTCTGGAGTCTTTCCCAGATCCGATGTGGCCGACAGAGGGATTATCTTATCGGAGGTATCCCCTTCCGAAGAACCTGTAACCCGAACATCCTTCGAGCAAGGAATGTCAAGCTCCACTTCTTTAGCAGCTAAATCATTGTCTCCTTCTTCCCCTCCTTGACACTTTTCAAAATACATCTCCACGGCCTCATCATAGGGGGTCCGATAAAAGTTCATTAAAGGGTCGACGGAGTGGATACAACTCAAGATTGAATAAACTTCTGATGATACTCTACGAACTTCATCATCAGATAGTTCTCTCTTCTCTGTCGCAGCGAGCTTCCCCTCCAGCTCCATGGATTTTTTCCAACTTTTATTCAAATCCGCTAGCAAAGATGACAGTTCCTTGTCAGTATCATCCTTCAACTATTGAGCACGAGAGACATCATCTTGGGCACAAGAAAGAAGATTATCTTTAGCTATCAACTGTTCAGACAACCGATCATTATCTTCTTTTAATTTGCCAACTGATTTTTCAGCAGCTTCGAGTCTCACTCTCATGACGCCCTTCATCTCCCGTTCGGAGGAAATGTCTCGTTCAAGAGCGGACACCTTTTCAGAAAATTTCTTCTTTTCACTTACAGCAGAATCTCTCTCATCCTTGGTTTGGATCAAATACTGTCTCAAACCAGTGACAGTTTGCTCGGATAGGGAAATAGAAGCCTGCAAGCTCTCGTGGTCGACTTTCAGTGCAGCATGTGCCCCTTCGGACCTCCCTAACTCAGCAGCGATGGAATCCTTTTCCCCGTTCAGTTTAGCTATTTCAGCATCTTTGAGGGAAAGGCTTTCCAGGAGTGTTTTGTTTTCTTCTTCCAACTTGGAGATATGAGCCTTCATCTCAGGATCTCTTTGCTCGTAGAATCTTGCAACTCGTTCTCCCCATAGAGTAGTCTGCAAAAAAGATTCTAATTTAAAGAAGCAAGATATAAAAACTGCACTATCAGCCGATGAGGAAGTCAAAAGCATACCGAAGCAAGGGACAAACGAAAATGGGCACAGGACTCATCCGAACTGAATTGAGTGAGATAAGTATTGACATGGTCTTGCCGCCAGGAACGAAGAGAACTTCTGACGAGTTTAGGATCGACAGGAAAGGCATTATCTTTCCTGTGAATGATCCCACGAGTCCCAGGTCCTTGGATATTTGAACCACCAACCGAGGGATCCATAACTCGTGACACCAGAATGTTATCTCGCCCCCGATCGCTATCGGGTCCTGCCTCCGAAGAAGTACTTCCCTCTGATCTATGAGGTTCACCTGATCTGGAAACAGTCGAAACATCGGGAATCCGAACATCGGAACCCGATGTGATAGGAGGAAGATGAGGGGGGACAATGGACACATCAGGAATTGAAGCTTCGGAATCCGATGTAATAGGGAGAGAAGAAGAAGAAATTATGGGCCCCTCTTGAACGAGACCAGCCGAAACTTCAACAACAGTCTCTGGTCCAATGTGCATAGGCGGAACAGAAGCAGAACCGGATTTCTCCACAGCCTTTACTAACCTCCTTCTCTTTACAATTGGACCATCGGTGGGAAGAGGAGGGGGAAGGCTAACAATAGTAGGAGCCACTACTGTCTCGAAATTAATAGCGGCACCAGATCCAGTCCTTCGACTCGCACCAGTTTGTTGGGAAGGAGCATCATGAGAAGGGGTCTTCTCGGTTTTTCTGCCTTCCGGAACGGGAACCTCTTCGCTCGAAGTTTCCTTCCCTTTCTTCTTCGATTTGTCTGCGCGAGAGATAGCACGCATCCTTTCAGCTAGAGTCTTTGGAGCCATATCGTCGTCTGGAAAAGAAAGATAAAAAAGAGGTGGATCAAGTTCAGACAACGGATCGGAGCCTTTAAATAACATGAACCAGGGATTCGAAATAACCCTACCTAAAGCTAGGTATAGTCCACACTCTTGAAGTCTCTTATCAGACAGGAAGGATTTATCTAATGGAGTATTCCGGAACTCCTTGAATTTTTCGAACCATCCCTCTTCAAACGATGTTATCTTCTCTTTAGAAGCAGCATGAGTGCAAGGGGTACCCCATTTGGTGCTAAAACCCCAACTCTCACTATTGGAAACAAAGAAATATTTGTTTTTCCAGTCTTTAATCGAATCCGGAACAAAGCCCAGAAAAATCCTACCTTGTTTGGCCCCAAAATAAAACCAGTTGGATTGCCTATCTTGGTTGAGGCTAAAAAAGAGGCTGAATAGATGGACATATGGTTCAACTTCGCAAAGAATCAAAACCACTACAAAACCACAAAGGATTCTCCAAGAGTTTGGAGTCAACTGGGAAGGACTCAAACTAAAATGACGAAAGATGTCTATGAAGATCTGTGGAAAAGGCAACCTAAGACCAGGTATCAAAGCATCTTGGTAGATGACTAAATCCCCTCCCTGAGAAGGAGAGCAAGCACGTTCAGAGGGGGAAGGAACCCTATAAGAAATGCTGGGAGAGGAAAGATTATACTTTTTCACCAAATCGTCTATCTTAGCTTCGGAAAGGGTATTAACAAAGGAAAAAAGAACAACGCTTCAGACTCTAGCAAGCTTTGGCATCGTGAAAAACCAGCAAGGAAACCCTAAACGAAAAAGATCCAAACCCAAGAACAGAGAAGGAGTCTCGTACCTGAGTGAATAAGATCTTTCTGAAGAATAGAGAGATCGATGACTTTTTAGAGAAGAGACAAACCGAATCAATGAAGAAGGCAGGGAAATCTTCGCAGAAAAAGCACCGTTCTCAAATAATTTTGAAATTCAAAAGTGGTCTCCTCAATGATACTTAAGGATCGAGTTGACGGCCAAGATCAATCCAAAAGACTGTGTAAGACCCTCCATCTGACGGTTGGGGATGGATAAGAATACAGAGCGTTTTGAATTCTTGACGAGTGGAAGATAAAAAGTTAGTATCATCATAAATCCTACAGCACAACAACCCCCGGAAACCGTATTTTGATGATGAGAGATGACAGATAATCAATGCCAAACAACAAACAATTAAAGCCCTTCCGATAAAGACTCCCTTACCCCTAAAAAGAGCGGTCATGCACAGATCTCAAAACAAGCTGCACGCCTGATTTGACAGGTCGGATGAAATCTTCGAATTAAATATCCGAGGAAACAAGAAAAGAAATGTTGGAACAGATGATTCACAGAAGTACAGTACGAGAAGGAGAAGAATTATTAAATGAAGGCACTGCGGCAGATATCAACATGGTAGGCCCCATAGCGATCCGACCACAGCAATGCTTAGCTTCATTAACTTGAACAATAATCAAAGAATATTGAATCATCTTTTGAATTAATTCGCAAGCATACTTGATGGGGGACTATTGATAGGGATGAAAGTAGTGTGACACGTGGCATTCATCCGGGCAAGCCGCATGGCAAGGTAAACCATGCAGAATCCTCTAAGTACTAGCGCATTGGACCGTGATTGGGTCGTTCCGATATAGCTCTCTCACCCAGATAAGATCGGCACGTTATGATATGTCTTACCGATCCGAAACGTAAAACCGATATGTCGGAATCATTGTGAAACTCATCGGGATCGAAAAGAGCTTCGTCAAGCCAACACGTGTCTATTAGAGAAGGTACTCCTGGAATGATAGCTATTCATACCAACCCCAACCTTCTAGAAGAAGTACAGCTGCGGACAGCCTGGCCTTCTAGAAGAGTTATAGCTGGAGAGCATTTCGAGGGCAGCTCAGCGGCTCTTAGGCTGGAGCTTAAATTTGGGGCAATTTGGCGGAACCGTGACTAAATTGAGAAGAGTGCTGGGCACGCAACACCAACCTATAAAAGGCAATGATCGCAGTTCATTCAGGGAGGTTGAATCCAAGTAGCGAAGCTCTGCCCATTTGGAATCAGGATCCACTCTTTCCCTCTTTCTCTTGCTTTCTATTTGTGGAATTCTTGTAAGATCTCTTGTACTTTTGATGATTGATAATGAGATCTCTTTTTCCCATGGTTTTTTCCCCGTTGATTAGGAGTTTTTCCACGTAAATTTGGTTTCTCTCTCTTCTGTTTGGATTCTTATTTGATTCCTCATTAAGATAGCCACCTAATCAATATAAATTCAATTGTTAAGTTGAAATTGGGTTCTCAATCCGATTTTATCTCTAACATATAATAATAATAATAATAATAATAATAATAATAATAATATAATCTAATACATATATCATGCATTCAATGCTATCATTAATCAAACCATATATATAAATATATATATATATATATATATATATATATATATATATATATATATATATATATATATATATATTCCCAATTAACCCTAATTGAGGGTTTAACCACTTTAATCCTTTTTTTCAAATAAAATCCAATTACCTCCAAATACATGGATTTCTCTAATTTTTTTTCTAATTAATTAAAGAAATTAGGAAACATTTATTCCAACAAAAGTTGAGTCGACCCAACCTTGGGGACTTTCTTTTATTAACTAAATATTTTAGAAAAATAATTAGAAAAATTAATAACCTAAAATCTTCGGATTTTACAAAGAGTCCATATGTTATGGCGATCATCTACAAAAAGGGCGCATATTGGCTCAATTACATTAATAGAGAAAGACCAACGCTACCCATCAATGAAAAATGTTTGCCTACGACGGAATGTTTAGCTACTTGTGAAAGGCAGACTGTTCATGTACAATTAAATATACTTCCTGAGGCAAACAAATATTCAGTTTCCATGTTTCAAAAAAATTATATATAAAAAATTGAAAAAAATGGAAAAATGAAAAAAATGGAAATTAAAAATAAAAAAATGAAATTAAGAAACAAGACCTCAAGTCTCCCAAAAAGGCTTTGCCATAAAGGATGAAAGAAATTTGTATGTTCATAATTATCTCTCTCCAATAAATTTCGTGAGAGAAACATGAAGGGGGCATTTGTTTATACCAAATCTATATATATATATATATATATATATATATATATATATAAAGTAGTGATAGGATAAGGCCGGCCGCATTTGCCGCCGCCTCATCCTATCACTATTAAGTGATATTATATATATATATATATATATATATATATATATATATATATATATATATATATATATAATGTAAATGTTATATTTTCTATAATCTATTTATATATTTTTTTTATTTATCTATATATTTTAAATAATATTTAGATATGTTTTTAATAATTTTTAAATTATCTTATTATCACAATACATATATACATACATATTATCTATAAAAATAATATATACATATCTAAATATATATAAATAGATTATAGAAAATATAATATATTATATATATATATATATATATATATATATATATATATATATATATAGATATATATATATATATAATACCATTTAATGGTGATAGCCGGCCGCAAGTGCGGCCGGCCTCATCCTATCACCATTATTGTCACGCCCCGACCCTGATCAAGGGACCTCAAGCACGTGAACAGATCGGCCGTACCCAAGTGGAGACGAGCCCCACTCGAATACAAGGCCTAAGTAATAGAAGCAGATAACAAATAACTCAAATTTAATAATTGGATAAAATCAGAGTCACAACGAAAGTAAAATCATTAAGGGTCTACATGCCCTACTTATGGTCAAGGCCCTATTAGGGTCCTACAATATAAACATCTTTCTCTCAAAGGAAGAATGAGGTCCTCGAACCTCCACAAGTCAACCTAGTCCTTCAAGACTCCTCAGTCCGAGTCACCACCCACTCCTGGGACACGAAAAAGAAATAAAGGAAGCAACCGCATGAGCTTTGAAAGGAAAGCCCAGTAAGTACCCCGAGGAATCTCAAGGAAATCCAAACCCGATGCAGGATGGCGTATGATAGGTGGGAAAATGAGCAAATCAAAGATCATCAATCAACACCAACAGTATGACGCCCGCTCAAAACAAAACCACAGGATTCTACAGCGGTAGGGCTCCTAACCACAAGATCTCAACAAAGTACTCACGAGAGTTCACAAGTCATCTCCCTAGTCGGTCATCGGCCTAAGCGAAAGCGATCCTCGGTCCATGGTCTAGTAGTGCTACTATCCAAAACATGGGCGTACCTTGTCGCCAGATCATCCCAATCGACGGAAAACAAAGTTTACCAAATTTTTACCCCGGCGGAAAACAAAGATTACCAGGATACCGCTACTGGCGGGAAACAAAGAGTACCAGTATTACCCCCACTGGCGGGAAACAAAGAATACGAGGATGGGAGAATCCTTTAAACAGCATAGTTGATGTATACCTACCCGGCCAGCGCACAAGCTCACGTGATTCCACGGCTACGTGCCGGTCAACAGGTAGGCACACTCAACACTCACAAGCATACCCTACAGGTTGCTATCATCTCAACAAGCGTAGATATCCAAGAGATCAAAATACGAGTGTGTGCAATCATATCAAATTATGATATCGATGGAGCAATACCCCCAAAGGGGCATACAAGCATGCACGAGTATGGAATCAAACATCCAAGGCATGAAAGTAACGTGCACAAGCACGAAATCAAGAAAAGCAATAACAAATAAGGCAACACCAAAGCCAATAAAACCCAAAACTGGGCGGGAGCTAGGCAAGTGTACTTACCTCCTTCTCGAGCTAGAAGCCTCTCCTAGACTCCTCCTGGAATGCTTCTAAGTATCTTCGAGAAAATCTGATAATAGAGTTTCTATTAGAGTTTAAGTTCTAATGAAACCCTATGTCTCTAATTGCACATGCATGACTCTCGTTCTTGTTGGGCTTAGGCCCACTAACGGGTCCTAAGGACCATCTCTCGGGTTATTGGTCCTTATCCCCTGCTCCCCTGTCCTTTAGTTGACTTCAGACCCAGCTTGGTCAGACCTAGTCAACCCCATCTTCATTTGTCGAGTCTATTCCTTATTTGGTCACCTCTAGACGTTCAAGTTGGATTGGGCCCATTTCGAGCCCATTACACATTCTAGCTTGGCCTTGGCCCTTTTAAACTAAGAAAGGGCATTTTGGTCATTTGGCCCTTTTAAACTAAGAAAGGGCATTTTGGTCATTTGGCAATTCTCACTCTTATTAATTTAGTAATAAAACTAGACTCAAGGGGTTCTTGAGCCCGGCCCATTGGGCTTTCAGAACAATGGACCTAATTCTTATTTTAATTAGTCCATGGTTTAACTTAGGTACCTTAGGTTAATTAATTTAATTAACCTCATTAGTCAACTTAGCTTTTGTCATTCTTTACTTGAATAACCCAAGACCATGTGACTAACCCAACTCTTAAGTTGGTTCAACCCAACTTGGTAGACTAACCCAAGTCTATTTAACCAAATTAATATTTATTAATTCGATCACAGTACCATGATAATTTTTTAATCAAAATTTGATTAAATTGTTGGTGTCACACCACTTAGGTCCATTAAAATAAATCCCATTGAATTGTTTAGTTTTAGTTAACTTGGCCAAACAAATTACCAACTTAATTGCATTTGGCTTTTCAAATTAACTTTATCTAGTTGACTAAGTTTAATTAGACTTGGCCCATAGACCAAGCCCAATTTGGCAAATCCGACTAACCCATTAAACTCGCTTAATCGATTAATTCATCCCCTTAATCGACTAATCTTATCCACTAAGCAATTTAATTTAATTAATCTAACTATATTCGATTAATCAAATTAAATTAAAATTATTGTCACACTCTGTCCAAGTTTTTCCATTGATTAATAAACCCTTAAGTTAATAATTTAAATTAACTAAAATGTCACACTTTAATAATCAAAACTATACTATCAAATTAATCAATAATAGATTAATTGTCACACTATATAAGTTAAATAAAATTATTTATTAAAACGATTTGTCACATCCCCTAAGTAACAATTTAAGTAATTAAACGCAAAGTTAATAATTTAATTAACCTAATTAAATTAATAACTTAAAAAAAATATCTCTCTCTCTCCAACGAGCCCCACCGGAGAAGCTCGCCGGAAAAGCCCCGCTCGCCGTCAGTGATCCTCACCGTCCACCAGGCCACCGAAGCTCGCTCGCCCGGGAATTGCCCAGCCTCTAAGTCAGCCTCCATGAGCCACTCCGGGCTCGTTAATTGCTCGTCTGAGACTCCTTTGAATCCCTAGAGACCTTCTTCTCTGGTGGCGCTCACCCGGACCACCATGAGCTCCACTACTCTAATTGGAAGCTTAAAACGAAGAAAGAAGGACTCACTGTTCCTGGAAACCTTCCAAAACCCAGCGTCGAGCTCCGATGCCGCGGACGAGGATCTCCGGTGGCCGGCATCGCTCTTCTCCAACTCCTTCCGCTCGGCTGCGTTGATGAAGAGCTCCACCTCCGATCCCATTTTATAGGCCGAGGGAGACTAAGAGGCGACGGTTACATTGCGCTTGCCGCCTAACGGCCCTTCCCAAGAACGGCCGGAGAAGGTGGCGGCGGCAGCGATGCGAGCCGGGCGCCGCCTTTGCGCGTGTCGGCGGGATTTGTTCACGAGCCTCGGATCTACGCCACAGATTGGACGGGTGGCCCAGATCGAGTCGCACCGTGCGGCCTATCTCTTGTCTCACTCTCCCTTGGTGCCTCGAGATCAGGTCTTGCAAGTTAACGGTGAGGATCCTCTGATTTATCTCAACGGCCTGGATTTTATTCCAAAGCCTCGGATCTGACACTCCCTCTGATTAACAGCCGAGATCTAATCACGATCAACGGTGTAAAATCCATGAATTTCTGGAAATAAATATTTAGTTATTTCCTTGAGGAAAATATTTAAGTTATTTCCCCCGATAAGTGTTAACGTGTGATTAAATAATATATTTAATTTAAATGGAAATTTAAAATTATTAGCATAGTTACTTGAGGGGACCTAATAGTAATTTTGAAAGACATGAGGACCTTCTGAAGTTTTCCTCTCTGCGATTTGGACCTAATTATAATATTAAAGAATGGGGACCTCTCATAAAATTTAGGTGAGAGAAAACCCCCATGAGGAGAAGGCGAGCGGCGAGATTAAATGATCTGAGGCCTTGTATGGCAAATCATGAGAATTATAAGGGCTTCTGAGGAGACCCGCGTGGCGAGTCGATTTAATCCATGCGGTGAGTGGAGCGGATCACGAGCAAAGTGGATGGGTAACTTGGAGATGACCTCGCAGGTGCGGGTGGCCGTGGCCCGTCCATCTCATGATCACCCGATATCTTGAGACATAGGGAAAGACATCGGGACGTTCATTTTAATTAAATACAGGCAAGTAAATCTAGCGATTGTTAGATCACGAGGCTAAGAGGCGCCGTTGGATTTAACTCAATTAATCCGCGGCCGTTGATCATATAAAACCAAATCCAGAAGGTCGGTCCTTCTCTTCCGGCCGATTGAAGCGGCTTACGCCTCGCCGGTGCTTGTAGCGCGAAGGCCAGGAGCGGCGATCGCGGCTATTTCATTAGGACTTCACACGTGAATTAAACCCACGGCGTCGTTTAGGTCTAGCTCGTGGGGGGCTATAAGAAGGCGGGAGCTCACTGGCTGCGGCATCTCGGGTTTTCGGTGGAGGTTGTCTTTTCGGTGAGGGTTGGCCCAGGAGAAGCTTCTGCAAGCTTCGGTGGGATTTGGTGCTGTGTCTCGGGGAGCTTGATAGGCGGACGGAGGAGGAGGAGAACTTCGCCCGTGGCGTGTGAAGGAGAAGGATCCGCTGTAGGCCCGAGTTGACCGAGATGCGGCGTTTTCGGCGACTCCATACGTTCCGACCTCGGCAACCTCATGGTGAGGTGTTCTACAAAACCCGTAGAATATTTCCGAGTTATTGCTACATGCATAAGATCGTGGTGAGCTTCAGCCGGTAAATCCTTTCATGGCGAGAGAGTTTTGGTGCTTCGGTAGGAGGGGCGTGCTCCGTGGCCTTGTGAGAACTTCGGCCATGATAAGATGGCCCGTCGGCGGAGGCAGGAAAGTGAGGCGTGAATGGTGGGAGAAGAGGCCGGGGCGCCGGTGGCTCGATCATGAAAAGAAGAAGAAGAAGTGAAAAAAAAATAAAATAAAAATATATATATATAACATTAATCGTTTAATTATTTCAAACTTAGGGGTGTGAAAATAATTAAACATCTATATACTTAGGGGTGTGACACTCATTTAATAAATTAAAATAATTATTTATTTTCCCTCTCTTTAAATGAGAACATTAGTTGTTTATTGTTGGTTATACATGGTATTAAAAAAAAATGAGGAACTTAGGACTTGTGACAAAAATAAAATCCTTTTATTTTTCCTCTCATGGACTAAAATGCTAGTTAAATGGTTGTGACAAATAGCTAGTAGAGATAATGAATTTGGAAAATATAGAGGGTGACATTCGTTTAATAGAAACTATGGAATGATACGCTATGGGGGTTAATGTTTAATTAAAATATTAACCTAGTAGTAGTGACAAATAAATTGGTAAATAGTAATTATTTGATTAATTTATTCAGGAGATGGGAAGAGGTGACCCATATTCAATTAATGGGATAAAGGTATATATTCCTTGATAATGAAACTTAGGTTTTGTGTGATTATTAGATTATAGAAAATTTTTACTCATAATTTAATAATTAGGAAACTTAAGGTTTTAAATAAAGATTAAAACCTTAGTGTGACAATTAAATAAGAGGTGTCACTATTGATAGTAATGAACCTTTGTTAATCAAATAATTCGTATAGATGGAGGTAACTATATGGAACTATGGGTAATAATTATGGTATTATGGAGTGTTGAAGTAAAATTAATTAATTAATTAATTGAATTTGGATAATTAGTTAGCGATAAAATTATTTGGCAAGGAAGCTAAATAAGTTCAAAGGGATTTTCAAATGACCAAAATGCCCTTCTAGGGTAAGAGGGGGCTAAGATCAATCTTAGCGAGACTCGACTCAACTAAAGTGACCTAATAAAAGTCGGACTTGACAAATAGGCTAGAGTTGGCTAGATTTGACCAAAGTAGGTCTAAAAGTCAACTAAGGGACAGAAGCGGGGATAGGCGGTGACATGAGAGATGGTCCCTTAGGACCCGTTAGTGGAGCCTAAGCCCTATAAGAATGTAAGGCATGCATGCGCTAAGGACATAGTAATATTATGGGAATCATTTCTAATGGGACCTCTGCATGCGGATACTTTCGGGGAGTTGTTGGCACCCTAGAGGAAGCTAGAAGGACATCTAGTACCAACCAAAAGGTAAGTTCACTTGCCTAGGTTTTTCACCAAGCAGATTTCTTGGACTTGCTATGTATTCTTAATAAACTTATTGTTGTTACCATACATCTTTGTTCTTATACATTTCTTGAATCACAGGTTAAGCATGTATGCTTGTTTACTGAGGACGTTGGTGCCCTATTTGCTATGTTCTCTTGCGGTTCGGTGGAGCTAGGAAGCTCCAATTTTGGGAGCGTTAGGGGGATAGGACTGACTTTCCCGTGACCCTCTTGGAGAAACAAATCTCACGGAGGTCTAGCTTTGGAGTGGGCATGGTACAGCCGTGTGCTTCTGAAGAAGAGGTAGTTCTACCGATCTTTTGGCTGGAGAGTCAAGCGACCATCTAGGTTAATAATATCAAAATTTGGACATCTTGGTGGGAGTAAACTCAGAGTTCTCTTAAGAACTCACTCTGAGGCCAGGGGCTTTGTAGCGAGTCGTACCTTTGACTTGTTGTGGTAGACTCCTAGGACTTTGTTGTTGATTCTATGATCACACATTTGTTGTCATTTTATTTTGATGACAACCTTTGTGACTGCGGGGGGTACTACTTGAGCTTTCCTTGAAGCTCCGCGTGTTTTCTCTTTTCCCTCCTTTTCTGATTCCAGGGGTTTAGGGGGAAGAAGCTTGAAGAGGAGGGACTCCGGAGATCAAGGTTTATAGGAGTCGGTTATCTTTATTTTTATAAATTTTGTTATTTGTAGGACCCATTATAGGGACGGACTTCTATAGGGCCTATGGACCCTAATGACTCTATGTTCTTATGAACTTGAGTTTGTGTTTATTTATGGATTGTTATCGCTTATCACATTGTGGAGCCTTGTATTAGAGTTGAGTTTATCTCTTCTTTATCTGGTAGGTCTGTAAAACGTGCTTTCGAGGTTAGGTCAGGGTGAGAGCGTTACAAGATTCTACGATCTCTATTACTCTCCTCGTATCAGTCACTTGCTCAGATGAACGTCTCTGGGAGAGCCACGTGTCTCGACCCATCTCTTAATAAAGCCTCGCGATCTTCAACGATCTGAGATCTTTAGATCTCAGCCGTTGATCCATCGTTAATAGGGTTTTCTTATGGAAAATTATCCAAAGGTTCTCGTTTGTTTTTAGGTTACACTTGAGTCCAACCTGTGAGAGGGGACAATTACGGTCCAATCCTTGGAACTTTCAATAATTACCAAAAGGTTCTTATGACCCCCAACAACCCTAATTAGGATTTTTCTCTGGAAATTTAACCAGAAGTCCTTGAACTTCTCTAAATCGCGGTCACATCCCTTCTCTGTGAGTGAGGAAAAGTTCCTTTAGGTCCTCAATACTTTACAAAATTATTTAGAGGTCCTTGAACTTCCAATTATTACTAATTGGTCTCAAAATCTAATTTAATTCCCTTTTTAAAGCTTTTTTTAATTCTCTATCCTTCAAGCTTAAGGAATTAAATGAATTATGAATCTTGTTTTATGGAATATATAAAAAAAAAGAAAATTTATCCCTAAAATTCGTGGGTTTTACAATTTTATATATATATATATATATATATATATATATATATATATATATATATGATACCATATCCAAAAGAGCCAATTATAAAATATTATGATTTTAAATTAAAATAAAAACATATTGCTTGAAATATCTTGAAATTAAAATATTTTCATAAAAAATATATATGTTGCAGTATCCCAAGGCAAGCCAAGGATATGAATCCTAAGATAGCTCAAGACCATATATCTTAAGGCAATCTCAAATTCCAAGAGAGCACGAGAACACATATCTCGAGACAACCTCAAACTCAAGATAGCCCGACAAAACTAATCTCAAGGCAATCTATAGAAAGTACAAATCCCAAGACAACCTAAGAATACATATCTCTAGGTAATGTAAGGGGTGTAAATCTTGACATGGATCAATAACATATACCGAGGCAATCTAAAGGGGATAAATGAATGAAAATCCAGAGGAAGATAAATTAAATTAAATTTGATCCTATCCATGGACGACGTGGTTTATCTCCTCTCCACGTAAATTTAGTATTTAAAATAAAATAAAATAAATTTGATATTATTCGGTTGTTACCATGACCCGGTCTATGCCTCGGAGATAATCTGTAACGCCCCGACCCGGATTCCGAGACCTCGAGCACGTCAACAGACCGGCCGTATTAAAGTAGAGATAAACTCAACTCGAATACAAGGCCTAATAATGTGATAAGCAGATAACAATCCATAACATAAGCATAAACTCGAGTTCATAAGAACATAGAGTCATTAGGGTCCATAGGCCCTATAACAGTCTGGTCCCTATATGGGTCCTACAATAAAAATGCTCATAAAAGATAAGGATAAAGTAGGCTCCTAAAACCTCTGGTCTCCCTGTGACTTCCCCTCAGGCTCCTCTTCCTTCTAAACCTCGGAATCTGTAAAAGAGGAGAAGAGAAAACATATGAGCTTTCGAATGGAAAGCCCAGTAAGTACCCCTGCAGGTCACAATGTCATAAATAGGAAATATGACAACCAATGAGATCATAATATCAACAACATAGTCCTAGGAGTCTACCACAAACAAGTCAAAGGTACGACCCCTGATACAGAAGCCTTCGGGCTCTGCAATGATTTTTAAGAGAAATCAAAGTTTACTCCCGGCCAGTATGTCCATCTTTTTGATGTAAATACGACCTAGGTGGTCGTTTGACCCTCCGGTCATAGGTCGGTAGAACTACCTCTCCTACGTGTTAACACTGCGATTGATGTACCACGCTGATAGGTAAGACCTCCGTAAATTAGCTTCCGGGTAAGGTAGGCGAAGCGCCAGGGGTCACGTCCCTGAACATTCCTTTATTGGAGCTTCCCTAGCTCCACTGAGTCCGGGCAGTAGAACATAGCAAACAGGGACACCAACGTCCCGAAAACCAACATACATGCTCAACAGGATTCAAAAACAGGTATGAATAGCATGTATGGCTTCAGCAGTGCATGTAATAAGAATTCATAGCAAGTCCAAGAAATCCCGTCACCGGGTGGAAACTAGGCAAGTGAACTTACCTCTTGTTGGTACTAGGCGTCCTTCTAGCTTCCACTAGTGTGCCAACAACTCCCCGAGAGTATCTAGCATGCAAAGGTCCTATTAGAAATAATATTCCAATAATATTTCTATGTCCCTAGGTGTACATGCATGCCTTACATTCTTATTGGGCTTAGGCCCACTAACGGGTCCTAGGGACCATCTCTCGGGTTACCGGCCCTTATTCCGTTTCAGTGTCCCCTAGTTGACTTTTAGACCTACGTTGGTCAAACCTAGTCAACTCTAGCCTATTTGTTGAGTCTGACTCTCATTCAGTCGTTTAAGTTGAGTTGGGCCTATTCAAATTGATCTTAATCCCCCTTTTTACCCTGGAAGGGCATTTTGGTAATTTGGCAACTTTTGACCCTAAAGTTTAAGGTTCCACCTTGTTTAGGGCTTAATAGTTCTTTTTAAATTTATTTAGCTTCCTTACTAAATATTTATTTTTTTTTATCACATAACCAACTATCCACAGTTAAGAAATTAATTAATTAATTAATTTCTATTTACCCCATTTCTTACTTGATTATTTTGTCACATAGTTATAGTTCCACATAGTTACCGAAACTATATAACTATTTGATTAATAGTGTCAATACTATCAATAGAGACATTACTAGTTTAATTAATCAACACTATAGTCTCTACTAGACGTCATACAACCTAGGTTTGAAATTATATAAATGATTATCATTTCCTCCTAGGTTTAAACCATAGTCAAATAAAAATTCATTCATTACTTTAATTAAATGTCACATGCCTAAGTTTCACAATTTAATAAATATTTGTTACTAAATAACAAAACTCATCCAATTTATCAATACCACAAATAAATATGTCACACTCCTAAGTTTATAAAATAATATAAACGATTAATATTATATATATATATATATATATATATATATATATATATATATATTTATTTACTTATCCTTCTTCTTCAACCTCTCTCGTGACTCACTCCCTTGCTCGTGGCGGTGGCTCGTCGAACTGGGCATACCTGACATGAAAGATGCGCAAGAGTCTGCTCCCGGCCTCGACTAGCTCTGCCTCCACTTCCTCCGGCCGCTTCCGGTCTCATTCCCCTGCACTGGTATACCATAGTCTCGGCCGTGCGTCCCTCCCCTCCGACGAGTTCATAAGCTACTATAGGTGCATGCAACCCAAACTAATGACGCAGCACAGAGAAGAGGGCTTACCGGAGAGCTGGAGACGACTTTCGGTTCCGCGGGAGTCCTTCCGGTCGCTCTGCAACTTCGTCGTCTTCTCCGGCGAGCTCTGCCGCTCGTGAAACTCCACCGCCTCTCTATCTCGACTTCTCCTTTCTCTCTGTCTATTATCAGCTCCCGAGACCGCGAGCTCAAAAGCCCAAGCAAGCTCACAAGGGCTTCTCTCCCTGTTTCTCTGCCACCTCACCGGGTGGGGTCTCCAGCGAAGAGCGGTGCTCCCTCCCGAGCCCCCCATGCTTCCTTTTATATGCTGGCGAGTCCAGACGAAGGGGCGACCAGACGAACGACCTCGCCTTCAAGTGGCCGCGTCAGCGTTAGAACGTGGCCGGAATGGGGCGAGCCTCGTGGCGTTCCGGCGATGGGGAGGAGACAGGCATGCCTCGGGATCAGCGTCCGACGTGGAGGGTTGTGATCATCAGATCACATCAACGGCCAGGGTTTGAATCCGCAGTCTCGTATCAAACATCTATCATGATCAACCGTTGGGATGGTAAGAGAATCGACGGCCTGGATTTATCGCTTCGTCTTGTATCAGACACAATCTCAAGATGGAGGGTTCACAAACACCCGCACTATGGGTTTACTCCCACAAAAGCCCTCTCCTCCGCCTCGCATCTGATCCACGATCAGATGGATTGTATCCCAGCTCGACACGTGGCTCTACATCAGCCTTTATAACGCCTCGAGATGAAGCATAGCTCGAGATGTTTTAATCTCAGCCGTTCATTCTCTCTATTAGGGTTCTCTCTCATGAAAATTTACGAGAGGTCCCTAACACTTTTAAAATTACTCTTAGGTCCATGACTGTGAGAGGTGAAAAACTTCTTTAAGGTCCTCAATTCTTTCAAAATTACCATTAGGTCCCTACAGACCTCATAATAACTTAATTTCCATTTAATAAATCATTTATTCCCCACACCAACACTAATCGCGGGAAATTTAATATTATTTTTTTTTTCAAGGAAATAACAAAATATTTATTTCCAAAAATTCATGGATTTTACATAATCCCCACGATCGCGAACTGCTCTTTGAGAGGAATACTCTTTAGTTATTAAAGAGGAGATGGGATCATGGAAAAAGAGGGAAAGGGGGGAGCATAAGGAGATATGGCAGCTAAGAAGAAAAAAGAAAAAAAGATCAAGTGTAACACCCATCTCTTTACTGAGACAGATGTCACACCAGTTAGGCCGGGAGTGCACCCAGCTCATAAGCTGTGTAATTTAAACCTAATAATAATCATAATAATCAAACTACTATTCATAAGAAATAAACAAATTGTTTAACTTTTTACAGAGTTTACAAATTTTCGGAAGAGTTTTACAAGTCTAAACATCAAGTGTAATCAAGCACTATTCTTATCTGCTATGTCAGAGCCATCTATTGGATTACTCACGCTCACTTACCTACGCAAGTAGTTCATTTAGGTGAAAATCACTAATATCAGGAAATAAATTTATATAAGGAAAGATTTACGAATCCCAGAAATAATGCTAATCATATGCATTATCTTCTCATTAGATTAACATGCCAAGCATTTCAGAAAACCCGGATAAAACACTTATGCAATTTCAATCATCATCAGTATATCACATCACATAAATATATATGCTAAGGCCTCGTATCATACAAGCGTGCAACCCTAGTTAAAATGTCTCCGGAAGGACTCCAACTCCCATCAGGAACAGCGGTATGCCTCTACATGATCCTGATAACCGGAAACTACATAAGTCTGGTACTTGACGACCAGCAGTATGCCTCTACATGTGTACTTCAAGTATCAATCTCGTATCTGATACGGGCCCTCACAACAGACAGGAAGGGGGCTTTTATGAAAAGAACGACTTTCGCAAACATTTTCAGTTTTAAGAAAAACGATTGAAAAAAAAAAAAAACCCTTCCTTAGCCCGGTCTCATCTACTAAAATATTTGGGCTCTATCCCGAGCCCCTGCTGGGTCCCCCATACATTAACTAACTAAGGTGTAGCTTATGATACATGCAATAATCTTTAACTACCCCTTAGGGTTTCTTTAACCATATCTCCTGCTCTTTAAAGTTTAAATCAATCATACAAGCATAAAAATACTATGCAAGTATAGCGATAAATCCATCGGCATCTACAATCCGAGATAAAACTCATATAAACAAATCCGACGATAAAAACCCGATCATATAAGTATTCTAAGTACAGTGTAATCACTCACCTGATGTCCTTAGCAAGCTTAGGTTTGACTCGGTTCAATTGAAGCTCCCGCGGGACCTTTACCTTTTTCCTAGAATTAGTAATAGTAACTAAGTAAATACGAAGTTCGTATTTTCCATAACTTAGTTCTATTGCTATAGAATACAGAGGTTTAAGAATACAGAAAATCATATTCTTTCTAAATTCTAACTTAGGATAAGATACGATAAACTCATTAATTTCTCTAAGCATGATTTTTTTTACTTAGCATCTAATACATGTTTATAAAGCTCATAAATACTATGATCACCTTTCGTAGCTTTAGTTCTATTGCTAAGAATACGGTAAAATAAATATGAAAGTTTAGGAATACGGAATCCGTATTCCTATCTTATACTCTAATTAGATTCGTTAGAGTACGATGATTTTCATCAAGTTAACTCCAGTATGAATTCTCTTAAATTGAAATTCGAATTTCTAAAACAAGGACGTACGGAACTATTCAATTAAAGGAATTAGCTCTAATCATCCTAAGCCAAATTTTAAAGTTCATAACATGCTCTCTAAAAGTGATTGATTGTTAAGCATGATCATGAGAGATTAATCAATGCTTTAATACTAAAATTTCCTACCAAAATTCGTCAGCACCTCCTCTATTTGGAGGGCCCCGAAAATATACAATCATTCACACATTAGCATCATGAATTAAACCATTCCATCAAAACTCTCACAACCCACATACATGTATATAATTTCTTCAAGTAAGAACACTAATCATGCTTCATTTAGGGTTTTTTCTAACCCTAAACTTCAATTAGATAATTAAAGTCAAATTAATCCCAATTAGGGCTCACTGTGGGTTTAAGCATGGAAATCTGGAGGACTTCTCGCCGGATCGAAGAAGAGGCGATGCAAGGGGGCTGCTCGAGTGTAGAGAGGCGATGGAACAGCTAGAGATGGGAGGCGTCATGAGGAGAAGGTCGTGGCTTCATGGCGATAGCGTGTGAGGCTGGCCGGTAGCGTGTGGAGGTCGGCGACTGTCCGGTGGCAGCTCGGAGCTCGTGGGCGGTGCTCGAACTAGGGGGGTAGCTGCTGGGGTTTGCGCCGGTGAATGGCGGCGCAGGGTGGAGGGGCGGTGACTGCTGCGCGGAGGAGCAGCAAGGGGGGGCATCGGAGGCTGCAGACCTAGGCGGCGCAGCCGACAGGGGCTGTGGGGCGGTGATCAACCTGGTGGCGGCCTCCAACAGGCGAGCGGCGAGTACCTTAGCGGCGGTAGCGGTCGGCGGCAGCGGCCGGATGGCGGCAGTAGGGTCCGGCCGGCAATAGAGCCTGGCCGGGGGCTGGCAGGTGAGCGTGGGTGCGGGTAGAGAGGAGTCGGGGAGGAGAGAAAGAGGGAGAGATCTCTCTCTCACTCCAATTTTTAAATTTTAAATTCAAGCCCTAACTTCCTTTAATATGATCCTATAATTTAATTCATTATATTTTTAATAATTAAATCTAATAAATCAACTTAACTTTCCAAATCTACTAATTTCATTTATCTTCTAACTTTTTGTCACACTTGGCTGAATTATTTACCAAGCTTTTTATTTCATTTATTAATTTATTTCCCCCATTTTTGTCTTGGTTTATTAATTTACTTGTTTCTTTATTAAATCATTCTTTAAACTCCTAGCCATTTGTCACAACTAGTTCCTTTCTTACTCTATTAAAATAGAGCTTCTAATAATTGATATATATATTACTCCTCTAACTTTATAACATCAATTAGAGATAAAGTACTATATCAACATAGTATTTTGTCACAAGCCTAATTTCATCACTCTCTTATGTTTGGGTTGGGCCCAAATCAAAATTATTGGCCAATTCCAATTTCATTTTATTTACTTTATCTTTAAACTCTTGTTTATTAACTAATAATCCCCGATTTATTTTTCAGAAAGTTAAACAGTAATTACTAGAAAAACCGGGGCGTAAAATCAAGTCCCCTCCTTCCCGTCTCCTCGATGGTCGATAAGCAGAGCTCTTTTTATATAGATACTATATATATATATATATATATATATATATATATATAGATAACCCTATCTGGTTATCTTGGAGATTCAGGGGTCATATGTAACCTTAGATTTGAGGGAGAGTGAGGTTGGGAGTCATAAGCTAATAAAAAAAAAGAAAAAAAAAGAGTGATATATATATAATATCTCATAAATAAATAAATAAAAACTCATTCCCATCTTTCTATGCCACTTGTAAAACCCAAGGATTTTAGGGATTAAATTTTATTTTGGGTTTTGCTTTCTAATTGATTGGTAAACGAGGTAAGCCCCCAAGTTATAATCAAAATGAAATTTTAGTTGGAGAAACAAGATTTCTAAATTCTTTGATTTGTTAAAGGATTCCCCAAACTTTGAATACATGGATTTGTATTAACTCCCTTTAATTAGTTGGTAATTAAACCAAGTAATAAGTTAAAACCCTAATTAGGGGTCAGAAGGGCCTTTTTGGTAATTATTAAAAGTTTCGAGGACTGGATGGAAATTTTCCTCTCTCACAGCAGAGGGACCTGGATGCAACCTAAATAATTTCAGGGGCTTCTGGTTAATTTTCCAGATAAAAACCCTTATACGAGCAAATGAGTGGCTGAGATTGGAGGATCTGGGATTGGTGCTGATCGAGTGGAGTTATAGGGGCATCCGTGATGCCACGTGGCCCATTGTGAGACGTCCGGCCTTTGGAGTGTTGGATGCGAGGGGGGAGATGAAGATCCAGCCGTTGATTTGTTTCAAATCTCAGCGCTTGATCTTAAGGTTGTTTGATCCTAGGCAAATGATTAGAATCCGATCGTTGGTCGGGATTCAATCTAGGACGTTGATCTAACTAGTGTCGAAACCGAGGCAGTTTAGATACCATTAATGTTAATCAAGCGATCCTTGCCGTTAATCGCTGAATACCCATCCCGAGGCAGGGGCTGCCGTTTCTCCACCGGCGAGAGCCGCCGCGCGTGCCGCCTTTTTCCCCGGACGTTACAAGCGGAAGAACCGCCTCGCCGAACGGAGAATGAAGGCGGGGGCGTTGGCGATCGATTCGCCTTCCTTTCCCCTATAAAAAAAACCCCACCTCAGCTCGTCCTGAAGCAGCGAGAAGAAGGAAACCAAGGAGGTCGCCGGGGAGGGTTGGCCGGAGAAGGGAAATTCGGCCACAGGGGGTCTCTGTCGCCATTTTCAGCACTAGGAGAACCGGGAGCAAGGTATGAACCGATTCCCACTTTCAATTTTGAATTTTTCGCATCCTAGCTAGGGTCTTGAACTCGACGGTGAGGATGAACGTTAACACGAGTGGGGAGGCTCCGGGAGAGGGTGTGGGAGGTCGCCGATGTGCGCAAGAGGTAGCACCGGCCGAGACGTAGCTTCGGCCTTACGAGACTGGCGGTGAGAGTCCTCAGACGAGAAGCTGGTCCTTCCGCGAGCTTCTCCGGTGGGGCTCGGCCGTGAGAGAAGGGGGGAAGATTATTAATTAATTAAATTAATTAATTAGTTTGTTGTTTAATCTTTTGGTTTATGGTTAATTAATCAAGCAAAATAATTGATTTTAACTTTGGTAGTGTGACAACTTATTAGATTGATTAATTATCTAGTATGATTAAAATAATAATTGGAACTATAGTGTGACAATTATTTGATTAATTATTTTGTATAGTTAAAATAATGTGACTTTATAAGTGTGACAGATAATTAATTAATCGTATTGCATAGTTAAATAACTATATGGGACTTTGGTAATGTGACATAATTTGATTAATAAAGAAGATTTAAGGATCTTGATAAGATTTTAAATCTTGGTAGTGTGACAAAATATATTAGAATAATTCATTATATGGTATGATTATTCTATGTGATAAGATTAAGTTAATTAGTTATCTTGCATGATTAAAATTATTTAGTAAGGCTACTAAATATTTTAATGAGATTTTTTTAAAACTTTGGTGGTGTGACAAAATTGAACTAATCAAGTTAATTGGCTAAGGTTAGTCAAGTAACAAAGAGGGATCGGGTTGAATCCAAGCTAGTTAAATTAATTTGATTGAATCGAATGACTTGGGTTGGTCCAGTAGCAAAGTGGTTTAATCCAAATTTAAGTTAATCAATGACTTGATTAAGCTTGACATTGGATTTGAATAAATGGGTTAGGTTAACCCATTAATTGGATTAATTGGTGAATTAGATAAATGAAACTTGGTCAAGTTAACTTAGTTATGAAGTTGAAAGGTTGGAAATATTTGGGTGTTGTCTTTGGGGTTTATGAGGGAGGTTTGGAATGGGAAGGGTGCCATGGGGTTATGAATTTGAAAGGTTGGGATTATTTGGGTGTTATCTTGGGATTTATGTTGGAGGTTAAGAATGTGAAGAGTTGTAGAGGTTACACTTGTGAGGCCTATATAAGGCATGTAATCTTGAAGTATGGCATAGAGCAATAGCAAGTTTGAGAAAGTTTATGGGCCATTGGGAATCAAGAAGAGAGGTGAGAAGAAGGAAGAAAAGAGAAGAAAGCTTGAGAGACTAGGAATTTCTTTTCAAAGGAGTGTTGAGCATGCTCTATTTTCATTGCCATTCCGACCATTTTCACCGTTGGATCGTACTGATTTTTGGTGAGATTGTTCTTGACTCCTTATTATTCAATTTGAACGGTTAAGATTGTTTTTAGTGGCCGGGAGAGTAGGTTTCTGGGGTGTGAAACAGAACCTATCATTGCTGATTTCCTGCACCGACCAGTTTCATCATCTGCCTCAATCGGATGATCATTTCTAGTCTGATCGAGCTGATTTTTGGTGAGCACGGTTTAGACTTGTCCTTCTCCAAGTTGAACGGTGAAGATCTGGTTTGGACGGTCGGTTTGTATTCAGTGTCTGTCAACATCTATACTCGGTGAGTTTCTCTAAATTCCAGTATCTCAGTTGTGTGTGGTGATAAATATGAGGATTCATATATGCATGGATGCATAGGTTATAAGGATAGATGGGGACTGAATAAGTAAATAGTTGGTCCAAGGGTTGGAGTTTGACCTCCATGGGTGGTTTCATGAATTGAATTTATATACATGATCATGAGAAGTGTAAATCCAATCTATCCCTATCTTTGAAGGTTCATGAAAGCATAAACATGGGTAACTTGAGGTTACTGGTTTATGGGAATGATTTAAGGATTAGCATAGGTGTTGTTTGATAAGAGGACTAGAGAACTTGGTTACTGTTAAAGAGTTATACATGCAAAGGTCAATAAAAGGGTTTAGCAAGTGGGCCCAATTTGAATAAAATGACTATAGATAACCAAATAGGGTTTAGACTCGACAAATGAATGCAAAGTTGGCTAGGTTTGACCAAGTTGGGTCTAGGGTCAACTAAAGAACATGGAGACATGGGATAAGGATTAATAACCCGAGAGATGGTCTTTAGGACACGTTAGTGGGCCTAGGCCCAACAAGAACGATAGGCATGCATGCGTAATTAGAGATATGGGGATTTATTGAAATCTTGACTCTAATAGGGCCTATGTATGCCAGATACTCTCGGGGAGTTGTAAGACATTCCAGAGGATACTAGGAAGGCTTCTAGTTCCAAAAAGAGGTAAGTGCTCTTGCCTAGTTCCCTTATTTATTGGCTAGTTGTTTTCTTGATTTAATGTATGCTATTTGTTAGCATATCTTTTGTTTGGTACCTGATATTCTTGGATGCATGCACATACATATTCTTTTGATGTCTTTCCTGGTATGTGTGTGATTGGTGTGCTAGAGGTAGTGTTAACTGATCACGAGGATCCGTTGATGACGCGTGGCCGTGGAAACACGTGAGCACGTGCTCCGTCCGGATAGGAGTGCGTGGTTTCACTATCTCTTCGTTGATGCTCTTGAACATACCAACCTATGACCAGGCGATCTTGTGGAGGTTCGTGGTGCTTGTGTGCGGCGAGGCGGTATGCGTCAGAGGAGTATACGTACTCATTGAGCATAGCCTCCTATTGTCTGACACTTGACCATAGAGACACACGGTGCTTGTGTTGGTCGGGTGGGTGTGTGTAGGTTGAGTTTGTTCTACTGCCCGGACTCAGTGGAGCTAGGGAGTTCCGATAGGGGAATGTTCAGGGACAGGACCCCCTGGTGTTTCTGTCTGCCTTGCTAGAGAGGCAATTCTCTGGTGGTCTTACCTGTCAGTTGGCATGGTACACTGACCGTCTTAACACGTAGGAGAGGTAGTTCTACCGAATTGCGACCGGAGGGTCGAACGACCAAAAGGTCGTGCTTACAGCAAATAGCTGGACATACCGGCCGGGGGTGATTCTTGAGTTTTCTTGAAACTCATCACAAGGGCTCGAGGGCTTCTGTTACCAGGGGTCGTACCTTTGGATTGTTTCTGGTAGACTCCTAGAGTTGTGTTTCTTGGTGTTGTGACCTTATTATTTGACATATTGCTCATTTATGTCTTGTGACCCCGCGGGGGTACTTACTGGGCTTTCCTTTCGAAAGCTCATGCGCTTACTTCCCTTCTTTCTTTTTGCAGGTCCCGAAGAGTAGGTGACTCGGACTCGGGAGTTGAGCGAGGGGTTGGGCTGATTTTGTAGAGGTTCGAGAACCTCAGGTCACACTTGTTCTTGAGGTGGTGTTATTGTAGGACCCTTATAGGGCCTTGACCATGTGTAGGGTATGTAAACTCTTATTGATTTAGATTTTCGTTGTGACTCTGATATTATCTGATTATTAAATTTTGAGGTATTTGTTATCTGCTATGATTCCCTTAGGCCTTGTATCCGAGTGGGGTTCGCCTTTACTTGAGTACAGCCGGTCTGTGCGCGCGCTCGCGGTCCCGAGATCCGGGTCGGGGCGTGACACCACTGAAGCCCTTCGTTGATTCCTCCACCAAGCCACCGGAGAGGCCTATATGATCTGCGCCTAGCCGCTGAAAGCTCTGGCCGATCACCGCTAAGCCGCCAAGCCCAATTGTTCGCTGACGAGGCGCTCAAGATACTATCACCGACGAGGTTTCCAGGATCATTACCATTGTTGGTGAAGCGATCGAGATGCCATCGCTATACTTCTGCAATGATAGCCCCCCGCCGTCTTTGTCGAAGGAGTGGCCGCCTCTCCTGATGTTGACGACAATGTCTTCACTTCAAGCTTTGAGCCCCGGCTATACCACAACCTTGAACGAAGTCGCTTCCAACATTGATATCATTGAAGCAGTGGCCTTCCAAGGCTGACATCACCGACGTTGATTTCTTCTCCACCTATTTGATCCCGACAACTGATCAGATATCAAAACCACAGTCGGCATAAAGATGGCCAACCATAAGCCCTGTGTGGGATCGAAAATACGCGCCTGGCGTCGTGTCTGTAAAGAGACACCAAACGATATATCGAAGCACAAATGTCATATTTGTTTGTTTGTGTGGGTTCTTTTATTCCTAATAGAGGCAAGCCTCTATTATTAATTACCTCAGACAATGTCGTGGGAACCTCCGATTAAGAGACAAAAGTACAAGTAGAGAGAATGAGAAGAATAATTTATTTTATTGTAATATGATTTGTTACATATCAACATATATTTATTTATTTATTTATTTATGACACCGCCCCCGCCTTGGAATCCGCGTCCCGCCATATGGGATCCATAATCCGCCGGTTGCCTTGTGCTTTGAAATTTGGAATGGGATAGTGACCAGGATTCACATTGCCCGATTCGCCAATTTGTTTCCCTTTTTTTTATATTTACCCAGAACTGCGCCTACTTAGATCGCCGGTAGGTGCTGTTAGAAAGATTGGGAAGTCTAGCAGACTGCAAGATTTAGCCTTTTTCTCCACCAAAATATATACTGACCGGGCTGCCGAGAGGGTCTGTGATATATATGACTGTTGAAGATCTGAATATCTAATTTTTAGTGCCACTGATTTCACCTCAATCAGAGTTTTTGAGCAGGAGTTATGAATTTTTAAAAATGGGTCTTTAGTATTGTTGGTGGCAGTAATGCTGGAATCGACCCTTTTATTTATCAAAATCTGCGGCATTTGGGCCTCGAAAGGGGGCTATCTTTGTATATATTTGTTGAAGATTCAGATATCTAATTTCCAACGCCACAGATTTCACCTCAATCGGAGTTCTCAGGCCGGAATTATGAATTTTTGAAAATGGGTCTTTCAGCATTGCTGGTGGCAGAATTGCTGGAATTACCCTTTTATTTATTAAAATTCCCGCCGACTGGGCCACTGAAAGGGGCTATGCTGTATATGACTGTTGAAGATTCAGATATCTAATTTCCAACGCCATAGATTTCACCTCAATCGGAGTTCTTAGGCCGGAATTATGAATTTTGAATATGGGTCTTCGCATTCTTTGGTGGCGTAATTCTTTGGAATTACCCTTTTATTTATTAAAATTCGCGCCGACTGGGCCGCCGAAAGGGTCTACGCTGTATATGACTATTGAAGATCTGAATATCTAGTTGCCAACGCCACAGATTTCACCTCAATCGGAGTTTCCAGGCCGGAGTTATGAATTTTTGAAAAAAACAGATCTTTATAACAGCTATTTCTGCAGCAATTCAGCAATTCTTCAGCGATTTTTAGCAATTCGCGTCAGCAGCAGCTATTTTTTTTATTTCTGCAGCAATCTTAGGTTCTGATGAAGATGATCATACAATCAATACTTTTTTCTTAGGACCTTGGAGGAGCTTGATCTTGGTATTGCTCCAATGTAAGGGTCTGAAATATGCTCGAGAATCTCATTAAAACAAAACTGCTGCTATGTGTTCTGGCAACTCCACAAATGGATGTGAATTTTCAATAAAAGACCACAATCAAAACAGTGAATCAGCTTCATTATAAATTGAATTATTGTTACATTCTTTTTGGGGAATTTTGTCAAACATGCTATATGCACTTCACACAAGTGAATATTTGACATGTCTTTTGAGAATTTACAATCATTCAACTCATAACTCATAAGATTGATTTCATCAACATCTACTTCTTCATTGAAAAACCAATGTTGCAATCTTGTGAACTCACAACCATGTACTCCCACACATCAATTGGAAAATAGTTCATAAGAAGGATGATCAGCAGCTCATTGCAAGGAAAAGCTGCAGTCTTGAGCCTTGAGATCATTGTGCAGCGGCCCCTTCATTTTCTTTCAGTTTTTTGACTCCTTGGGCTGTAAAATTTTGACAGAACCTCCTTCGTATTTAGGACTTTGATTTTTATACAAGCACCCTCACAAAAGAAATCTTTCCTTTTTGCAACAAATCGACATCAGCATCGCAATGACTTCATCTTTGACTTCTAGCTTCAACGACACATCAACAACCCAGTTTCCGTTCAGTCAGCAACCGGGACCTCGGAACAACGACTAGGTCTTGAATTCAGCACCCATTGCAACCAGGAGAATCGGCAACCAAGTCTTGAATTCAGCATCCATAGGTAGCATCCATGCGTCAGCATCCAGCTTCAAACAAGTTAGCATCCGCGTCTTTGACCAAATCAGCATCCAAATTCTTGAATCTTGAACAGCATCCGTGTCTTCAGCTTTTCTTTGTTGTATAGCAAAACTTCAACAGCATCCATTGCCTTCAGTATTCATCTTTTTTTAACAGCATCCAGATTCTTGAATCGGCATCCAGGTTCTTGAACAGCATCCAAATTCTTGAACAGCATCCAAGCTTCAATGAATCAGCATCCGGGTTTTGAACAGCATCCAAGCTTCAATGAATCAGCATTCGGGTTTTGAACAGCATCCAGGTGAGATGTGGTTGCAGGAGCAGGCTGGTGCGGCGGCAGGGACGATGATGCTTGCTGCAGGGAGGGCGGACAACAGGGAGGAAAGGCGGAGGCGGCAGGGCTGCAAGGCGAGAGGAAGCGGATGCAGGCGGCCTCTGCGCGACTGCGTCGTCTTGCGCGATCTGCTTGGCGGCCACGTGTCTGGGCTGGAAGCCTTGGGTGGCCGGAAGGGGAGGCTTGGTCGTGTCGGACGGATCTCAGAGGTGGTGGAGGGCATCCAAAGGAAGGCTTCATCTTTATTTAGTTTATATAGTTTATATAATATAATATGTAGTATGACATACCTTAGTGTCTTCACAAAGGGCTTTCTCTTTATTTCCTTCAATTGCTTTCTCTTCTCTTCCCGATTCCTCCCCTCTTTTCTTAGAGAGCTCCTCCTTTTATTTATAGATCTTCACAACCTAGATGATAAGGTTGAAATTTTAATTTGAGTTTTAATTATCATTATCTCATAATCTAGATAAGATCATAATTTTGAATTTTAATTTTAATGATCATAATCTAGATTTAGGTATAACCTTGAATTTTTGAATTTTAATCATCAAGAGATTAGATCAAAAATTAAAATTTAAATTTTAATGATCATAATCTAGATTTATGACCTTGAATTTGAATTTTAATTCATTTATTTTTTGTCTCGAGATTTGTGTTCTCGGACTATCTTGGGATCTATGTTTCTGAGATTGCCTCAGGATTTGTATCTTTAGCTTGCCTCGGGATATATTTTTATTTTAAATTTAAAATATCTTAATTTCAGGATACTTTTAGGAATATATTTCATTGGCACCCTTCAAATATTGGCATATTGTAATTTTCATGCATATATATATTTATGTGTATGTATTTTTTTGACACAAACACCCTGGCCCTGGTATTCTCTTTCTCAACAGAGATGATGCCGAATCCAATCGGTCGGACAAGTTGCAGAAGAAGCTCCCCTATTCCCATTGGTGGTGATCTCATATTAGTCGTCTCCCCCTCTAGAGACGAGCTTGGGGATGTGAATTACTCATCATGACATTGGAGGGATGGATCATGACAGCGGCTAGGAATTTTTGTCTTGTTTCATTTAATGGACACCGCCAAGCACTATCCAAGTAGAGACTCAGAAGCAACTGGAAGTGGCTAAGGCAAGATGGATTTTGTTGATGTAGTTCGAGACCCTCTGAGTCCTAAATATTGGAGGATCTACTTGTTGTCCGTCATGTATCAGTAATAGATCGTGAAGGACAGTTGATGAAAATTTGCTAAACATCAAAGATAGTTCTTCAAAGTCCCAAGTTGAATAATTGAGATCAGCTCTCCAAGCAACTGAGATAAAGCACCAAGAAGTACAGATCCATAATACAGTGCATATTTTGTCTGCTCATGAATTGGTTGAATTGGCAACCCGAAGAGGAATGAACCTGAGCAAAGAAAAGTTGTCCTGGAATCAAAGCTTAAGAATGTAGAAGGCTGAGATCTTTTACTTTAAAGGCAAGCCTCAGAGACCAAAGGAATTTATGTTAGGCAAACCTCAAGGACGATGAGACTTAGCTGTTGAGTATTTCATAGGAGAAATGAGAATAAGAAGATAATGATGGAGAAGGATGCTGCACATATAAAGAAGTTGACAATTAATACCAAGTATTCTGTTGTGTGAAACAAGGTATTGATGAATGTATGCGAAATGAGGAACACCACAACTAGTCAGTAAATTCTGGCAACACCATCCTTATACTCGTGCTCTCAAAGCCAAGCATGGTAGTTTTGTCCCTTTCTCTCACAAGATCTATGGAGCCTAGGAGATCCAAGGAATGACGACTCAGAGCCTTACTGAATTCCAGATCTCCCATTCAGATTTGCCTCCATGTACTTGCTAGGTTTCCAACAAGTTTGTGCTCCCATCTGCAAACTAGGGAATTATCAGCTATTGAGAAAGTGTATATGAGATTTGAGAATGCTGAGTATACTTTTTGAGGATCAGTAGGGATTATTCTACAGAAGTTGGTTTCCTTCCAGCCATCCAAACTTCTTGAAGCTTCACTTTCCAGAGAAATTTCTGAAATTTCAGTGACGTTGACCAAAATTGCATTGAGAAGCTCTATCTTGCAACAATCAAACTCGACTGTTGGAAGATCAGAAAGATTCGAGGGCGAACTTGATGTCAGTTTTTGGAAGAAGGATGATGATATTTTTATTGTAGAAATAAGATATGTGGTCTTGTGTAAAAGAGAAATAGTTTTCAATGATGGAGATTATTCAAATAAAAGGTTCTCATGCACATAATTTGTTTGTTGAAATGCTCCAAAGAGGATTTTAAGTTGCTGAAGCCTTGCAGATGGATATGCTATCCTATTGTAGAAGGCCTCCTCACAATTGTTACTCTGATCCAGTTGCTAATGAGTTTGTGATCGTACAGCAGGCAAGGAGATTGATTGCAACCGACTAGCCTGTGGTGAAGATCAGCTTTAATACAAGAAAAACATACAAGATTGTTCTCATCTTCAAGATTGCAGCTCCCCTACAAATCCATAAAGAGAAGCTCCACTGAATATGTTTGAGATTTTCCCTCATGCCAAAACTCAAGACCTTTGTAGAAATCTCAACTCAACTGTTGTTACCGAAGAAGAGGCTAAAGATTATATACTTTTATATATATTATATGCAAGCAAAGTATAGTCAACCAGGGCATGACCAATTAATACATGACCAGCCCGGTGGAATTTTTTATTTATGTATAATCCCACATAACCCGCCAAAGCATGAGGACCAAGACAAGTTCTACCATGGAGGATCTCCTCACTACTTCAATATCGAGGGGTTAGAGCCATCTTTGTTGTAGGGAAGCTATAGAAAAGACTGGAAGGAGATATTTGGAAACACATTAACAAGTTCTATCTTACTGAAGGAGCATCAAAATTATTTGACTTCCATTGGGGTATGCTTATACCTGTCATCAAGAATAAAGGAGCTGATGAGTAGTAAAGGAAATGGTTAATCTTGGTCTACGAAATGCAATACCTGACATGGTCATGGTTCAATTGCTAAAAGCCTTGAATATTGAAGCCTTTGATCTTAGATGTGACTGTGAATGAAGAAAATTAAAACTGTTATGTATGATTGTAAAAAAATTGTTGATAAAGCATTTCAAAACCATGCCAAATGCTTAGTTGTATAAAGCGCAATGTAAATGTTAGATGGAATGCTTCAAAAGAAGTAATTTTTCTTAAAAGAGGGATCCTTTTCTCTGAGGATGCAAAGGTGTTGTTGAAGGCCAATTGTTGAGCTTGAGGGTTCCTCCAATAATAAGCACTGTGGAGTGACTGTGAAGCCCAGGATATTTTTAGGAATTTATATTATTATATTTTAATTAACTTCGATAGCTATTAGAGAATAAGGGAGAGTCTCCCAAGGATTATTTAAATTTTTATTTGGAATAAAGCTTTCTAGTTATTTCTTATGAATAGTGTTCAAAATCTTAAAATTTAAAATTATTTAAAATTATAGTTATCTTATTTGTAGTTAAGGATGAAGTTAAGATTTAAAATCAAACCTTGTATTTATTTAATCTAGAGGGTATCTCTTAATATATTTGATGAGATAAGGATAGGGGTGTGATTAAATAAGAGGAGATTTTCTAACATATGTAGTTTTATATGCGAGATAATAATTAGATAAGGAGAGGAATTATGAATTTAAAAGAGGGATTTAAAATAATTAAATCTGTAATTTAGATTAATTGGGGTCATTAAGGACCTAATGGTAATTTTGGAAAAGATCAGGGATTGAAGGATAATGTGCCCTTTTCTGGATCCGGGACCTAGTTGTAAATTTATAAAACTCAGGGACCAAACAAGAAATATGTATCTCTCTCTCAGCCGAGGGACTTAAATGTAAGTTAATAAACAAAGACGGACTTATTTGTAAAGTTAAGAGTAACCCATGCAGAAAAGGTATTCAACAGGAATGGACGGCCAGGATTAGATGATCAAGAAATAGCGATTTAGTTCGAGGCAAGCAGATGGAGATCAAACCGTCCATTTTGATTAGTTATAACGAATGTAGGTATGAATCTACTGTGTTGGTTAATCTGAGCCGTCCATCGCTGGATGTGGAATACGCTCGAGGCATTAGCGATTAAATCCAATCGCTCGTTACAAATTAATCTCACCCGTCCGTCTGAATAAGTGCTAGATCCAAGGCGTCGCGATGACGCTATGGCCATCAGATCGCCGTGTGCGATCACCACCGTCCGATTGAGAGGACTGATCGCGAGGCACGGGTTGTGCCTTCTCCCAGCTCGCGACGCTGCCGAGCCATCGTCGCGTACGCCGCCGAGCTTCTAGAAAATGAGATCCAAAGTTCAAGATAAAGTAGAATTTAGATTAGAGATAAACTACAAATTGAATTCGAAGCATTATCTGAATTCATCTGCAAGATTCTATAAATAGAGGAGGTCTTCGTGAGCCCTGTACGCCGTCCTTGAGCAGCGCCGCCGCCTGGAGGAGAAAGAGGGAGGAGAGGAGCATCAAGGGATCGCCGTTGGCCAGGGAGTGGTCGCCCGACACCAGTCATCGCGCGAAGAAGGAGCACTCTTCGCGCCGGGCACCGTGAGATCAGGATGAGCGCCACCGCCGTCCGGTAAGTCTTCTCTCTCTCTCTGTCCATCGTCCACAGTAATAGAGCATCCATGTATTAATAACTTCGAGGGAAAGAGAAAGGAAGAGAGGGTGAGGTTTCTTCACTGTCTACCTAAGGATAAATCCCTGGAGAGAAGTGCTCCAACGAGGGGAGGCCGTGAGGCACCTGGTCCTTGCTCAGAGATAACTCCCGGCAGGCAGAGCGTAAAGATCCGACGAGGGGAGGCCGTGAGGCACCTGTACCTCTTTAACCCCCCTCGGAGGGTAAAGATCCCGTCACCGGCTACCGCCGCTTGCCTGCGTTCATCGCGCCAGGTCAGAGCGCCGCCCATGCGCTTGTAAAGCTCCGCCAGAGGAGGGGTGGTCTCGGTTCAGAGATGGAAGACGAGTTACCCTTTTAATTTTAATTAACTAGGTTAATTAATTTGGGGAGTTGTTAAACCAAGTTCAATTGATTCAAATTGATTCAATAGGTGAATTGATTTGGTTTGGGTTTGGATTAATTTAAGTTGATCGAGTCCAAATACAAAAAGTTTGGGTTTGATTAGTTAAGTCTGGTTGGGCTTGATTGAGTTAATAAAATCAATTTGGATTGGATAGAGGGTTGGACTGGGTTAGCCAGTTAGGTGATTGGGTCTTGTTGATTTAATTGATTGGGTTCGGGCTGGTTTGATCAAGTGAATTAACTGGATTCTGATTTGGGTTTGGGGTTATTTAAAGAGTTAAGGTTGGGTTTGATCAATTAAAATATAACTTGGTTGAGTCAAATTCAATCAATGGGTTTAATTAAGTTGGGCTCGAACCAAGTTCATTTTAATCAGGTTGGGTTCAATCAATTGTAAGGGCTAGACTTAGTCAAGTTGACTAGCTAGTTGGGCTTGACCAAAAGTTTTAGAAGCAAAATAAAAATCTACAAAAAGAATGTAGAGAAGGGGGATTGAACCAAGGATCTCTCTTTGAGCTTGGTGGGCCTTATCCACTATGCTAGTTGGTTCTTTTGGAATGAATAGAGAAGGCTTATTAATAAAAGAGAATAAAAGGGCCATAAATCAGGCTTGGGTCGAATTAGGGCATCATGCATGTTATTATTAGAAAATTTTGGAATTTATTACTGTTATTAAATTAGACCTTACTTCCAGATACCGACATAGGGACTTATCAAGAGTAAGGGTCAGGGAAGGACTTCGGATATCACTATTAAGGTAAGTTACCTCTGCCTAGTTTCCACCCGTCAACGGGTTCCTTGATCTTATTGTTGTTATTTCTTTTAGCATGTCTATTGTCAATCTGTTTTTGGAATGCGTGCACATAGTTTGCTTCCTTCTTTATATGTGCATGGTCGATGTGCTGGAAATTTATTTCATTGTCTGTTGTTTGGATTGTTTGTTGGGCCCACCACCTTGTGACCGACATTTGATCATAGGCCATGGTCTTATGTGCTGGCCAGGCAAGTGTGCGCAAGGTGAGTTCTTATTCTGCCGGTTTAGTGGAGCAGATGCTCAAGTGGAGTGCTCAGGGCTGAGGACACCCTGACGTTTTGATAGTTCCATGCTAGGGGGAGGATACCTTGGTAGTCCAACCGTTTAGTGGGACGATACACTGACCGTGTCGACATGTACAAGAGACCGAGGTCGATTCCAGATGAAGCTGGGTGCTGACCGGGGAAGTGTGTTTGAGCCGGAGGGCTATTTTCTAATCTAGGAGTTCCTTTTGTTTTCTAGTCTCCTAGATCCTTGTCTGTGCGGGGCATGACCCCAGTTTTGTGACTTGATGATTGTTGAGTTTTGACATGTCTTTTATCGGTTCGATGTTTTCATTTCGTTGTGATCCCTGCGGGGAACTTACTGAGCTTTCCTTTCCAAAGCTCACTCAACTTTATTTTTCCTCTTTTTCAGGATTGAGGGATTAGCTGAGTTAGTTTCAGGAGCGTCGGAACACAGCTTGCCGAGGTTGGAAGATCACAATTAGTTCTGACTTGTAGGACCCCTGTAGGGTGTATAAATTCTATTTTTGTTTCCGTTGTAACTCTGATAAATAAATTTTGATTTCTTTATTATATTTTTGTTATCTGTTTCTGAATTACTTAGGCCTCATATCCGAGCGGGGGCCCGTCTCCACTTGGATACGGCCAGTCTGTGCACATGACTGAGATCCCGGGATTCGAATCGGGGCATAACAGTGACTCTTGGGTGTTCCGACCAAGCTTTGTTGCTAGTTGATACATGTCTTCATAGCTAAAAATATAGTCATAAATTGATCCATCTATCAATAAAAAAAGCATATAAAAAATTATGGGCGGCCATTTGTTAGATGCTTCTTATACTTCTCATGGCACCATTGTAGAGGGAATAACAAATTACTTAAATGCCCATTGGCTAGTCAAAGTCATAATTAAGAAGAAAATAATTCTTTTATTATTGAATAGTGATCAGAACGTTGGGACATCTAATCCATTCACATGTTTTGACTGGGGATGATATATGGACATGAGTCCCTCTATTACATTTGTGCATCTTCAATGCAAAAAGCTATATAAAATGAATAATTTCTCTCTTGTTAAAAAATAAAATAAAATAATGTTTGAGTTTATATTGGCAAGCTTAAGGCCGATGATTTGGAAAGATCAATAAATAATAATTAAAAAAAAAGAAGCCATGCCAGAAAGAGAAAGAGCTGGACCCCATTTGAAAAGGAAATGGTCAGTCAACCTAATTTAAAAAAATATTATTAATTATTATTAATGAAATGAGCCGTTTTCTTTCATGTTTGGGCCAATCACAGCTTCAAAAAGGGGGCAATCATGGCTGGCCACTAAATACTTACATAATAGTGTTATCCAAAGCATTAATATGAATACTAATGATGCTGACTTACGGATAAAAACAAAAAATATGGTGCCCACTAAATAGAGCCCCAATCATCCATTCAAAGCAATGTAGGCGTTAGTAGCTTCTTCAATATTTCCTTAATATCGTTCTTCAATATGATAATATATCTATATGTGTATCAAGCCTTCTCTGACGACACGAACAAAATTCCTCTTTCGTTGACAAGACAAAGCCGTTGTTGATGAAGTGGGCATCTTGAGTTAGCAATGAAGCATTTATTTTGAAGAATTCGATGAAATATAAATAACAAAGTGGCACGCATCTTGATGTGACGATAGAATACACATCTTGATGTAGCCGATGAAATACAAATCTTGAAGAGGCACAATTCTCGAAGTGGCGATAAAATACACATTTCGAGACGGCATATATAATACAAAGACGGTGCGGATTTCAAGGTGACGATAGAGCACTTATCTCAAGACAAGTTGATATGAATCTCGAGGTGGCAATGAAGCATTCATCTCGAAACTTTCGATGAAATACAAATCCTGAAGTGACATGAATCTTGAGGCGACGATAAAACACTCATCTCGAGATGGTCAATATAAACCTAAATATAAAGCGGTGTAAATCTCAAAGCGGCGACAAAGCATGCATTTGGGGTGACCGATGAAACACTAACTCCAGAGTGTCGAAGCATGCGTCCCAAGGCGGAAGTCGGCGTCATTTAAATAAATGAAAAAAAATTAATAATATGTATAAACATCCTATGATGCTATTTATATGTAATAAATTATTATGATTTGCAAATAAATAATTTTATTCATTGCCTTTACTTGTACTTTTTGCCCTTAATCGGAGGTTCCCATGACTATGTATGGGGTATTAATAATAGAGGCTTGTCTCTATTAGGAATTAAAAAAAAAAACCCACAGTAACCAACACAAATAAAATAAAATACTCATTTGTGATTCGATGTGTCGTCTAGTGTCTCTTCACAAACATGATGCTAGGCTGGTATTTTCGATCCCACACTAGAGATAGAGAGTGTGGGCAACCGTGCGCCCGCATGACCGCCAGCACGTACAACTCGCGCTTCATACGTGACCTAACCTATTTTTATAATTGATTTGAATCCGAATTTAGCTAATTTGGACACCATTTATGTAAACTGAAATGGACCCTATAAATAGCTAATCCTATAAATAGCTGATTTTATGGTTTTGGGCTATCTTTGGACCATCCCCTTTGAGGGCTGCTCCTTCGGTCATCGTCACCATCTCTCCCACACACCATCAACTAGGGCATCAAGCTTCATCGTCAAGGCTTCACGGCGGCGAGGTTTGGAGGAGGATTTGTTGCATGAACAGTAGAGGAAATAGGCAATGTTTTCAAAACAAATATTTTGTTTTCTAAGATACTGTTTGCAATATTAAATTCCTCATATAATCTTGGTTTGATCTAGTGCACCCATCCAAATGTCAACAACTAGTGGTGGCACAAAGCCTAGTCTATGTCCAAGGGAAGCCTAGAGTTCACTAGGGTAACCCCACAGTCACATTGAAGATGATGAGGCCTTCGAGGAGGATACACCAATAGGGGTAAACAACTAACAAACACATCCCACAACCCACATTAACTATTTGCATGCTTATACCTATGCAATCCCACTTGTCTAAAATGTACTTATTTCGTAAATTAATATAAATAAACATGGTTTATTCACCTTCATAATATAAAAAAATAAAAAATAAAATAAAATGCGGATCCACTTGAGCAATTTGGTTTGTGAAATTCAAGTCCAAAAATTAATAACCTGTCAATTGGAATACAATTATCTCTCTTCTACATTAATTCTTGGCCATCATCTTCTTGTCTCTACATCAACTCACCACATATAAAGGTTTCTATAAACGAAGAAGCTAAAACTTCCCCAACAAAAAAATGAAAGTACATATCAGCCAGCATCTTGACTTAATCCAAGTCCCGTGTAAAACATACCCTACAAGCAAAGAATCAACGTAACGAGCTCTCATCCTTGCAAAGCTTTCCTCCTATCAGCACCATAGTTGGTGTAAGGATCTCTCATCTTCTGCACCTCCATGGCTCCGAAGACACCATAAACATTGCTCTCAGTATCCATTCCTCTCTCATCATCATCACTATTCTGGTCCATATTCACAAGATCCTCACCATACTTGATACTTTCCATCCTCAGACCATCTAACTTAGACTTGGGTGGTGCATAGCCCTTGAGGAGATTGACCACTTCCTTCATGGTTAGTCTCTTCTCCGGCTCAGCTTGCACACATAGCGCAGCTACATTAATTGTCTGCCTCAGTTGTGTCTCGTCGAAGTTCCCCCGGAGCTTCGGGTCAACGAGGTCCTTGAACCTTGCCTTAGAGATGAGAGGCTCAGCCCACTCGGTGATAGTGCGCTTGATGCCACCAGGGAGCTTCTCTATTGGCTTTCGCCCGGTGACAATCTCTAAAAGGAGAATGCCGAAGCTATAAACATCACAGCTCTCTGAAACTTTTCCCCACATGGCGTACTCTGGCGCAAGATAGCCGAGGGTGCCCTTCACACGCGTCGTCATGTGGCTAACACCGTCAGGGATGAGTTTAGCAAAACCGAAGTCTGCAACCAAGGGCTCGAAGTTGGAGTCAAGAAGTACATTGCTGGCCTTAATGTCTCTGTGTATTATATGAGGTGTAACCTCATGGTGTAAGTACCTGAGTTAAAGATATATAGAGAACTTCATTTTAGTGATAATACTCTCACATTGGCGAATTAAATGATATGGATATATAATAATTACTCACACAAGACCTTCAGCTGACCCAATAATTATGTTCATACGTTTCTTCCAATCCAGCTGCACTTCACCAGCAAATTGGCCATGGAGATGAGAGAGAAGACTAAGATTGGGCATGTAGTCATAAACAATAAGTCTCTGATCCGTCCCTGCGCAATAGCCCCTTAGCCCGAGAAGGTTCTTGTGCCTAACTCTTCCAAGAACTTCCACTTCCACTGCGAATTCCATCTCCGCTTTTGAATTCATGGCCTTCAATTTCTTTACAGCTATCTTTATATATATGGGCAAAAATTATCCAAATCATAAACGATTCAGAATTCATCATGACGAATTTTAAAAATTATGTTTTTTTGATATGAAAATATGAAAAATTCGATTTTATTTATTTCACATTTCTTTATATATTATCTAAAATAGTTTCCAGTGTCAATATCCATGACTAGTAAGCAACTCTCAGATGCTTTCATTCTAGAGATGGCTATAGTTAATTTCACATAAATAAAATTCTATAAAGTTTAAGATAACTAATGACTTTTATGCAAAAGGATTTGGGTGCACTTATTTTTAGTCAAAGTTTTATGTTTTTAAAACAGATAACCAACCAAAACTAGTTAAAAACAACTATCTTTATCCAATTAATTTGTTCTCCAAATAACCTTCTCTATTTGCACTTGAAAATTAAAGTATATGATAAATATTTCTATTACCTAATAAATCCATTTTTATAATAAAATGCTCAAATTATTTTTCCGACTTTAATAATAGTCCTAACTAGTAAATACATAAATAATCAGTAAACTTGGCTCTCCATCACAATTTTATTTTTGCAGTTTGATTTTATATAATAAAACATAACTGAAATCAATGGAATATATGTGCGCCAACCGAAACTAAGACATTGAAATATGTTTAACAAAAAAACAGTATCATTAATCAAAATTCATCTTGCTTATGATCTTAATTTGCATCATACTCTAAAGTAGATCCACCCTCAATATATACCTGAAGGCCATCAGAGGTTTTGCCCCAGTAAACACTACCGAACCCACCTTCTCCCAGTTTGTTATCTTCACTAAATCCATTGGTGGCGTTGTGAAGCTCTTTGTATGTGAATATCCTCCAAGTGCTTCGGATCCCATCACCACTAGTCGGAGTGGCAGTGACTCCCATAAACCTAATTAACATTTTCAACCAATGGAAAACCCAAAAGAATTTTAAACCTCATGTAAAATATTTGATTAATTATGACGCTAACGAAAGATTTTTAAAGTTAAATGCTATATCATATCTTCAAGTTTTCTAAAACAAGAGAAACAACAACCCCAACAGTGGAGCCATTGCTTTGGTTGTAGATTAAAGCTGCTTTTTGGGTTTTGTGAGAGCAAGAAAGAAAGTAAGAAGAAAGATAGTGAGAGAAAAGAGGAAGAATAAAAAAAAGCATGGAAAAGAAAGGATTGTGCTGAGGGTTGAAACCTACCCTTCTTCAACCCTCTCGTAGCCACAGCAGGAGCTCATTGTGGTTCCCATCGTGGTCTGTATCCTCCGATGATCGTCAGCGCCGGCCAAAGAAACAGCAAGAATTTCGATCCAAAACACTAAGGGCTCGTGTGTCTTTATCCCCTCGCAAGGAAGGCCGAGAGATACAAAACAAAAGAGTCGAGAGACCTTTGTGTTTTAAACCGCCAAGGGGGCATTCTCGGCATTTTCTTTGAGTGTCACCGGCCGCCCTCCGCCGGCACGCAATATCAAATCTAGGTATGATATCTCCAAATGTTATTACCACTCTGTCCAAGGGAAACGACACCTTTCAACAACGGTGTGGACCCCAGCATTGTTCAGCGAATCGACAAACTACTTACTTTATGGTTTTGTCCTTTAAAACTGCAACGAGTATTATTCAGCCACGTGGACGAGAACATCTTAGAGTAGACCCTGTTCGCCGGCGGTTTTTTAGAATAGGGCCCGCTTCCGCATGGTCGACGTTTTTCTCAGAGGCAGTTTTTGCGAACAGGGGCGGCTAAAAAAAAGTGAAGGTCTAAAACAAAATTTTAAAATTAGATTTTCACAAACAAATGGCCCTCGCGCTGTTCAGGTTTATCTCAAATATGGTATTAATATATATAGGGTCTATGATTTTGGGTTTAGGGTATAGGGCTTAGTACATATAAAACATTATGTCCCGTATATATATTAACATCATGTGTGAAGCTAAATATTTGTTGACCTTCAAAATTTTTTATATGGAACATAAATTTTTATATGTATTTAACCATAAACCCTACATTTATTATACGATAGACCCAAGTGGTCCGACCTTTTCCCAGATCTCACGCACATGCGGGAGCTTTGTTGCACGGGCTGCCCTTATTAAACCATAAACCCTACATATATTAATATCATATTTTAAAAAACCTGAGCAACACAACGACCATTTTCTTGTATTTAAAAAAATCTAAGAGCGTGAGGGCCATATGCTTGTATAACCCTAAGAAGTGCATTAGATAAACAAAATCCATAATTTTCATATACTTAAAATAAATTATTTGCAGTACAACACAATACATTTAAAACCAACAAAACAAACAATTACATCTGGATTGTAAACAATAACACGCCGATTCTCATAGTTCTTCATTCTTTAATCCTGAAAATTTGTAAAATTTTAGTTTTCTTAAAATTTAGGCATATGATAAAATATGAAATATAAAAGATAAAGAAGTTGAACCTTTTTTGTTTGATTGCCATTTGATAGGCTGCTTCCAAATGACTATATTTTTCTTCGTCATTTAGTTGAAGTACACAATATACTATATCTCCAATTCGTTTAATCTTATCAATAAGTCATTACTGGATATGATAAAAACATATCTTTCATACATACGTAAAGCCAAATATTCGTCGACGCTCATATCTTCTTTTTCCTGCTGTTTACCGATATAATTTAATATAACAGGGAAAAATGAAATTCAATAGATAAATTAATAAATCAAAATAACATGGACAAAGTGAAATCATGAATTAGTAGCGTAAAATTTCCCAATTCATGTATTTCATAAACAAAATTAACATCACATTGATGTAAAATAAACTAATTTAACTTTAACTACTATGCAAATAGGGGGTAGAACTACGTAACTTTACTTAGATAATCTAGCCCACTTTTCATCATCAAATTAATCAAATAACAATTTAATCTTTGTAAAGTTGCATCTACCAATTCATCCCTCTACCAAAACACATTCCAATTCATAAGAAAAACCACCAATAATGGATGAGAATAAAAAAACAATGTCATTAAAACGATGCCATAGAAATAAATTAATAGAGTCCTGATTTAAAAGTTTACCATCAAATGCAAGTTTAAATATGGATAAGGATATGCAATATCAACTAAGGAATGAGAGCAAGTATGTGCACCAATATGGCAGTCTAAGTTCTTATAGAAGTGTAAATAATTAAGCAAAGAATGTAATCAACACAATACCAGTCACCAATTCTACCATTAAATCTAGGATCAATAAGATTTGGAAAAAAAAGTAAGTCTTCTAAACACTAAAAGGGTCAAATCATTAAACTTCACTGAGTTCCTTGTATATATATCCACACTCTTTCAAGTTCTTCTTTAATTATTTGTGCAATATGAACATTCTCCGACTAACATTTTGAGTGATGCTAACTTATCAAATGTTTAGAAAAATTTAAAAATATTTACCTTTGGTTCCTCTATGCTTTGGCACTTACTTTCTTCTGTCTCAGAGTCAACCTTATGACCAAGTGAAAAAATAAAGAGGAAAAATAAATTAACAAATGTGAGATTATACCCAAATCAATACTTCAGTACAACAGAATACCTTCAGCTTCTTCAAACTCTTTGTCCTCAATTTTTCAGAACCGTTATCATCATCATCATCATCGCCAGTATTGTTCCTAGCACGAACCTGAACACAACAAAATCTGAAATATCAAATATTCACTACCTAATTCCATAGAACATTGAAAGAAAAAACCAAACCATTCGGGACGAATTGCCAGATTTTCCACCATCCTCCAACTTCCTTAGAGCATCCTAAGACAACTTAAATTGTATTATTTAAATTGAAACAAATGGAAATAGGATACCTAATGGAAATAAATTGAAATAAACGACAGATATTCTAACATAATGCCTTAAACTTCCTCAAAGCACCTAATGCCATAAATATATTCCAGTTATGAAATATATTTATTCTAACATTACCATAGAAATAATTTGAAAGAGTCCTGACCTATTTGCATTCTAAGACAAATTTACACATTTAAAACTAACAAGTCATCAAATGAAGATTGTTCTGAATTCTAACAGGGTGTACATTCAATATCACTCTGTCTTCTATAATTCAATCAAAATGTTTAAGATATATTACGAGAATAATTTTTAATTACCTGTTCCATGATGTTGCAAAACTCTTCAAGTGTTTTCCCTAATATAATTTCAGCATCTTTGCCATATAAAGTAAGATCTGCAACTTCTGATGCATCACATATTTGTATATGTATGACATACCTGCCAATTTTAACAATGATGTAAGATTAATCATGCCTCAACTAATTTTACAGTTATAAACCTGAAAACATCTATTGTTTTATGGTTTTTACATCCCAAAGAATAAATGACACAAATAGTGAAACATATATAATTCCTTTCTTTTCATATATAATATTCAAATTACCTTCTGTTTACTTGAGGGCTTAGAATACCGCAACCATTGCATCTATTGCTCTTTTCAGGATTTAGTTTTCGGTGACACCTATTACATGTTGTATATTGGTAGCCTTTATTGATGTAAATACATGAGACATCTACATCAATGCTGAAAAAAAATTTCTGCATAATATTTTAAAAACATATTGTTAGTTGTCCAAAGGATAGGATTTAAACACATCTAATTTACATACCCCCGAGATTGAATCATCTTTTAGGCATCTTAATCTATTGACAGATATTTTTATTGATCTATCAATTAGATCAAAAGATAGCCCGAATTTCGCATAAAAAGGAATGAGATATTGAGCTCTCAAGTCATTTTTAGACCTGAAATTCACAATGTGTAAATTAAAATGTAACTCTAAATATATTTGAATATCTGTCACGCCCCGACCCGAATCCCGGGACCCCAAGCGCGTCAACAGACCGGCCGTACTCAAGCAAATACAAACTCTACTCAAATACAAGGCCTAAAGGTGATAAGCAGATAACAATCCATAATATAAATTAAACTCAAGTTCAAAGGAACAAAGAGTCATAAGGGTCCATAGGCCCTATACAAAGTTTGGTCCCTATACGGGTCCTACATCAAATGAACGGTTCTCAAAATAAAAGATAAAGGAGTCCCTCAGACCTTGGATCTCCTAGTGACCTTTTCACAGCTCCACCCCTCCCTAGACCTCGAAATCTGTAAAAGAGGGAAAAAGCAAAACGCATGAGCTTTCGAATGGAAAGCCCGGTAAGTAACCCTGCGGGGATACAAAGACATAAGTAGACAATATGTCAATCAATGAGGTCATAAACCCAAGAAAATATAACCTAGGAGTCTACCAGAACAATCCAATGGTACGACCCCTAATGACAGAAGCTCTTGAGCTCTGTGGTGAGTTTCAAAGATGACTCAAGGATCAACCCCCGGCCAGTATGTCCAGCTACTTGCTGTAAGCACGACCTTCTAGTCGTTCGACCCTCCGGTCGCAAATCGGTAGAACTACCTCTCATACGTGTTAACACGGTCAGTGTACCATGCCCACTGACAGGTAATACCACCATAGAAATGCCTCTCTGTCAAGGCAAGCAGAAATGCCAGGGGGTCCTGTCCCTGAACATTCCCTTTCGGAGCCCCCACGCTCCACTGAGTCCGAGCAGTAGACCACATCAAACAGGGATACCAACTTCCCGTAAACAAATCATACATGGTCAACAGGAATCTAAAATAGACAAGGATGCATGTATGTCATGATTAAAGCATAGGCATTTAAGGCATAAGCAGGTTCAAAGAAAACCCGAAACCGGGTGGGAACTAGGCAAGTGTACTTACCTCTTGTTGGATCTAGAAGCCCTTCTAGTCTCCCTTTTATGCCTTACAACTCCCCAAAAGTATCTGGCATACATAGACCCTATTAGAGTCAAGATTACAATAAATCTCTACGCCTCTAATTACACATACTTGCCTATCGTTTCTGTTAGGCCTAGGCCCACTAACGGGTCCTAAAGACCTTCTCACGGGTTTCTGGTCCTTTCCCCCTGTTTCCACGTCCTTTAGTTGTCATATAATTATTCTCAATTATACTAGTTAATTATTTAATTGATTTTGTCACACTAATTAAGTCCCATATAGTTATTTTAACTATACAAAATAATTATTCCATTAACTGTCACATTTCTAAAGTTTCAAAAACTATTTCAACTAATTAATTACTACGAATTAATTAATTAAGATAATATCATTATTATTTATTTATTTTTTATCCTATCTTCTTCTTCTTCGTTTCTCTCTTCCTCACGTCCGCGACCAAGCGACACCAGCATCACCAGACTTCATCTCCGGCCACACCGAGCACCTGCCCATGCTCGGTCCTCGTCACAGATGGTCTCACAACCCCGGCTGGCTCTTTCGCAGCGCCGCCAGCCTCCATTCTCTCGGTGGAGACCTTGAAGCTCTCGGCCAATAGCTTGCATCTCGGCGACGAGCTCCTTCTAACGTTATGAATGCATGAAGAAAGTACTACATCGATGGGAAGGAGGTGCAGACACTTACCGAAGAGTTGGAGATGACGACGGAGTCACCGGTGAAACTCCCAGCATCGGGCTGCTTCCTATCTTCTCCGGCGAGCTTTCACTCTCTCGTCTCAGTCGCAGTTCTGACCCCCTGCTCCGCCTGAAACCCTACCGCGACAGCTCCCGCGCTCTTTCGTGGACGCCAAGCAACGACCTCCGCCAAGATCTCCTTCTCTTCTTCTGACTGTCAACTCACCGGAGAGTTGGGAGCTTGGTTTGTTGTGTGCCGAGACAGTGGATGAGGTACCCTTTTATAAGGCTCGGGAGGCGGCCCAAAGCGTCGCCGGCGTTCGCGCTCCATGCGGATCGAGGACCAGGCATCTCGCCAGAACGCGACGAAGCGATCCGACGAGGCTCGCGCGAGCGTTTTTCGATCACTGGTGAAGGGGGTGGCTGGCCTTGGGATCCGTATTCCGAGATGACCGGTGGAGATCCCATTTGATGCCTCTAATCCAGCATCCCCTTGATGATCGGTCTAGATTTAATCCGAGTAGAACGGTCAAATTTCATTTCCCTTGCCTCGTAAACAGTATCATCCAGTGGAAGGTTGTGATTTAATCCTCATCCAACGGCTGGATCTTCGCCCAGTGTCTAGGATCTGCAATTCTTGGATCAAGGACCGTGATTCAAAATAGATCAACGGTCAGATCTTCTCCAATTTCCTCGCATTACTCACTAGCTTAGATGGACGGCTCTTAGAGAACCACGTGGCTCCACCTACTTCTTAATAAAGCCTCGCGATCAACAACATGATCAGATGGTTCATCTCTTGATTCAACACGTGGCATCCTATAGGCCATTATGATGCCTCGCGATAAGCACAAATTCGAGATCTTCTAATCTCGACCGGTCATCCTTTACTATAAGGGTTTTCTCATGAAAATTTATCCAGAGGTCCTCATAACTAATTTAGGTTACATTTTAGTCCAACCTGTGAAAGAGAACAATTATCTTATAGTCCTCAATACTTTATAAATTACCATTAAATCCCTCTGGTCCCCCCATAAACCCTAATTAGGGTTTTAAATCCCTTTTAGCTTAATTTCCCCACTATTAGATCCTCATTTAACACTCTAGAGAAAATTATTTAATTAAATAATTTTTTTAGGAAAATTTCAACATATTTATTTCCTTAAAATTCCTTAGATTTTACAATCCTTCCCCCTTACAAAAATTTCGTCCTCGAAATTTCAACACCACTTATAACTAAGTGAATAACTCTGGGTAGCGCTTTCTCATATCCTCCTCGCGTTCCCAGGTAGCTTCCCGCTCCGAGTGATTATTCCACCTTACTTTAACAAAGGGAATAGTTCTATTCCTCAGTTGCTTTTCCTCCCGGCCCAATATAGCCACTGGGCACTCCTCGTAGGACAAATCCTCTTGGACTTCTACCGGGAATTGAGGAATCACTCGTGTTGGATCACGAATACACTTCTTCAACATCGAAATGTGGAAGACATTGTGAACCTGAGCAAGGTCCTGTGGTAAGGCTAACCTATATGCCACCACTCCTATGCGTTCCAAAATCTCAAAAAGTCCGATATATCGCGGAGCAAGTTTTCCACGTCTTCCAAACCTCACGATCCCTTTCATAGGAGATACCTTCAGGAATACCAGATCCCCTACATTAAACTCTTGATCAGACCTTTTATGATCTGTGTAGCTCTTCTGCCTACTCTGAGCAGCCTTGAGCCTTTCTCTGATCATTCTAACATGATCTTCAGTCTATTTGACAAAATCTTGTTGCTCAAGCGTTGCCTCAGCTACTAGCTTCCTCTCGCCCACATCACCCGAACAAATAGGAGTTCGACACTTTCTCCCGTAGAGTGCCTCATATGGAGCGATTTTGATGTTTGCCTGATAGCTGTTGTTGTAGGCAAACTCTACCAAGCTTAGGCGCTCATCCCAAGACCCCGTAAAATCCAGCGCACATGCTCTCAGCATGTCCTCTAATACCTGTATGGTCCTTTCGAATTGTCCATCGATGTTGGTGGAAGGCGTCTTTGAACGCCAAACACAGTACTTGATCTTTGTGTGCAGGCTCTCCCAAAATCTGGAGACAAACCGAGTGTCTCGATCAGAAGTGATCGACACCGGTACTCCATGTAGCCTGAAGATCTGATCTATATACAACTGGGCTAACTTCTCCAAGGATGCTCCCGTCCTCAACGATATAAAATGGGCCGACTTAGTCAGTCGGTCCACTATAACCCAGATTGATTCATGGCCTCTTTGAGTACGTGGCAACCCTGTCACAAAATCCATATTAATATGCTCCCACTTCCACTCCGGAATGGGTAAGGGTTGTAACATCCCTGCCGGCTTTTGGTGCTCAGCTTTTACCAATTGACAGGTGATGCATTTAGCCACGAACTCTGCAACTTCTCGCTTCATTCCTTTCCACCAAAAATGATCTTTCAATCCTCTATACATCTTGGTACCTCCAGGATGAATAGCGTAGCTTGAATAGTGAGCTTCCTCCAGAATCTCCCTTCTTAACTTAGGGACATTAGGCACACAAATTCGTTCATCAAATCTTAGAGTACCATCCTCATGGACTCTGAACCGTGTTGGCTCGCCCTGTCCTATATGTTTCCTGATTTCCTCCAGATCAGGGTCTTGCCCCTGGGCAACCTGAATCCTTTCCAACAATGAGGGTCGGATATGCAAGCTGGCAAAGGAGACATCCATCATGGGCAAAACAACTTCTAACTCCAGCCTCTTCATGTCCTCCAACAAAGGTCTCTGAGCTGTTAACATAGCGGCAACTCCATATCCAGACTTCCTACTCAGTGCATCGGCCACCACGTTCGCCTTGCCCAGGTGGTAATGGACACTGAGATCATAGTCCTTAATTAACTCCAACCAACGCCGCTGTCTCATATTCAACTCCTTTTGTGTGAATATATACTTGAGGCTCTTATGATCGGTGTAGATCTCGCAAGGTACACCGTAGAGGAAGTGTCGCCAGATCTTTAGGGCAAATACGATCGCCGCCAGCTCTAGATCGTGTGTGGGATAATTCTCCTCAAAAGGCTTCAACTGTCGTGATGCATAAGCAATCACGCGCCCATCTTGCATCAATACACATCCTAGGCCAGTCTTGCATGCGTCACTGTAAACCGTATACCTACGTCCACTTTGAGGTAACGCCAAGACTGGTGCGGAAATCAACCTCTGTTTCAACTCCTGGAAACTCTTTTCACAGGACTCGGTCCAAACGAATTTGGTACCTTTCCTGGTCAACTTAGTTAATGGTGCTGCTATAACCGAGAAACCCTCAACGAATCTCCTGTAATAGTCAGCTAATCCTAGGAAACTCCGTATCTCTTGTACTGTAGTTGGTCTTTTCCAATCAACGACAACCTCAATCTTCTTGGGATCTACTGAAACTCCAGCTCCACTTACCACGTGACCCAAGAAAGCGACTTTATCCAACCAAAATTCACACTTGGAGAACTTGGCATAGAGCTGATGTTCCCTCAAGGGCTCTAGCACAATTCTTAAGTGCTCCTCGTGTGCTTGGTGGCTACTTGAGTAAACCAGTATGTCATCGATGAAAACCACCACAAACTGGTCCAAGTATTGACAGAATACCCAGTTCATCATGTCCATAAAAACTACCGGAGCATTGGTAAGCCCAAACGGCATTACCAAAAACTCATAGTGCCCGTATCTAGTAATGAATGCACTCTTCGGAATATCCGTCTCCTTTATCCACACTTGATGGTATCCAGATCTCAAATCAATCTTGGAAAATACTTGAGCTCCCTGTAACTGATCCAATAGATCATCTATTCTTGGTAAGGGATACTTGTTCTTCACAGTCACCTTGTTCAACTCCCTATAATCGATGCATAACCTTAACGACCCGTCTTTCTTCTTGACAAAAAGAACAGGTGCTCCCCAAGGTGACATGCTAGGTCTTATGAAATCTTTATCCAATAACTCCTCTAGTTGTATCTTCAACTCTTTAAGCTCCGCAGGCGCCATCCGATAAGGAGCCTTAAACACAGGAGCCGTTCCTGGAACCAAGTCAATGGAGAATTCCAGTTCTTTCTCTGGGGGTAGTCCTGGTAACTCTTTCGGAAATACATCAGGGTACTCCCTCACCACGGGTACATCTGAGACTACGATCTCCACGTCCTTCTTCGCCTCAGAGATAGAGGCCAGATAACCTATACATCCACCCCTAAGTAACTTTTGTGCCTGAAGAGCCGAAATCTCTTGTGCTAGGGAACAAGTTTGGCTGCCCTTAAAGGTAAACTCTTCATCCCCCGGCATCCTAAATACAACTCTCTTTCCACGAAAGTTTATAACCACGTAAACTGAAGAGAGCCAGTTCATCCCGAGGATCACGTCGTAATCCTTCAGGTCCATTACATGCAAGTTTGCAAGTAATCTCCGCCCCTCTATTACTACTGGGCATGCCGGTACAATCTTCCTTACCAACTTGGCAGCTCCTACTGGGGTGTCTACACACAACTCCTGGGGTAGATCTTTAGTAGGCAACGTGTGTCTTCGTACAAATCGTGCAGATACGAAAGAGTGTGTGGCTCCAGGGTCAAATAGAGTGCAGGCATAGAATGAACTAACAGAAATGGTACCGCCATTTACATCACCATGCCTGAGCTTCGTCGGTCGTCAGATGATAGACCCGTCCATGGGTCATGGGCCTCTGCTGCTGGGGTTGATTGGATGTGGAAGGCTGTCCTGCTGGTGCCTTCCCCTTCTTATCTCCACCTTGTGACCTTGGTGGTGGCCCAACTGATTGTCGGGAAGCTTATTATGATCCCTGGGTTCCTCCCACCACACTCTGTCCTTGTTGACGCTTCGGACATTGGGCCTTCTGGTGATCCAAACCCAAACAGAGATAACATCCTCCCGTTATCCTGGGACACTGCGACCTCTTATGCGGTCCCTTGCACTCATAGCATTATAGGGTTTGGGTCACACTAGCTGATGACCCTTTGCCTCCAGACGAGGCTGTAGACCTAGTCGGCTTTCCATAAGGCTGAACCTTGTTGTCAGGCCTACGTTTCCCAGAGCTCTTTCCTGATGATTGGCCTTGACTATTTGCCCCCTTATCCTTTTTCTCCTTCTGGGACTACCCTTGGGCGTCCCCCTGGCAAGAGGCTTCAATATATTTTGCCCTAGCCACGACCTCAATGTAAGTCTTACACATGTGGCTAGTGACGATTCTCTTCAATGATGGCCGCAGTCCGGCCTCAAACTTCATTACTCTGCTCTCCTTTGTCGGAACCATGTCAGGCAGAAAACGGGCCAATCTATCAAATTCGGTCTTGTATTGCTCTACGGTAGAGCTATCCTGAACAAGTTGGGAGAACTGTTGTCCAAGCTGGACTAAGTGTCCCCGAGAGAAGTACTTGGCAAAGAATGCAGTTCTAAATTCCTTAGTCTGGAAGGCCTCCCCCTTCCTCAGTCTGATCTCTCCAAAGTACCAGTCCTCAGCGGGTCCTTGGAGCATGTAAACGGCGGTCCTGATCTTCTCCGCCTCAGTATTCTGGAAGACCTCAAAGGTCTTCTCCATTTCCCTTATCCATTGCTCAGCCACGTGGGGATCAATGGCTCCCTCAAACGGTCGGGGAGAGGGTCTCTTGATCTCCCCTAGTAAACCTCTACTAGGCGTGGTGGTGGCTTGTGGAGGTGGTGCTTGCTGCTGTCGGGTCTCTTGAATTAGTCCCAACATCTCCCATATGAGGTCTAACATGCTCATGGGGGGTACCTCCCCCCTTGGTTCCTGGCCCTCGGCTTGAGGCACCTGTGCATTGGACTGAGCAGGCACCTCCTGCTCCACTTCCATTTCATCTAGAGGTGGGGGTATATCACCACCCTGTGGTTGGGGTACTTCTTCTATAGGCGGCTGTGGCACATCTACTCGACGAGGTCGCCCTCGCCTACCTCTACCCCTACCTCTACCTCCACGACCTCCACGTGTTTGATTCATGATTCAACTGCTAAAAATTTCAAGGTTATTTCGTTCCCAACTAGTCAAGTAATGATTAAAACATACTCTTTATTGAAAGCAACAACTAAAGACAATACGCTAATAACAGAACATACCGAAAGACATAACATAAGTAGTTCATACAACATCAATGTTTGTAAGACTACATTTATTCTAACAACATAATCTAAAACTCAATCTAGGTGATGCTCATCAGGAGACAGTGGAGTGTAGTCAACAAAGGGCTGATGTCCTCTTGACCCCTGTGGTCCCCTACTAGGTCCCGGTGCACCAGCTGGACAGTAGAAGGCAAGGTGCTCCGGACTGCCGCAGCTACGGCACCAGAGAGCAGGGCGTCTACACTCCGCCATGTAGTGTCCATATCCTCCACACCGTCGGCACCTGGCGATCCTGAGAACGGTAGGAGACGGACCCACAGCTCTATCCGCAAGCTGAACCCCCAATCTATGGCGGTAGTCACGAGCTCGACACACACGCCGAGGAGGGATACTCTGGCTCACTATCTCCTGTACCAGTGGAACCCTCGGGCCTACGTCCACTGGCCTCTGCATAGCTACCTGATCTCTAAGTCCACGAACCAGCATAGTAACCGTGGTCTGAAGCCTGTCGATCTTCCGGTTAGTGGCTTCAACCGTCCTCCTCATCTCTGTGAGGACCTCTGCGGGCTCAGACGAGTCAGCACGGGGTGGTGGAGTGTTCTCCCGAACTGACTCCACCTCATCATCGGATGAATCCTAACGGTACGACGGTCCCGACACCCTGCAGGTAAAACCGAGTGTCAATCTAACGTACCACTAACTATACTACCCCAGACCCACACTCAGTCTATGCAACTAGCTAAGGGCATCTAGGGTTCTGCTATCTGCTCTATCTAGAGAACTCTTTCTCTGATACCACTTTAATCTGTCACGCCCCGACCCGGATCCTGGGACCCCGAGCGCGTCAACAGACCGGCCGTACTCAAGCAGAGACAAACTCTACTCAAATACAAGGCCTAAAGGTGATAAGCAGATAACAATCCATAATATAAATTAAACTCAAGTTCAAAGGAACAAAGAGTCATAAGGGTCCATAGGCCCTATACAAAGTTTGGTCCCTATACGGGTCCTACATCAAATGAACGGTTCTCAAAATAAAAGATAAAGGAGTCCCCCAGACCTTGGATCTCCTAGTGACCTTTTCACAGCTCCACCCCTCCCTAGACCTCGGAATCTGTAAAAGAGGGAAAAAGCAAAACGCATGAGCTTTCGAATGGAAAGCCCAGTAAGTACCCCTGCGGGGATACAAAGACATAAGTAGACAATATGTCAATCAATGAGGTCACAAACCCAAGAAAATATAACCTAGGAGTCTACCAGAACAATCCAATGGTACGACCCCTAATGACAGAAGCTCTTGAGCTCTGTGGTGAGTTTCAAAGATGACTCAAGGATCAACCCCCGGCCAGTATGTCCAGCTACTTGCTGTAAGCACGACCTTCTGGTCGTTCGACCCTCCGGTCGCAAATCGGTAGAACTACCTCTCATACGTGTTAACACGGTCAGTGTACCATGCCCACTAACAGGTAAGACCACCAGAGAAATGCCTCTCTGGCAAGGCAAGCAGAAATGCCAGGGGGTCCTGTCCCTGAACATTCCCTTTTCGGAGCCCCCACGCTCCACTGAGTCCGGGCAGTAGACCACATCAAACAGGGATACCAACTTCCCGTAAAAAAATCATACATGCTCAACAAGAATCTAGAAATAGACAAGGATGCATGTATGTCATGATTAAAGCATAGGCATTTAAGGCATAAGCAGGTTCAAAGAAAACCCGAAACCGGGTGGGAACTAGGCAAGTGTACTTACCTCTTGTTGGATCTAGAAGCCCTTCTAGTCTCCCTTTTATGCCTTACAACTCCCCAAAAGTATCTGGCATACATAGACCCTATTAGAGTCAAGATTACAATAAATCTCTACGCCTCTAATTACATATACTTGCCTATCGTTTCTGTTAGGCCTAGGCCCACTAACGGGTCCTAAAGACCTCACGGGTTTCTGGTCCTTTCCCTCTGTTTCCACGTCCTTTAGTTGTCATATAATTATTCTCAATTATACTAGTTAATTATTTAATTGATTTTGTCATACTAATTAAGTCCCATATAGTTATTTTAAGGGTTAAAGTCATTTTTGGTCCCTGAAAACAGGGTCAATGTTCATTTCCATCCCAAAAATTTAAAATTTGTTCAATACAGTCCACATCAGCATATACTGCCACTTATCACTCTACATCAGCAAAATAACGACCTAAACATAATAATAAAAAGTTATATGCATTTCATTGGTATTCCACATGACCGCCACGTCAGCAATAGGGACCAAAAATGCCAAAATACGGAATATATAGGGACCCAAAATGTCAACATATGCAATACATAGGGAGCATATTGAACAAATTTTGAATTTTGGGATGGAAATGAACATTGGTCTCGTTTTCAGGGACCAAAAATGGCATTAACCCTTATTTTAACTATACAAAATAATTATTCCATTAACTGTAACATTTCTAAAGTTTCAAAACTATTTCAACTAATTAATTACTACTGAATTAATTAATTAAGATAATATCATTATTATTTATTTATTTTTTTATCCTATCTTCTTCTTCTTTGTTTCTCTCTTCCTCACGTCCGCGACCGAGCGATACCAGCATCACCAGACTACATCTCCGGCCACACCGAGCACCTGCCCATGCTCGGTCCCCGTCACAGATGGTCTCACAACCCCGGCTGGGTCCTCCGCAGCGCCGCCAACCTCCATTCTCTCGGTGGAGACCTTGAAGCTCTCGGCCGATAGGAAATAGTAGTTAACACAAAATGCACACTTTTGAGATAACTTGTAATATTGTGCATACCTCAATATCCATATATACCATCTTCCATACTTGAGTAATGCCCCATTTCTTCTCTGTTTTGTGAGGATCTAACATTTTGACAATTCTTCCTTTAATTAAACCAAAAGAACCTTCATTGCAAATCAACCTGAAGGGCGTATATTCCAATCGGTTCATCCTGCATAACATTATATTTATATTTTTATTTAAAATAATACTTACATATCAATAAACTTTTCATTATCGCAGTATTTTAGTGTTTTTTGAATTTGTTACGAAACATTTTTGTGTTTGTTTGCTTTGAGGTAATCATAAATTTAAAATAGTTAGTACACCATAGGCAACTCATATACATGTTCCACAATAATAAAGCGAGACATACCTTTGCACATTGTGGTAGATATATCGTAGTTTCTCAAGCTCATTGTCATATGTGGAGACATCTATAGAATGTTTCCATCTATTAAAAAGAGCATGATAGATTAAGATATTGAATTTATTAATTACGTGGCCAATAAGATAAATATGGCTTTTACATACCGGCTTTGAAAAGCCTCAAAATCAATTTTATATTCTGTGGCAATAAGTCCTTGTACCTACATTAAGAAAATAAATTTTATAATATTATTGTTTGGGATATGTTTTAAAAGATGTATTTATTTATTACCTTTCGTGTGATATACGTGCAAAATGTCTCTGGTGTACTTTTCACCATAGATGAAAATGAAAGTGAACTCACTTGTATGTTGAACTTGTCGCTTATTCGTGCATTTGATATTTCACGAGGCCAAAATAAATCATTACTCTCATGAATATATCTAAGCACGTTGTCTTGACCATTATCCATGCTCATATCAAACCTGTAAATTGTATATGTAAGTTAAATAATGACAACTTAATGTATTATTTTAGAAGTACAACACATAAAATTCATATTATCTTACCTCATTTGCGTTGTGACATTAACTTTTCATTTCTCTTAATACCTCTTTGTACACAATATTTTTTGTAGAATTGACGGGACAATTGTTTTTGTCCAATATAAGAACCTTTATACCATTTTTGCTTGTACATCTTGACAGTGCAACATATAACTGCCCATGGCTAAAAGGTGGTCTAGGTAAATATAAACCGACATTGTCAAGTGTTTGTCCTTGACATTTATTTATTGTCATTGCAAATGCCAATCTTAATGGAAACTGTCTTCTTCTTAGTTCAAAGGGCACATCAACATCCGATGGAGACATAGTTATTCGAGGGATAAGAACTACATTTCCTATATTTCGCCCAGTGATAACCTTTGCTTCTAAAATCTTTCTTCCAATTTTTTTGATAACTAATCTTGTACCATTACATAATCCAAGTGCTTGATTTAGATTTCGTATGAGGATCACTTGTACTCCAACTTTAAGTTTCATACAATGCTGTGGTAAACCCCCAAAATTAAAACTATGCAATAATTCTAATGATTGTGCAATTTCTGTCGGATCATTTGTGTTAGATGAGGCAATTGAATCTGCGCTTAATAACTTTTCCACATATCCTGGTAGTATAGACACAATCTTCTGATTTATTTCTTCAACATCTTCATTTCTCAATGATAAAATTGCTCGTTTTTGTAGATAAACACAATCAGTATAATTCGATTAAATATTCGGATATGTATGTACAATCAAATGATTTATATTTTCCCCATCATTCTTAATTGTGATATCATCTGGGAAAGTGATTAGATCTTCTTCATCATTTGTAGTTGTTGAGTTTTCTCCACCAAAACCTTCACCTATATTTTGTAACCATTCAACAAATTCTGACATTTCAAGATGTGTTTGTGAATTGGTAGCTGTGGCAACTCTCATGTTAGTATGTAGATTTAGTACGGTACATGCAGACCATATATTTGACCGTTGCAACCCTGCCGATACTGTTGCTTCCCGTCCACCTTTTCTAATTACAGGTAATATCTGTTTGAAGTCACCGCCTAATACCACTGTCTTTCCACCAAAAGCTGTATTTTCAGAGTTCACATTTTGTAATTTCATAAGATCTCTAAATGTTCGATCAACTGGCTAAAGCATTACGATGCACCATAGGTGCTTCATCCCATATAACCAAATCTGTTCTCTGGATTAACTCAAATAATTCTGACTGTTGTGAGATGTTGCGCAAGGAAGTTTCTGACAGTTTTAATGGTATTTTGAATCTAAAATGTGTTGTTCTTCCTCCTTCCATTAGCAAAGATGCAATTCCAGATGATGCTATAACAAGAACTATTTTCTTTTCACTTCTCAATCTAGCTAGTAAAACTTTCCATATGAAAGTTTTGCCAGTTCCTCCACTTCCATTTATGAAAAACACACCTCCATTACGGAGTTGAATTGACTCTAAGATGCAATCAACGCCATACGCTGCTCATTGTTTAGTTTTGAAGATAACTGTTCATATTCATCTCTACATGCACTTGCATTATAGTCTAGTTGCTCATGTATAAGGCCATTTCTAAAGTAATTATTGTCACCACCAAGTACTGTTGGCATAGGTGGAAATTCATGGAGCGATCTTCCATTAGTATTCAAGATTTTCTTCAATTCATATAAACCTTTCTGCTTCAACTGTTCCAGATCTATATTTTGTTAATTTATTCCACGTTGATTGGTTAGAAGGTGTAAAAAATCATCAGTCATATGTTTCCAATATCTTTCCCATAAAGAAGCTGGATTTGTAACATTGCAGAACATTAATAATGATGCAAACAAATGTCTTAATTGTATTGATGTTGCCCAAACAATAGCTTCCTGAAAGGATTCATACCACTCATGGTCATCCTCTAACAATCCACGTGCATTGCAAGCCTCCTTAAAAGTTGGAAAAGTAAAACCATCAACTGTACGTAGGTCTTCAAAACATGTAGCACCTTTCACAATATTTAAAAGTATTCTCAGGTAAAACCTTTCTCCCGTTGAAGGATGAGCGTAATACAATCTCCCTACACATGATCTTCGTTTTCGTATAGTCCATTCTTTTTTTTGTGCATTCCATACTCAGTTTGTAGGAAATTCTGCATAAGTTAAATTTCTCGCCATTTCATAACTCTTGTTTGCTTCGAACCATTGGGTTAACTTCGTTCTGTCAATATTATATCTCATTATAACCTCTTGTAAATTTTCATTATCTTCAAAAACTATGCTTTGTTCATGAGGCAAGTGGAAGGGAAGTCTTTCAATTGGTATCCATGCAATTCAAAAGCAAATATTCTCCAACACGCTTCTATAGCAGATACATATCTACAATCCAGATAATTTTTTACCTCATCAACATTTCTAAATTTTTGAATACCATGTCTTTCATCAGGGATACTGTTATCTTCAATAACAATAGTTGCTCGATCATTGCCTTTGTTGACATATTTGCATAAATATTTGAATATCTTCTCATGTGCAACTATTTCGGTATTGATGTGAGCATTAAACCTGGTGAGTAAATCAATATTGTATGGTACAACCCATCGATTATCGATCACATGACCGTTTTTATTGCACTACGACCATCATCTCGTCTTCTATATTTTACAAATCCACTGCTATCATATGTAGTTTCATTCCTGAAATCTTTAGGATATTTTTTGCTGCATCTTCCATCAACCATGCATGGGGCATGTGGATTATAAGCGCCACATGGTCCATGAATCATGTAATCAACAACCAAAGAATAAGCATATGGATCTTGACTTCTTTCAGGTAATTCAGCGCAGATTAGTAGATCCACATCATCTGGTGCCTTGACTTTATCACAGTTGCCAACTGTAACCAATAAATGAACATGAGGCAATCCTCGCTTTTGAAATTCCACAACATGAAACTCTGTTTGTAAAAATATGTTAGATATAAATTTATGAATGTGACATAAACTAAATAATTGTTGACAATAATATAGCTTACTTGCCAAAACCTTTGTGAACATTTGATTCTTTATATCTTTTAGAAATTGTTTCATCTTTATATGAAAAACACGTGCAACAATATCTGGTCTATCTTCAACCCGTTGGTTCCGTCCAAGTGAACTTCTTATCTCATTCCAATTTGGATTGCAAGTGAATGTAATGAAAAAATCTGGAAAACCCACTGCATGACATATGGGCATTGCATCTTGATAATTTTGATACATATGTCTTGGTCCACCATAGAAAGATGAAGGCAATATATAACGTTTTCCAATAGCTCCAGCAATTGTCTCTCCAGTAGTTATAGCATCTTGTAAACCTCTAAATAATTCACTCTTAAACTTTTTTGATTCTGCTTGACCCATTGTAGACGTTCAGCTTCAATAGCAGCATAACTGTCAACAACATATTGTTGGAATAATCTTCCTGAATGGAATAATGTTTTTGCTTCATGGTATCGTTCATGTAATCGATACAAATAAAACTCTCTGATTGATATAGAGTCTCTCTTTTTTTGCCTTTTTCGATCCTCTCTATATGGTTTTGTATTTACCAACAATCTTCTCCATAAGGAAATAATAAAGGATATTGCAACGCCATATAGCTAGGATGTGTTTCTCTAATTCTCTGTAATGGGCCAGCTTTTGGGTGAAGAATAATATCACGTCCAGTAACTTCTTCAAATCCATCTCCTATTATAACAGCAGCAATCTCACTTGCCATTGGGCGGGAATATTGTTTTCCTTTTCTATTATCAAGAAGTCGTATTCTCAAATCTATACTACCATCCATAGAAAGTAGTTCTCTTGCTGATCGGAATACAGATACATATGGATTTACAGCATCAAGCATATTTTGCAATAATTTCATTGTCATTTCTATGTCAAATCTTGTTGCTTCATTTCCTTGCATCCAATACATTCGGCTTTGAAGTTCATATTCTGAATCAACAATGTATAGCTGTGCAAATTTTGAATTACTTCCCTCTGGTGCTAGTAAAGATCCAATTTGATGATAATTTGCTCCACTAATATGAAAGCAATATGGACCTCTGCCATTAATCAAGTTGTAATCAATTTTGCTACCCATAGAAGTGAATGAGAACATATAGTTAAAATTCCTTATCATATCTTTGAACTTCATTCTTGGTGTGTCATATTTTCCATCAAGTAGTTCATGTAAAATGCGGGGAGTGGGGGATAGTAATGGCAATGTAACTTTTCCATCTTGACAACATAGATTGAAAGCCGGGTTTCGAATACTTGAATTGCTAGTTTTTTCCTCAATCCACATTAGTGCCTTGCAATAGTTACATTCTATCCGTTCATGAGGGAATTCCCACATTTGTCGAAAATATTCCTTTCGGCAATTACCTAAACATAGCAATTGTTTAACAAATGTATGACAATCCTTGCACTGCGCAGTATAAATCATTTAAACATACCTCGAGAACGCTGATTTATTGTAGAAGTATGTTGTACTACTTCATTCGCAATAATATTACGTTCCATGTCTTCATTATTCACTAAAAATGAGTTTACAAAATTATTTTACATAAATATTACATTATACATAATGAAAGATATTATAACACGGTTTTACCTATTTGTATTTTGTTGTCGTTGAGGTGTTGACCCTGAAGATTACCACAAGATGGATCCATGTTCATACTCCCCATGGAATTTTGTTCATGGAAAAGGTTTGAGTTTTGTATGTTTGAAGTATTTGAGTCAACATATGTTATCTTTTCTTTTCCTTTATCTTGTCGCTCAGTTGTGCCTCTATCTCTTCCATGATGTCCACCATGTCTTTTAGCATGTTGAATTTGTGATTGATGATCATTTGTGTTGTAAACGTTATCATGCATAATAGTCTTTCCTTTAGCAGAGCTGGCATGCTGCAATTGCGCCATTCTTGATCGTATTCGTGTCATTCTATAATAACGTAAGATTTTGTGTATTTTTCTAACACGATAGTCATACTCATTTGTATGTTGTCTCCTTTGGTTGTATAATAATAACATCCGATGTTGTCTAGCTAATTTAGCTTGTAATCGTGAACAAAATATCTCTCCTGATATATCCATTACTTTAAACCTGCACAACCATATATCTTGTTATATATCATGTATTCCAATCAAACTTATTAATGACCTAATATACATCAAATTATATATTAAGAATAAAATAAATAAATAAATATAATAATTAAATAAATATATAAGATTAAAAAATAAGCAATGAACAAAAAAACAATAAAGTAAATTAACATAATATATTTAAATAAACATAACATAGATGAATCAGTAAATAAATAAACATGTTGCATAATATAATAATTCATAAACAATAAAAAAAAAGAAACATACATTTATTTAAATATGTAATTAACCAACATTGTATATTAAAATAAATTTAAAAAAAGTTATCCAGTGTAAAATCCAAGAAATTTTAAGCAAATAAATTTGTTACAATCTTCCTAAAAAAAAATTATTTATTAATTAAATAATTTTCCCTAGAGTGTTAAATGAGGATGTAATAGTGGGGAAATTAAGTTAAAAGGAATTTAAAACCCTAGTTAGGGTTTATGAGGGACTAGAGGGACTGATTTGTAATTTAGAAAGTCTTGAGGACTGGATAATAATTATTTCCTCTCTCCGAAGGAGGACTATTTTGTAACCTAAAAAAAAAACATTTCGGGGACCTCTGGACAATTGTCCAAGAGAAAACTTTTAATCAAAGAAAGGGGTGGCTGGGATTAAATTATCTTATGGGTTTGCTGATCTCGGAGCTTATGTAGCCATCCATTAAGCCACGTGTCTTGCCCAGAAGGAATCATCAGCTTAGATGGTTTAAAATCGAGGAGGGAAGTGTTAATCTGGGCCACACGATTGGTAAGACGATCTCGATCGTTCATCGAGATCTCTCGCTCAAGTTCGAAGCAGGGAACTCAATCCCAGCCGTTAACGCCAATTAAATCATGGTCGTTTATCTGGATATGAGCGAATTCGAGGCTAGATGAAGGGTGGATTGCCAGATGCATGCTAGCCCGTTGATCTTGATGGAAAATATGATCCCGAGGCTGAATCTCAAGCGGCAGAGAAACACCAGCCCCTCGGCCGACCTGCCGCCGCGCGATCGTCGCCGGCGTTTTGTAATGGCAGCGAGGAAGGTGCAGCGTCTCAAGGACATCATCACTGCGAGCGGCCGAAGGGATTCCCTCTACCCTGAGCTTTATAAAAGGGAGTCCCCGGTCCTGCAGCTGACAGCACCGTGCGAGGAGAAGAAGCCTCTCGAGCTACAGTAACGTCTTGACCCGGCCGGCTAGCGGGTTGCAGTCAAAGAAGGTCGTGGTGAAGAGGACTGTCGAGACAGAAGTAGTAGAAGGAAGACGTGTTTGGTTACCCGCCGGACAAGCTCGTCAGAGGACAGTGAAGGGCTCGCCAGGTTCCAGAGGGCTTGCTGGGAGGACAGTTCCGATAGTCCCTCGTCTACAACTTCGCGGTGAGTTCATCTTTCTTTCGTGGTTAGTAGATTAGTGTTGCATGCACCTTGTCAACGTGAAGAGGTCACCGGAGAAGGTGGAGGGACCGGGAGCTCGGTTGCGCGAGTGAGAGAGAAGAGAGAAACGAAGAAGAAGGGATATAAAAAAAAAGAAATAATAATGATATTATTTCTTTTAAATTCGGTAGTAAATAATTAGTTGAAGTAAATCTTTGAAAACTTTAGAGGTGTGACACATTAATAGAATGGTTCATTATATGGTATGATTTAATTATTTTGTGTGACAAATTTAATTGGTCAATGGTTGGAATAATTTAAGAGATTACGAAGGTTATTAAATATTTTTAATAAACCTTTTAGTGTGACGACGATTAATCAAATTAATTTGAACAATTCTATTAAGTTGATTAAATCTAAATAACTTGTTCGGGTTTAATTGGATTTAATCATTCGATGATTTGACTTGAGATAATCTAGTTTGCCAAATTGGGCTTGGGCCTAAATGGAAGGAATTTTGGTAGCTAAATAGTTTGGTCATTTATATAAATTGATCAAACTACATGGTTAACCTAATTAGTTATGATGAAGGGTCTAATGGGTTGGGTTCAACCCAATCATTGATCTAAAAGCTAACAAGTTGAGTTGATTGACTAAGGTGACTAGTGAGGTTAATGAAAATGGTTAACATCAAAATGCCTAGTAAACCATGGACTAACAATAAGGAGTTGAGTCCATTATCGTATGGGCCCAATGAGTTGGATTCTAATAACCCTTTGAATCAAACTTTGTTGTCAAGTTATTAAGAATGAGAATTAAAAGTACTGGGAAGGAACTAAACCCTAAACAAGGTAGAACCTTACGCTCTAAGGGTCAATGTTGCCCGAATGACTAAAATGCCCTTCCTTAGTTATTAAAGACTAAGGTAAAGCTAAGTTGTTCTATTGGGCTTAGCAAGTGGGTCCAACACGAATAAAATGACAAAATTGACCAAGTAGGGTTTAGACTCGACAAGTAGAGTAAAGTTGACTCGGTATGACCAAGATAGGGAGTTAGTTAACTAAAGGACGTGAAAACAGAGGAAAAGGACCAGAAACCTGAGAGTAGGTCTTTAGGACCCGTTAGTGGGCCTAGGCCCAACAAGAACTGTTACGCCCCGACCCGAATCCCGGGACCTCGAGCACGTGAACAGACTGGCTGTACTCAAGAAGAGATGAGCTCAACTCGAATACAAGGCCTAGATAAGTAACAGCAGATAACATTCAAAATCGATAATCTCAGAGTTATACAACGGAAATACATCATTGGGGCTCAAAAGCCCTACGATAGTCAAGGCCCTCTTAGGGTCCTACAGTATAAACATCTTTCTCTCAAAGGAAGAATGAGGATCTCGAACCTCAACAAGTCAACCCAACCCTTTGCACGGCTCCCGAGTCTGAGTCACCTACCCCTCGGGACCTGAAACAGAAAGAAAGGAAGCAGGTGCATGAGCTTTTAAAAGGAAAGCTCAGTAAGTACCCTGCAGAGGTTTCAACGAAACCAAAGCAGCACAGAGGATATAAGAAAAGTCAAATAAGAGCAAAACAAAGATCATCAATCCACACAAACAGGGCCACGCCCCGCACAAATCAAAAACCCTAGGAGTCTACCATAACAACGATAGGGCTCCTAACCATAAGATCTCAACAAAGTACTCCTAAGAGTTCACAAGTCATCTCCCTAGTCGGTTACCAGCGTAAGCCGATAACGACCCTCGGTCCATGGTCTAGTAGTGCTACTATCCAAAACATGGACGTACCTTGTCAGCGTATCATCCCACTGACGGGAAAACAAAGTTTACCAACGTTTTACCCCACTGGAGGGAAACAAAGATTACTAGTATTACCCCCACTGGCAGGAAACAAAGATTACCAGTATTACCCCCACTAGTGGGAAACAAAGATTTCGAGGATGGGAGAATCCTTAAAACAACATAGTTGATGTATACCTACCCGGCCAGCGCACAAGCTCACTTGATTTCACGGCCACGTGCCGGTTAACAGGTAGGCACACTCAACATTCAAAAGCATACCCAACAGGATGCTAAACTCTCAACAGGCATACACTAACATCGAAGAGGAAATCCAAAATACGCGTGAACGCCATCACATTAAATCATGATATCAATGAAGCAATACCCCATAGGGGCATACAAGCACGCACGAGTATGGAATTAAACATCCAAGGCATGAAAGTATCGTGCACAAGCACAAAACCAAGAAGCAATAACGAATAAGGCAACATCAAAGCCAACAAAAACCCATAACTGGGTGGGAGCTAGGCAAAAGTACTTACCTCTCACTGGAACTTGAACACCTCCTAGTCACCTTTTGAAATGCTTCTTAGACTCCCCGAGAGTATCTAACAGATAGAGTTTCTATTAGAGGTAAAATTCTAATAAAACCCTATGTTGCTGGTTGCACATGCATGACTCTCGTTCTTGTTGGGCCTAAGCCCTCTAACGGGTCCTTAAAACCATCTCTGTCACGCCCCGATCCGGATTCCGGGACCTCGAGCACGTCAACAGACCGGCCGTATTCAAGCAGAGACAAACTCAACTCAAATACAAGGCCTAATAAGGTGATAAGCAGATAACAATCCATAACATAAAATATACTCGTGTTCAAAAGAACATAGAGTCAACAGGGTCCATAGGCCCTATAATAGTCTGGTCCCTATACGGGTCCTACAAATAGTAATGCTCACGAAGTAAAAGATAAAGGAGTCTCCAAAACCTCGGATCTCCCTGTGTCCTCTCCTCAGGCTCCACTCCCTCCTAAACTTCGGAATCTGTAAAAGAGGAAAAGTGAAACACATGAGCTTTCGAATGGAAAGCCCACTAAGTACCCCTGCGGGTCACAAAGACATAAATAGGAAATATGTCATCCAATGAGGTCACAGTACCAACAATATAATGCTAGGAGTCTACCCGAAACAAATAAAAGGTACAACCCCTGATACAGAAGCCCTCGGGCTCTGGAAGAGATTTCCAAAGAAAACTCAAGGTTCACTCCCGGCCAGTGTGTCCAGCTATTTGCTGTAAGTATGACCTTTTGGTCGTTCGACCCTCCGGTCGTAAATTGGTAGAACTACCTCTTATACGTGTTAACACGATTGATTAATACCACGCTGGCGGCGTGTAAGACCACCAGAGATTCGCCTCTCTAGCAAGGCAAGCAGAAATGCCAGGGGGTCCTGTCCCTGAACATTCCCCTATCGGAGCTCCCTAGCTCCACAGAGTCCGGGCAGTAGACCATAGCAAACAGGGACACCAACGTCCCGAAACAAACATACATGCTCAACAGGAATCTAAAAATGATACAAATAGCATGTATGACATCAATGAGCATAATCGAACAAGGCATAAGCAAGTCAAAAGAAAAACCCGAAACCGGGTAGGAACTAGGCAAGTGTACTTACCTCCTGGTGAGACTAAAGTCTTCCTAGGATCCCTTGGAATGCCTTATGTCTCCCCGAGAGTATCTGGCATACATAGACTCTATTAGAGTCAAGATTTCAACAAGTTTCTATGTCCCTAGTTTCACATGCATGCCCAACGTTCTGGTTGGGCTGAGGCCCACTAACGGGTCCTAAAGACTATCTCTCGGGTTACCGGCCCTTATCCCATGTTTCCATGTCCTTTAATTGACCTTGAACCCAGCTTGGTCAAACCTAGTCAACTTTAGCCTACTTGTCGAGTCCCAAACCTTATTTAGTCATTTCAGTTGAGTTGGGCTAGTTTCAAGCCCATTACAATGTTTAACTTGATCTTAGCCCCTTTTTACCAAAGAAGGGCATTTTTAGTCATTTGGTGATTTATGACCCTAAAGTTTAAGGTCCTATCTTGTCTAGGGCTTACTTAGTCCCTTTGAATTTATTTAGCAATCTTACTAAATAATTTCTGTAATTAACCAAATAACCAAGTTCGAGTAAGCTAATTAATTAATTAACTTTAGTTAACTCTTTAACTAAACAAGTTAATTTAATTAATTTGTCACACTATTAAAGTAGCCACTTAATCCTATTAATTAACTTAATTACTTGATTATGTCACCTTACTATAAGTTCATATAGCCTTTGTAACTATATCAATTTAATTAATTGATTGTAACATTGCTTTAGTTAGAGACAATAATCTTTTAATTGTCACACAAACATAGTCTCTCATTTATTTAATTAATTGTCAACTAGAACAATTATTTGTCACACTATAATAATTTCATGATTATTTAGATAATCGTCACAACACATAGTTATTGTAACTATATTAAAATCAACCAATGAAAATATTAACCTCAATATTTTGTCACACTTCTATAACTAGAAATGAGTTAATCAAGCATTACTAAGTTTAATTTTTCCTTTCTCAATGATTCATGATTTAATTAACTGGATTAAGTGTCACATTATCCAAGTTTCACAATTAAATAAATAATTGTCACACTACCTAAGTTCCATTTTAATTAATCACATACCATAATTTCAGTTTAATCATCTCGATTAATCCAGTTAATAATTTAAACTATACTATACTATAGTTTACTTTCAATTAACTGTCACACTACTAAAGTTCATTATTTAATAATTATTTTGTCACATTACCATGCTTCAAAATAATAAATCAACTATGTACCATAGTTTCTAAAATAATGTCACAACCCCTAAGTTTCATGTTTGTAATTAATAACATTATATGTTATTATTTTTATTATATATATATATATATATATATATATATATATATTTTTACTCTATCTCCTTCTACCTCTCTCTCTCTCTACCTCTCGCGACCGGGCTCCACTGGAGGTAGACCACCGGAAAACCCATCTTCGCCGGCGAGGCTGCCACCGCCTAAACAAACTGCAACAACTTCGTCTCGGTCCCGTGAGCAAGTTGAGCACAACTCCTGCCCCCAATTCCCCCTCCCGGAGCCTCGCCACTCAACGTTAATTTTACAACTCAGGCGAGCTCCAAAGCATAGTTTAATGGTATTAAACATTAAATTGAAACCGGGGATAGGTTCCTACCTCGGCTCTGGTTCTCCCGGTGGTGTTGGTGGCGTCAGAAGCTCTCCACGGCCGAAATCCTCTTCTCCGATCAGCTCGCCAGAAACCTTCTCCGAGACTTCGATGGTGTGTCGAGACAGTGGGGCTGGGACCCCATTTTTATAGGCCTCGGCACCAAGTCGAAGCGACGGCCATCTGGCGCCTGCGCCGCTTAACGGCCCGGTGGCCTCGCGAAACGGCGGAGTAGCGGCGATACTGTATGGCGTTCCGGCGACTGGTGGAGGGGTCGGCTGGCCTCGGGATCGTCACTCTGACGATGGAATGACGAGATCGTTTGATCACGATCAAGGGCCACGATTTAAACATATATTCTCGTATCCGGCATCTGACGAGATCAACCGTCGGGATGGTTTTAAGATCAACGGCCAGATTGAATCACATCGCCTCGGATCCAACACTTCTACAGATAATCGGCCAGAATTTAAAAATTCCTATCGGCCAAGATTTAATCCCCTGCATCGTATCTAACAACATCCAAGATGAACGATTAGAGATCGCCCCCACGGTAGGGTTATTCTTACTCAACCCTTTCCTTCTTTGCCTCGTATCTGATCTACGATCAGATAGATTCATCTCTGGGCCGCCACGTGGCTTCTCGTGAGCCCTCATAATGCTCCGAGATAAGGGATGGGCTGGGATGGATTTATCTCAGCCGTTCACTCTTTTATAAAGAGATTTTTCTCTTGGCAAATTATCCAGAGACCCCTGGATAATTTTTAGGTCACACTAAGGTCCTAGATCGTGAGAGAGGGAACAATTCTTGTTTAGTCCCTCAAACTTCCAAAATTACAAATTAGTCCTTATCGTCACCATAAACCCTAACTAGGGTTTCAAATCCCTTTTTAACTTACTTTCCCTCACTATCATTTTCTCATTTAAACTCTAGGGAAATTATTTAATTACAAAATAATTTCAAGAAAAAATTCCATACCTTTATTTCTTAAAATTTCTCGTATTTTACAATCCTCCCCCCTTACAATAATTTCGTCCTCGGAATTACACCACTGCTTACAACTGAGTAAACAAATCTGGATAATGTTTTTTCATATCCTCCTCGCGTTCCCAAGTTGCTTCCCGCTCTGTGTGGTTACTCCACCTCACCTTAACAAAAGGAATAGTTCTATTCCTTAACTGTTTGTCTTCCCGGCCCAAGATAGCTACTGGGCGTTCCTCATAGGACATATCCTCTTGGACTTCTACAGGAACCTGGGGTATTACCCGTGTTGGATCTCGGATACACTTCTTCAGCATTGAAATGTGGAAGACGTCATGAACATGAGCGAGATCCTGAGGTAAGGCCAATCTATATGCCACAACTCCTATGCGCTCCAATATCTCAAAAGGTACGATATATCATGGAGCAAGTTTTCCACGTCGTCCAAACCTTACTACCCCTTTCATAGGAGATACTTTTAAGAATACCAGATCCCCCACTTGAAACTCCTGATCAGATCTCTTACGGTCTGCATAGCTCTTCTGTCTACTCTGGGCAGCCTTGAGTCTCTCCCTGATTATCTTGACACGTTCCTTCGTTTGTTTTATAAAGTCTGGCTGCTTAAGTGTCGCCTCAGCTACCAGCTTCCTTTCTCCCACATCACCCCAACAAATGGGAGTTCGGCACTTCCTCCCATAGAGTGCATCGTACGGAGCCATCTTGATGCTTGCCTGATAACTGTTGTTGTAGGCAAATTCTATCAAGCTTAGGTGCTCATCCCAAGACCCCGTAAAATCTATCGCACATGCCCTCAACATGTCCTCTAGCACCTGGATGGTCCTTTCGGATTATCCATCGGTCTGTGGGTGGAAAGTCGCGGTCTTTGAATGCCAACCCCGTGCCCGTACGGTGCGTGCTCTCCCAAAATCTGGCGACAAACCGAGTGTCTCGATCAGAGGTGATCGACACCGGTACTCCATGTAGCCTGACGATCTGATCTATATACAACTGGGCCAACTTCTCCAAGGATGCTCCCGTCCTCAATGGTATGAAATGGGCCGACTTAGTCAGTCGATCCACTATAACCCAGATCGATTCATGACCTCTTTGAGTACGTGGCAACCCTGTCACAAAATCCATGTTAATATATTCCCATTTCCACTCCGGAATGGGTAAGGGTTGTAGCATCCCTGCCGGCTTTTGGTGCTCTGCCTTTACCAACTGACATTTGATGCACTTAGCCATAAACTCCGCAACGTCTCGCTTCATTCCCTTCCACCAGAAATGGTCCTTCAACCCTCTATACATCTTGGTACCTCCAGGTGAATAGCGTAGCTCGAATAGTGGGCTTCCTCCAGAATCTCCCTTCTTATTTCAAGGACATTTGGCACACACATCCTTTCGTCAAATCTTAAAGTACCATCCTCATGGACTCTGAACCGTGTTGGTTCGCCTTGGCCTATGTGTTCCTTGATCTCTTCCAGATTAGGATCTTGTCCCTGAGCAACCCGAATCCTTTCCAATAATGAGGGTCGGATATGTAAGCTAGCCAATGAGACATCCATTGTAGGCAAAACAACCTCTAGATCAAGCCTCATCATGTCTTCTAATAGCGGCCTCTGAGTTGTTAACATAGCGGCAACTCCATATCCAGACTTCCTGCTCAGTGCATCGGCCACCACGTTCGCCTTGCCCGGGTGATAATGGACACTGAGATCATAGTCCTTAATTAACTCCAACCAACGCCGTTGTCTCATATTCAACTCCTTTTGTGTGAATATATACTTGAGGCTCTTATGATCGGTGTAGATCTCGCAAGGTACACCGTAGAGGAAGTGTCGCCAGATCTTTAGGGCAAACACGATTGCTGCCAACTCAAGATCGTGTGTGGGGTAATTCTCTTCGAAGGGCTTTAACTGTCGTGATGCATAAGCAATCACACGCCCATCTTACATCAACACACAACCAAGACCAGTCTTATAGGCGTCACTATAGATCGTATACCCACGATTACTTTGTAGTAATGCTAACACTGGTACAGAAATCAACCTCTGTTTCAACTCCTGGAAACTCTTTTCACAGGACTCGGTCCAAACGAATTTGGTACCTTTCCTCGTCAGCTTAGTTAATGGTGCTGCTATAACCGAGAAACCCTCAACGAATCTCCGGTAATAGCCAGCTAATCCCAGGAAACTCCGTATCTCTCGTACCGTAGTTGGTCTTTTCCAATCAACGACGGCCTCGATCTTCTTGGGATCCACTGACACTCCAGCTCCACTTACCACGTGACCCAAGAAAGCAACCTTGTCCAACCAAAACTCGCACTTGGAGAACTTCGCATAGAGCTGATGTTCCCTCAAGGTCCCTAGCACTATTCTTAAGTGCTCCTTGTGTGCCTGATGGCTTTTTGAGTAAACCAGTATATCATCGATGAACACCACCACAAATTGGTCCAGATATTGACGGAATACCCGATTCATCATGTCCATAAAGATTGCCAGAGCGTTGGTAAGCCCAAACGGCATTACCAAAAACTCACAGTGCCCGTATCTAGTACGGAAAGCACTCTTCGGAATATCCATCTCTTTAATCCTCACTTGATGATACCCAGATCTTAAGTCAATCTTAGAGAATACTTGAGCTCCCTGCAGCTGATCCAAAAGGTCATCAATTCTTGGTAAAGGATATTTATTCTTTATTGTCACCTTGTTTAACTCCCGATAATCAATGCACAACCTTAATGACCTGTCTTTCTTCTTGACGAAGAGAACAGGTGCTTGCCAAGGTGACATACTAGGTCTGATAAAACCTTTATCCAACAATTCCTCTAGTTGGGACTTCAATTCCTTAAGCTCCGCAGGCGCTATCCGATAAGGAGCGTTAGACACAGGAGCTGTTCCCGGAACTAACTCAATAGAGAACTCCAGTTCTCTTTCCGGGGGTAATCACGGTAACTCTTCCGGAAACACGTCAGGGTACTCCCTCACCACGGGTACGCTCTGATACCACTTTAATCTGTTACGCCCCGATTCGGATTCCAGGACCTCGAGCACGTCAACAGACCTGCCGTATTCAAGCAGAGACAAACTCAACTCAAATACAAGGCCTAATAAGGTGATAAGCAGATAACAATCCATAACATAAAATATACTCGTGTTCAAAAGAACATAGAGTCAACAGGGTCCATAGGCCCTATAATAGTCTGGTCCCTATACGGGTCCTACAAATAGTAATGCTCACGAAGTAAAAGATAAAGGAGTCTCCTAAACCTCGGATCTCCCTGTGTCCTCTCCTCAGGCTCCACTCCCTCCTAAACTTCGGAATCTGTAAAAGAGGAAAAGTGAAACACATGAGCTTTCGAATGGAAAGCCCAGTAAGTACCCCTGCGGGTCACAAAGACATAAATAGGAAATATGTTATCCAATGAGGTCACAATACCAACAATATAATGCTAGGAGTCTACCCGAAACAAATCAAAGGTACAACCCCTAATACAGAAGCCCTCAGACTCTGGAAGAGATTTCCAAAGAAAACTCAAGGTTCACTCCCGGCTAGTGTGTCCAGCTATTTGCTGTAAGTATGACCTTTTGGTCGTTCGACCCTCCGGTCGTAAATTGGTAGAACTACCTCTTATACGTGTTAACACGGTCAGTGTACCACGCCCACTGACAGGTAAGACCACCAGAGATTCGCCTCTCTGGCAAGGCAGGCAGAAATGCCAGTGGGTCCTGTCCCTAAACATTCCCCTATCGGAGCTCCCTAGCTCCACAGAGTCCGGGCAATAGACCATAGCAAACAGGGACACCAACGTCCCGAAACAAACATACACGCTCAACAGGAATCTAAAACAGATACAAATAGAATGTATGACATGAATGAGCGTAATCGAACAAGGCATAAGCAAGTCCAAAGAAAAACCCGAAACCGGGTAGGAACTAGGCAAGTGTACTTACCTCCTAGTGAGACTAAAGTCTTCCTAGGATCCTTTGGAATGCCTTACGTCTCCTCAAGAGTATCTGGCATACATAGACTCTATTAGAGTCAAAATTTCAACAAGTTTCTATGTCCCTAGTTTCACATGCATGCCCAACGTTCTGGTTGGGCTTAGGCCCACTAACGGGTCCTAAAGACTATCTTTCGGGTTACCGGCCCTTATCCCCTGTTTCCGTGTCCTTTAATTGACCTTGAACCCAGCTTGGTCAAACCTAGTCAACTTTAGCCTACTTGTCGAGTCCCAAACCTTATTTAGTCATTTCAGTTGAGTTGGGCTAGTTTCAAGCCCATTACAATGTTTAACTTGATCTTAGCCTCTTTTTACCAAAGAAGGGCATTTTTAGTCATTTGGTGATTTATGACCCTAAAGTTTAAGGTCCTATCTTGTCTAGGGCTTACTTAGTCCCTTTGAATTTATTTAGCAATCTTACTAAATAATTTCTGTAATTAACCAAATAACCAAGTTCGAGTAAGCTAATTAATTAATTAACTTTAGTTAACTCTTTAACTAAACAAGTTAATTTAATTAATTTGTCACACTATTAAAGTAGCCACTTAATCCTATTAATTAACTTAATTACTTGATTATGTCACCTTACTATAAGTTCATATAGCCTTTGTAACTATATCAATTTAATTAATTGATTGTAACATTGCTTTAGTTAGAGACAATAATCTTTTAATTGTCACACAAACATAGTCTCTCATTTATTTAATTAATTGTCAACTAGAACAATTATTTGTCACACTATAATAATTTCATGATTATTTAGATAATCGTCACAACACATAGTTATTGTAACTATATTAAAATCAACCAATGAAAATATTAACCTCAATATTTTGTCACACTTCTATAACTAGAAATGAGTTAATCAAGCATTACTAAGTTTAATTTTTCCTTTCTCAATGATTCATGATTTAATTAACTGGATTAAGTGTCACATTATCCAAGTTTCACAATTAAATAAATAATTGTCACACTACCTAAGTTCCATTTTAATTAATCACATACCATAATTTCAGTTTAATCATCTCGATTAATCCAGTTAATAATTTAAACTATACTATACTATAGTTTACTTTCAATTAATCATTACACTACTAAAGTTCATTATTTAATAATTATTTTGTCACATTACCATGCTTCAAAATAATAAATCAACTATGTACCATAGTTTCTAAAATAATGTCACAACCCCTAAGTTTCATGTTTGTAATTAATAACATTATATGTTATTATTTTTATTATATATATATATATATATTTTTACTCTATCTCCTTCTACCTCTCTCTCTCTCTCCCTTTCGCGACCGGGCTCCACCGGAGGTAGACCACCGGAAAACCCATCTTCGCCGGTTGAGCACCGCCTGAAACAAACTGCAACAGCTTCGTCTCGGTCCCGTGAGCAAGTTGAGCACAACTCCTGCCCCCAATTCCCCCTCCCGGAGCCTTGCCACTCAACGTTAATTTTACAACTCAGGCGAGCTCCAAAGCATAGTTTAATGGTATTAAACATTAAATTGAAACCGGGGATAGGTTCCTACCTCGGCTCTGGTTCTCCCGGTGGTGTTGGTGGCGTCAGAAGCTCTCCACGGCCGAAATCCTCTTCTCCGATCAGCTCGCCAGAAACCTTCTCCGAGACTTCGATGGTGTGTCGAGACAGTGGGGCTGGGACCCCATTTTTATAGGCCTCGGCACCAAGTCGAAGCGACGGCCATACGAAGCGCCTCGCCGCTAACGGCCGGCGGCCTCGCGCGAAACGGCCGGAGTAGCCGGCGATACTCGCCTTGGCGCTTCCGTGGTGGTGGAGGGTTGGCTGGCCTCGGGATCGTCACTCTGACGATGGAATGACGAGATCGTTTGATCACGATCAAGGGCCACGATTTAAACATATATTCTCGTATCCGGCATCTGACGAGATCAACCGTCGGGATGGTTTTAAGATCAACGGCCAGATTGAATCACATCGCCTCGGATCCAACACTTCCACAGATAATCGGCCAGAATTTAAAAATTCCTATCGGCCAAGATTTAATCCCCTGCATCGTATCTAACAACATCCAAGATGAACGATTAGAGATCGCCCGCACGGTAGGGTTATTCTTACTTAACCCTTTCCTTCTTTGCCTCGTATCTGATCTACGATCAGATAGATTCATCTCTGGGCCGCCACGTGGCTTCTCATGAGCCCTCATAATGCTCCGAGATAAGGGATAGGCTGGGATGGATTTATCTCTGCCGTTTACTCTTTTATAAAGAGATTTTCTCTTGGCAAATTATCCAGAGACCCCTGGATAATTTTTAGGTCACACTAAAGTCCTAGATCGTGAGAGAGGGAACAATTCTTGTTTAGTCCCTCAAACTTCCAAAATTAAAATTTAGTCCTTATCGTCACCATAAACACTAAGTAGGGTTTCAAATCCCTTTTTAACTTACTTTCCCTCACTATCATTTTCTCATTTAAACTCTAGGGAAATTATTTAATTACAAAATAATTTCAAGAAAAAATTCCATACCTTTATTTCTTAAAACTTCTCGGATTTTACACCCCGGTTACTAATCCTTATCCTATGTCCTTTAGTTGTCTAAGTCCCTATCTTGGTCAAACCTAGTCAACCTTACTTTACTTGCCGAGTCTAGACCCTACTTGGTCATCTCTTGTCATTTTAGTTGAGTTCGGCCCATTTCGAGTACATTTGATAGTTTAGCTTGACCTTAGCCTCTTTTTTTTTTAACTTAAGAAGGGCATTTTTGTCATTTAGGTAGTTTATGACCCTAGGGTTGAAGGTCCTACCCTGTCACTTGAGTGACCTAGGACTTGGTCTACTCTACTAGCACCTTTAATTCTTTTTCTTTATTTCATTATTTAGGTTAATCACTTTCATTAACCTCTTTAGTCAACCCATTTACTTGGTTAATCAAGTCACTTTATTTAATTAACCACTTACTTATTTCGTCGATTAATCAACTTGTTAATTCAATAGGACCTAAGCCCATTTGGGTAAACTAGATTAACCTAAATCTAGTTCGTTAGGTTAGAATAGTTCATCTTGATTAATCCATGTACTTTAATTAGTCCAAATTTCTAACCCAAGTCCTAAGTTGGTTCAACCCGACTTGGTAGACTAACCCAAGTTCAATTTCCAAACGATTAAATCCAATTGAACCCAATCTTCTAACTTTTAACCAAGTTGTTTTAGTTTAATTAACTTCATAGATTGGTTCAATTTAATTTGATTAATCGTCATCACACTATAAGGTTTATAAAAAATATTTAATAACCTTAATAATCTCTTAAATTATTCCAACCATTAATCAATTAAATTTGTCACACATAGAATAATTCAATCATACCCTATAATTAATTATTCTAATAATTTGTCACACTACCAGGGTTTTCTCATAACTTTATCAAGATCATCAAATTACGTCACATTACTAAAGTCCCATACAGTTATTTAACTATACAATACGATTAATTAATTAACTGTCACACTTCTAAGATTTCCAAATAATTATTTCAACTAATTAATTCCTACTGAATTAATTAATTAAAATAATAATCATTAAATCATTTTAATCAACCTAGTTAATTAATCAAACTAATTATGTCACACCTATAGTTTCTGTTTTAATTAAAACAATATCTTTTAATTAAATTTTTTTCTTCTTCTTCTATGTCGCGGCCGGGCCTCACCGGGGACAGTTCATCGGAAAGTCCACTTCTCCGTCTGGAGGTCTTCGCCGTCTGTCAATAGCTCACCGAGCTCCGTCTCCGTAGCGCCAGCAGTTTGCGCATGTCCTCGGTACCCCATTCCCTCTCCCGGAGCCTCCCCACTCAAGATCACATTTACAGTTCCGGCGAGCCCTAAACCTAGCTAAGCATGCATAAAACTCGAAATTGAGTACCGGAATCGAAACCTACCTTGGTTCCGATTCTTCTGGTGACATTGGTGGCGGGAGAGACCCCCTGTGGCCGTCGTTTCCTTCTCCGACCAACCCTGAGGCCAAGTGTAACACCCCGACCCGGATTCCGGGACCTCGAGCACGTCAATAGACCGGCCGTATTAAAGTAGAGATAAACTCAACTCGAATACAAGGCCTAATAATGTGATAAGCAGATAACAATCCATAATATAAGCATAAACTCGAGTTCATAAGAACATAGAGTCATTAGGGTCCATAGGCCCTATAACAGTCTGGTCCCTATACGGGTCCTACAATAAAAATGCTCATAAAAGATAAGGATAAAGTAGGCTCCTAAAACCTTTGGTCTTCCTGTGACTTCCCCTCAGGCTCGTCTTCCTCCTAAACCTCGGAATCTGTAAAAGAGGAGAAGAGAAAACATATGAGCTTTCGAATGGAAAGCCCAGTAAGTACCCCTGCAGGTCACAATGTCATAAATAGGAAATATGACAGCCAATGAGATCATAATATCAACAACATAGTCCTAGGAGTCTACCACAAACAAGTCAAAGGTACGACCCCGGATACAGAAGCCTTCGGGCTCTGCAATGAGTTTTAAGAGAACTCAAAGTTTACTCCCGGCCAGTATGTCCAGCTTTTTGATGTAAATACGACCTAGGTGGTCGCCCCACCTCCTGGCCACAGTCGGTAGAACTACCTCTCCTACGTGTTAACACGGTCAGTGTACCACGCCCATTGGAGTGTAAGACCTCCAAATTAGCTTCGGGTAAGGTAGATGTAAAACGCCAGGGGGTCCTGTCCCTGAACATTTCTTTATTGGAGCTTCCCTAGCTCCACTGAGTCCGGGCAGTAGAACATAGCAAACAGGGACACCAACGTCCCAAAAACCATCATACATGCTCAACAGGATTCAAAAACAGGTATGAATAGCATGTATGGCTTCAGCAGTGCATGTAATAAGAATTCATAGCAAGTCCAAGAAATCCCGTCACCGGGTGGAAACTAGGCAAGTGAACTTACCTCTTGTTGGTACTAGGTGTCCTTCTAGCTTCCACTAGTGTGCCAACAACTCCCTGAGAGTATCTGGCATGCAAAGGTCCTATTAGAAATAATATTCCAATAATATTTCTATGTCCCTAGGTGTACATGCATGCCTTACATTCTTATTGGGCTTAGGCCCACTAACGGGTCCTAGGGACCATCTCTCGGGTGACCGGCCCTTATTCCGTTTCAGTGTCCCCTAGTTGACTTTTAGACCTACGTTGGTCAAACCTAGTCAACTCTAGCCTATTTGTCGAGTCTGACTCTCATTCAGTCGTTTAAGTTGAGTTGGGCCTATTCAAATTGATCTTAATCCCCCTTTTTACCCTGGAAGGGCATTTTGGTCATTTGGCAACTTTTGACCCAAAAGTTTAAGGTTCCACCTTGTTTAGGGCTTAATAGTTCTTTTTAAATTTATTTAGCTTCCTTACTAAATATTTATTTATTTTTATCACATAACCAACTATCCACAGTTAAAAAATTAATTAATTAATTAATTTCTATTTACCCCATTTCTTACTTGATTATTTTGTCACATAGTTATAGTTCCACATAGTTACCGAAACTATATAACTATTTGATTAATAGTGTCAATACTATCAATAGAGACATTACTAGTTTAATTAATCAACACTATAGTCTCTACTAGACGTCATACAACCTAGGTTTGAAATTATATAAATGATTATCATTTCCTCCTAGGTTTAAACCATAGTCAAATAAAAATTCATTCATTACTTTAATTAAATGTCACATGCCTAAGTTTCACAATTTAATAAATATTTGTTACTAAATAACAAAACTCATCCAATTTATCAATACCACAAATAAATATGTCACACCTAAGTTTATAAAATAATATAAACGATTAATTTTTTTTATTTATTTATTTATTTTTTTTACTTATCCTTCTTCTTCAACCTCTCTCGTGACTCACTCCCTTGCTCATGGCAGCTTGCTCGTGAACTTGGGCGCCACCGGCCGTGACATGAAAGGTCTGCAAGTCTGCTCTCGGCCTCGACTAGCTCTGCCTCCACTTCCTCCGGCCGCTTCCGGTCTCATTCCCCTGCACTGGTATACCATAGTCTCGGCCGTGCGTCCCTCCCCTCCGACGAGTTCATAAGCTACTATAGGTGCATGCAACCCAAACTAATGACGCAGCACAGAGAAGAGGGCTTACCGGAGAGCTGGAGACGTCTTTCAGTTCCACGGGAGTCCTTCCGGTCGCTCTGCAACTTCGTCGTCTTCTCCGGCGAGCTCTGCCGCTCGTGAAACTCCACGGCCTCTCTATCTCGACTTCTCCTTTCTCTCTGTCTATTATCAGCTCCCGAGACCGCGAGCTCAAAAGCCCAAGCAAGCTCACAAGGGCTTCTCTCCCTGTTTCTCTGCCACCTCACCGGAGCTGGGGTCTCAACGAAGAACGGTGCTCCCTCCCGAGCCCCCCGTGCTTCCTTTTATAGGCTGCCGAGTCCAGACGAAGGGACGCCCAGACGAACGGCCTCGCCTTCAAGTGGCCGGCGTCAACGTTCGTAACGGCCGGAATGGGGCGAGCCTCGCGCGAGCGTTTCCGGCGATGGGGAGGAGACAGGCATGCCTCGGGATCAGCGTCCGACGATGGAGGGTTGTGATCATCGGATCACATCAACGGCCAGGGTTTGAATCAGCAGTCTCGTATCAAACATCTATCATGATCAACCGTTGGGATGGTAAGAGAATCGACGGCCTGGATTTATCGCTTCGTCTTGTATCAGACACAATCTCAAGATGGAGGGTTCACAAACACCCGCACTATGGGTTTACTCCCACAAAAGCCCTCTCTTCCTCCTCGCATCTGATCCACGATCAGATGGATTGTATCCCAGCTCGACACGTGGCTCTACATCAGCCTTTATAACGCCTCGAGATGAAGCATAGCTCGAGATGTTTTAATCTCAGCCGTTCATTCTCTCTATTAGGGCTCTCTCTCACGAAAATTTACGAGAGGTCCCTAATACTTTTAAAATTACTCTTAGGTCCAAAACTGTGAGAGGGGAAAAACTTCTTTAAGGTCCTCAATTCTTTCAAAATTACCATTAGGTCCCTACAGACCTCATAATAACTTAATTTCCATTTAATAAATCATTTATTCCCCACACCAACACTAATCGCGGGAAATAAATAATTTAATATATTTTTTTTTCTCAAGGAAATAACAAAATATTTATTTCCAAAAATTCATGTATTTTACAATCCTCCCCCCTTACAAAAATTTCGCCCTCGAAATTTCTACGCCACTACTCTTCATACAAACAACTCCGGGTAACTCTGCCTCACATCCTCCTCGCGTTCCCAAGTAGCTTCTCGCTCGGTGTGGTTACTCCACTTCACCTTAACAAAAGGAATAGTTCTATTCCTTAACTGTTTGTCTTCCCGGCCCAAGATAGCTACTGGGCGTTCCTCGTAGGACATATCCTCTTGGACTTCTACCGGAACTTGAGGAATCACTCTGGTGGGATCACGAATACACTTCTTCAACATTGAAATGTGGAAGACATCGTGAACCTGAGCGAGGTCCTGAGGTAAGGCCAGTCTATATGCCACCATTCCTATGCGCTCCAATATCTCAAAAGGTCCGATATACCGTGGAGCAAGTTTTCCACGTCGTCCAAACCTTACCACCCCTTTCATAGGAGATACCTTTAGAAATACCAAGTCTCCCACTTGAAACTCCTGATCAGATCTCTTTCGGTCTACATAGCTCTTTTGTCTACTTTGGGCAGCTTGAAGTCGCTCCCGGATCATCTTGACATGTTCCTCAGTTTGCTTTACAAAATCGGGTTGCTTAAGTGTCGCCTCAGCTACCAGTTTCCTTTCTCCTACATCTCCCCAACAAATGGGAGTTCGGCACTTCCTCCCATAGAGTGCCTCGTACGGAGCCATCTTGATGCTTGCCTGATAACTGTTGTTATAGTCAAACTCTATCAAACTTAGGCGTTCATCCCAAGACCCCGTAAAATCTATCGCACATGCCCTTAACATGTCCTCTAACACCTGGATGGTCCTTTCAGATTGTCCATCGGTCTGTGGGTGGAAAGCTGTGCTGAACGCTAATCCTGTGCCTAGAGCTGTGTGCAGGCTCTCCCAGAATCTAGAGACAAACCGAGTGTCTCGATCAGAGGTGATCGTTACCGGTACTCCATGTAATCTGACGATCTGATCAATATACAGCTGGGCCAACTTTTCCAAGGATGCTCCCGTCCTCAATGGTATAAAATGGGCCGATTTAGTCAGTCGGTCCATGATAACCCAGATTGATTCATGGCCTCTTTGGGTACGTGGCAACCCCGTTACAAAATCCATGTTAATGTGTTCCCATTTCCACTCCGGAATGGGTAGGGGTTGTAACATCCCTGCCGGCTTCTGGTGTTCCGCCTTTACCATCTGGCAGGTGATGCATTTAGCCACGAACTCCGCAACATCACGCTTCATCCCCTTCCACCAGAAGTGGTCCTTCAGCCCTCTGTACATCTTGGTACCTCCAGGGTGAATAGTGTAGCTCGAATAGTGGGCTTCCTCCAGAATCTCCCTTTTTATTTCAGAGACATTTGGTACACAAATCCTTTCATCATATCTTAGAGTGCCATCTTCATGGACTCTGAACCGTGTTGGTTCTTCCTGGCCTATGTGTTCTTTGATCCCCTCCAGTTCAAGATCTTGTCCTTGAGCAACCCGAATTCTTTCCAATAATGAGGGTCGGATATGCAAGCTGGCCGATGAGACATCCATTGTAGGCAAGACAACCTCTAGACTGAGCCTTCTCATGTCCTCCAATAGCGGCCTCTGAGTTGTTAACATAGCGGCAACTCCATATCGGACTTCACCTTTCGATGCATCGGCCACCACGTTAAGCCTTGCGGGTGGTAATGGACACGAGATCGTAGTCCTTGATTAGCTCTAACCATCGCCGCTGTCTCATATTCAACTCCTTCTGTGTGAATATGTACTTGAGGCTCTTATGATCGGTGTAGATCTCGCAAGGTACACCGTAGAGGAAGTGTCGCCAGATCTTTAGGGCAAACACGATCGCTGCCAACTCCAGATCGTGTGTGGGGTAGTTCTCTTCGAAAGGTTTTAACTGTCGTGATGCATAAGCAATCACGCGTCCCTCTTGCATCAGCACACATCCAAGACCAGTCTTGCAGGCGTCACTGTAGATGGTATACCCACGATTACTTTGTGGTAACGCTAACACTGGTGCTGAAATCAACCTCTGTTTTAACTCCTGGAAACTCTTTTCACAAGAGTCAGTCCAAATAAATTTGGTACCCTTCCTGGTCAACTTGGTTAATGGTGTTGCTATAACCGAGAAACCCTCTAAGAATCTCCGGTAATAGCCAGCTAATCCCAGGAAACTCCGTATCTCCCGTACCGTTGTTGGTCTTTTCCATTCCACAACGGCTTCAATTTTCTTGGGATCTACTGAAACTCCAGCTCCACTTACCACGTGGCCCAAGAAGGCTACCTTGTCCAACCAGAATTCGCACTTGGAGAACTTCGCATAGAGCTGATGATCCCTCAAGGTCTCTAGCACTATTCTTAAGTGCTCCTCGTGGGCCTGGTGGCTTCTTGAGTAGACAAGTATGTCATCAATGAATACCACCACAAACTGGTCAAAAAATTGATGGAATACCCGGTTCATCATGTCCATAAAAACTGCCGGAGCATTGGTAAGCCCAAACGGCATTACCAGAAACTCGTAGTGCCCGTATCTAGTACGGAAAGCACTCTTTGGGATATCCGTCTCTTTAATCCTTACTTGGTGATACCCAGATCTCAAGTCAATCTTGGAGAAGACTTAAGCTCCCTGTAGCTGATCCAGTAGGTCATCAATTCTGGGTAGAGGATATTTATTCTTTACAGTCACCTTGTTCAACTCCCGATAATCAATGCACAACCTTAGCGACCCGTCTTTCTTCTTGACGAAAAGAACAGGTGCACCCCAAGGTGACATACTAGGTCTGATAAAACCTTTGTCCAACAATTCCTCTAATTGGGTCTTCAATTCCTTAAGCTCCGCAGGCGCCATCCGATAAGGAACCTTAGATACAGGAGCTGTTCCCGGAATCAAATCAGTAGAGAACTCTAGTTCTCTTCCCGGGGGTAATCCCGGTAACTCTTCCGGAAACACATCGGGGTACTCCCTTACTACCAGTACGTCTGAGACCACAGTCTCCTTATCCTTCTTTACCTCAGAAATAGAAGCCAAATAGCCTACACATCCACCCCTAAGTAACTTCCGAACTTGGAGTGCTGAAATTTCCTGTACTAGGGAACAAGTTTGGCTGCCTTTAAAAGTAAATTCTTCTTCTCCCGGCATCTTAAATACAACCCTCTTCCCACGACAGTCTACTACCGCGTAAACCGAAGAGAGCCAGTCCATCCCGAGGATCACATCGTAATCCTTCAGGTCCATTACATGCAAGTTTGCAAGTAATCTCCGCCCCTCAATCACTACTGGGCATGCCGGTACCATCCTCCTTACCATCATGGCAGCTCCTACCGGGGTGTCTACACACAAGTCCTGGGGTAGATCTATAGTAGGCAATGTGTGCTTTCGTGCAAACCGTGCAGATACGAAAGAGTGTGTGGCTCCAGGATCAAATAAAGTGCAGGCATAGAAAGAACTAACTGAAATGGTACCGCCGACATCCGGCCGATGCCTGTGCTTCCTCGGTTGTCAAATGGTAGACCCGTCCATGGGTCATTGGCCTCTGCTGCTGCTGAGGTTGGCTCGGGGTAGAAGGCTGTCCTGAGGTCGCCTTCCCTTTCTTATCCCCACCTTGTGGTCTTGGTGGTGGTCCAACCGATTGTCGGGAAGCTTGTTGAGATCCCTGGGTTCCCCCCACCACACTCTGTCCTTGTTGACGCTGGGGACATTGGGCCTTTTGGTGATCCAAGGCCAGGCATAAGTAACACCCTCCAGTTATCCTAGGGTACTGGGACCTCTTATGCGGTCCCTTGCATTCGTAGCACCTAATGTTCTGGGTCACACTGGCGGTAGACCCTTTGCCTCCAGATGAGGCTGTTGATTTGGTTGGCTTCCCATATGGCCGATACTTGTTGTCAGGCCTTCGCTTTCCAGAGCTCTTTCCAGATGATTGGCCCTGGCTATTTGCCCCCTTATCCTTTTTCTCTTTCTGGGACGACCCCTGGGCCTCCCCTTGGCAAGAAGCTTCAGTATACTTAGCCCTAGCCACAACTTCGGTGTAGGTCTTACACATGTGGCTGGTCACAATCTTTTTTAGTGATGGCCGCAGTCCGGCCTCAAATTTCATTACCCGGCTCTCTTCCGTTGGAACCATATCAGGCAAGAAGCGAGCCAACCGGTCAAATTCTGTTTCATACTGCTCCACAGTGGAGCCTCCCTGTACAAGCTGGGAGAATTGCTGCCCGAGCTGTACCAAATGTCCTCTCGAGAAATACTTGGCGAAGAATGCAGTCCTGAATTCTTCCCAAGTCTGGAAGGCCTCACCCTTCCTCAGCCTGATTTCTCCAAAGTACCAATCTTCTGCGGGTCCTTGGAGCATGTACACGGCGGTCCTGATCTTCTCCGCCTCGGTAGTCTGGAAAACCTCGAAGGTCTTCTCCATCTCCCTAATCCATTGTTCGGCTGCATCGGGATCTACAGCCCCCTCGAAAGGTCGGGGAGAAGGTCTCTTGATCTCCCCAAGTAATCCTCTACTTGACGTGGGGGTGGTTGATGGGGGTGGTGCACGCTGTTGTCGGGTCTCTTGAATTAATCCCAACATTTCCCTCATTAGTTCCATCATGCTCATGGGGGGTACCTCCCCCCTTGGGTTTTGGCCCTCTGCCTGAGGCGCCTGAGCATTGGATTGAGCAGGCACCTCCTGCTCGACTTCCATCTCGTCCACAGGCGGAGGTACCTCCCCACCCTGCGGTTGAGGAACTTCTTCCACAGGAGGCTGTGGCATCTCGGTACGACGAGGTCGCCCTCGCCTACCCCTTCTTCCACCTCTACCACCTCGACCTCCACGCAAGTGATCCATAGTTTAACTGTATAAGGATTACAAGGTTACTTTTATTTCCAGCAAGACAGATGATGATAAAAACATACTTTTGTTCAATTCAAAAGCAACGACTACAGTCAACATATTATAACAAAAGACACTAAAGGACATAATAAAAGTAGTTCATACAACACATAAGTTTGTAAGACTACAGTTATTCTAGCAACTAAAACTAGAACTCAGTCCAGATGATTCTCGTTAGGAGACAGTGGAGTGTAGTCGGCGCAGGGTCGATGTCCTCCAGTCCCCTGCGGTCCCCTGCTAGGTCCTGGCGCACCAGATGGACAGTAGAAAGCTAGGTGCTCCCGACTGCCACAGCTACGGCACCAGAGGGCAGGGCGCCTACACTCCGTCATACGGTGCCCGTATACTCCACATCGTCGGCACCAAGAGATCCTGAGAACGGTAGGAGATGGTCCTACAGCTCTCTCCCGAATCTGAACCCCCAATCCACGGCGGTAATCTCGGGCTCGGCACACACGCCGTGGAGGAATACTAGGGCTCACGATCTCCTGCATAAGTGGAACCCTCTGTCCTACGCCTACTGACCTCTGCATAGCCATATGGTCAATAAGTCCCTGGACCAACATGGTAACTGTGGTCTGAAGCCTGTCAACCTTTCGGTTGGTGGCTTCTAGCGTCTTCCTCATCTCGGCGAGGACCTCAGCGGGCTCCGATGAATCAGCTCTGGGTGGTGGAGTGTTCTCCCGAACAGACTCCACCTCATCGTCAGACGAATCACGGTACGACGGTCCCGACATCCTGCAAGTAAACCAGGTGTCAATCTAACGTACCACCATCTATACTACCCCAGTCCCGCACTCAGTCTATGCAACTGGCTAAGGGCATCTAGGGTCTGCTATCTGCTCTATCTAGAGAGCTTGCTCTGATACCACTTTAATCTGTAACGCCCCGACCCGGATTCCGGGACTCCGAGCACGTCAACAGACCGGCCGTATTAAAGTAGAGATAAACTCAACTCGAATACAAGGCCTAATAATGTGATAAGCAGATAACAATCCATAATATAAGCATAAACTCGAGTTCATAAGAACATAGAGTCATTAGGGTCCATAGGCCCTATAACAGTCTGGTCCCTATACGGGTCCTACAATAAAAATGCTCATAAAAGATAAGGATAAAGTAGGCTCCTAAAACCTCTGGTCTCCCTGTGACTTCCCCTCAGGCTCCTCTCCCTCCTAAACCTCGGAATCTGTAAAAGAGGAGAAGAGAAAACATATGAGCTTTCGAATGGAAAGCCCAGTAAGTACCCCTGCAGGTCACAATGTCATAAATAGGAAATATGACAGCCAATGAGATCATAATATCAACAACATAGTCCTAGGAGTCTACCACAAACAAGTCAAAGGTACGACCCCTGATACAGAAGCCTTCGGGCTCTGCAATGAGTTTTAAGAGAACTCAAAGTTTACTCCCGGCCAGTATGTCCAGCTTTTTGATGTAAATACGACCTAGGTGGTCGTTTGACCCTCCGGTCACAGGTCGGTAGAACTACCTCTCCTACGTGTTAACACGGTCAGTGTACCACGCCCACTGACAGGTAAGACCTCCAGAAATTAGCTTCTCGGGTAAGGTAGACAGAAACGCCAGGGGGTCCTGTCCCTGAACATTCCTTTATTGGAGCTTCCCTAGCTCCACTGAGTCCGGGCAGTAGAACATAGCAAACAGGGACACCAACGTCCCGAAAACCAACATACATGCTCAACAGGATTCAAAAACAGGTATGAATAGCATGTATGGCTTCAGCAGTGCATGTAATAAGAATTTATAGCAAGTCCAAGGAATCCCGTCACCGGGTGGAAACTAGGCAAGTGAACTTACCTCTTGTTGGTACTAGGTGTCCTTCTAGCTTCCACTAGTGTGCCAACAACTCCCCGAGAGTATCTGGCATGCAGAGGTCCTATTAGAAATAATATTCCAATAATATTTCTATGTCCCTAGGTGTACATGCATGCCTTACATTCTTATTGGGCTTAGGCCCACTAACGGGTCCTAGGGACCATCTCTCGGGTTACCGGCCCTTATTCCGTTTCAGTGTCCCTTAGTTGACTTTTAGACATACTTTGGTCAAACCTAGTCAACGCTAGCCTATTTGTCGAGTCTGACTCTCATTCAGTCGTTTAAGTTGAGTTGGGCCTATTCAAATTGATCTTAATCTACCTTTTTACCCTGGAAGGGCATTTTGGTCATTTGGCAACTTTTGACCATAAAGTTTAAGGTTCCACCTTGTTTAGGGCTTAATAGTTCTTTTTAAATTTATTTAGCTTCCTTACTAAATATTTATTTTTTTTATCACATAACCAACTATCCACAGTTAAGAAATTAATTAATTAGTTAATTTCTATTTACCCCATTTCTTACTTGATTATTTTGTCACATAGTTATAGTTCCACATAGTTACCGAAACTATATAACTATTTGATTAATAGTGTCAATACTATCAATAGAGACATTACTAGTTTAATTAATCAACACTATAGTCTCTACAAGACGTCATACAACCTAGGTTTGAAATTATATAAATGATTATCATTTCCTCCTAGGTTTAAACCATAGTCAAATAAAAATTCATTCATTACTTTAATTAAATGTCACATGCCTAAGTTTAACAATTTAATAAATATTTGTTACTAAATAACAAAACTCATCCAATTTATCAATACCACAAATAAATATGTCACACTCCTAAGTTTATAAAATAATATAAATGATTAATATTATATATATATTATTATTATTATTATTTTTACTTATCCTTCTTCTTCAACCTCTCTCGTGACTCACTCCCTTGCTCGCGCGACAGTGGCTCGTCGGAGCCTGGAGCGCCCACCGGCGGCCGCGAAAGGTCTGCAAGTCTGCTCCCGGCCTCGACTAGCTCTGCCTCCACTTCCTCCGGCCGCTTCCGGTCTCATTCCCCTGCACTGGTATACCATAGTCTCGGCCGTGCGTCCCTCCCCTCCGACGAGTTCATAAGCTACTATAGGTGCATGCAACCCAAACTAATGACGCAGCACAGAGAAGAGGGCTTACCGGAGAGCTGGAGACGACTTTCGCCCGCGGAGTCCTTCCTGGCCGCTGCAACTTCGCTGCTGCCTTCTCCATGAAGCTCTGCCGCTCGTGAAACTCCACCGCCTCTCTATCTCGACTTCTCCTTTCTCTCTGTCTATTATCAGCTCCCGAGACCGCGAGCTCAAAAGCCCAAGCAAGCTCACAAGGGCTTCTCTCCCTGTTTCTCTGCCACCTCACCGGAGCTGGGGTCTCAACGAAGAACGGTGCTCCCTCCCGAGCCCCCCGTGCTTCCTTTTATAGGCTGCCGAGTCCAGACGAAGGGACGCCCAGACGAACGGCCTCGCCTTCAAGTGGCCGGCGTCAACGTTCGTAACGGCCGGAATGGGGCGAGCCTCGCGCGAGCATTTCCGGCGATGGGGAGGAGACAGGCATGCCTCGGGATCAGCGTCCGACGATGGAGGGTTGTGATCATCGGATCACATCAACGGCCAGGGTTTGAATCAGCAGTCTCGTATCAAACATCTATCATGATCAACCATTGGGATGGTAAGAGCATCGACGGTCTGGATTTATCGCTTCTTCTTGTATCAGACACAATCTCAAGATGGAGGGTTCACAAACACCCGCACTATGGGTTTACTCCCACAAAAGCCCTCTCTTCCGCCTCGCATCTGATCCACGATCAGATGGATTGTATCCCAGCTCGACACGTGGCTCTACATCAGCCTTTATAACGCCTCGAGATGAAGCATAGCTCGAGATGTTTTAATCTCAGCCGTTCATTCTCTCTATTAGGGTTCTCTCACACGAAAATTTACGAGAGGTCCCTAACACTTTTAAAATTACTCTTAGGTCCAAGACTGTGAGAGGGGAAAAACTTCTTTAAGGTCCTCAATTCTTTCAAAATTACCATTAGGTCCCTACAGACCTCATAATAACTTAATTTCCATTTAATAAATCATTTATTCCCCACACCAACACTAATCGCGGGAAATAAATAATTTAATATTTTTTTTTCTCAAGGAAATAACAAAATATTTATTTCCAAAAATTCATGGATTTTACACCAAAGGGGTGGGTTTTATAGAGCGAGGAAAGCCGAAGGTGATGGTGGCGTTCACGAACCGATCCGCCGGCTAACGGCCGCGTTCTTCGCGCGTAACGTCGCGGCGGCCGACGGCGCTCGCGGTGACGGTTTCCACTTCTCAAGCGGCTGAGAGAGGAGCTGCTATGCCTCGGGATTTGGTCTCAAAGATGGGTGGCGAGGATCGTGAGATTGGCATCGACGGCCCGGATCAAATAAAAGAATCTCGGATTTAACACATCTTTGATCAACGGCCGAGATCGCAAACGAAACCAACGGCTCGATCAAATCACCATGTCTCGAATTGGAGACACATCCCGAGATGGACGGTCCTCATGCGCCGGCACCGTGGGGGTCATGTCATTGCCCTCACTCTCAATGCCTCGTATCCATAAACATGATTAGATGGACGCATCTCCTTGCTCCACGTGGCCTCACGGATTCCCTTTTAATGCCTCGCGATCATCTATGGTCTGAGATAATCTAATCTCAGCCGTTGATTCCTTTGTATTAGTATTTTCTTCTCTGGAAAATTATCCAGGGGTCCTCAAAACTATTTTAGGTTACATAATAGTAAATCCTGTGAGAGAGGAGAATTCCTCTGAAGTCCCTGACTTTTCTTAGGTCACATCCAGGTCCTTTTCCTGTGAGAGAGGACAATTATTCTTTAAGTCCTCAATACTTTTCAAAATTACCAAGAAGTCCTTAATACTCCCAATTATCCCTAATTGGTTTCAAAATTAATTTAATTCCAAATTTAAAGCTTTTAAATTTTCCATCCTTCAAGCTTAAGAAAAATAAATTATGAATCATTTTACGGATTATAAGTAAAAAAAAAAATTTATTCCTAAAAATTCGTGGATTTTACAAGAACGGTAGGCATACATGTGGAATTAGAGACATAGGGATTTGTTGAAAACTTGACTCTAATAGAGCCTATGTGTGCCAGATACTCTCGGGGAGTTGTAAGGCATTCCAGAAGATACTAGGAAGGCTTCTAGTTCCAACAGGAGGTAAGTACACCTGTCTAGTTCCCACCCGGTTTCGGGTTTTGTTTGAACTTGCTTGTGCAACCTTATCTTATGCTTTATTGTTATCATACATGCTACTCTTATTTATTTTGGAATCTTGTTGAGCATGTATGGTTGTTTACGGGATGTTGGTATCCCTGTTTTACTATGGTCTACTGCCCGGACTCAGTGGAGCGTGGGGGCTCCGATAAGGGAATGTTCAGGGTCAGGACCCCCTGACATTTCTGCTTACCTTGCGAGAGAGGCGATTCTCTGGTGGTCTTACTTGTCAGTGGGCATGGTACACTAACCTTGCTAACACGTATAAGAGGTAGTTCTACCAATTTGCGACCGGAGGGTCGAGCGACCAGAAGGTACAACCAGTAGCTGGATGTAACGCCCCGACCCGGATCCCGGGACCTCGAGCACGTCAACAGACCGGCCGTATTAAAGAAGAGATAAACTCAACTCGAATACAAGGCCTAATATTGTGATAAGCAGATAACAATCCATAAAATTAAATAAAACTCGTGTTCCAAGGAACATAGAGTTAACAGGGCCCATAGGCCCTAAAATAGTCAGGTCCCTATACGGGTCCTACAAATAACAAAGCTCATAAAATAAAAGATAAAGGAGACTCCTAAAACCTCTGGTCTCCCTGTGTCCTCCCCTCGGGCTCCTCTCCCTCCTAAACCTCGGAATCTGTAAAAGAGGAAAAGAGAAAACACATGAGCTTTCGAAAGGAAAGCCCAGTAAGTAGCCCTGCAGGTCACAATGTCATAAATAGGAAATATGACAGTCAATGAGATCATAATATCAACAATATAGTCCTAGGAGCCTACCACAAGCAAGTCAAAGGTAATGCACCCACGTCTACGAAACCCTCGGGCTCTGTGAGTTCTAAGAGAACTCTAGGTTTACTCCCGGCCAGTATGTCCAGCTTTTTGATGTAAATACGACCTAGATGGTCGTTTGACCCTCCAGTCACAGGTCGGTAGAACTACCTCTCCTACGTGTTAACACGGTCAGTGTACCATGCCCACTGACAGGTAAGACTTCCAGAGATTTGCTTCTCTGGTAAGGCTGTCAGGAAAGTCAGGGGGGTCCTGTCCCTGAACATCCCTAAATTGGAGCTTCCCTAGCTCCACTGAGTCCGGGCAGTAGGACATAGCAAACAGGGACACCAACGTCCCGGAAACAAACATACATGTTCAACAGGATTCAAAAAAACAGGTATGAATAGCATGTATGGCATCAGCAGGGTATGAAACAGGAATACACAGCAAGTCCAAGAAACCCCGTCACCGGGTGAAAACTAGGCAGGTGAACTTACCTCTAGAGAGACTAAATGTCTTCCTGGTCTCCTTTGAAATGCCTTACGTCTCCCCTGAGAGTATTTGGCATACATAGACTCTTATTAGAGTCAAGTTTTCTACAAGCTTCTACTTTCACATGCATGTCCTACGTACTTGTTGGGCTTAGGCCCACTAACGGGTCCTAAGGACCATCTCTCGGGTTACCAGTCCTTATTCCCGTTTCTATGTCCTTTAGTTGACTTTTAGACCTATTTTGGTCAACCTAGCCAACCCTAGTCTATTTGTCGAGTCTGACTCTTATTTAGTCATTTTTGTTGAGTTGGGCCTATTTAAATTGATCTTAGCACCCCCCTTTTTACCCTGGAAGGGCATTTTGGTCATTTGGCAACTTTTGACCCTAAAATTTAAGGTTCCACCTTGTTTAGGGCTTAATAGTCCTTTTTAAATTTATTTAGCTTCCTTACCAGCTATCCTCACTTAAGAAATTAATTAATTTCTATTTGCCTCATTTCAATATTTCATAATAATTTTTACTTAATTATTATGTCACGTAGTTATAGTTCCATACAGTTACCGAAACTATACGACTATTTGATTAATAGTGTTAACACTATTAATGGAGACATTTCGAATTTAATTACACTAAGGTTTTAATCTTTTATTAAAACCTTTCATTTCCAAACCTAATAATCATCACCAATCTTAAGTTCCATTTTCAAAGATTTATAATCTTTAATTGGTTAATTGAACATGTGTCACACCCTATAGTTTCCAAATTCATTACCTTTATTTGTCACAACAATTTAACTAGTATCTTAGGCCAAAAGGAAAAATAAATGGATTAACCAATATTTGGTCACACTACCAACATTATATAAAAATAATTAACAAACTATACTAACAATTATATAAGAATTATTGTCACAAATAATCTGTTAATATCTTAGCCCAACAAAAATATATTAGCTAGCTAAATCCATTAGTTTAGCTAATATGTCACACTAAGTTAATATATTATTAACTTTTTTTTTTTATTTTTTTCTAACGAAATGTATATATATAAATCTATATATATATTTACTGTCACACAGCTTCATATATATATTATTATTATTTTTATTTTTTTTTAAATCTACTTCTTCTTCTCTCTACTCCCGACCGAGAGCCACCGATTCGTGCCCTTCTCCGCCACCACCATGCCCTTTGCCGCTCGGAGCTTTGTCACGGCGACCTTGCGCCCACGGCCGACCTCTCCCTTTGGCGCCCGCCTTCACTCTCTCATGAAAGACCAACGAAAACTCTCGCCGCGTGAAAACCATACTCTTGACGAGCTCCACCATCAATCAATGCATGCAAGAATCAAATCCGCGAATTCTACAGAGTTTTATCGACACTTCTGTGAGTGCATTTGTCGACGGGGTGTTGGAGGCAGGGAAAAACTTCTCTGTCCCGTCTCCGTCGTGCTCGGCTACGCATTTCACCGCATCGCTTGTTCCTTCAACCTTTGCGGGGTGCCGCTCTTCTCCTCCTTTCGGCCTCCCTACGCTCTCCTCTGAAGGTCTGCGAGCTCGGAAGCGCGTTGGAACGATCGAGCTCCCTTCTGTTAGCTCACCGGCGCCGGAGAAGAAAGCTCCGCTATTCCTCTCTGTCTCAACTCACGCCCGAGACCGTCCCTTATATAGGCACGAGTAGGCGAAAAGGCGGTGGCGTTCGCGTAATAAAGCTCGCCGGCAACGTCCGGTCTTCTCGCGGTAACGGCCAACGGATGCAGCGGGGCGGCCGGAGACGTTAGACGGCTGAGGGATGGTGGGGACGATGCCTGGGGATCGTCTCTCAGGCGATGGAGGGCGGTGATCAATTGATCCTGATCAAGGGTTCTTATCCAATCTCCCATTCTCGTATCCGATAACGAACGAGATCAACCGTCAGGACTTGTTCGAAATTTGACGGGCCGATTTCCCTCTTGTGTCTCGAGATATATCTATTCACGAGATGGACGGCTCAGGAACACCCTCACCGTGAGGCCACTTCCAGATTATCCACCTCTCTTGCCTCGTATTTGGTAATGATGAGATGGATTCCATATCTGATCGCCACGTGGCTTCTCGTGAGCCGTTATAATGTCTCGAGATCTAACGCGGCATGAGATAATTTAATCTCAGCCGTTCATTCTCTCTATTAGGGTTCTCTCTAGCGCAAATTTACGAAAGGTCCCTAACACTTTTAAAATTTCACTTAGGTCCAAGACTGTAAGAGGGAAAAACTTCTGTAAGGCCCTCAATTCTTTCAAAATTACTATTAGGTCCCTACAGACCTCATAATAATTTTAATTTCTATTTAATTTAAATAAATCATTTAATCCCACAATAACACTATTCGTAGGAAACAAATAATTTAAAAGTTTTTCTCAAGGAAATAACAATATATATATATATATATATATATATATATATATATATATATATATATATATATATATATATATATATATATTTTCCTTTTCCAAAAATTCATGGATTTTACAATCCTCCCCCCTTACAAAAATTTCGTCCTCGAAATTTCTACGTCGCTTACACTTCATGCAAACAACTCCGGGTAACGCTGCCTCATATCCTCCTCGCGTTCCCAAGTTGCTTCCCGCTCTGAGTGATTACTCCACTTCACCTTAACAAAAGGAATAGTCCTATTCCTTAATTGCTTGTCCTCTCAGCCCAGGATAGCCACTGGGCGTTCCTCGTAGGACATATCCTCTTGGACTTCTACCGGGACTTGTGGAATCACTCTGGTAGGATCACGAATACACTTCTTCAACATTGAAATGTGGAAGACATCATGAACCTGAGCGAGATCCTGAGGTAAGGCCAACCTATATGCCACCACTCCTATGCGCTCTAGTATCTCAAAAGGTCCTATATATCGTGGAGCAAGTTTTCCACGTCGTCCAAACCTTACTACCCCCTTCATAGTAGACACTTTTAGGAATACCAGATCTCCCACTTGAAACTCCTGATCAGATCTTTTTCGGTCTGCGTAGCTCTTTTGTCTACTCTGGGCAGCTTGGAGTCGTTCCCTGATCAACTTGACATGTTCCTCCGTTTGTTTTACAAAATCAGGTTGCTTAAGTGTCACCTCAGCTACCAGCTTCCTTTCTCCCACATCTCCCCAACATATGGGAGTTCGGCACTTCCTCCCATAGAGTGCCTCATACGGTGCCATCTTGATACTTGCCTGGTAATCATTTGTTATAGGCAAACTCTATCAAACTTAGGCGTTCATCCCAAGACCTCAGAAAATCTATTGCACATGCCCTCAACATGTCCTCTAACACTGGATGGTCCTTTGCATTGTCCATCGATTACGTGGGTGGAAAGTCTTTGAACGCTAATCCCGTGCCCGGTACGTATGCGAGGCTCTCCCAGAATCTAGAGACAAACCGAGTGTCTCGATCAGAGGTGATCGTCACCGGTACTCCATGAAGTCTGACAATCTGATCGATATATAACTGAGCTAACTTCTCTAAGGATGCCCCTGTCCTTAAAGGAATGAAATGGGGTGATTTGGTCAATCGGTCTACTATAACCCAGATCGATTCATGACCTCTTTGAGTTCGTGGTAACCCCGTTACAAAATCCATGTTAATATGTTCCCACTTCCACTCCGGAATGGGTAAGGGTTGTAACATCCCTGCCGGCTTTTGGTGTTCCGCTTTTACCATCTGACAGGTGATGCACTTAGCTACGAACTCCGCAACATCTCGCTTCATCCCCTTCCACCAGAAGTGATCCTTCAACCCTCTGTACATCTTGGTACCTCCAGGGTGTATAGAGTAGCTCGAATAGTGAGCTTCCTCCAGAATCTCCCTTCTTATCTCAGGGACATTAGGTATACAAATCCTTTCATCAAATATAAGGGTGCCATCTTCATGGACTCTGAACCGTGTTGGTTCTTCCTGGCCTATGTGTTCTTTGATCTCCTCCAGTTCAAGATCTTGTCCCTGAGCAACCCGAATTCTTTCCAATAGCGAGGGTCGGATATGCAAGCTGGCCAATGTGACATCCATTGTAGGCAATACGACCTCTAGGTTGAGCCTTCTCATGTCCTCCAATAGCGGCCTCTGGGTTGTTAACATAGCGGCAACTCCATATCCAGACTTCCTGCTCAGTGCATCGGCCACCACGTTCGCCTTGCCCGGATGGTAATGGACACTGAGATCATAATCCTTGATTAGCTCTAACCATCGCCGCTGTCTCATATTCAATTCCTTCTGTGTGAATATGTACTTAAGGCTCTTATGATCGGTGTAAATCTCGCAAGGTACACCGTAGAGGAAGTGTCGCCAGATCTTTAGGGCAAACACGATCGCTGCCAACTCCAGATCGTGTGTGGGGTAATTCTCTTCGTAGGGCTTTAACTGTCGTGACGCATAAGCAATCACGCGCCCATCTTGCATCAACACACATCCAAGGCCAGTCTTGCAGGCGTCGCTGTAGACCGTATACCCACGATTACTTTGTGGTAATGCCAACACCGGTGCTGATATCAATCTCTGTTTCAGCTCCTGGAAACTCTTTTCACAGGAGTCAGTCCAAATGAATTTGGTGCCCTTCCTGGTCAGCTTGGTTAATGGTGCTGCTACAACCGAGAAACCCTCAACGAATCTCCGGTAATAGCCAGCTAATCCCAGGAAACTCCGTATCTCTCGTACCGTTGTTGGTCTTTTCCATTCCACAACGGCTTCAATTTTCTTGGGATCTACTGAAACTCCAGCTCCACTTACCACGTGGCCCAAGAAAGCTACACTTTCCAACCAAAAATCACACTTAGAGAACTTGGCATAAAGTTGATTTTCCCTCAACGTCTCCAGCACAGTTCTCAAGTGTTCCTCATGAGCTTGTCGACTCCTCGAGTAAACCAAGATGTCGTCGATGAAGACTACCACAAATTGATCCAAATATTGCCGGAATACCCGGTTCATCATGTCCATAAAGACTGCCGGGGCATTGGTAAGCCCAAACGGCATTACCAGAAACTCGTAGTGCCTGTATCTAGTACGGAAAGCACTCTTCGGGATATCCGTCTCCTTAATCCTCACTTGATGATAACCAGATCTCAAATCAATCTTGGAGAAAACTTGAGCTCCCTGTAGCTGATCCAGTAGGTCATCAATTCTTGGTAGAGGATATTTATTCTTTATAGTCACCTTGTTCAACTCCCGATAATCAATGCACAACCTTAGCGACCCGTCTTTCTTCTTGACGAAAAGAACAAGTACTCCCCAAGGTGACATGCTAGGTCTAATGAAACCTTTGTCCAACAATTCCTCTAGTTGGGTCTTCAATTCCTTAAGCTCCGCAGGCGCCATCCGATAAGGAGCCTTAGACACAGGAGCTGTTCCCGGTACCAAATCAATAGAGATCTCCAATTCTCTTTCCGGGGGTAATCCCGGTAACTCTTCCGGAAATACGTCGGGGTACTCCCTTACTACCGGTACGTCTGAGACTACAATCTCCTTATCCTTATTTATCTCAGAAATAGAAGTCAAGTAGCCTACACATCCACCCCTAAGTAGCTTATGAACCTGGAGAGCTGAAATCTCCTGTACCAGGGAACAAGTTTGGCTGCCTTTAAAAGTAAATTCCTATTCTCCCGGCATCTTAAACACAACCCTCTTCCCACGACAGTCTACCATCAAGTAAATCAAGAAAGCTACCCATCCCGAGGATCACATCGTAATCCTTCAGTCCATTACATGCAAGTTTGCAAGTAATCTCCGCCCCTCAATCACTACCGGGCATGCGGTACCATCCTCCTTACTATCATGGCGGCTTTACTACCGGGTGTCTACACACAAGTCCTGGGGTAGATCTATAGTAGGCAATGTGTGCTTTCGTGCAAACCGTGCAGATACGAAAGAGTGTGTGGCTCCAGGATCAAATAAAGTGCAGGCATAGAAAGAACTAATCAAATGGTACACGCCACGACATCCGGCCGATGCACTCGTGCTTCCTCGGTTGTCAAATGGTAGACCCGTCCATAGGTCATTGGCCTCTGCTGCTGCTGAGGTTGGCTCGGGGTAGAAGGCTGTCCTGAGGTCGCCTTCCCTTTCTTATCCCCACCTCGTGGTCTTGGTGGTGGTCCAACCGATTGTCGGGAAGCTTGTTGAGATCCCTGGGTTCCCCCCACCACACTCTGTCCTTGTTGACGCTGGGGATACTGGGCCTTTTGGTGATCGAAGGCCAAGCGGAAATAACACCCTCCAGTTATCCTTGGGCATTGGGACCTCTTATGTGGTCCCTTGCATTCATAGCACTTAATGTTCTGGGTCACACTAGCTGAAGACCCTTGACCTCCAGATGAGGCTGTGGACCTGGTCGGCTTCCCATAAGGTCGATACTTGTTGTCAGGCCTTCGCTTTCCAGAGCTCTTTCCAGATGATTGGCCCTGGCTATTTGCCCCTTTATCCTTTTTCTCTTTCTGGGACGACCCCTGGGCGTCCCCTTGGCAAGAAGCCTCAGTGTACTTAGCTCTAGCCACAACTTCGGTATAAGTCTTACACATGTGGCTGGTCACGATCTTTTTCAACGATGGCCGCAGTCCGGCCTCAAATTTCATTACCCGGCTCTCTTCCGTTGGAACCATATCAGGCAAGAAGCGAGCCAACCGATCAAATTCAGTTTCATACTGCTCCACATTGGAGCCTCCCTGTACAAGCTGGGAGAATTATTGTCCGAGCTGTACCAGATGTCCTCTCTAGAAATACTTGGCGAAGAACGCAGTCCTGAATTCTTCCCAAGTCTGGAAGGCCTCTCCCTTCCTCAGCCTGATTTCTCCGAAGTACCAGTCTTCTGCGGGTCCTTGGAGCATATATACGGCGGTCCTGATCTTCTCCGCCTCAGTAGTCTGGAAGACCTCGAAGGTCTTCTCCATCTCCCTTATCCACTGTTCAGCAGCATGGGGGTCTGCAGCCCCTTCGAATGGTCGGGGAGAGGGTCTCTTGATCTCCCCAAGTAATCCTCTACTTGTCGTGGGGGTAGTTGACGGAGGTGGTGCACGTTGTTGTCGGGTCTCCTGAATTAGTCCCAACATTTCCCTCATTAATTCCATCATGCTCATGGGGGGTACCTCCCCCCTTGGGTGTTGGCCCTCTGCCTGAGGCGCCTGAGCATTGGATTGAAGCGTGCACCTCTGCCGACTTCCATTTCGCCCACATGCGGGGTACCTCCCCACCCCAGGGTTGAGGATCTTCCTCCACGTGAGGTCGTGGCATCTCTGCATTTACGAGGTCGCCCTCGCCTACCCCTTCTTCCACCCCTACCACCTCGACCTCCACGCAAGTGATCCATAGTTTAACTGTATAAGGATTACAAGGTTACTTTTATTTCCAGCAAGACAGATGATGATAAAAACATACTTTTGTTCAATTCAAAAGCAACGGCTAGAGACAACATAGTAGAACAAAAAAACACTAAAGGACATAATAAAAGTAGTTCATACAACACATAAGTTTGTAAGACTACGGTTATTCTAGCAACTAAAACTAGAACTCAGTCCAGATGATGCTCGTCGGGTGACAGTGGAGTGTAATCAGCACAGGGTTGATGTCCTCCAGACCCCTGTGGTCCCCTGCTAGGTCCTGGCGCACCAAATGGACAGTAGAAAGCTAGGTGCTCCCGACTGCCATACCAAGGCACTGTGAGGGCGTGGCCTACACTGGCCATACGGTGCCCGTATACTCCACATCGACGGCACCATGAGATCCTAAGAACGGCAGGAGATGGACCTGCTGCTCTCTCCCGAATCTGAACCCCCAATCCACGGCGGTAATCACGGGCTCTGCACACACGTCGTGGAAGAATACTAGGGCTCACTATCTCCTGCGCTAACGGAACCCTGGGTCCTACTGGCCTCTGCATAGCAATGTGGTCCCTAAGTCCATGGACCAACATGGTAACTGTAGTCTGAAGCCTGTCAACCTTCCTACCGGTGGCTTCGAAGGCCCTCCTCATCTCGGCCGAGGACCTCTGCGCAGGCTCTACTGAATCGGCTCACAGGTGGTGGAGTGTTCTCCCGGACAGACTCCACCTCATCATCTGACGTATCAAGGTACGACGGTCCCGACATCCTGCACGTAAACCAGGTGTCAATCTAACGTACCACTATCGATACTACCCCAGTCCCGCACTCAGTCTATGCAACTGGCTAAGGGCATCTAGGGTCTACTATCTGCTCTATCTAGAGAATTCTCTCTGATACCACTTTAATCAGAACGACCCGGATCCGGGACCTCGAAAGCACGCCAATGACCGCCGTATTAAAGAAGAGATAAACTCAACTTCGAATACAAGGCCTAATATTGTGATAAGCGGATAACAATCCATAAAATTAAATAAAACTTCGTGGTTCCAAGGAACATAGAGTTAACAGGCCCATAGGCCCTAAAATAGTCGTGTCCCTATACTGGGTCCTACAAATAACAAAGCTCATAAAATAAAAGATAAAGGAGACTCCTAAAACCTCCTCGGGTCTCCCCGCGGTCCTCCCCTCGGGCTCCTCTCCCTCCTAAACCTCGGAATCTGTAAAAGAGGAAAAGAGAAAACACATGAGCTTTCGAAAGGAAAGCCCATAAGTAGCCCTGCAGGTCACAATGTCATAAATAGGAAATATGACAGTCAATGAGATCATAATATCAGCAATATAGTCCTAGGAGCCTACCACAAGCAAGTCAAAGGTACGACCCCTGATACAGAAACCCTCGGGCTCTGTTGTGAGTTCTAAGAGAACTCTAGGTTTACTCCCGGCCAGTATGTCCAGCTTTTGGATGTAAATACGACCTAGATGGTCGTTTGACCCTCCAGTCACAGGTCGGTAGAACTACCTCTCCTACGTGTTAACACGGTCAGTGTACCATGCCCACTGACAGGTAAGACTTCCAGAGATTTGCTTCTCTGGTAAGGCTGTCAGGAAAGTCAGGGGGGTCCTGTCCCTGAACATCCCTAAATTGGAGCTTCCCTAGCTCCACTGAGTCCGGGCAGTAGGACATAGCAAACAGGGACACCAACGTCCCGGAAACAAACATACATGTTCAACAGGATTCAAAAACAGGTATGAATAGCATGTATGGCATCAGCAGGGTATGAAACAGGAATACACAGCAAGTCCAAGAAACCCCGTCACCGGGTGAAAACTAGGCAGGTGAACTTACCTCTAGAGAGACTAAATGTCTTCCTGGTCTCCTTTGAAATGCCTTACGTCTCCCCTGAGAGTATCTGGCATACATAGACTCTTATTAGAGTCAAGTTTTCTACAAGCTTCTACTTTCACATGCATGTCCTACGTACTTGTTGGGCTTAGGCCCACTAACGGGTCCTAAGGACCATCTCTCGGGTTACCAGTCCTTATTCCCGTTTCTATGTCCTTTAGTTGACTTTTAGACCTATTTTGGTCAACCTAGCCAACCCTAGTCTATTTGTCGAGTCTGACTCTTATTTAGTCATTTTTGTTGAGTTGGGCCTATTTAAATTGATCTTAGCACCCCCCTTTTTACCCTGGAAGGGCATTTTGGTCATTTGGCAACTTTTGACCCTAAAATTTAAGGTTCCACCTTGTTTAGGGCTTAATAGTCCTTTTTAAATTTATTTAGCTTACTTACCAGCTATCCTCACTTAAGAAATTAATTAATTTCTATTTGCCTCATTTCAATATTTCATAATAATTTTTACATAATTATTATGTCACGTAGTTATAGTTCCATACAGTTACCGAAACTATACGACTATTTGATTAATAGTGTTAACACTATTAATGGAGACATTTCGAATTTAATTACACTAAGGTTTTAATCTTTTATTAAAACCTTTCATTTCCAAACCTAATAATCATCACCAATCTTAAGTTCCATTTTCAAAGATTTATAATCTTTAATTGGTTAATTGAACATGTGTCACACCCTATAGTTTCCAAATTCATTACCTTTATTTGTCACAACAATTTAACTAGTATCTTAGGCCAAAAGGAAAAATAAATGGATTAACCAATATTTGGTCACACTACCAACATTATATAAAAATAATTAACAAACTATACTAACAATTATATAAGAATTATTGTCACAAATAATCTGTTAATATCTTAGCCCAAAAAAAATATATTAGCTAGCTAAATCCATTAGTTTAGCTAATATGTCACACTAAGTTAATATATTATTAACCTTTTTTTTTTCTAACGAAATGTATATATATAAATCTATATATATATTTACTGTCACACAGCTTCATATATATATTATTATTATTTTTATTTTTTTTTAAATCTACTTCTTCTTCTCTCTACTCCCGACCGAGAGCCACCGGCGTTCAGGCCCTTCTCCGGCCACCATGCCCGCCTGCCCGGGCTCGGAGCTTGTCGCCGGCAGCCTTGCGTCCACGGCCGACCTCTCCCTTGGCGCCTCCGGCCTTCACTCTCTCATGAAAGACCAACGAAAACTCTCGGCCGTGAAAACCATACTCTCCGACGAGCTCCACCATCGACCGAATGCATGCAAGAATCAAATCCGCGAATTCTACAGAGTTTTATCGACACTTACTGCGAGTCTGTTGTCGACGGGGGTGTTGGAGACGCCGGAAAAACTTCTCTGTCTCTTCTCCGTCGTGCTCGGCTACGACCACCGCGAACTGTTCCTTCAACCTTTGCGGGGTGCCGCTCTTCTCCTCCTTTCGGCCTCCCTACGCTCTCCTCTGAAGGTCTGCGAGCTTGGAAGCGCGTTGGAACGATCGAGCTCTCTTCTGTTAGCTCACCGGCACCGGAGAAGAAAGCTCCGCTATTTCTCTCTGTTTCAACTCACGCCCGGGACCGTCCCTTATATAGGCATGAGTAGGCGAAAGGGCGTTGGCGTTCGCGTAATAAAACTCGCCGCAAGAACGCGTCCTTTCTTCGCAGAACGCCAACGGATGCAAATGGGGCGGAGACGTTAGACGGCTGAGGGATGGTGGGGACGATGCCTTGGGATCGTCTCTCAGGCGATGGAGGGCGGTGATCAGTTGATTCTGATCAAGGGTTCCTATCCAATCTCCCATTCTCGTATCCGATGACGAACGAGATCAACCGTCAGGATTTGTTTGAAATTTGACGGGTCGATTTCCCTCTTATATCTCAAGATATATCTATTCATGAAATGGACGGCTCAGGAACACCCTCACCGTGAGGCCATCTCCAGATTATCCACTTCACTTGCCTCGTATTTGGTAATGATGAGATGGATTCCATCTCTGATCGCCACGTGGCTTCTCGTGAGCCGTTATAATGTCTCGAGATCTAACGCGGCATGAGATAATTTAATCTCAGCCGTTCATTCTCTCTATTAGGGTTCTCTCTCACGAAAATTTACGAGAGGTCCCTAACACTTTTTAAATTGCACTTAGGTCCAAGACTGTAAGAGGGAAAAACTTCTGTAAGGCCCTCAATTCTTTCAAAATTACTATTAGGTCCCTACAGACCTCATAATAATTTTAATTTCCATTTAATTTAAATAAATCATTTAATCCCACAATAACACTATTCGTAGGAAACAAATAATTTAAAAGTTTTTCTCAAGGAAATAACAATATATATATATATATATATATATATATATATATATATATATATATATATATATATTTTTTTTTTTTTTTTTCCTTTTCCAAAAATTCATGGATTTTACACTGGACATACTGGCCCGGAGTTATCTTTGAGTTTTCTTTGAAACTCATCACAGAGCCCGAGGGCTTCTGTTATCAAGGGTCGTACCTTTGGATTATTTCTGGTAGACTCCTAGGGTTGTGTTTCTTGGTATTGTGACCTTATTAATTGACATATTGCTTATTTATGTCTTTGTGACCCCGCAGGGGTACTTACTGGGCTTTCCATTCGAAAGCTCACGCATTTTGCTCTTTCTCTATCCTACAGATTCCGAGGTGTAGAGGGTGGAGCTAAGGAGAGGTCGATAGGAGATCCGAGGTCTGAGAGTCTCCTTTTTCCTTTATTTTGTGAGCTTAATATGTGTAGGACCCGTATAGGGGCCAGACTATGTATAGGGCCATGGACCCTGATGACTATATGTTCTTTTGAACTTGAGTTTATTTTATATTATGGAATGTTATCTGCTTATCACCTTTTTAGGCCTTGTATTTGAGTTGAGCTTGCCTCTGCTTGAATACGGCCGGTCTGTTGACGCGCTCGAGGTCCCGGGATCCGGGTCGTGGCGTGACATCCAGGATAAAAACATATAATTAGTTGACAATTTAAAAGAATAAATGTTAATTAGATAAATAAGTAAATAAATAAACATTTTAAATAATATAATAAATAAACATAAATTTATAAATTTATATTAATTAAATAATCTTTGTATTGTGTTTAAAAAGGATTTTAATCTGATTTGTGAGGTTTCATATACTAAGAATTTATTTTGTTGGTGTAATTAGTTTAGGTGAACTAAATAAATAAATTTGTCAATTTTTAAAATATCAAAAAATAAATGAACAAAATGAATAATTAAATTAAAAAAATTTAGTTGAAATGAAACGCATTTCTCAAAATTTCACTATTTGCATGAAAAATAGTAGTGATTTTCTAACCTGTTTAAAGACGAATAATGTTTCTAACCCATTCAAAATAATAGTGATTTTACAAAGGGGTTAAATATTCTTAATTATATGTGTTAATATTTTTATATTAAAAGATAAATATTTCAAATTTTTTTTTTCAATACCCAAAATGTTTCTTCCACGTATAGAAGCATTGTGGGAGGAAAATACAAATTTTAGAGATACATCTAGTAGGCAAGTTAGTTTTTCTTTAGATTTGATTTTTAATCAAATTTTCTAAAAATTTAAGATGGTATTTGTTAAAGTTATAAAACTTATTAATTAAATAATCTTTGGATTATTTTTAAATGGATTTTAATATGGTTTGTGAGGTTTCTTATACTAAGAATTTATTTTGTTGATGTTTTTTTTTTGCAATTTTTAATAGTTTTTTTTACAATATTAAATATTATATGTTTTAATAATTAATTTTTACTCATCCTAAAAAATATATATTTCGAATAACCTTTTATTTTTTCTATAGCCAAAATGTATTTCACGCTTAAAAGCATTATTGGAAAAGAATTATCGATCTCAAGAGATTTGATTTAATGGGCGAGTTAGTTATTAATTAGTATTATTTTTTAATTAAAATTTTAAACTGGTTAATGATTTTAAGAATTAGTTTAGTTGAACTAAATAAATAAATATTATAATTTTTAAAGTATCAAAAAATAAATGAACAAAAGGAATAATTTAAGATGAAGGTTCCATTATTTTGATGATAATTTTTGAAGTTATGAAATTTATATATTAAATAATATGTATATTGTATTTAAAAATATATTGATATGGCTTGAGAATTCTTGTGTTGTTTTTAAGCATTATCGAAATAGAATTATAAATTTCAAGAGATTTGGTTTAATGGGCGAGTTAGTTATTAATTAGTTTTGATTTGTAAATAAATTTTCTAAACTGATTAATGACTTTAGGAATTAGTTTAGATGAGCTAAATAAATAAATACTTTAAATTTTAAAGTATCAAAAATAAATGAACAAAACGAATAATTTAGCATGAAGTTTCCATTATTTGGATGATGTTTTTTGAAGTTATGAAATTTATATATTAAATAATATGTATATTGTTTTTAAAAGGATTTTGATATGGTTTTAAGAATTCTTATCTTGTTTTTAAAGAAACTTTGTATTGTTTTAAAAAGGACTTTGAAGTTATGAAAATCACTACTTAAATTAGAATCCTATACCATGAACAATATATGTCACGCCCCGACCCGGATCCCGGGACCTCGAGCGCGCGTACAGACCGGCCGTACCCAAGTAGAGGCGAACCCCACTCGGATACAAAGCCTAAGGAAATCATAGCAGATAACAAATACCTCAAAATTTAATAATCAGATAATATCAGAGTCACAACGAAAATCTAAATCAATAAGGGTTTACATAACCTACACATGGTCAAGGCCCTATAAGGGTCCTACAATAACACCACCTCAAGAACAAGTGTGACCTGAGGTTCTCGAACCTCTACAAAATCAGCCCAACCCCTCGATCAGCTCCCGAGTCCGAGTCACCTACTCCACGGGACCTGAAAAAGAAAGAAGGGAAGCAAGCGCATGAGCTTTCGAAAGGAAAGCCCAGTAAGTACCCCCGCGGGGTCACAAGATATAAATGAGCAATATGTCAAATAATAAGGTCACAACACCAAGAAACACAACTCTAGGAGTCTACCAGAAACAATCCAAAGGTACGACCCCTGGTAACAGAAGCCCTCGAGCCCTTGTGATGAGTTTCAAGAAAACTCAAGAATCACCCCGCCAAGATATGTCCAAATTTATTTGTCGTAGCACGACCTTTTGGTCGTTCGACCCTCCGGTCGCAATTCGGTAGAACTACCTCTCCTACGTGTTAACACGGTCAGTGTACCATGCCCACTGATAGGTAAGACCACCAGAGAATTGCCTCTCTGGCAAGGCAGACAGAAACGCCAGGGGGTCCTGTCCCTGAACATTCCCCTATCGGAACTCCCTAGCTCCACTGAGTCCAGGCAGTAGAACAAACTCAACCTACACACACCCACCCGACCAACACAAGCACCGTGTGTCTCTATGGTCAAGTGCCAAACAATAGGAGGCTATGCTCAATGAGTACGTATACTCCTCTGACGCATACCTGCCCTGCCTGCACACAAGCACCACGAACCTCCACAGTATCGCCTCGGTCATAGGTTGGTATGCTCAGTGAGCATCAACGAAGAGATAGTGAAACCATGCACTCCTATCCGGACGGAGCACAGGCTCACGTGTTTCCACGCGACCACGCGTCTTAGATCAACGAATCCTCGTGATCGATTAACACTATCTCTAGCACACCAATCACACACATACCAGAAAGACATCAAAAGAATATGTATGTGCATGCATCCAAGAATATCAGGTACCAAACAAAAGACATGCTAACAAATAGCATACATTAAATCAAGAAAACAACTAGCCAATAAATAAGGGAATTAGGCAAGAGCACTTACAAGAACAGACATAACAAAGTCAAGAACACTTTCAGTAGAGTGGGGTAGTAGGCAAAAGTACTTACCTCTAACAAGAGCTGGAAACTCCCCTAGTTTCCTCCTGACGTGTCTCTAAGCCTCCACGTCGATATCTGATAGCAAAGTCTCTATCAGTGTCAAAATAGCAACAACCCTACATCCTAGATGCACATGCATTACTCTCTCGCTTTCGGTGGTCCTAAGCTCAATTAAACGGGTCCTTAAAACTATTTACGGGGTTACCGACCATTTTCCCTCATTTCCAAGTCCTTTAGTTGACTTTCAACTCTTGGTCAACTCGAGTCAACTTTGGTCAACTGTCCTACCTTACTTTCATGGTACGCACCCTCAATTGTCATTTCTAGTCTTCTTAGCTAAATTGGGCCCATCAACCAAGTCCAGTAGTTTAGCTTAACCTTGTCTTGTCTTTTATTCGACCCTCAACTTTTCACTTGGTTAACAAGTCCATTGTTCAACTTGACAATCTATTATTCGTGAGCCTAACATATAGCTCGATCATGCTTGGTAACTTTGACAATTTGGGCCCACTCGTCAAGCTCACTAAGTTCTCTAGCCTTCTTATCAAACAACACCTATGCTAATCCTTAAATCATTCCCATAAACCAGCAACCTCAAGTTACCCATGTTTATGCTTTCATGAACCTTCAAAGATAGGGATAGATTGGATTTACACTTTTCATGATCATGTATATAAATTCAATTCATGAAACCACCCATGGAGATCAAACTCCAACCCTTGGACCAATTCTTTACTCATTCATTCCCCCATCTATCCTTATAACCCATGCATTCATGCATGCATATATGAATCCTCATATTTATCACCACACATAAGTGAGATGCAGGAATTTAAAGAAACTCACTGAGTATAGATGTCTACAAACACTGAAGACAAACTGACCGTCCAAACTAGATCTTCACCGTTCAGATTGGGTCAGGACAAGTCTTCACTATGCTCACGAAAAATCAGCTCGATCAGACTAGAAATGATCATCCGATTGAAGCAGATGATGAAACTGGTCGGTGCAGGAAATCAGCAGTGATAGGTTCTGTTTCACACCCCAGAAACCTACTCTACCGGACACCAAAAACAATCTTAACCGTTCAAATTGAAGAATAAGGAGTCAAGAACAATCTCACCAAAACTCAGCACGATCCAACGGTGAAAATGGTCGGAATGGCAATGAAAATAGAGCATGCTCAACACTCCTTGGAACAGAAGATCCTAGTCTCTCAAGCTTTCTTCTCTTTTCTTCCTTCCTCTCACCTCTCTTCTTGATTCCCAATGGCCCATAAACTTTCTCAAACTTGCTATTGCTCTGTGCCAAGCTTCAAGATTACATGCTTTATATAGGCCTCACAAGTGTAACCTCTACAACTCTTCACATTCCAAACCTCCCCCATAAATCCCAAGATAACACCCAAATAATTCCAACCTTTCAAATTCATAACCCCATGGCACCCTTCCCATTCCAAACCTCCCTCATAAACCCCAAAGACAACACCCAAATATTTCCAACCTTTCAACTTCATAACTAAGTTAACTTGACCAAGTTTCATTTATCTAATTCACCAATTAATCCAATTAATGGGTTAACCTAACCCATTTATTCAAATCCAATGCCAAGCTTAATCAAGTCATTGATTAACTTAAATTTGGATTAAACCACTTTGCTACTGGACAACCCCAAGTCATTCGATTAAATCAAATTAATTTAACTAGCTTGGATTCAACCCGATCCCTCTTTGTTACTTGACTAACCTTAGCCAATTAACTTGATTAGTTCAATTTTGTCACACCACCAAAGTTTTAAAAAAAATCTCATTAAAATATTTAGTAGCCTTACTAAATAATTTTAATCATGCAAGATAACTAATCAACTTAATCTTATCACATACAATAATCATACCATACAATGAATTATTCTAATATTTTGTCACACTACCAAGATTTAAAATCTTATCAAGATCCTTAAATCTTCTTTATTAATCAAATTATGTCACATTACCAAAGTCCCATATAGTTATTTAACTATGCAATACGATTAATTAATTATCTCATCACACTTATAAAGTCACATTATCAAATAATTGTCACACTATAGTTCCAATTATTATTTTAATCATACTAGATAATTAATCAATCTAATAAGTTGTCACACTACCAAAGTTAAAATCAATTATTTTGCTTGATTCATTAACCAAAAGATTAAACAACAAACTAATTAATTAATTTAATTAATTAATTATCTTCCCCCTTCTCTCACGGCCGAGCCCCACCGGAGAAGCTCGTCGGAAGGACCAGCTTCTGCCCTCGAGGACTCTCACCGCTGTGTCTCGTAAGGCCGAAGCTTGCCTCTCGGTGCTTTCTCTTGCGCACACCGGCGACCTCCCACACCCTCTCCCGGAGCCTCCCCACTCGTGTCAACGTTCATCCTCTCCGGCGAGTTCAAGACCCTAGTTAGGATGCGAAAAATACAAAATTGAAAGTGGGAATCGGTTCATACCTTGCTCCCGGTTGTCCTGGTGCTGAAAATGGCGACAGAGACCCCCTGTGGCCGAATTTACCTTCTCCGGCCAACCCTCCCCGGCGACCTCCTTGGTTTCCTTCTTCTCGCTGCTTCAGGACGAGCTGGGGTGGGGTTTTTATAGGGGAAAGGAAGGCGAACCGATCGCCAACGCCCCCGCCTTCATTCTCCGTTCGGCGAGGCGGTTCTTCCGCTTGTAACGTCCGGGGAAAGGGGCGGCGCGCGCGGCGGCTCTCGCCGGTGGAGAAACGGCAGCCCCTGCCTCGGGATGGGTATTCAGCGATTAACGGCAAGGATCGCTTGATTAACATTATCGGTATCTAAACTGCCTCGGTTTCGACACTAGTTAGATCAACGTCCTAGATTGAATCCCGACCAACAATCGGATTCTAATCATTTGCCTAGGATCAAACAACCTTAAGATCAAGCGCTGAGATTTGAAACAAATCAACGGCTGGATCTTCATCTCCCCCCTCGCATCCAACACTCCAAAGGCCGGACGTCTCACAATGGGCCATGTGGCATCACGGATGCCCCTATAACTCCACCTCGACAAGACTCAATCCTGCATCCTCCAATCTCACCCACTCATTTGCTCGTGATAAGGGTTTTATCCTGCAAATTAACCGTAAAACCCACGAAATTATTTAGGTTGCATCCGTGTCCCTCTCACGTGGAGAGAGGAAAATTTCCATCCAGTCCTGGAAACTTTTAATAATTACCAAAAAGGCCCTTCTGGCCCCTAATTAGGGTTTTAACTTATTACTTGGTTTAATTACCAACTAATTAAAGGGAGTTAATACAAATCCATGTATTCAAAGTTTGGGGAATCCTTTAATCAAAAAAAAATTTAGAAATCTTGTTTCTCCAACTAAAATTTCATTTTGATTATAACTTGGGGGCTTACCTCGTTTACCAATCAATTAGAAAGCAAAACCCAAAATAAAATTTAATCCCTAAAATCCCTGGGTTTTACAATATAGGATAAATACAGAATAATAATAATAATAATAATAATAAATGGATAACATTAATTATTTCTTACTATCATTGAAATTGGAAACCAATAACATTTAAACCAATAAAATGTCATAAGGTAAATATTAAGATATCATGAACAATAAAAGATAAATGACCAAAAAATCATGAAAAAATTGGATAAAAATAACATTTAGATGTCATTTAAAAATAGAAAATATTTAAACACCAAACAATCTATATCAAAGAGGAAAAATATATTGCAAAGGAAAAAAGTTAATAATTACCTATGTTTTTTCTTTCACCAAAACCGTCAGTCTATTGAATGATTGAAACCACTGCATATAACAAACATACTCCTTAGAAAATCATCTGAAAATAAATCAAATTGTTTAATACTACTATTTAATCAAACGTTTTTCTCTAGTAATAAACTATACAGAGTAGACCCTATTATTTTTCTTAAGACAACATGACAATCTATATTATTTGAAACCCCCATTTAAATTTGATTAGGAAAAATCTATATCAAGAAATGTAGATTGAAGAAGTCATTAAGTAGTAAATATTAAATCACATCTTTTTTTAATAAAACCACATTATATGTTATTAATTAAAGTTCAAATTGAATAATTTTAGTTTAAGAAGTGCTAATGTTAATAAAATATTGAATTTGATCTCTTAATAAAACCACCAGATGTGAAAGGATCGAGTATATTTAAATTGAAGAAAGTCACAGAGGCCACTAAATCATTTTAGTTAAAGAAGTCATATTAAGCGTATATTTTAATTAAACCATAATTAAAGTTTAAATTAAATATTTTAGTTTAAGAAGTGTTAATGTTTATAAAATATTGAATATTATCTCTTAATAAAATCACCAGAGGAGAGAGAATATTTAAAATGGAGTAAATCATTTAAACATCAAACATTATGAAAAAAAAATTTAGGTATAATAAAGTTGAAAAAAAAACAATCAGAAATAATAAATTAAAATTTAGATTAAAAAATATATATGTTGTGGATTAAACTAACTTTAATTAAAAAAAAAACTTTGCCCGAATTTTTTAAAATAACAATAAGAGATAGTATATTTTTGAAAAAGCTAAAAAACTAATTTAATACAACCAATACATAATCAGAAAAGACAATATCAACACATACCCGTTTCCAATTATCGAGAGAATGAAGTGCATCCAAAAAGTCCTCAGAATATATGTCATGCCCCGACCCGGCTCCCGAGACCTCAGGCACGTCAACAGACTGGTCGTACTCAAGTAGAGACAAGCTCGACTCAAATACAAGGCCTAAATGTGATAAGCAGGTAACATTCCATAATATAAATCAAACTCAAGTTCAAAGGAACATAGAGTCATCAGGGTCCATGGCCCTATACATAGTCTGGTCCCTATACGGGTCCTACACAAAGTAAAGCTCACAAAGTAAAAGATAAAGGAGACTCCCAGACCTCGGATCTCCTCGTGACCTCTCCTCAGGCTCCACCCCGTAAATCTCAGAATCTGTAAAAGAGAAAGAGCTAACAGAAATGGTACCTGCCACGACATCAGCTGATTCCTGAGCTTCCTCGGTGGTCAGATGGGTTGTCCATGGGTCATGGGCCTTTGCTGCTGCTGGGGTTGATTTGGGGTGGAAGGCTGTCCTGAAGTTGCCTTCCCCTTCTTATCTCCACCTTGTGGTCTCGGTGGTGGTCCAATCGATTGCCTGGAAGCTTGTTGTGATCCCTGGGTTCCTCCCACCACACTGGCCCCTCGCTGACGCTAAGGACATTGAGCCTTCCGGTGATCCGCACTCCAAATGAGATAACATCCTCCAGCTTATCCTGCACCGAGAGACCTCTTATGCGGTCCCTTGCACTCATAACACCTCAGGGTTTGGGTCACACTAGCTGATGACCCTTTGCCTCCAGACGAGGCTGTAGACCTAGTCGGCTTACCATAAGGCCGGTACTTGTTATCAAGCCTACGTTTTCCAGAACTCTTGCGCGATGATTGGCCCTGACTATTTTGTCCTTTTTCTCCTTCTGGGACGACCCTTGAGCGTCCCCCTGGCAAGAGGCTTCAGTATATTTGGCCCTAGCCAAGACCTCAGTGTAGGTCTTACACATGTGGCTAGTCACTATCTTCTTCACTGATGGCCGCAGTCTGGCCTCAAACTTCATTACCCGACTTTCTTCCGTCGGAACCATGTCCGGCAGAAAGCGAGCCAATCAATCGAATTCCGTCTCGTATTGCTCTACTGTAGAGCTGCCCTGAACTAGTTGGGAGAACTGTTGTCCGAGCTGAATGAGGTGTCCTCGAGAAAAGTATTTGGCAAAGAATGCAGTCCTGAATTCTTCCCAAGTCTGGAAGGCCTCACCCTTACTCAATCTGATCTCTCCAAAGTACCAGTCTTCCGCGGGTCCTTGGAGCATGTAGACGGCGGTCCTGATCTTCTCCTCCTCAGTAGTCTGGAAGACCTCAAAGGTCTTCTCCATTTCTCTTATCCATTGCTCTGCAGCATGGGGATCTGCGGCACCCTCAAAAGCTCGGGGAGAGGGTCTCTTAATCTCCCCTAGTAAACCTATACTAGACGTGGGGGTGGCTGGTGGAGGTGGTACTCGTTGTTGTCGGGTCTCCCAGATTAGCCCCAGCATCTGACGCATGAGATCTAACATGCTCATGGGGGGTACCTCCCCCCTTGGGTTCTGGTCCTCTACCTGAGGCTCCTGAGCATTTGATTGAGCAGGCACCTCCTGCTCAACTTCCATTTCATCCAAAGGTGGGGGTATATCACCACCCCGTGGTTGGGGTACTTCTTCCACAGGCGGCTGTGGCACATCAGCTCGGAGAGGTCGCCCTCGCCTACCTCAACCCCTACCTCTACCACCTCGACCTCCACGTGTTTGATTCATGGCTCAACTGTTAAAGATTTCAAAGTTACTTTTATTCCCAGCTAGACAAGTGATGGTAAACATACTTTTATTGAATTTAAAAGCAACAACTAGAGACAACATGCTGGAAAAACATACTGAAAGACATAATATAAGTAGTTCATACAACATAAATGTTTTTAAGGCTACTTTTATTCCAACAACAGAAACTAAGCTCAGTCAAGGTGATGCTCATCAGGAGACAGTGGAGTGTAGTCAGCACAGGGCCGATGTCCTCCGGACCCCTGTGGTCCCCTACTAGGACCCGGTGCACCAACTGGACAGTAGAAGGCGAGGTGCTCCGGACTGCCACAGCTGCGGCACCAGAGAGCAAGGCGCCTACACTCCGCCATGTGGTGTCCATATCCTCTACACCGTCGGCACCAGGCGATCCTGAGAACGGTAGGAGACGGACCCACAGCTCTATCCCTAAGCTGAACCCCCAATCTACGGCGGTAGTCACGAGCTCGACACAGACGCCGAGGAGGGATACTCGGGCTCACTATCTCCTGTACCAGTGGAACCCTCGGGCCTACGTCCACTCGCCTTTGCATAGCTACCTGATCTCTAAGTCCACGAACCAGCATAGTAACCGTGGTCTGAAGCCTGTCGATCTTCCGGTTGGTGGCTTCAACCGTCCTCCTCATCTCTGTGAGGACCTCTGCGGGCTCAGACGAGTCAGCACGGGGTGGTGGAGTGTTCTCCCGAACTGACTCCACCTCATCATCAGATGAATCCTGACGGTACGACGGTCCCGACATCCTGTAGGTAAAAACCAGGTGTCAATCTAACGTACCACTAACTATACTACCCCAGACCCACACTCAGTCTATGCAACTGGCTAAGGGCATCTAGGGTTCTGCTATCTGCTCTATCTAGAGAACCTCTCTCTGATACCACTTTAATCACACGCCCACCCGGATCCGGGACCCTGCACGCCAATGTAACCGACTGCATACTCAAGTACAGACAAGCTCGACTCAAATACAAGGCCTAAATGTGATAAGCAGGTAACATTCCATAATATAAATCAAACTCAAGTTCAAAGGAACATAGAGTAATCAGGGTCCATGGCCCTATACATAGTCTGGTCCCTATACGGGTCCTACACAAAATAAAGCTCACAAAGTAAAAGATAAAGGAGACTCCCAGACCTCGGATCTCCTCGTGACCTCTCCTCAGGCTCCACCCCCTAAACCTCAGAATCTGTAAAAGAGAAAGAGCAAAACGCATGAGCTTTCGAATGGAAAGCCCAGTAAGTACCCCTGCGGGGTCACAAAGAGATAAGTAAACAATATGTCAAATAATGTGGTTACAATCCCAAGAAATTACAACCCTAGGAGTCTACCAGAACAAATCCAAAGGTACGACCCCTGATAACCGAAGCCCTCGAGCTCTGTGATGAGTTCCAAAGAAAACTCAAGGATCACTCCCGGCCAATATGTCCAGCTACTTGCTGAAAACACGACCTTCTTGAGTGACGGCTGTAGGCCCCACACAAATCTCCGCACTCTGACGGCCTCGGTCGGCACCATGTCGGGAACAAAACGAGCTAGGCGGTCAAATTCCCCCTCGTACTGCTCCACCGTCATCCCACCCTGAATAAGATGAGTAAACTACTGCTCCATCTGTACCAGGCGTCCCTGAGAAAAGTACTTCGCATAGAAGGTTGTTTTGAATTCCTCCCATGTCTTGAAGGTTCCTTCGTTCCTGTTCCGTACCTCTCCGAGGTACTAATCCTCTGCGCCGCCCTGTAGTAGGTAGGCGGCGGTCCTAACCTTCTCGGCCTCATCTGCCTGGACATACTCAAAGGCCTTCTCCAGTTCCCTGATCCAGAGTTCTGCCGCCTCGGGGTCAGCAGCACCCTTAAACGGCCGACGGCCTCCTGATCTCCCCAAGTAAACCCCTACCGGTGGCTGGTGCGGCTGTAGCAGGAGGGGGTGGCATCTGCTGTTGCCTCTGTTCTCTGATGAGGGCATGCATCTCCCTCATCAACTCGAGCATGGTGATGGGGGGTATCTCCGCCCTCGGGTCTGGGCCTCCCACCTAGGGCCCTGCGATGTTGGACAAAGCAGGCTGTTCCTGCTCAACCGCCATCTCCTCTGCCGGAGGCGGAGGTACCTCGACTCGGCGGGGTCGTCCCCGTCCCCGTCGTCCTCTGCCTCTCATCATGTTATCTGCGTACATTCGTAAAAATTAAGTTTCAAAAGAGACAAACATGTATCAAAAGTCAATACATTACATTAAGTAAAATAGGATTCACATACATAAGTAGTTCATACAACACACAGGGTTCGTATGACTACGAGTACACCCAAAACAAGTGCTGTCATCAGCACTATACTACTAGTGCATCCTAAGCTAGTATTAATGCGACTGCGGGCTATAAGTCGCCTGTTACTCATCGTCCTCTGTGGATAACCATCCCCCCTGTCCCGGTGGCGGGCTACGCACACCGGAGTCAAACATATCGGGGTCGTATCTGCACTCCTCCCACGTGTGTCCGTAGCCCCTGCAGCAAGGGCATCTCCCGACCATACACTGCGCCCAACCAGGGGCCTCAGACTGAGGGCACCTCCCCACGCACCGGTGCACAGGTGGGCCGCTTCGCCCTGATGCCACCAATCGCGAGGGCTCTGCGATAATGCGTGGCTCGCATGGTCCATCGAGGCCTCTGCATCTCGTTCTCCCTCTGCTCTCGAGCTCTAATCCCCAACACGCGCTCAATGCGTCCGAGGCGCTGGTGGATCTCCCCTAGGGACCTTATGATCTCTAGCCCTCCTGCTCAGAGGCCGCCTCTAACCGACGACCGCCTGCTTGCTGTGATCGGCGGTCGACTCTCTAGTCCTGGTGGGACGACGTCCCTCTGGGCTCTCTCCCCCTCCTCCTCTGAGGGTGACTCGAGGCGTATGTAACGGCGGCGTCGGTACACAATCATCGGTATATCCGCTGCGAGATAATAACTTGTCAGTTTATCATCGCAGGGACCAAAATCAAACTGATATGACACAAAATACGGTCAATTACTACAAGAGTAATTTACATAACACGTAGTGTTCATACGACCTTTACATTATCCTAGATAGATATCCTTACAATGTCTTGATTCTATCTAGCCCCTCGGGCTCTACTGGAATGCACTATTCCTCTTGGTCTTCCTCAGAGGGTGTGTACGACCCCTCCCAATCGTCCTCAGAGGATACATATAGTTCCTCCTGACTTTCTAGAGATTCATCAGAGCTTGTCGACCCCTCCCCTTCTTTTGGTCCCAAAGTGTCCTTTGGGTGATGCCCACTCTCGCAGCTAGGGCACTCACAGGGTGAGTCACTACTGCACTTAGTTCTCTAGTGTCCGAAATCTCCACAGCGAAGGCACCACACCGCCCTACACAGGTTTAGGTCATGAAGTCCTCCACAGAAATGGCATTTGGTCTTCCCGTTCACCTTGGGCATTAATATTACCGCTTGGAGATGGTTGACGGGAGCACAGGATCCACGGATACGGGCTCGCCTCATTGGCCGTAGTAACCTCAAGTTGCTATCCTTCTTGATTCGCTCCCATAGTGCATTGTTCCAAGTCACCCTTCGCATAAACCGTCTCACCCTATGGTTTGCTCCCAGGACGCGGTCAGAAAGAAAGTTCGCGAGCTTGTAGGAGTCCTTCACTCATCAGAAATTTCCTTCTCGTTCTTCGAACCCGACATGATCAGCTGTCAAGCCAAAGCATGGTCAGTTCCTTTTGTAAAAGACCTAGTCTACCCAACCAACTCTTAGTCAATCCTAATTGACTAATATTACTAGGGCATCTAGGGTGTCGTTTATCAACTTTGGCGGAACCAGGGTCTCTGATACCACTTTAATCTGTCACACCCCGACCCCAGATTCCCGGGCGTCAGGCTTATGAGCAGACCGGCCGTACTCGAGCAGAGGCAAGCCTTACTCGAATACGAAGCCTAGGTAATCATCAAGAAACAACATATATGCAGCGGGATAGTAATTCATAACATGAATTCAGAGTATATTAGCGGAAGAAAATCCTAAGGGTACAGGCACCCTATAGTGTCAACACATAAGAGGTCCTAAACGGACCTAGATAAATATGTCCTCACAAACTAAGAAGTCGCCAACCTCAGCAACAACCCCGAGTCCACGTACAACTCCAATGGATCTAGTCCGCTACTCCGCGGGATCTGAAAAGAATGAGAACAAGTATATGAGCTTTCGGAATGAAAGCCCAGTAAGCATACCCCGCATGGAAAACAAGTGGTCATGTGTCAGTATAGGATAAACAAGCATATAAATCAATGAACATGGCTAAGCCGGGCAAATGGGGTCATCCCCCGCACGATCCAAACATCTAGGAATCTAAAGAAGATTCACAAGGTATCCCCCGGTCAGTCGTCAGCCTGAGCTAGTATCGACCCGTGGTCGGAAATCGGCAGCGCTACCTCTTATGCATGTCGACATGGTCAGTGTATCGTCCTACTGAAAGGTGGACGGCAGAATATCCTCCCCCTGGCGTGGAACCATCAGAGCGCCAGGGTGTCCGCAACCCAGAACGCTCCACAGGAGCACCCATACTCCACTGATCCGGGCGAAATAACAAGAATGACACTAATGCCACAATCAACAATTCCAATGCACACGCACAATCATGGAACTTGTAATTCAATTAAACACAGAAGCAAGCATGTGCATATCGTCAAGGCAACCAAAATCTAGCAACAATAAATATATCAAGCTAGAAGCAAGCCAAGGAACCACTCCATCAACGAGTGGGGGGATTGGTAGGCAAGGATACTTACAGTAAGAGTGGGAATGTCTAAACGCGGTCGGGTACCTCTCCCGGTGCGGCTCTCGGCGTCACGTCAATATCTGGTGAGCAGAACATAACCGTATAAATACTTGTGCCATGTAGAACTTGCTAATTGTCTAGACCATTTACTTGGGCCTTCTGGCCCATGGGTCCATGGAGTATGGGATATTCTTGTCATGTATATATATATATTTGCATATTTGCACTAGTGATGAATATCTACAATTGTATATCCCCTGATCTTATGTTCATGACTACTCGTGCCAATTAATTGGTCACATGTGCATGGCCCTTTAAGGGCATCCATGATCCTCACACTAGTATGTTTCCATGACTCTTATTACCATGACTTTATTCACTCATACATTGTTTTAAGTATCCATTCACAGGTATGGTAGGCTGCCGTACCATATGCATTCCCCCCTCCCTTAGCTAATCATGCACCCTTCATTTGTGCTCTTTCTTAAGTTAAAACAAACCCCTTAGTTATTGTTACTTAGAGTATTATTGAACCCTCACAGAGTATTATCTTGTATGAATTCCAAGACTATGCACTCATCTATTTGATCACATGGCTTTACCTTCACCTAATCATGAAATCCAAGCTTAACCGTCCTAACTCCCTCCCGAAGGACTCAACCTGCAAATCCTACCCAGCAACCACATAAAATCATGAGGGACAAACCATAGGAACCTTATCATAGTTACTCTCCCTGAACATGACAAAGAGCCAAGACCAAAGGGTGTAGTCTAGAACTCCATTGACATTAAGACTTCCATCTTGAACTTAAATCAAACAACATCACAGGAGTATACTTTCAACTAAGTTTCTCACAATCTTAACTATGATTTAGAAGTACACAGTAAGGCATACTCACACTGTCTATGAGAAGCTTATGAGTTTCTCAAGAACCTAACCACCCACTGCAGCATATGAGATTTCATGCTCTGCCCATGACCCATCAGTGAACTTAATCTCTTCCAAACTTTTATCTATTCCCTTAGCCCTTTGATTATATGGCTTAGCTTCCATAGTTATGCAGGACAGCAGCCCAGCAATGGGCGCCGGTCCTTTACTAATCTACCACCTTGGTAGTTACTTACCATGACCCCCTTCTTGGTTAAGTTAATCTTGTTAAGAATGCAGCCCCATGTGTTCATGGGCTCATCCTAAACTACTAGCTATGAGGAGGGAGGAGAGAAGCTCACCGAGGTCCTGATGACTTCTGGCGATGTAACAATGTCTCTGGAGGGTCTCGACGGTCGGCGCTGCTGTGAGGTGGAGCTTCCTCTTTTTCTTTCCCCTTGTTCTCAGTTTGCTGCAGAGCTGGGAAGTGAAAAGGAATAGAGGGCTGTTGCCGTTCCTTTAAGGCTTCAGAGGAGGGGTGGCGGCTCGAGGTGGGACTGATGGAGGGGACTGCCACCGCCACCCCTTTCTCAGGGATGTGGATCTCGGCTGCTCTCTCGCCTTCCTAGATTACTACCAGAAAACCAAAACAAATCCAAGAACAAGGAGCACCTAGCAATCCTGAAGGACCTGGTGAAGTCCGAGGGCATTAGGAGATTCCGTCGGACAATCCACTTATCTTACCTCCATCGGAAAATCCTTCCGTCCTACCCCTGGAATCCATCCCGGAGTTTTATCTTAACTTACAGCAGCAATTAGAGCAGTTAGCTCAAGCTGTTCATACTTTGACTCATCTGCCACTTCCTCCCACACGAACTCCACCAAATGTGCCAACAGCCCCACTAGCCAATTCCGAAAGCAGAGGGAGGACAAGGACTTGCACCCATGGAGAAAGAAGGGAGAGAACCACCTTCTCAGCTAGTTCAGAACCTCCCTCTGTTCGACGTCAAGAGCAAGCTGCCACAAGAACGGAACGGCATACAAGGACGGAACGGACAAGAACAGAACGGAATAGTCCATCTGCTCCTACTGTTGACAGAAGGGCACAGAGACAAGATCCCTCTCGAGGAAAACAGAAAGCCGAACGGCATGTTCTCACCATATGCTCACCCTTTATCAAGGAAATATTAGAGGAGCAAGTTCCTGATAGTTTCCGACCACCTGCTATGATTGCATATGAAGGCAAAATCGATCCGTCTCGTCACTTAAAGTCCTTCCGGTCGAAGATGCTGCTCTCTGGAATTACCGACGCTCGTATGTGCCGAGCTTTTCCCGCTACTTTAGAGGGAAAAGCGCAAGACTGGTTTGTCGATCTTCCATCTAGCACGATTCCTTCGTTTCAAGTTCTAGCAGATCGCATTTTAGCTTATTTTGCTAATTACTCAAAGCAAAAGAAAACTCCATCTAACCTTATGCGCGTTAAGCAACCGGGGGGGGGGGGGTGAAACACTCCAAGCCTATTTAAACCGTTTCATAGACGAAGCCGCAAATGTTGCAGACCTTATTCCGCGCATGGCTCTGACTATCCTGATGGAGGGTTTGCTAGAATCCCCTTTTCGTTTTTCCCTCACTTTGGATCCGCCGAAAACCATCCCCGCCCTCATGATCCATGCCCAAAAGTATATCAATTCTGATGAAATTTATACGGGTTGGGAAGAGGAGGCTCGACGTGCCTCCGTGGAAATCCAGAAGGGAAAAGCCCATCAAAATGTCAACAGAAGGCCCACAGAAATCTGAAAGGAGGGAGGATCGCGCAAGGATCGCAAGGGTGAGAATAGAGGTCCGGAAACTTCAACACGCCCACAGCGACATATGCTACAACCTAGAGAATCTTCAAAAGAGGGGAAAATTGTCAGATACGATCACCATACCCCACTAAATCAGACCAGAAGCCATATTCTTATGCAAATACAGGATCAACAACTCTTGACATGGCCAGAACCTGCAAAGAATCCTGAACGATAAAAGAACAGCAAAAGATATTGCAAATTTCATCAAGCTATAAGACATGACACAGAAAAATGCACCCATTTGATGAACACCATAGAAGATGTCGTTAGAAGGAGACAATTGGAGCAGTATATCAACATTGAGGTCCAAGAGGAGCCGGAAACTTCACAGAATAAAGAAGAAAAAGGGGAGATGGTCGAATTTATTAGCGGTGGTCCTGGGTGGGGTGGCGAAAGTTCCGCCTCTCGAAAAAGCTACGCCCGAATGGTGAGAGTAGCGCAGGAAACAGAAGCACCGCAAAGAAGGTCTCGGCCTATGGCCCCCATCATTTTTTATGGCAATGATGTCAGCAGGGTTCGCCACCCTCATGACGACGCCTTGGTCATCGCCATCATGGTTTCCCGCTTTCAAATGAAAAGAGTTCTGGTAGACAGTGGAAGATCAGTGGACATTCTTTTCTGGAGCGCCTTCGAAAGAATGAGGTACGATGCAGACAACTTGCTCCCCGTAAAATCATCTTTAGTGGGATTTTCCGGAGGGGTTATACAGCCAGAAGGAATGATCACGTTGCCAGTTACGGTAGGAAATTCGCCAAGATCGTCAACGGTGGCAACAAATTTTCTAGTTGTACGCTGTGCTTCAAGTTACAATGTGATTCTTGGTAGGCCAAAGCAATAATTTCCACTTATCATCTTCTCCTCAAATTTCCGACAGAGAGTGGTAGTGGAGAAGTAAGAGGGGATCAACCCTTGGCACAGCAGTGTTATGTTTCAACTCTCAAAGGAAAAGTTCTAAATAAAGGCAAAACAAGAGTTTCAGAGGCCATGTTGATCAACAAAATAGATGAACGGGAAGATGAAGAACTCCACCCCACACCAGTTGAAGAATTGCTTACAGTCCCCCTAGACACAACTAGAGTGGAGCGTACTGTGCGTATTGGTGCGGATTTGACAATAGCACAGCAAGAAAATCTCATGGCAATACTAAGAACAAATTCTGATCTCTTCGCCTGGTCATCAGAAGACATGTGCATGGATTTCACGGACCAAAATAAAGCTTGTCCAAAAGATTCATTCCCTCTACCTTCAATTTATGGTTTGGTTGATTCCACGGCAGGGCATGAGATGCTGAGTTTCTTAGATGCCTTTTCAGGCTATAATCAAATTTGAATGGCCAAAGACGATGAAGAAAAAACATCCTTCATCACAAACAAAGGAACTTATTGCTATAAGGTGATGCCATTCGGTCTAAAGAATGTCGGAGCCACCTTCCAAAGGCTCATAAATACAGTCTTCAAGGAGCAAATTGGCAGAAATGTTGAAGCTTATGTAGATGACATCCTGGTGAAGAGCCGAAAAGCCGATGAACACCTGACGGATCTACAAGAGGCCTTTCAGTCGCTTCGGACTTACAACATGCGCCTAAATCCGAACAAGTGTGCTTTTGGTGTCCGATCAGGGAAATTTCTCAGATTTATATTAACTCAAAGAGGAATAGAAGCAAATCCGGAAAAGGTCAAAGCCATCCTTGATATGGGATCGCCTAAAAGCCTTCAAGAGGTACAACGGCTTAATGGACACCTAGCCGCTCTTGGGAGATTTATCTCTAAAGCCGGAGAGAAAAACCTCCCACTCTTCCAAGCCTTGCGAAAAGAACCAAAAATGGAGTGGACAGAAGAATGTGAAAAAGCCTTTCAGGAGCTTAAAGATTATCTCCAATCGCCTCAATTGCTAGCTAAGCCGCAAGTGGGGGAAGAACTCTACATCTACTTGGCCGCTGTTCATTGAGCGGTCAGTGCAGTTCTTTTGAGAGAAGACAATGGAGTTCAGAAGCCAGTTTATTATACAAGTAGGAACCTTAACGATGCGAAATCAAGGTATCTACCACTTGAAAAATTGGCTTTCGCTCTGGTCACATCCGCACGTAGATTGAGGCCGTATTTTCAGGCTCACAAAGTAACGGTATTGACTGACCAGCCCTTAAAGCAAGTCCTCCATAAGCCTGAAAATTCCGGACGTTTAGCCAAGTGGGTGATAGAATTGGGTGAGTTTGATCTCACTTATAAACCCCGAACGGCAATCAAGGCTCAAGTGCTAGCAGATTTTATTGTCGAGTTGACCATTCCCATGGAGGGGGATGAACTCCCGTCACAGGACCCAGAAGAAAGCCCAAGCATCCCATGGTCCTTATATGTTGACTGATCAGCAACTAAAGAAAAGTCAGGAGCCGGTTTTGTCCTTTATTCTCCTTGTAAATGGAAAATTGCGACAGTGCTCAAGTTACAATTCTGAGCGACCAATAATGAGGCCGAATATGAAGCCCTTATCGCAAGATTACGTTTGGCCCGGGGGCTCGGAATTCAACATCTGCATATATGTTCCGACTCACAGCTAATCGTGAGCCACACATTGGGCAATTTTGAAGCAAAGGAGGAGAACATGATTAAATACCAGGCAGTGGTGAAAAAAATAGTTCCATGCTTCGCTCACTTCCAGATCGAAAAAATCTGTCGAGCATAAAATGAAGAAGCTGATGCCTTATCTAAAAAAGCCACCGCACCCAACGGAGATAAAGAATCCTCTTTCAACCTACAGTATCTTCCCACAAAAACTATTGAAGGGTTAGAAAGAGAAGTACAAAGTGCGGCAGAAGAGTCTAGTTGGATTGATCCCATTAGAAACTACCTGCAAGGTGGACCTACACCATCCAACAAGACGGAAGCCAGACGGATTTCTTACAAATCCGCTCAGTACACTATCATTGGCGAAAATCTATACAAGAGGTCCTATACGCAACCCTTTTTACGGTGCTTGCGCCCCACAGAAGCCAACTGTATCCTTCAAGAAATCCATGAAGGTATTGGAGGAGGGCATATAGGAGGCAAAGCCTTGAGTTACAAAGTCCTGCGACAAGGCTATTACTGGCCAACATTAACTCAAGATGTGGTGGCGTTCGCCCGAAAATGTGACGCCTGCTAACGGCATTCCAAGATTCAAAGAGGACCACCAACATTGCTCACACCAATTATTAGCCCTCGCCCGTTTGCTATCTGGGGAGTCGATCTTCTAGGGCCATTTCATACTTCGACTCGACAAATAAAGTTTTTGATAGTGGCTATCGATTACTTTACCAAATGGGCAGAAGTTGAGCCCTTGGCCAAGATCACAGAGAAAGCTTGTCAGGGATTCTTGTGCCGAACTGTTATCTGTCGATTCGGAATTCCGGTCACCTTCATTTCCGATAATGGGCGGCAATTTGATAACAAGGCTTTCAAAAGCTTTTGTTCCGAGCTCGGAATTGAATCCAGGTTAACCTCCGTAACACATCCTCAAGCCAATGGCCAAGTAGAAGTAACAAATCGCACCTTGCTCCAAGCGCTCAAAACCCGGGTCTCCAAAAATGGAACTAACTGGGTTGAAGAAATTCTGAGCGCACTTTGGGCTTATAGGACAACCACCAGAAACCCCACAGGAGAAACTCCGTTCTCTCTTACTTATGGGGCAGAAGCCGTCATCCCTGCAGAAATAGGAATGCCAACCCTACGGACACAACAAGCCTTCTCATCAGAAGAAAATGAGAAGAATCTCCGAGCGGAACTCGATTTACTTGAAGAGCGAAGAGAAGCTGCGGAAACAAAGGCAACCATTTATCGCCAAAGAGTAAAAAGGTTCTATGACACAAGGGTGAAAAGAGTCTTCTTCCAAATCGGTGATATGGTCTTAAGAGAAAATGAGTTCCAGGGAAACAAAAGCCGAACGGGGAAGCTAACTCCTAACTGGGAAGGCCCTTACGTCATACAGAGAGTTGTCCGAGCGAGCACCTATTATCTGGTGAATATGGAAGGAAAAACGCTCAAGCGACCATTTCATGCTAATCACCTGCGACGATACTATCAGGAAATTCTGTAGCCGTCTCCTAAATATTTCATTAAATAAAGCTTAAGTTTTCCCAGACAAAAATGAGGTGAAAATCCCATTCTACAAAAATGAGGTGAAAACCCCATTCTTCAAAAATGAGGTGAAAATCCCATTCCTAAAAGATGAGTCGGAGTTATCCTACAAGGATAAACGATAACTCTCATTCAGAAACAAGGGGCAAAAATCCTGATAAGTGTTCAAATGAGCATCAATTATACATGAAATTCATGCATATTATCTTATGTTTTGGAGGAATATTGGCCTGCCGGTGCTCAAAAAGGCTTTGTTTTTGTAAACAGGGTAGAAAACAGCAATTCCAAGAAAAAGGAAGCGTTTTCGAGAAAACGCGGGCCAAAGTAAGCGAAACGGAGCTGGAAGAAAGTCCATACGGAGTCTCATACGGACCCGTATGGACCTGGAGATTCATACGGACTCATGAACGGACTGACAGGACCCCGTATGTGATAAGTGTTCAAATGAGCATCAATTATACATGAAATTCATGCATATTATCTTATGTTTTGGAGGAATATTGGCCTGCCGGTGCTCAAAAAGGCTTTGTTTTTGTAAGCGAGTGGCGTAAAACAAAGAATTCCAAGAAAAAGGAAGCATTTTCGAGAAAACGCGGGCCAAAGTAAGCGAAACGGAGCTGGAAGAAAGTCCATACGGAGTCTCATACGGACCCGTATGGACCTGGAGATTCATACGGACTCATGAACGGACTGACAGGACCCCGTACACGAGGACCTGAGAGATATACGACTCCGTACAACACTCCGTATGCTGGTCCGTATAAGGGATATACGGGGTCGTATGAAATACATACTGGGTCGTATATCGTAAAACTGCAGCTGCGATTTCGGCCAAACCGAGGGCAAAGTCGGGAAATACAACCAAAACCCTAGAGGGGGGTATAAATAGAGATGTAAAAGAGGGTTTTGGGGCATCTTGGAGGGAGTTTAGAGCAAAAGCTTCAAGGAGGGAGAAGCCATCATCATCTTCTCCATCATCTTGGAGGAGATTGAAGAAGAGAAGAGAAGGCTCAAGAGGGGTAGAGAGAAGAAGTAAGGGCTAAAGAGAAAGGGGAAGTCTACAAACGGTCATCATCAAGGGTTTGCTTCATGACTCTTGTGTTTGATTTCTTCTTTGACATTGATTGTCACTCTCCATTGATGGAGAGCTAAACTTTTGATACTTGGGTGTTGATGAACCTTTGGATTATGGTTAATTGATATTGTCTCTTCTATGTTGATTGATTGGTTGAATGCATCATGGTCTATTGAATGTATTGTATAGTGAAAGCATTAACCTCTCTACGCTAAGTAGAGCCCGGAGAGGTTTCTCTAGTCCATGTGGGGAAGAAGCGGCGACTCCCCGTGTAGACAAACTTCAATAGAGAGGACTAGGAGTACACCGGGAGCCCGGGTACTAAGGCGAGCTACTCCTTTAAATGTCTTATTCCCTTAGTCCTTCCAAGAGATAGGTTCCCTAGAGCTTAACTAGTGAGGGTACTAGGTTGAGTAATCACCCTCGAGCGAGGGGATGAAATCGTATTAGGAACCCTTGGCCAATGATTCACCAAGATTCAACATAGAGAGCATTATCCACATCTAAGGAAATCCAAAGGGGATTCAATCACCCAAGTATCCCCCTTCATCGATTGACATCTTCAAGATCAATTGCATTTATTAATTTGCTTTATTAGCCCTAGAATTAGATTTAGTATCATCAACCCGAATTGATTGACTAGATAATAGACAATTAATTAATACTAGTATTTTCTTTCTCCCTGAGGATTCGATACCCGACTTTTCAATAGTCCACCTTACTACTTGATTCGACCCGTACACTTGCGGTTAGAATGCATCAAATCCCGATCGAAATATGAGGCAATAATCTCATTTACAAAGACAAGGATCTTACTCAACAAATCAAAGTCCCATGATTGGACTAAGAAGAGAAGAAACTGCCATGAAGTTTAATTTACGGGCCAAACGAAGAAAGAAAGGCTTGCGAAAGACTTCTTAATGGTTAAAAATAACCATGACTCGGAAATAAATCTTCACCAAAGAAAAGGTTTGTATTTCATTCACGTAAATAGAAATTACATTCCAAAATGACTAAGTATTTACAAGACAAGGACTGCATAAGAATATCCTAGGAACTAGGGCCTTTTGGACGGTCTTGAGGAATCTTAGTCGAAGGTTCAGAAGGGACAAGGGCAGGGGCCTCTGGAATCTTTATGATTTGTTGCTCCTTCAATTCTGTGAACCTCTTCAAGACTCCAGCAAGCCCCATCGTTAACACTTCTGCAAGAGAAACGTGATGACCCACCTGCTGTAGTACGGAATATATGTGAGTGGCCCCCTCTTTTGCCTTCGCCCTAAGCCGAGCGACCTCTTTCTCTAACTTATCCGCTCGCTCAATTAAGTCTTTCATTTCTTGCAGGTCAGATTTAGGTGTCTTCTGTCTGGAAGCCAAGTCTTCCTTAAGTGTATCGCGCTCTCCTTTGAGTTCCTCTAACTCGGCCTGAATGGCGGCGAGTTCAGCAACCTTTAGCTTTAGATCCCAACGGGCTTCACCTCGCTCCTCTTGAGCGGATTTAGGTTCCTCTTTCAAACTGCTGGAGTCATCTTGTAACTTTTTGATATTCTCCTCAGCAGTACGAAGAGAGCCCTCGGAAATAGTCAGCTTGGCCGTTAAATCATTTTTCTCTTCTTCCATAGCGGCCAACTGTTAAAATCGCTCGGCCTTATCTTGCTCGAGGGCGCGGATAACCGCGAGTTGTTCTTTCTCTTTTTCCTCCAAGGCCGCCACCCTAGAACTTAATTGGGCAATTTCTGCCCTACTCGCTCCCATCCCAACTCGATCCGCCCATTGAGCAGTCTATAGAGTAACAAATGAGTTAAAGACAATAATGCCAAATTAGGAAGTAGAAGAAATATAAGAATGGCATTTACCAGCATGACCGAGCGGAAAAGTTGGTAAGTGGCCTCTTCCCTCCCAGCCCTTCGGAGTTTCGCGGAGAGCTGTTCGGGCCTCATGGCCATCAAAACATCCTTTACGGACCTGGCATCTCGAAAAGGAATATCCTCGGAAGGTAATTCCTTCCGCTGGGTTGCCGGCCCCTTTAAGGCTAAGTCCGCCATCCTCAGTTTGTCCAAGAGGGCTGCCTCTCCTGCCTCCGCCTATAAAATAAGCCTCAAGTTAAAAGTTCTTAATAAAACCATAGATACCCTTAAGAAGTAGATTCTTACCTCCATAAGGAGGATATCCTCTGGCCGACTAGAAGAAGGGCCCTCTGAAATCGGCGATAAAGCCTGGCGGACTTCCTCCGGGCGGACCTCTTCCTGAGGCGAATTCGCCTGTTCACTTGTAATTTTGGGACCCGATGCGTCCTCGGAATTCTTTCTCTTGGTCCTCCTCTCCCGCGAAGACCCTGCAGCGGGGTCGCATTTCTTGGAAGAGTCAACCTCTTTCCTCTTCCTCTTCCTCTTCTACTCCTTGGAAGTGTCAGCAACTTTGCTAGATGCTACTTCCTTCTTCTTCCGCCCACGAGGTAAGGGCGGGTGAAACTCACCTTCGAAAGAGGCCAAAAGGCCCTTAACGTAGCTCAAATCTTCATCCTCCATCGGATTTCCTGCAAGAATAAATTTCGAAGCAAGTTAGACACTACGATTCAAGATTAACCTAAGTTAGATGCACGAATAAGTCCTACCGGCAGCTACTATTAAACGACATTTAACGAGGTTTTCCTTGGTCAAGAAGTCGTCCATATAAACTTTAGATAACCCCGTCATTGACTTAAAAAGAACCTCCTCTTCTTGTGTCATCTCCTCACAGGCAATGTCCGTTCGGGGAACCTCCCACTTGGTTCGGACATCCCACTCGGACTTACTTTTAACAAAGAAAAACTTGCTCTTCCATCGCTTAATGGAAGAGGGGACTTTCCCTAGAAACTTTCTCCCAGAATGAGCCGAGAAATAATACCAGTCGGCATTAGACTCCAAACAAAGACTAAACAACATACGAAACCAAAGAACGGTCGGATTTACCCCATAATTCTTAAAGACAACAACAAACCATTGAGCAACCTCCAAGAGTTAGGAGTTAACTGTGAAGGACACAAGTGATATTCCTCCAGAATCGCCTTAGCGAAATCGGAAAAAGGAATTCTAAGGCCACCCAATAGCGCATCTTGATAGATGGCTATCTCCCCCTCCCTTGGAGAGCTTCGCCTCTCGAGAACAAGGAACCCTAACCTCAAAAAGAAAGGTCTATCTCATACTTCTCTACCAAGCTATCGACGTCCTTACGCCTGTGAGGCTTATGAAGGTACCAGACCCTCTACCCATAGCCCTAGAAGCGGGATGAATCCGCGAACCCTGGACTGGAACGTCCCTAGACTCGCCTGGAATCACGGCAGAGACCATGAGTTCAGGCGGAGAAAGGATCGAAAGAGGGGGGGAAGCAACAGGTTCACGAGATTCATGAGAAGAACCAGAAGAAGAAGACGCACTAGCCATACCTTAGAAGAAAAAAGGATGAAAAAACGCAAGAACTTTAGAACAGGGTTCGCCGGAGAAAAAGAGATTATGGGGAAGAAGACGCGATTTAACTTTTGAAATAAGACCCCTTCCCCTTGTACAACTTCGCTTCTATACGAAGGAGATGAATTCCTGGCCGTTAGATCCCAAAGCGGCATCCCGATCAAGCCATTAAATCAAAGGTCCCCAAATCTGGACCGTTCAGATAACCATCATTGCTTCTCTTTAAGAAATTCAAAATTCTATCCACGTCAGCATACCAAACGCCTCCTGACATACATAGATAGCCGCGCCCATCATGTTGTTGACAAAGCGCACGCCACGCACGTCGTACCATCTTCTCCCTTTAATGACACAGTGTGAGAGACACGTGTCTCTCTGGAGAGTAATGGGCGTTGTACCATAGAACCAACACCATAAGAAACAAATACACACATCCCAACATAGGATCACCAGCGATCATTCTTCTTGAAGAAATCAAAGACTTTATGAACAAAAAGATAAACTTTATTTCATGTTACAACGATAGTGGTATTTAAAAAAAAAAAAACAACATGTTTTCCTTTCGGAATTCCCTAATTAACAATCCACGGATCCATCCGAGGATTGGCTCGGATAAGATTCAGAGGAGACGCACGGACTTCCACAGCCATCACTGTCCTCATTGTCACTAGGAAACCCCGGCACAGCACGCGGGCGAAGATGGGGGCCTACTTCTCTACGGCAGGAGTCGCTTCCGAACATTTCAACTTCGAAGCGTACACCCCCTGCATAAGTAATAATTAAAAGATCTCCCGCCTCTATATCATGATCAACGTGGAAGGTCTCCCACCCTTCCTCAATACTTATCTCACCTACACCCCTGTCAATAAGCAGAAGGGAGGGCCATACACAGCCATTTGGACTTACCAAATGGATGACCCCTGTCCTTAAGTCCGCCAGATTTTCATAAAAAGAACTAGGAATGCGCAGATGACGAGAACACTGAGTGAAAGTGAAAAATTTATAGAAAGACAAACGCTGAGCCATTATACAAAATTACGAAGATTTTTTGGATTTTGAATAAAACACTACCCCTACAAGCTCCTTAAATAGAAAAAACTTAGTGACACCATAGGCGAAAATTCCGGAGAAAAATCTACCTCGATTAAAACAACGACATAGACAAAGTCTACACCTATATAGACATGCCAACTAAGATACTTGTTCTCGAACCAAGCGAGAAGAGTGGTTAACTCACCCCTCGCTCAGATTTTTCGAACAAGTACACTTTGGGGGGGACTAGTGTTACGGATATATTTGGTAAAGACGCGTGTCATCGACCTAAATGGCCACCTGTCATACATAGGACTATGTCCCTTTGGCCTCACGGCAATATCACCAAATATCCTGGTATAATTCCGTTCGGCAAATAAAAATGAGGGTTCAATCCCACAAACGAGTTCGTCGGAATTATAGCAACCTTCTTATCCACAAGGCGTGAGGATCTCATAAGGTGCTTATAGCCACCTAGGGAAGAAAATATCTAACGCCTCTACAGTAAGTAGATCTTATCCACGTGCCTCTACAGTAGGCAGATATTTTCTACTTACCTACGTAGCACCTACGCAGTAGGCAGATATTTTCTTACTACCTTAGAAGATATTTACTCACCGCCTTACTCACCGCCTTACTTACCGCCTTACCCACCGCCTTTCCTAAACCGCCTTTAAGCTACTATAAAAGAAGGGCAATGGTAGAAAGAAAAAGGAGGGAGAAAAATCATTAAACACTCATGTCTAAGACTTCCTTCTCACAAGCTTTCTGACTTAAGCATCGGAGTTAAATCCGGGCAGAAAAGCCCAATTCTGATTCCTCCCTTCTCCTTTTTACAGATCTGCCCCAAAGCAAAGAGCTGATAATTCCGATCGGAATTCCAAAGCGCTCCTTGCGTTCCTTGTTCAGAAGTTGAAGTAAGCGTCCACACCAACTATAAATTTCAACCGTTTGTCCAAGGCTGAGACTAGATCACGAGGCAACAGTAGCCAAAGCGTGAGGGGGACTAGTTTCTGACATCAACATATATATATATATATATATATATATATATATATATATATATATATATATATATATATATATATATATATATATTTGCATATTTGCACTAGTAATGAATATCTACAATTGTATATCCCCTGATCTTATGTTCATGACTGCTTGTGCCAATTAATTGGTCACATGTGCATGGCCCTTTAAGGGCATCCATGATCCTCACACTAGTATGTTTCCATGACTCCTATTACCAAGACTTTATTCACTCATACATTGTTTCAAGTATCCATTCACAGGTATGGTAGGCTGCCGTACCATATGCATTCCCCCCTCCCTTAGCTAATCATGCACCCTTCATTTGTGCTCTTTCTTAAGTTAAAACAAACCCCTTAGTTATTGTTACTTAGAGTATTATCTTGTATGAATTCCAAGACTATGCACTCATCTATTTGATCACATGGCTTTACCTTCACCTAATCATGAAATCCAAGCTTAACCGTCCTAACTCCCTCCCCAAGGACTCAACTTGCAAATCCAACCCAGCAACCACATAAAATCATGATGGACAAACCATAGGAACCTTATCAAAGTTACTCTCCCTGAGCATGACCAAGAGCCAAGACCAAAGGGTGTAGTCTAGAATTCCATTGACATTAAGACTTCCATCTTGAACTTAAATCAAACAACATCATAGGAGTATACTTTCAACTAAGTTTCTCACAATCTTAACTATGATTTAGAAGTACACAGTAAGGCATACTCACACTGTCTATGAGAAGCTTATGAGTTTCTCAAGAACCTCACCACCCACTACAACATATGAGATTTCATGCTCTGCCCATGACCCATCGGTGAACTTAATCTCTTCCAAACTTCTATCTATTCCCTTAACCTTTTGATTATATGGCTTAGCCTCCATAGTTATGCAGGACAGCAGCCTAGCAATGGGCGCCGGTCCTTTACTAAGCTCCCACCTTGGTAGTTACTTACGATGACCCCCTTCTTGGTTAAGTTAATCTTGTTAAGAATGCAGCCCCATGTGTTCATGGGCTCATCCTAAACTACTAGCTATGAGGAGGGAGGAGAGAAGCTCACCGAGGTCCTGATGACTTCTGGCGATGTAACAATGTCTCTGGAGGGTCTCGACGGTCGGCGCTGCTGTGAGGTGGAGCTTCCTCTTTTTCTTTCCCCTTGTTCTCAGTTTGCTGCAGAGCTGGGAAGTGAAAAGGAATAGAGGGCTGTTGCCGTTCCTTTAAGGCTTCAGAGGAGGGGTGGCGGGCTCGAGGTGGGACTGATGGAGGGGACTGCTCGCTGCCACCCGCCCCCTTTCTGTGGACAGGGATCTCGGCCTGTCTCTGTCTTCCTGGATTCTCTGGCTTGTCAGGTATTCGGTGGAGGAGAAGGACTGTCCTCCCTGTTTCTGGCGACGACAGTGAGACTTCCGAGGCGGCTGCCGGATGGGACGGCACACTGCCCAGTCCCCCTCCCTCTCTGTTGTGGGTCAAAGCCTTTTCTGGCCGTACACGTCCCCGCTGCTCCTCCGGTCCATACATTGAAGACGAGATTAGAAAGGAGGTGGCTCTCTTGCATGGTGCATGGCGTATTTCGTAAAGAGTCCCTCACTTTTCTACTTTTTACAACTTCAGCCCCATTAGAGAGAGAGAGAGAGAGAGAGAGAGAGAGATTTGCAACCCAGTCCTTGAGTTTCCTTGAAATTACTTCTCTAAAATCATGGCTTGTGAGAGAGAGTCCTTCTTTGCTCTGCAGCCCTTGGTTTCTCTCAATTCACAATTGGGTCATTCCCTTTTATAATTGAGAGAGAGGAATATTACATTCTCCTCCTTTATTATTATTATTTATTATAATTAATTCCCATTTTCGGAAGTTAATTAAGGCATGTAATTAGGGAAAATTTTATACTTCATTTACTTAAATAAAAGATCATGGCTTTTACACCTAACATCCCCTAAATATGATTAATCAGCCCAAAATTAATTGATCTAGAGTATGAAGCACTGAAGCATGTTAACTAATAACTCATAATCTCTTAAGCATGAAAACATGAACACTAAAGGGTATTTATGCATTAGGATTTTCATAGAAATTTCGGCGGCACCTCCCCTATTTGTAGGGCTCTGAAATTTATACAATCAATCCCCACAATGACATGAATTTAAATCAAATATATACTACATCATAACACATCCATTTCCCCTAAACCCCTCTTCATTCCACAGCCCTAATCATTAAAAATTTACTTAATCCCGTTCTTCATACAAGGGTTAGAAGCTCACTGCCGGATCTGTGCACAGAGACGAAGGAGAGGGGTGGGCTCGTGGATCAACGGAAGAGGGGCGGCGTGGGCAGCTCGGTAGGCTGGCGAGCTGGGCGGGTTCGGGTCAGACGCTGCAGCGTGGGCGATGTGCACGCTGCAGACCGCGGCGCGGGGATCGGGGCCGTGGGCGCGGGGGCCGTCGGCGGCGGGGCTGTCAGCGGCGATCTGGCCGGGTCCACTGGAGTCCGGCCGGCTAAGTCCGCAGGTAGGCCGCAAGCGCAGGTCAGGGGAGAGGAGAAGAAAATGAGAAGCTAGGGCACAATGCCCTCTTCTCTTATAATAACTAATATATTCTATAGTTTATTATAATTATTTATCATGAACTATAGTCACATGGGTTCTAATCAAGCCTAAGTGATCAATTATTTCTCCCTTTATTATTTTAACTTATCCTCTAAATTATTTCCCCCACTAAAATCCAAATGATTATTTAATATTATCTTCCTACTTTATGTCCCATCGCCCTCTATTAAATATTATCCTTTCATTGATTCACCAACCCAGATCCGAATTTCCCGGGGTCAATAATCTTAGTGTCACAGGCGCACTGTAGCCTCACAGGGTCGGTTCCTCATCAGACCAAATCCGCGATTACCGGCTTTTGACTCGCCCGATCTACTTTATCGAAACTCGAAGATTTGTTCGATTCTCCTAATTAATTCATCTTAATTAACACTTATGAATTCTCCCGATTAAATAAATCGAGGTTATCCTTACCGTCCACCTCCAACTATTCTAAATGTAAGCGGCCTGACCCATTAGGGCATTCCCTCGACCCATTAGTTGCGAGGCTAGATTTAACTTAATATTCCTCAACTCTTCCCTTGATTAGGCTTAAAATAATTAATTTATTTTCTGTGTTAATTAATCTTATTAATTATCTAATAAATTTATGATTTATTGACTTAGAAAATTCGTGGCGTTACAGATCTCCCACCCTTAAGAAATTTCGTCCCCGAAATTTCGTACATGTATATCTAAAATAGATGAGGGTACTGTTCCCTCATTTGGTCTTCTCTTTCCCAAGTGGCCTCCTCCACTTGGTGATGACTCCACAATACCTTTACCAACGGTATTGTCTTGTTCCGCAGGACTTGCTCTCTCTTGTCAAGAATATGCACCGGCCCTTCTACGTACGTCAAATCTTGAGCCAGCTCCACGGTTGGTCCTGACAAAATCTGATGTTGATCTCCGAGGCATTTCCGTAGAACTGGTATGTGAAACACGTTGTGTATCCTTGACAGTTCCTCTGGCAGGTCGGGTCGATAGGCTACCGGGCCTACTCTGTCCACTATCTCATAAGGCCCGATATACCGTGGGTTCAACTTTCCACGCTTGCGGAACCTAAATACTCCCTTCCATGGAGATACCTTCAAAAATACCCTATCTCCCACTTCAAATTCAAGAAACCGACGGCGGTAATTAGCATAACCCCGTTGTCTGTCTTGGGCCTTCTTCAACCGCTCTCTAATAAGCTTTATCTTCTCCGTGGTTTGTTGCACCAGCTCTGGGCCGAGTATCTTCTGTTCGCCCTCTTCATCCCAACATAGTGGAGTCCTGCATCTTCGACCATATAATGCTTCATACGGTGGCATACCAATACTGCTCTGGTAGCTATTGTTGTAGGCGAACTCCAAGAGTCCCAAATTTTCATCCCAGCTACCGGGAAGTTCCATGATGCTCGCTCGAAGTAGGTCTTCGAGTATCTGGATCGTCCTTTCGGACTGTCCATCAGACTCTGGATGAAATGCCGAGGTGAGGTCTAATCCTGTCCCAAGCGCCTTGTGCAAGCTTTTCCAGAAATGAGAAGTAAATCTTGGGTCCCTGTCGGATACTATTGACACGGGTACGCCATGCAACCGCACTATTTGGTCCACGTACAGCTATACCAATTTGCCCCGAGAATAAGTCATCTTAATTGGAATGAAGTGAGCTGACTTGGTCAATTTGTCGATAATCACCCAGATAGCATCTTTGCCCTGACTGGTTCGTGGTAACCCGTTCACAAAGTCTATTGCTATCCTCTCCCACTTCCATTCCGGAATCTCCAAGGGTACTAACAACCCTGGTGGCTTCTTGTGTTCCGCCTTGATTTGCTGACAAATCATACACCTAGCCACGTACTCCGCAATGTCCTTCTTCATTCTCCTCCAGACATAGTTCTCCTTGATATTCCGATACATCTTGGTGCTTCCTGGATGCGTAGTATAGGCGAAACTATGCGCCTCCTCCATGATCTTTAACTTGAGGGCCGTCTCGTTGCGTGGCACATAGATCCGAGCACCCACCATTACCGTTCCATCCGAAGATAGAGAGTAATTGCACTGGCCATTCCTTCGCCCCCAAAGTCTTCCATTTTGTAGTTTACTAGCTAGTTTCCTTAACTTTGGGTCCCGTAGTTGAGCTTCTTTGATTTGCGTAATCAGTATAGTTGTCGAAGGTGGAAGCTCGCCAATAGTACCCCCAACTCATCCACCGAAAGTTGCGCTCCTGTGGATCTCAGATCGTGGAGTTGGACAAGGCTGGTGGTCCCTAATCTCGCCATCGTCTTCGGACTAAACGCATTGGCCACCACGTTCGCCTTCCCAGGGTGATACTCAAACGTGCAATCATAATCTTTCAATAACTCCATCCATCTTCGCTGACGCATGTTGAGTTCCTTTTGGGTCATCAGGTACTTCAAGCTCTTGTGGTCGGTGAAGATTTTACAGGCTTCACCATAGAGATAGTGTCGCCATATCTTCAATGCAAAGACCACCGCAGCTAACTCCAAATCATGCACTGGATAGTTCACCTCATGGGTCTTGAGTTGTTTGGAAGCATAGGCAATAACTTTGCCCTGTTGCATCAAGACACACCCCAAACCCTGGTCTGACGCATCACTATATATATCAAAACCTACTCCAGGTGCAGGTAAGGTTAGAATAGGAGCAGACACCAATCGGCTCTTCAGCTCCTGGAAGCTTTGTTCGCAATCTTCGGTCCATTGGAACTTTGCGTTCTTCCTAAGCAGCTTCGTCATCGGTGGGCAATCGTAGAAAAACCCTCCACAAATCTTCGGTAGTAACCGGCTAATCCCAGGAAACTCCGAATCTCTTTAACATTAGTAAGAGCTTGCCAGTTCACTACTGCCTCGATTTTCTGGGGGTCCACACATATTCCTGCCGCTGAGACGACATGCCCCAAGAAGTTGACTTGCTCCAACCAAAACTCACATTTACTGAGTTTGGCATACAGCTGCTGCTCCTGTAGAGTTTGTAGAACTATTCTCAAATGATTGATGTGTTCCTCCACGTTCCTTGAGTACACCAGAATGTCGTCAATGAAGACCACAACAAACTGGTCTAAGTAGGGTGCGAATACCCTGTTCATCATTCCCATGAACGCAGCTGGTCCATTCGTCAACCCGAATGGCATTACTAAAAATTCGTAATGCCCATATCGAGTTCGGAACGCCGTCTTTGGCACATCCTCCTCCCGCACTTGTAGTTGATGATAGCCGGACCTCAGATCAATCTTGGAGAATACACAGGCTCCCCTCAGTTGATCGAACAGGTCATCTATGCGTGGTAGCGGGTACTAGTTCCGGATGGTCACATCATTTAGTTCTCTATAGTCGACACACATCCGCATGGAGCCATCTTTCTTCTTCACAAATAATACAAGAGCACCCCACGGGGAAACACTACGTCTAATAAACCCCTTCTCCAGCAGTTCATCTATTTGGGTCTTCAATTCTTTCAACTCCACCGGAGCCATCCTATAGGGCGCCTTTGAAATCAAAGTTGTTCCCGGAACCAACTCGATTGAAAATTCCACGCCTCGGTGCGGTGGTAATCCGGGTAAGTCCTGGAACACATCCGGATACTCACACACCACAGCTATATCCTGAACCTCCATCTTCGGGCCTTCCACTTCTGCCACGTTTGCCAAATAAGATTCTTCTGTCTCGGGTCGTTGCCCATAGAAAAGTATCCCCGCCTCTTCCGGACGCTGGAAACGCACCATCTTCCAGTAGCAATCCACGTGGGCATGGTGGAACGCTAACCAATCCATCCCTAGGATCGCATCAAATTCCAGGATCCTCATCGGGATTAGATTAGCTATCAGTTCCTGGTCACCTATCTTTACATCACATCCCTCATAGACTAATTTAACAATCATTGAACTACCTATGGGGGATGCTACAGTCACGGGTTCCGCTAATCTAGTCGCATACACATTTTTAGGTACAGGAAAAGTAACATCAATGTATGAATGTGTAGAGCCGGGATCAATCAATACGCAGGCATCGGTATTAAAAATTAGCACCGTACTTGCTATCACATCAGGGGTGTTCACAGCTTGCTGTTGTGTCATTGTAAACGCTTGGGTCTGCAGCTGAGATGGGGCTCCACGGCCTCCTCCTCGAGACCTTCCGCCCGAGGACCCTACTCGACTGTCTCTAGCTCCACCCAGGATAGAAACTCCTTGCGTCTGATATGCTGTATGGTCTCCAGTGGTAGCCTGTGGAACAACTCCGCTCCCTTGAGTCAACAGTTGGCACTCCCTCTTGAAATGTCCTGGATGCTTGCAGTAAAAGCATACATTAGCACTGCAGGTCCCGTAGTGATATTTACCGCACACTGTACACTGCGGTTTTCCCTTGTTGTTTCCACTTGTCGAGGAACCACCGCTGTTGCTACTGTTGCTCTTCTTTGTGGGCCTGGTGTCCCCTCCTCCTTGGGAGCTTGGGCTACTCCTCTTATTCCACTTATCAAGTCTCTGTTTTTGCTTGTTCAGGCCCTGCTCAACTCGGAGTGCAGACCGAACCACTCCTCAAAAATCTTCAAAACCATGAGCGGTGACCGGGATCTTGATCTCATCCCGCAGTCCATCTTCAAATCTTCTACAGCGGTTACGGGGGTCCACCACCATCTCTGGTGCATATCGACTAAGTGCAGTGAACTTGGCTTGATACTCGGCCACAGTTGAATTTCCTTGAGTTAGATAAATAAACTTGGTTCTCTTGGCATCCCGGTGTACTCGGGGTGAGTACTCCTCCTCGAACACCCTCTTGAATTCCAGCCAGGTCCAGACACTCAACCCGGGAAGACACACCTGAGTCGACTCCCACCACATCAATGCATCTTGTGCCAACAGCAGCTGTACTGTTATAATCTTTTCCTCTTCCGGAATCCTCATGGCCTCGAATACCATCTCCAGTTGTCGAATCCACGCCTCCGCTTCGGTCGGATCCTGTGTCCCGAGAAAGTGATTAATCCACATTTGTCGGGCCCGAGTCACATAATCCTGACCCCTAGGTTGTTGTTGGTGAAATGCTGTCTTTATTTATTCTTTGAATGCTATTCTTTATTTGTTGTTGAAAGTTTGGGAAAGCAGCAAACGACTGAGCCATCTGTTCGAAAAATTGTTGCATCCCTGGAAACTGTTGTACACCCGGGTTGTATCCAGGGGCAGGATGTGCATGTGATGCATCACCATACTCTTTAGGTGTAGGGGCATCCACGTGCGGCTCCCCATGGGTTTCCTCAAGTGGCACCCTTGGTGGTCTCCCACGTCCTCTCTTTGGCGGCATTCTGCAACATCCAATAAGTGTCAGTTAAAGACATAACCCTACTTAGCAATTATACAGCTAATTCTTTAGGTCAACTAACTCCGACTCCCACCCTAAGGCTCCGACTACCTCTAGAACTCTAAGGTCAAGGAGCAAACCCGCTCTGATACCACTAAATGTAACACCCATTTCGCTGATGAAACCGATGTCACACCAGCTGGGCCGGGAGTGCACCCAGCCCATAAGCTGTACCGTTAAAACTGAAATAAAGGATCATGTACTCTAAACAAGGTTCATATGATCTAACATAACCGGTTACACACCGGGAGTCATATTCAAATAAGCGTCATAATAGAGTATATCGCACAGAGTCATGGGTAACCACGGCCCCAAATACAGCGGAATAAAAACATAATTAAAGTTTAATACAACCCAACAATAATAAACATGGAAACAGGTACGCCAGAGACATCTAGACCTCGATCTCTGCTCGAGCCAAGAGATACTATCCCGATCCGAGTCTAGATCCTGTAACAGAAAAACAGTATAGAAAGGGACTGAGCTATACAAGCTCAGTGAGTATAGACTACCCCAGTAGGTATTACACATAGCCGTAATCTGTACTAAAGTACTGGAACATAATCAATGCGAGTACAACTCATGAAAGTCAGCATAATTATCTTCAATCTTGATAAGAATGCTAATACGATAAAAATCCAGAGAAAACCCAATGAGAAATCTCCAATCATAATAAGCATATAGTGAACATGTATACGTGCCATGGCCTTATATCATACAAGTGTGCACCCCTAGTTAAAATGTCTCCGTAAGGACTCCAGCAATCACCAAGATTAGAGGCATACATCTACCTGATGCTGATGCCGGGAACAGAGGCATACATCTACATGAACCCGGCACCTGACGAATAGAGGCATACATCTACATGAACGTCAAGCGAGCATCTCGAATCTGATACAGGCTTTCTCTCACGAGACAGGAAGGGTTTTGTATAAAAGAACGACTTTCGCAAACATTTTTGGTTTTAAGAAAAACGATTAAAAAAAATCCCTTTCCTTAGCCCGGTCTCATATACTAAGAAAAATATGGGCTCTATCCTGAGCCCTCCCGCTGGGTCCCCCATACATAACTAACTAAGGTACAACTTATGATACAGGAATTAATCTTTATCTACCCCTTAGGGTTTCCTTAGTCATTACTCATGCTCTTTAGAATTTAAATTGATTATACAAGAATAAAAACATTGAACATGCATAACCATAATTCGATCGGCATCCACAAACCGGAATGAAACTCACAGGAAAACGATAAAGCTGAAATCCCGATAATTCACATAAGATAACTCTAAATTTACGGTGAAGTCCCCTCACCTTAAGTCCTTGCAGATTCCTAGGAGTGGTCGGGTTCTTCTGAGGCTCTCGCCGAACCCCCTTCTTTCCCTAGCATAAATAAAAGTAACTATTTAAATACGAAGCTCGTATTCTTCATAACATATTTCTATAGCTTAAGAATACGGAGGTTGTGAATACGGGTGTCGTATTCTCAGCTTATATTCCTATTTAGATTCGAAGGAATTTACTGACGGCATAAAGCTGACACGAAACATGCTCCCCTACATAACATGCATTTCACATCTTCCAAACTCCTAACATCCCCTAAACATGATTAATCAACCAAAATCAATTGATCTAGAGTATGAAGTACTGAAGCATGTTAACTAATAACTCATAATCTCTTAAGCATGAAAACATGAACACTAAAGGGTATTTATGCTTTAAGATTTTCATAGAAATTTCGGCGGTACCTCCCCTATTTGTAGGGCTCCGAAATTTATACAATCAATCCCCACAATGACATGAATTTAAATCAAATATATACTACATCATAACACATCCATTTCCCCTAAATCCCTCTTCATTCCACAGCCCTAATCATTAAGAATTTACTTAATCCCGTTCTTCATACAAGGGTTAGAAGCTCACTGCCGGATCTGTGCACAGAGACGAAGGAGAGGGGTGGGCTCGTGGATCGACGGAAGAGGGGAGGCGCGGGCAGCTCAGCGGCAGCCGAGCTCCTGTGAGGCTCCAGGCATGCAGCGTGTGGCATGTGATAGGCGCGCGGATAGGCGTGATCGCGGCGCTGGGGATCGGGGCCGTGGGGCCGGGGCCGCGTGGCGCTGGCCATGGCCCGGTCCACTGGAGTCCTACGGCTAAGTCCATGAGTAGGCATAGCGCAGTCGTGGGAGAGGAGAAGAAAATGAGAAGCTAGGGCACAATGCCCTCTTCTCTTATAATAACTAATATATTCTATAGTTTATTATAATTATTTATCATGAACTATAGTCACATGGGTTCTAATCAAGCCTAAGTGATCAATTATTTCTCCGTTTATTATTTTAACTTATCCTCTAAATTATTTCCCCCACTAAAATCCAAATGATTATTTAATATTATCTTCCTACTTTATGTCCCATCGCCCTCTATTAAATATTATCCTTTCATTGATTCACCAACCAAGATCCGAATTTCCCGAGGTCAATTATCCTAGTGTCACAAGCGCACTGTAGCCTCACAGGGTCGGTTCCTCGTCAGACCAGATCCGCGATTACCGGCTTTTAACTCGCTCGATCTACTTTATCGGAACTCGAAGATTTGTCCGATTCTCCTAATTAATTCATCTTAGTTAACACTTATGAAATCTCCCGATTAAATAAATCAAGGTTATCCTTACCGTCCACCTCCAACTATTCTAAATGTAAGCAGCCTTACCCATTAGGGCATTCCCTCCGCCCATTAGTTGCGAGGCTAGATTTAACTTCGTATTCCTCGACTCTTCCGTTGATTAGGTTTAAAATAATTAATTTATTTTCTGTGTTAATTAATCTCATTAATTATCTAATAAATTTCTGATTTATTCACTTAGAAAATTCGGGGCGTTACATATGGTGGAGGGATAACACTTGGTAACAACCACCACGAAACACTTGATCGTGATATAACTACCATCACGAAACCACGCGATCGTGCTCGTTGTTCGTGTATTATATTTTTTAAATTATAAAAGTAAAAAATATGAGAAATTCGGAATACCCCAATCCAATTTTCTGGGGTTTTCAAATTTTTTTAATAAATCAAAAAACATTGCAACCATTCCTTTCCGCTTAATATTATAGATAGATTATAAATATAAATTAAATTTTATTAATTTTTTAATAAACACTTATACGAGATATTTTTTTAACTATTTTATATACTAATATTTATGGGTTTTGATGGAGAAGTAATTTTATAACCACTAAAAAAAATAATAATCTATCTATAATACTAAGCGGAAAGGAACGGTTGTAATGTTTTTTGATTTATTAAAAAAATTTGAAAAACCCAGAAAATTGGATTGGGGTATTCTGAATTTCTCTGATTTTTTACTTTTATAATTTAAAAAATATAAAACACGAACAACGAGCACGATCGCGTGGTTTCGTGATGGTAGTTATATCACGATCACGTGTTTCGTGGTGGTTGTTACCAAGTGTTATCCCTCCACCATATCTCACATCATTTCAAATCAAACAATACATAATCTTCTCTCTCCATTTTCGCGAGCAACCATTGCACAAATTACCCAGTAGCGGAAAAAAGTAGGTTTTAATTTTCTCCCTTTCGGTATGAATGTTTTTTTAAAATTTTAATTATTTTGATATATTTTTTGAATCGTCAATTGGATTAATGCGTGTGGGAAACTATGTTGAATTGTAAAACCCAAGAAATTTTGAGAAAATAAAGGTAATAAAATTATTCGATGATTGAATAAGTTCCCTAGAGTTAAATGGGGATGATTGAATAAGTTCCCTAGAGTTAAATGGGGAATTATTTGTGGGAAGAATAAGCAAAAAGGGATTTAAAACCCTAGATAGGGTTTATGGTGGCCAGAGGGACTTTGCGGTAATTTAGGAAAGCCAGGAGGACTAAACAGAAATTTTCCCCTCTCACAAGCGTGGACAAAATTGTAACCTAGAAATAGATGAGGATCTCTTGTAAATTTTGCACGAAAAAAATCTCTTAAGAGAGAGCTTGGACGGTTGAGATTAAATTATCTCAAATCGTGCCTCATCTCGGAGCATTATTAAGGCTCACATGGAGCCACGTGTCAGCACTGGAAGTGATCCATCTGATCGCGGATCAGATGGCAAGAAGAAAAGTTAAGGTGAGAGTTGTCCCATGGCGCGGGCTATCGTAAACCGTCCATCCTGTGATTGTTTAAATCACGAAACCGAGGACTAAGATCTGACCGTCGATCCTTTTAATATCTGGACGGTTAATCTAAGAGAGTGTTGAATACGAGGGAACTGGATTAATTTGTGACCGTTGATCGCGATAAATAATCCTGGCCCTTCATCGGAGAACCAATCCCGAGGCAGATGTTTCCTTCTTCACACGCCGGTAACGCGCGCGAGAACCTCGCTGTCTCACCATGCATTGCTGGAGGGGAGGCCGGACGACAGTCGGCGCGGGCCGGGGGCGTTAGCGACGCTTCGCCTGGACACTTGGAGCCTATAAAAGGCGATGATGTCCACGGTTTCACCACACCAGCGAGCAGTGCAACCTCAGTACTCCGGTGAGCTCGAACGGAGAAGAAGGAATACCGCATGTGCAACCGGTGGCTCGTCTTGTTTCTGTCGGGATTGTTGTCGCGAGGAGAAGAGGAGCGAGATCGTAGCGAGGAAGGCTGAACAGTTCGACCACTGAGAACCGCTACGCCTCGCTAGAGAATCAAACGCTCACCGTCGAGGCTCTGTCTCACGCTCGTTCATCTCCGGTAAGCTTCTCTTTAACCCTGTAGTTACTTTCGCGCATTTTAATAGTGTATTGGGCGCGTTAGAGAAGGAGAAGTTTCGGCCGGGAACGTTAGGAAATTTTGAAGGTGATGGATGGTTAAGGCCGGCGATGCTCCGGTGAGGCAAGTTGAAGTCGTGAGACCCTCCACGACGGGGGCCGAGGACGGGCAGGACCTCGGGGAAGTCGGAGGTGGAGCACGGTGACGCCGGAGTCACTAGGTCGTGGTCGGGAGAGAAACGGAGAAGAAGAAGGAGATAACAAAAAAAAAAAAAAAAAACTTATGTTATGATTTTAATTAAAAATCGAAAACTTAGGTTTGTGACATTTAATTAAAATTATAGTTGAGTATGGTTTTAACTTAGGGAAAAATGATAATCATTAATCATTTTTAATTGTTTCAAACTTAGGTACTGTGTGACAGTTAAATAAAAAGTTTGGAATGATTAATTGGTAATAGTTTTTATTTAAAAGTCATAACTTGGATAGTGTGACATTTATAGAAACTATAGAATAGTTTGATATGTTAGTTGATTAATAGAGGGTTAATGTTTTAATTATAATATTAACTTAGTGGTTGTGACAATTAAATGGTTAACAGTAATCATTTGATTAATTTGTTCCAAAAATAGACATGTGTGACACATACATAATTTTTTTTCAATGGGAATAATTATAAATGCTTATGGAACATTGGTATGTAACAAATAAACTACAATATTGTGTAATTTGGTCTAATTACAAATTAATTTAGATCAATCGTATGAAACCATGGAGATCAAATTCACTTGATTTAGATATATGTCACTAAATAGTGGTTGTGACTCATGTTGATTAAATACTTTGGAGCAAAGTAGTAAGACTTGTAGACAAATTATGTGGAAATAACATAATTATTTAAATGAAATAATTATTATGAAATATTGAAATGTGACAAGTAGGAATTAATTAATTAATTAATTTTCTTAAATTTGAATAATTGGTTAAGTGAAGGAAAATATTTAGTAAGGAAGCTAAATAAATTCAAAAAGGACTAATAAGCCCTAAGCAAGGTGGAACCTAAAACTTTAGGGTCAAAAAGTTGCCAAATGACCAAAATGCCCTTCTAAGATAAAAAGGGGTTAAGATCAATTTAAATAGGCCCAACTCAACCAAAATGGCTAAATAAGAGTCAGACTCAACAAATAGATTAGAGTTGACTAGGTTTGACCAAAGTAGGTCTAAAAGTCAACTAAAGGACATAGAGACGGGAATAAGGTCTGGTAACCCGAGAGATGGTCCTTAGGACCCGTTAGTGGGCCTAAGCCCAACAAGAACGTTGGACATGTATGTGAAACTAGAAGCTTGTTAAAAACTTGACTCTAATAAGAGTCCATGTATGCCAGATACTCTCAGGGGGGACATAAGGCATTCCAAAGGAGTCTAGGAAGACATTTAGTCTCACCAGAGATAAGTACACTGGCCTAGTTTCCACCAGGTTTTCGGGATTTTTCTTGGATATGCTATGTATTCTTATTACATGCCTTGCTGATGCCATACATGCTATTCATATCTGTTTTAGATTCCTGTTGAGCATGTATGATTGTTTTCGGGACGTTGGTGTCCCTGTTTGCTATGTTCTACTGCCCGGATTCAGTGGAGCTAGGGAAGCTCCAATAAAGGAATGTTCAGGGACAGGACCCCCTGACTTTCCTGTCTGCCTTACCAGAGAAGCTAATCTCTGGAGGTCTTACCTGTCAGTGGGCGTGGTGCGGCACGGTGTTAACACGTAGAAGAGGTAGTTCTACTGCACTGGCCAGGAGGGTCAAACGGCCGTCTAGGTCGTATTTCTGACAAATAAATTTGGACATCTTGGTAGGGAGTGAACCTTGAGTTCTCTTAAAAATCATTACAGAGCCTGAGGGCTTCTGTATCAGGGGTCGTACCTTTGATTTATTTGAGGTAGACCCCCAGGACTACTTGTTGATATTATGATCTCATTGGTTGACATACTTCCTATTTATATCATTGTGACCTGCAGGGGTACTTACTGGGCTTTCCCTTCGAAAGCTCATGTGTTTTCTTTTTCCTCTTTTTACAGATTCCGAGGTTTAGGAGGGAGAGGAGCCTGAGGGAGGACACAGGGAGACCAGAGGTTTTAGGAGACTCCTTTAATTTTTACTTTATGAGCATTGTTGTTTGTAGGACCCGTATAGGGACCAGACTGTTTTAGGGCCTATGGACCCTGTTGACTCTATGTTCCTTGGAACTCGAGTTTATTTAATTTTATGGATTGTTATCTGCTTATCACATTATTAGGCCTTGTATTCGAGTTGAGTCTATCTCTACTTTAATACGGCCGGTCTGTTGACGTGCTCGAGGTCCCGAAATCCGGGTCGGGGCGTTACATGAATTGTACTATTTATTTTGATTTTAGTTTTGTGATCTTTCTTATGCAGTTTTTTTTTTTTTTTCTGATTTAGACTCTTGCTAGATTCTGAGGCCTTTTTGGATGCATTTCATTCTCTCAATAATTGGAAACAGGTATGTGTTGATATTTTCTTTTCTCGTTAATGTATTATTTGTTTTAAATTATTTTTTTTATTTTTTTAAGTATACTATCTCTGATTGTTTTTTTAAAAAAAAAATTAGACAAAGTTGTTTTTTTTAATTAAATGTAGTTTAATCCACAACATATATATTTTTTAAATCTAAATTATAATTTATTATTCCTGATTTTTTTTTTCAATTTTATTATACCAAAATTCTTTTCAATTAAAATATGTTGTTTAAATGATTTACTCCATTTTAAATCTATAAAGACTAGGAATCGGTAAGGATAAAGTTTTTTTATATATGTTTTGATTTTTATATATTTTTATTTTTTTTAAAAATGATGCTTTCCATCCAATTTCCAAAACAGCGAAAAAAATGAAAAAATTAGATTGGACCTATCGAAATTTGAAAGTTTTTTGGTTTTTAAAAATTTACAAATCTAATGTATCCCGTTGTTTCCTCAGGTTGTACCATGTGACATTGAGCATAAACTGGAAATTGGTAAGGAGAAATTATTTTAAATGTTTTGATTTTTTTTATAAATATATTATTTATGTTTTTTTATATATGTTTTGATTTTGATTTGGTTTCTTCAAGATAAAAGGATTGATTTTTTTTAATTAATGTATTATTTTGTTTTTTTTCATTTTATGATTCAGGCTACTGTGACTTTTTGGGAATAATTGTTCTTTATCTAATTGTATTTGCAATATTCAGGTTTATAGCCCAATCGTGGGTTTTTTCCTAGAAATTTATTTTTATTTTTTAAAAATGATGCTTTCCATCCAATTTCCAAAACCGCGAAAAAATGAAAAAATTGGATTGGACATATCGAAACTTGAAAGTTTTTTGGTTTTTAAAAATTTACAAATCTAATGCATCCCGTTGTTTTCTCAGGTTGTACCACGTGATATTGAGCACAAACTGGAAATTGGTAAGGAGAATTTTTTTTAAAATGTTTTGATTTTGTTTCTTAAAGAAAAAGAGTGATTTTTAAAAATTAATGTATTATTTGTGTTTTTTTTTATGATTTAGACTCCTGCTAGATTCTGAGGACTTTTTCGATGCAATTCATTATCTCAATAATTGGAAAAGAGTATGTGTTGATATTTTCTTTTCTGGTTAATGTATTATTTGTTTTAAATTATTTTTTTTAGTTTTTTTAAAATATACTATCTCTGATTGTTTTTAAAAAAAAATTCTGACCAAGTTGTTTTTTTAATTAAATTTAGTTTAATCCACAACATATATATTTTTTTAATCTAAATTTTAATTTATTATTTCTGATTTTTTTTTCAATTTTATTTTACCTAAATTTTTTTCGATTAAATTATGTTGTTTAAATGATTTACTCCATTTTAAATCTATAAAGAATGGGAATTGCTAAGGATAATTTTTTTATATGTTTTGATTTTGATTTGGTTTCTTAAGGATAATGGATTGATTTTTTTTTATTAATGTATTATTTATGTTTTTTTTAAATATGTTTTGATTTTGATTTGGTATCTTCAATATAAAAAGAGTGATTTTTTTAATTAATGTATTATTTGTTTTTTTTAATTTAATTTTATTTTTTTGAAAAAAGTGGATAATCTTTTTTTGTATGATTAAGGCTACTGTAACTTTTTTGGAATGATTGTTCTTTATCTAATTGTTTTGGCAACATTCAGGTTTATAGCCCAATCGTCGGTTTTTTCCTAGAATTTTATTTTTATTTTTTAAAAATGATGCTTTCTATCCAATTTCTAAAACTACAAAAAAAAAGAAAAAATTAGCTTGGACATATATCGAAATTTGAGAGATTTTTAGCTTTTAAAAATTTACAAATCTAATGTATCTGGTTGTTTCTTCAGGTTGTACCACGTGATATTGAGCGCAAATTGGGAATTGGTAAGGAGAATTTTTTTTTTAATATAGTGCTGTCTTTCTCTTTTTTGGGTTTTTTGCTTGCATACCCCTGTAAAACTTTGACATTGCTTATATACCCCTATAAAAATGATATTTGCTTGCATACCCCTCCAAATCAACTAAATTTGCTTATATGCCCCTATGGTTAAGTTGACCTTTGACGGTGTTAATTCAATGGATGGAATGAGGGTAAATTACTAAAATAGGTTTGCTTATATACCACTATAAATTTTTTTCTTTATTTTTGTAGATATTAGTTATTTCATATAACAAATGACGATTATGGGTTTGCTAATATACCCCTCTAATTTTTTTTATTATCATATTTTATAGACTTTAGGTTATTTAAATTATAAATAACCAATATAATTTTTTATATACATTTTTAATTATTTTTTATTTTTTAAAAATTAATTTTTTTAGTAAATATCCTTTATATTTATACGGTTTTTACAAACATATAGACAAAAATTTACATTATTACATAATTTTTACAAACATGCCCTAAAAAAATTGTAAACATGATTTCTACAACTTGTGACAATATTTAACAAACTTTATACAACTAGTGAAGATACAATGACATGAAATTTGTAACAAACAAGTCCAATATATGTTTTTTGAAACAAACAAGTTCACCATCAAGTTCGTTAAAACAAATTACAAGTTCCCCATCAAGTTCTTTAAAACAAATTACATCCAACATCAAGTTTTTTAACATAAAAAAAATACATATGTTCTTTGAGACAAAAACACACTAAACTTCTAAATAACAACATGCTCAAATAACCCGAATAGCCACAACCCCATATTCCATCCTCAACATCAACCTGAAAAATGAAGTGAATTTGCAATTAGAACTTAAAAATAGATAAAATCATTATTAGCAAAATAATGTAAAGAAAGAACATACATGTTTAAGTATCCATTGTCGAACATCATATGCATATTGTCCATATCATAAAGGCATTGAAAGACCTGCACAATAAAATGGTTAGATACTCAAATGCCCAACTACAATAAAAGAAAAATATTTTTATTGAAAGGGATACAAATTTATTCAAACATCATGCAATTGACACCAATAGAGTGGGAATTGTGAGAAAAATATTACTCACTCTTTAAGCTCATTTCAAACAAAGGAATCGAGATAAAAATAAATACATACATGCTTAAGTATCCATTGTAGAACATCCAACTCCTTGGTTTTGATTCTCCCTCCTAATTTTCCTAGGCCTCCCACTTCTCTTTATTGTTGGTGGCACATAAACATGATATCCTCCCCTTGATCTTGATCTTCCCCTAAATAAAATATTCTTTGTTAGTCTTTGTTATGACATGAATGTACTAAAGCCCTTAACTAAACATGTATTTCTTACCTACTAGATGACGAAGCAATAGATTGCGTTGAAGGGTCACTTTCTTTCTCTGGCTCTTTACATTTTTTTGCATGATGACCATATGATCCACACCTTTTGCATTTGTGCCTACCTTTCTTAACTTCATCAAAACCTTTAATCCTATTTTTCCTAGGCCTACCAGCTGGCCTCCTTGAGATAGGTGGTAGTAGAGGCTCCCCATCATCACCAGTGACCCACTCATTCATATCTGGCATAGGCGCCACCTCCATATGGTAGGTTGCTCTATATTTATCCACTGAAAAATAATCATCAACATAATCTTCCTAGTTTGCTCCTCTGATGGAATGGATAAAAGCAAGGGCATGCACACATGGTATACCTGATACTTGCCATCTTCTACATGAGCATTTCCTCTCATTGAGCACCACTTCACATCTTTTGTCCTTATAGGATACTTCTGCCTTAAAGTCATTACTTCTTTTGACATGATATTCAGTTAAACCCATACTTATCTCCCTGACATTTTTCATTACAAATGGAACAACATTCCCTTTCCATTTAGTAGCCAAAGTCCTTCTTCTATCCATCATCTCCATTATTTTTTGTCGAGCAATATCTAATAAATCCAACACTGGCCTGTGTCTTGGATCAGCAACCCATGCATTGAAGCTTTCAGAAATATTGTTTGTGATGTAATGGTACTTGACAATAGTCCCAAATTGAGATCTACTCCAAATTTCACGCCTTCTCTCCAAGTCTAAGAACCATTCATATGCTCTCATATTTACTGCTTTCAACTCTTCTAGAGAAGAATTGTAACTTGTTGTAGTAAATGCATTTGCAGCTGTCCAAACAATCTTTTGTAACATATTCCCCTCAAACTTCTTCTTGAAGTTCTTATATAGATGTCTCACACAAGTCCTGTGTTCAGCAAGAGGATATATCTTTGAAATTGCCTCCTCTAACCCCTTTTGTTTGTCTGAAGCCAAAACCAATCCATCAGGCGTTCCAATTGCTTCATACAACGCACTAAGAAACCATGTCCATGATTCAATATTTTCTGACTCTGCAATCCCATAGGCCACTGGAAACAATCTGTTAGCACCATCAATTGAAGTTGCAGCTAGCATGACACCTTTGAACTTACCCTTTAGATGACATCCATCAAAGCCTAAGAAAGGTCTACACCCAGTCAAGAAACCCATACTGCAAGCACCAATGCTAATAAATATCCTTCTAAAATGTCATCCATCATGTTGCTGAACCCTATCAAGTTTCACCACAGTGCCATGATTTCTTCTAACCAACTCTTCCTTGAAAGCCATGATCTTCGAATAAGAGTTATCCCAACAACCATGAATAATAGACATTGCAATCTCCTTTCCTCTCCACATTCTATGGTAGGGTAACTCCACATGATATTTCTCCACTAGTCTTCTTCTTAATTCAGATGGTGCCACTTCACCCTCATTTCTGAGCCACTCAATTACTCTATTTGCAACCCAATTTTTAGTGGCCATTTTGTTTCCACTTTTGTTTATTGAACTACATAAATGTTCCCCTTGCATTGTCTTGACTTGAAATGCACCTTCTTCTGGTAGTCTAGATGCATGAACCCTCCATGGACAATCTTTAGAAGCACATCTTGCTGTAACCCTTCTTTGGTCACTTTTTATATAAGTTATTGAGAACTCTCCTAATATAGCAAAATGCTCCAATGATCTTCTATAATGATATACATCTTCAAACTTACTTCCAACTTTTATAATGGGGTTATCTTCATCAACTTCATAAATCTCACCTTCAAAGGCTTCAATTTGCTCATCATCATCATCATCGGATTCACTACTATTATAGAGAGAATGATAACTTTTTTCACTTTCAATCTCCATGTCTTCATCAACTCCTTTAGAAACACTATCTTCATCACTACTGCCACTGTCTTCATCCACGCCTATATGGTCCTCATCGGATTCATCTTCAACATCTGCATTGTTGTTCTGTTGCATTTCACTTTTATGTCTTGGTTCAGCTTAAATTAGATCACATGAGCTTCCTTCTATTTGGTGCACTTGATAACTTTGCCTTCTTAGGTTATATCTTGTATCCTCATTTGATTTTTCTAACCCTTCTTCAACTGCAATAGGTGTAGCATCATCTAACACCACATAGATCTCACATATTTTACCATCCTTGTATATATCAAATGCATGTAGAAGATCTGAATCATTGAAGATTTCAACAAACTTCGTTGGCTCCACACCTCTCATAATGTGCCAATACCTTGGAATTTGGTTGATATCCCAAGTAAAAAACTGTGATAGGTCTTCTTCCAATTTTTTCAAGTTGTAGAAATCTCTATCTATCACCATTGTCTTTTGCCTCCCCAAACAATATTTTTTCTTAGCATCCCCATGGTTCTTGAAATATCCACCATATTTAAACTTGAGCCTTGAGATAGAAGAACTTCCCCTACAACACAAAAGGAAAAACAACATGAGAAATGCACAATTATTCACTAAAGAAAAATATAAGAAGTGAACATGAGTTACTCTAATAATGAGAAACTCCTTTTAACTTACATCAAGATTAATTTGTTACAATCTCTATAATCTGAGCTCCAAAAAGATTTAGATGAGCCAATTCTATCAAACCTGCACTATCAAATATCAGTAAAACACACTACTGGACATACCAAACCAAAATGATTCTATAGTCTGTCTATACAGAACCATATTATTCATTTATCACTCAAGTTTTAAAGTAACACAATAAGGCCAGAATGATGGGATTGATGAAGAAAAAGTTAATGTTGAACCATAAGTTTCAAGAATATGCTAGCAACAGAATCTTAAATAATGACCAAGCATACCCTTGTTAGCTGTGATTTAAAGTCATGCCACTTCTTCTTTTTCCAGTCATTAGCACTATCACCCAAGCTGAATCCATGTAATCTCAAACCTGAACAATCAGCACTGTAAATAGAAACGTGAACAATCAACACAGTAAATACCAAAACCTAATAACTCAAACCTGCAGAAATCTCTCAAAAGCCTGCCTTTTTACCAATTTATTGATCTAATTTCACTTCTGGCATGATCTTCATGTTTAAAGAGAACAAAGGTCAATCATAGAGAAATTTGAGTAGCTCATTTGTCCCTCAGATGTTCTTTCACTCATACATCCAAGTTTCAATCAAACAAACAAAATTGGAGTACACTGCTAGACTAGAAGGCAAAATGAGATACAAACCACACTCAGAAACAAACCCAGATCTTGCATGTTATTCTTATAGCCATATCAATATTAACACAAAAACCGACCAGATAATTAAGAACAAAACCTAGGTGGAATTTTTATAAAGCAAATGTTTATTAGAATCACTAATGCACAAAACACATTTTTTACACGTGTGCTCCTTCCAAGCATAAAGCAACAAATATGAAAGCACATATTTCTGTATTATAAGAAAGGCTCTACATGGAATTCTGTTTGACCTTGTTTTCATCAAGACTGTTTCTTGAGAGAATATTTAGGATAATGTTTTCCTTATGTAGGTCTTAACATGATATGTCTGTACAAAGAAAGGCAAAAATATATACACAAAAAACTGAAGTTCTCCCAATTATTAGTAACCCTCCTCAACTAAGTCAATTTTTATAGTAACTTCTTAAGATAGTATTTAGAAAATTCCTCCCAATACCTTTTGTCCAAGTTCAATACTGAACATAAAAAAGCATAAATTTTCAATCTCCAACTTGTACTTTCTTCTTTATTGCCACAATTCTCTTTCTCCACGCACCAGAATGAAATGGCAAGACTAAACATCTCATTATCATTGAAAACTGAAGCATTTTAAATACAATGCAAATAATCCCAGATCAACAAAACTACAGCAGAAGAACAAATTCCAAATCATTCACCAAGAGTTAACTTGTGAGAACATAACATAATATGAATCATAATATCTATCTCAAAGTGTATTATAAAGTGAATAAATCAGAGATAAATTTATATCATATTATTTATTAAAAAAAATGTTATTCATTTACCAAAGTTACACAATATTTGTTAGTTCTAAATTGATTGATGCGTATCAATTCTCATTAAAGCCACATGCATAATATAATATTTTATATCTTATATGCTTATCAGCTACATTTCTTATAGGGTACTGTAAATTGTAAAGAACTTGACGAACCACAAAAGAACTAGTCTAATTAAAAGTAAAGAATGGCAATATTGTGCACCTTCAAACCACTTCCCCTGAGGGCTCTCCAAGCACAGCAGCCGCTCAGTGCTCAGAGTCTCCAAGCACAACTCCAGTTCCAGCCGGCGCAGGGAGATGGTTTCCACTTGTTGGTCGCGCGCGAAGGGCGAGGTAGGTCCGTGAGAAGGTGGTGCTCGGGGTTGCCGGGAGTCGGACTCCTCTCAGAGGGTGAGGGTGAAGGAGAGAAAGGGGAGCAGGGAACGACGGGAGGGTAGGGTTGGTCGCGAGTTAGGTCCGTGAGAAGGTGGTGCTCAGGGTTGCCGGGAGTCGGACTCCTCTCAGAGGGTGAGGGTGAAGGAGAGAAAGGGGAGAAGGGAACGACGGGAGGGTCCGTGAGAAGGTGGTGCTCAGGGTTGCCGAGTTAGGTCCGTGAGAAGGTGGTGCTCAGGGTTGCCGGGAGTCGGACTCCTCTCAGAGGGTGAGGGTGAAGGAGAGAAAGGGGAGAAGGGAACGACGGGAGGGTCCGTGAGAAGGTGGTGCTCAGGGTTGCCGGGAGTCGGACTCCTCTCAGAGGGTGAGGGTGAAGGCGAGAAAGGGGAGAAGGGAACGACGGGAGGGTAGGGTGTTAGATCGCGAGTCGCGACCGGGGAGTTTGAGAATTCAATAGGTTAGGGTTTTTCCACAAAAGGGTAATTTTGTCCTTTTTAAACTATGGTTAAGCTTTAACAGCAGTTAATGCCAAAAATTTTAACGGTGACTAACAGGGACTAACAGCACGGGTATATAAGAAAAAAACACAGTTTTGGAGGGGTATGCAAGCAAATAGCATTTTTACGGGGGTATCCAAGCAAATATGAAGTTTCGTGGGGGCATGCAAGCAATTTTCTCTTTTTTGTATTAATGTACTATTTGTGATTTTTTTTAATTTTTTATGATTCAAACTCCTATGTTACACTCCGGAACGTATTTTACTTTGATTTATGTTTTATTTCTGTTTTTTTTAACTTCTTTTTATACATAATCTTTTTAGAGTATGTTGTTTAATTGTTTTTCCTTTTTAAATATTCTAGGATCACTAGAGATAAGATTTATGATATTGAGCGCAAATTGGGAATTGGTAAGGAGAATTTTTTTTAATGTTTTTATTTTGTTTCTAAAGTAAAAAGAGTGATTTTTTTCAAATTAATGTATTATTTGTGTTTTTTTATGATTTAGACTCCTGTTATATTTTGAGGACTTTTTGGATGCACTTCATTCTGTCGATAATTGGAAACGGGTATGTGTTGATATTGTCTTTTCTGATTAATGTATTAGTTGTATTAAATTAGTTTTTTAGCTTTTTCAAAAATATACTATCTCTTATTGTTATTTTAAAAAATTCTGACCAAGTTTTTTTTTTAATTAAAGTTAGTTTAATCCACAACATATATATTTTTTAATCTAAATTTTAATTTATTATTTCTGATTGTTTTTTTTCAACTTTATTATACCTAAATTTTTTTTTTCATAATGTTTGCTGTTTAAATGATTTACTCCATTTTAAATATTCTCTCTCCTCTGGTGATTTTATTAAGAGATAATATTCAATATTTCATAAACATTAACACTTCTTAAACTAAAATATTTAATTTAAACTTTAATTATGGTTTAATTAAAATATATGCTTAATATGACTTCTTTAACTAAAATGATTTAGTGGCCTCTGTGACTTACTTCAATTTAAATATACTCGATCTTGTCACATATGGTGGCTTTATTAAGAGATCAAATTCAATATTTTATTAACATTAGCACTTCTTAAACTAAAATTATTTAATTTAAACTTTAATTAATAACATATAATGTGGTTTTATTAAAAAAGATGTGATTTAATACTTACTACTTAATTACTTCTTCAATCTACATTTCTTGATATAGATTTTTCCTAATCAAATTTAAATAGGGGTTTCAAATAATATAGATTGTCATGTTGTCTTAAGAAAAATAATAGGGTCTGCTCTGTATAGTTTATTACTAGAGAAAAACCTTTGATTAAATAGTAGTATTAAACAAATTTGATTTATTTTCAGATGATTTTTGAAGGATTATGTTTGTTACATGCAGTGGTTTCAATCATTCAATAGACTGACGGTTTGGTGAAAGAAAAAACATAGGTAATTATTAACTTTTTTGCCTTTACTATATGTTGATGCAAGAATCGGGAAGAACCCTTGATTCCGATCAACAATTGAATTTGTGAGGTGATTGGGGACCAATCTAGATGAGATCGAGAAGGATCGAGAGAAAGAGATTCAAAAAGGAGAAGAATCAACAGGGGATTTACGTGGAAACCCCAAAATCAGGGAGAAAACCACGGGTCATCTCCAAGATTGGAGACGAAATCACTATGAAATCACAAATTTACAGATGGAATTTGAGTTCCTGGAGAGGCAGGGCTTCACCAGAGATTCAGAGATTGAAGATGACTTGGTGAGCTCTTCTATTTATAGGCTCCTCGAGGGGGTGTTGCTTGGGGAGCAAGTCATCCTTAATAGACCACGTGGAGGCTAGTGAGCTAGCTCCTAATAGGTCACATTGGAGCCAGCTGGAGTTAGTTAGCTTGACAGCTCAACTTTCTTCCAGATGCTTCTAGATTGCCAGGCTGTCATTCAGTTAGATCTTAACGGCTTTTCCTTCTAGATGCTTCCAGACTGCTAGGCTGTCATTGAGTTAGATCCCAACGGTTTTAACTGTAACTGTTTCTAGAAGGGTGTCGAGTCCTTCGGTTTATGGCGCTGCCTGCGGACTCGGGGCTCGTGGTACCTCCCTCGGGTCTGGAAGTGCTGCCTCTGAAAACTAAAGAGATGTGCTTATTTCCCGAGGAGGTTCGCCTTAAGTGAACTGAGGCGGTTGTTTCCATTCTGTCTCCCGAGGGGGTAACCCCAAAGGGGGACCCGAGGGGGTTACTGTGATGGATCAAAGGACAGGATCGATCAACGTGTCGAGTATCAGGCTCTTCGGTTTTTACCCTCATCATTCAGTCCCCCCCAAGTATGCTTGCGCTAGCTAAGCATACGGGAAATTGCAGTTTGGCAGTTCTGTCCTTGGTTACCTCGGGTCACGAAGTAGTGCTTGATTTGGGGTTAAATTCCCGATCTTTCGTGGCATCGGTTCACTGCTTCTGGCGGTAAGGCGCATTTAATGCGATGCGCTTTTTAGTGTGCCGTTGTGTCATGCGCCGTTTCAAGCAATGATGATCTTTGAATACGGTGGACGGTCCCATCATTGGTGACACGTGGCGTTCATCTGACAGGTCTCGAGTCTATGCTCTGATTTTGACCTCACGATCTCTGAATTTGAATGGGCGCTTCAGATCTTCCGTTTCTTCGCGAAGTGATCTGGACTGTTGAAGCGGATCACGACGGTTCAGATATCGTAACGTCGATCGAGTCCTATTTAAAGAGATCTCCCCCCAATTCTTCAAAGATTTGTTTTCTTCTTCGTCTTCTTCCTCTCGCCTATCCCTTGAAGGAGCCCGTTGTAACACCCCGGTTTTTCTAGTAATTACTTTTAACTTTCTAAAAAAAATAAATCGACAGTTATTAGTTCATAAACAAGAGTTTATGAATAAGGTAAATAAAATGGAATAGCAATGGACCAACAATTTCGATTTGGGCCCAACCCAACCCAACCCAACCAATTAAATGGGTGACCAAACTTAGCCCTAGTTTGACTATTGTTGGTATGGAAAATAAATAAGTAAATAAATATGAATATAATAATAATAATAATAATAATAATAATAATAATAAAATAAGTAAAATTATAATGAATTAATATAAATAATATTATGTTGATGCCAAAAACTGGTTCACGTCACGCTTCACCACCGCCGCCGCGGATCTCGGGTTCCACCAAATCGGTTAGAATTTATAGTTGATGTGGACGCCTACTCGCCTATGATCAGGAGTGTATAGAAATTCCGCTACTGAATTACCGGGAGTGACTCATCTGAGCCTGTAAAAAGGAGAGGATGGTGATCGGAATTGGGCCTTTCGCTCGCATTCAAATCATGCTTAAGTCAGAAAACTTGAAGAAAGAAGAAGTTTAATGTTAGGTAGTTTTTGTGTGATGAGCTTTTTATTTTTCGGATCCCTTTTCTTCTATTAGTGCTTTCTTTTTATAGTGCCTTAGAGGCATTCTGGAAAAGGCGGTGGGGTAAGGCGTGGGAGTGAGGCTGATGAATTAAGTAAATATCTTTTTAAGGCGCGGGAAAGGCGGTAGGAAAATATCTCTTAAGTGTGGAAAGGCGGTAGGGAAAATATCTCGCCCCTCATCAGCGAGTGGATAAGGCCCACTCAGTAGAGGCGTTAGATGTTTCTCTATCTCCTTCTTTCTTTCTACCTTAAGCCTTTTATGAGAGGGTCGCTACAATTCTGACGGATTTGTTTGTAGATTGAATCCTTACACTATAATTCCGAAATGACTTGTGCAAGGATGGTGATGGTGATAGTGTCGTAGTCAAAGGGAACAAGTGGCTCTTTAACTTAGTCCAAAGGAACAAGTGGTTTCTTAACTTAACGACACCTCGCCTTTATATCCAGAATAACTAGTCCCTCTCCCCAGTGTATTTGTTCAAAATCTAAGTGAGAGGTGAGTTAAACGCATACGTTCGCTTGGTTAGAACAAGTATTATTCTTAGTTGCATGTCTATGTAGGGCGAGGGGTTCCTGTGTATGGTCGCTTGTACCTAAGGGACACATGTTTTAATAGGCGACCGACGCTTATCGTGGTTATCTTCACAAGTATCGAGATAGATTTTGGTTCCGGATTTCTTCTACTATAGTGTCAATGGGCTCTTTTATTTAAGGGTTTTGTATGGATAGGGTGTTTTAAATCCGTAAAACCTTTGCACTCTTCTATTTTTGTATCATGGCTCAGCGCTTTGTCTTTTTTACAAGTTTTTCACTTTTTCTCAAATGCTCGCTGCTTACTTAATTCCTAGTTCTTTTCATGAGCACTGCCGGAATTAAGGACCGGTAATCCAGTTGGTAAGTCAAACGCGCTGCTTTGGCCATCTATTTTGCCGATCGATTGGGGTAGGCTTAAATGAGCCTAAACGCTGGATGTGAAGCTTTTCATGTTGACTATGATGTGGAGGCGGGAGACCTATTAGTTTTTACTTACGCCGGGGCAATGCTGGCGAGGTTGAAATGTTCGAGACGCATTCCTCGCCATAGAGGTGGGTCCCCACCTCCGCCTCGCTGCGAACCGGTGCTCCCTAGTGCAAATGCAGGAGGATAGCGATGGCCGCTGAAGCCCGTGTATCTCCTCCGAGTCTTATCCGAAGCGCTGTTTCGGATGGGTCCGCAGACGCTTAGGATAATCCGTCGGAAATATAGTTAGGATAATCCGCTCGGAAATATGTTTTTAGGGTTTGTTATATCGCTTTTATTTACGCTCGCTATGTGTAACTTGGAATAAATGACGCTTTGTCGTGTTGTTTTAAATCCTTTGGCTTTTGTTGATGATCCTATGTTGGAGTGTGCTTTGTCTTTGTGCGGCTACGTGCTCGCCTATGCTGCGTACATCGGCTCTACCTTCTATGTAGCTTCTTGTTCCTTAAAATGACACGTGTCTCTTCTACTATTCAAAGATTGAAAGGGGGATAGTGGCGCTGAGCATGTGCGGTGTGTGTGTGTTTTGTCAACGGATGATGGGCGATGGGGCGTGACTTTCCATGTGTAAACAGCAGCTAATCACTGACGGTACAAAATTTTGAATTGTTTTCGAGGAGGTGTATGATGGTTGTTTGAACGGTTTAGATTTGTGGGCCTTTGGTTCAAGGGTCCAGACGGAACATAACCCTAGGATCTAACCCTACAAAGTTCATTGCCTTTTATATATAAAGGGGAACCGCATGTGCAAAGAAAAAAGGTTGTGTTGAAAATCCAGTCTTCTTCTCCAATTTAAAAATCGAGTCTTCTTCCGTGTTTCTTCTTCTCCGTGAGCTCACGGTTTAGTGCTATTTCCCTTGTCTTTTTCTTTCTCTAAGGTAATGGCTAGCGCTACTTCTTCTTCCTCTAGTTCTTCCTCATGAACCCTTGATTCCTTTTCGGCCCAACCCTATGGTTTCTGTAATTCAAGCATCCCGGGTGAACCCTGAGGCGCTCCAGCCTTCGTGGGTTCTGCGGTTCATCCTTCTAGGGCAACGTAGGGGGTGCGATACATTCATAAGTCTTCTTGACAAATGGAAGTAGATAGCCCGGTAGCTAAGTATGAGATAAATCTTTCATTGTTTGAGGTTAGGGTTCCCCGCTCGGGGAGAGGCAAGTTCTCCTAGGGAAGGGGAAGAGCCATCTATCAAGACGCTATTAGGTGGTCTTAGACTCCTTTTCCGATTTTGCTAAGGCGCATTACTAGAGGAGTATCATCTCAGGTCCTTCAAGGCTTGGCCCAATTCTTAGGCCTCTTGCAATGGCTTTGTTATTGTTTTCAAGCATTACGGAATAAATCCGACCGTCTGGTTCCAGATGCTTTTAGTTTATGTCTAGAGTCTAACGCCGATTGGTATTACTTCTCACTCGAGGAAATTTTTAGGGAAGGTTCCCTCTTCCATTAAGCGATGGAAGAGCAAATTTTTCTTGTCAAGAGTAGAGTCCGGAAGTGGATGTCCAACAAAATGGGAGGCCCCGAATCCGGACATCGCCATGAGGAACGACGGGTGAGGAGATGGGTCTTCTAAGTCAGATGTGGTTATCCAAAGTGTACATGGATGAGTTTTTGACAAAGGAAAATCTTGTTAAACGTCAGTTTGATAGTGTCCGGCCGGGTAGGAATTATTCGCTTTACTTTACTAGTCCTGATTTTAACTACTGTGATCTAATAATAATTTTTTTTTGATATAGGAAACTGGCCGGAGGACGAGGACTCGAAAGAGCGTTATGGTCTTTGGCTTCCTTCGAGGGTGAAGGTTCACCTGGCCCTCGGGACGGAAGAAGAAAGAGGTGGTACTTGGCCAAGGCTGATACACTCCAAGGAGGAAAGAAAGAAGAGGAAGAGAAAAGAAACAGGTGCTCTTCCAAAGAGGGGTCGAGACGCATAGGTCCTCACCGAGAGGAGGACTAAGAGAAGGAATTCGCAGGACTTATCAGTGTCCCTAATTGTAGGAGAATCCAGTGGGGCACCTCGTGAAGAGGTTCAGGCGAGGAAGAGATCCATGCGATGTCCCCACTTCCGAGGGCCCTTCTTCCAAATTGCACCGAGGACATCCTTCTCAGGAGGTGAAATTTCTATTTCCTATAAGTATATTTCACTTATAACCTTTAACTTAGGTTTTATTTTACTGTGCGAATTAGGAGAAGCGGCCTTCGTGGATAAATTACGAGTGGCGGATTCCGCTTTAAAGGGATCTCGTTATTGTAGATGTAAGGAGTTATCTAATGAGGATACTCCTTTTCGTGATGCCACATCCGTAAGGGGATGTTTTAATGGCCTACGCGCCGAAATTTACCTACAAACTTCAAGGTACCGGTAGGGAAGAGGCCACTTACCAGCTTTATTCCGCTCGCCATGCCGTAAGGGTTGTTCTCATATTTCCCTTTGTTTCTAAGTTTAATATATTTTCATGAGTGTTTTGTTATTTCATAGACCGCATAGGGCGGATCGGGTTGGTGCTCTTTGCCAAGAAGATTTGGCTAAGATGGAAATGAATAGAGCAGATATCGCTCAGTTGAGCTCTAGGGTGGCGGCCTTGGAAGAGAAAGAGAAGAAACAATATGACGCTATCCAAGCCCTCGAAGGAGACGAGATAAAGCCGAGCTACCGCAAATAACTATCTGCCCTAGAGAAAGAGAAGAGCGAACTAGCGGCTCAGTTATCTATTTCCAAAGGTTCTCTTCTGACTGCTGAGGAGGATATCAAAGGGCTACAAGATGAATCCAGCAGTTTGAAGAAGGAACTCCAATCTACTCAAGAGGAGCGAGCCGCTGTTCGATGGGATTTAAAGTTGAAGGCTGCCGAGCTTACCGCCGTTCAAGCTGAGTTGGCGGAAATAAAGGGGGAGCGTGATATACTTAGGGCAGATTTGGCTTCCCGTTTGAAAGCTCCGAAGTCCGACTCGCAAGAAATTAAGGATTTATTAGAGCGAAGCCAAAATTTAGAGAAGGAGGTTGCCCGCTTAGGGCTTAGAAAGTTAAAGATGGGGCCACTCGTATATATTCTGTGGTGCAAACAAGTGGCCATCATATTCCTCCTAAGGAGGTTTTGTCTATGGGGGCCGGAGTCTTGAAAATTTACTGAGCTCAAAGAGCAACGAGTTATCAAGACTCGAGGTTCCCTGCTTCTATTCCGGGCTCACGTCCCCGCTCTTTCTAACCTTCTACCCAAGCTACCCAAGCTCCTTTAGTCAGCTTCTTTGGAACCTTCCGGCTCCTTCGAAGTAGGCATACCGAGGGCCCTAGCTCTTAGGATGTTTTTTTTTTTTTTTTTTTTTTTTATGAATGTTCTTGTAAATGCTTACTTGGAATGTAATTTCTATTCATATGAATGAAACGCAAACCTTTATTTTGATGACGTTTTATCTCCGAGAGATGGTTGTCTTTAATCATATAAGAAATTTATTCGAGAAGTAATTGCCGAAGCCTTTGGTAAACTTCTTTCTTTGACTTTGTAAGGTGCTTTGTGACGAGTCCTTAGTCCAATCATGGACTTTGTTGAACGAGATACCGCCTTTATAAATGAGATTGTTGCCTCATATTTCGATCGGATTTTTGCCCCTTGTTTTTGGATAAGAGTTGTTGTTCTATCCCCGTGATAATTCCAACTCTTTTTCCAAGAATGGGAATTGCACCGCATTTTTGTAGGATGGGAATTTCACCGCATCTTAGTAGGATGGGAATTTTACCGCATCTTGGTAGGGATGGAATTTCGCCTACATCTTAATAGAAAAAAGAAAAGACTTGAACTTTATTCCGTGATTCTTATGGAACGCCTACAAAATTTACTTGATAGTAGCGCCTTAGATGTTCAAAGATGGAATGGACGCTTGAGTGTCTTTCCATCCATATTTACTAGATAATAGGTGCTCGCTCTGGACGCATTCTTTGTATGACGTGTGGGCCTTCCCGCTTAGGAGTTAGCTTCCCCTGCTCGGCTTTTTATTTCCATTGAACTCATTTTCAGAGACTAGATCGCCGATTTGGAAGAAGACTCTTTACCCTTGTGTCATAGAACCTTTTACCTTCCTCGGCGATAGACGGTCACGCTTCTGTTTCCATAGCTTCTCTCCGCTCCTCAAGTAGGTCAAGTTCCGCCGGAGTTTTTCCTCATTCTCTTCTCGAGGAGAACGCTTTGTCGTGGTTCAAGGTTGGCATCCCTATTTCTCGCAGGATGGACGCCTTCGCCCCATAAGTAAGGGAGAATGGGGTCTCTCCTGGGGGTTCTTGTTGTTGTTCAGAGGCTCCAAAGGGCTCGAATTTCTTCTACCCAGTTAGTACCGCTTCAATACCCGTGTTTTTAGCGTCCGCTGTGGTGCGGTTTGTCACTTCTACTTGGCCGTTGGCTTGGGGATGTCACGATGTTAACTGATTCAATTCCCCAGCCCGAGCAAAAGCTTTTGAAGGTTTTGTTGTCAAACTGCCGCGTCCATTATCGAAATGAAGGCGCATCGGAATGCCGAATCGGCTGGATAATCGCCGCCATAAGAATCCTCATGTGCTTTCTCCGTGATTTTGGCTAAGGGTTCAACTTCCACCCATTTGGTGAAGTAGTCAACGGCGACTATTAGAAACTTCATTTGCCTAACTCAAGTGGGGAACGGCCCTAGGAGATCGACCCCGGATGGCCCGAATGGACGAGGGCTAATGATGGGTGTAAGCCAGGGTCGCCTGGATCTTGGAACGCCACCGGCAAAGGCGTCGCATTTCCTAATGCTATTAAGCGTCTTGAGTTAGCTGTGTTACAAGAATAACCTTGTCGTGAGGACTTTGTAACTTAAGGCTTTGCCCTTATGCCACTCCTCCAATGCCTTCGTGAATCTCTTGAAGAACATAACTAGTTTCGGTTGGACGCAAGCATCGCAGGAAGGGTTCGTGATAAGATCTTCCTCAGATAGGTTCTCATTGATGATTACGGTATTGAGCGGATTTGTAAGAAATCCGTCCCCGCTTCTCGCTTTATCGCAGGTGCCGATCCACCTTGTAGATAATTTCGATAGGGTCTATCCAAAGCTTTGGCTCTTCGGCCGTACTTGTACTTCCTCCCTCTAATCCGCCGATGGTTTTTGTGGGAAGGTATTGCAGTTGAAGGGGGCTCTCGTGTCTTTGTTCGCGCCGTGGCCTTTTGGACAGAAAGGCCCGCTTCTTCGCTTTGTGTTCATGACTTTTTCGATTTGGAAGGCGGTAAGTGGAACTATTTTCTTACCATCGCCGATACTTGACCATGTTTTCTTCCTTAAGCCTTCAAAGCCAAGGTATGGCTTACTATTAGATGTGAGTCGAATATACATGCAGTGTTGAATTCGAGCCCTCGGGCCGGATGTAATCCCGCGATGAGGGCTTCATATTCGCCTCATTGTTGGTTGCTTTCGAATTGAACTTCGCATCGCTGCCATTTTCCATTTGGAAGGAGAGTAGAGGACAAAACCTGCCCCCAGCCTTTTCTTCCGCTTTGTCCACAACATATAAGGTCCAAGGGATGTTAGAGCTTTCTTCTAGACTCGCGGACGGGGTTCATCCTCGCTTTGTCGGGAAAGTTAATTCATAACTAAATCTGCCAAGATTTCTGAGCTTTTATTGCCGTCGGGTTTGTAGGTGAGATCGAACTCGCCCAATTCTATCACCCACGGCTAAGCGTCCAGGAGTTTTCGTGCTTTATGGAGAATCGCTTTAGGGCCGAATACCAATACTATGATCTTGTGGGCTTGAAAGTACGGCCTCAACCTCCGTGCAGACGTGATAAGAGCAAAGGCCAACTTTTCAAGTGGTAGATATCTCGATTCATCATTAAGGATTTTACTTGTGTAGTAGATAAAGTTTTGAACTCCGCTATCTTCCTCGTAAGAACGGGCACATCGCTGCAGGCGATCGCTAAGTAAACGTAGAGTTCTTCTCTCCCACCCGTGGCTTAGCTAGTAACCGAGGTGTGGGAGATAGTCCTTAAGCCCCCTGAAGGCTTTTTCGCTTTCTTCCGCTCCACCTCCATTTTGGGTGCTTTTCTTAGGGGCTTGGAAGAGTGGGAGATTTTTCTCTCCGGCTTTTGGAGATGACCGAAGCGCGGCGAGACGTCCGTTAAGCTACCGAATTTCTTGAAGGCTTTTGGGCGATCCCATGTCAAGAATGGCTCTGATTTTGTCCGGGATTCGCTTCTATCCCTCTTTGTGTCAAAATAAATCCTGAATTTTCCCCGATCGAACGCCAAAAAGAACATTTGTTTGCTTAGCCGCGATAGTATAAATTCAAGAGGTGAAAAGCTTCTTGTAAGTCCGATGGGTGTTCATTGGCCTTCGCTCTTTACTAAGATATCGCCCACATAGGCTTCTCGGCATTCCCCGCCAATTTGCTCTCGAAAATCTGTAGTTATGAGCCTCGGAAGGTGGCTCGTGCATTTTAGACCAACGGCATTACCTTATAGCGACGCCCCGCGTGCTCATAATGAAAGACGCTTTTTCTTCGCCGCTTTGGCCATTCGGATTTGGTTGTAACCCGAGAAAGCATCCGTGAAGCTCAACATCTCATGCCCCGTTGTTGAGTCAACCAAGCTATCAATTGATAGAAGGGAAACGAATCTTTAAAGCTTTGTTTAAGTCCGTGAAGTCGACACACATTCTCCATTTTCCTGACGGGCCACTGTGACAACATTGGCTAACCAACTGGGTAGTATACCTCGGATAAACTTAGCTTTTAGGAGGTTAGATACTTTCTTCTTAGCTTTACGCCCTTCTCGCTGGGAATTTCTCCTTTTACGCTTTGTGGGTTTAAACGCTTGATCGATGTTGAGATGATGCTCGATGATATTACGCTCACACTGGCATATCCTCCTCAAGACCAAGCATACCGAATTTGGTACTCTTAATACTCCCATGAGATCTTCTTTGTTTCATCACACCGCCTCCAACTGCACTGCGGTGGTCCGCTCCGTTATGTCTAGGGGGTCAAGTAGCAATTCTTCGACAGTGTAGGTCAAGCTCCTCGCTTTCCCTGCTCGCCATTCTCGCTGACTAACATAGCTTCAAACTTTTGTCTTGCCGGGCCGCTGAGAGTTTTCCCTTTCGAGGGTTGAGACATGCATTGTGCGTGCGAGGTTGATCTCCTCTTATCTCCAACGCCATTTTCGTGAATTTGAGGAGAAGGTGATAAGTGGAGATTACCGCTTTAAGGCGTTGAGGGTTGGTCTCCGCCAAGGATTACGCTTGTAACTTGAAGCACAACGCATAAACCAAGAAGTTTGTCGTTATCAAGTGATGACCTTGGCGAAGTTCCCTATCAGAATCGGCAGCGAGATCATTCCTTCTCGGCCGTACTCACCGCCCCTCAGGAGAACCCTACTAAGGATGATTTACTTTGGGAGCAAGTCATCTCAAGGCTATACCTCATCCTCTCAAAGCACTCCAAAAGAGAATATCAATCGAACTTCCACTGTCTATCGTAACTCTTTTCATCCTGAAACTAGACACTTTGATAGCGACAACCAATGCGCTCATCATGGGGCGGCGAACTCCGACATCGTTGTCATAAAAGATGATTGGGGCCGTAGGTCGGGATCGCTCGCGGGCGCTTTCTATTTCTGCGTGGCTCCCACCATTCGGGCGTAACTTTTCAGAGGCGTAACTTTCACCACCACAACTGTGACCGCCACCACCGATAAATCCCACCATTTCTCCTTTTTTTCTTCTTCAAAGTTGCGAGACTTCGTGTTCCCTTGGATCTCAAGGCCGATGTATTTTTTCCAATTGTCCTTTTGACGACATCTTCTATTGGCGCTTCATCAAGGTGGGTACACTTTTCTCGTCATGTCCTCGGATTGATGGAACCGCAATACTTCTTACTATTCTTTTGCTGCTCTGCTTTCTTGCGTGCTCCGCCACGCGTGAGTTTTTGTTCTTGATTTGCATAAGAATATGGCTTCCGGTTTGATTCAAATGGGGTATGGGTGATCATATTCATAATTTTTCCTTCTTTAGAAGGTTCTCCGGCATGTAGGCATTATGTCGCTGGGGGTCGTAAGGGAGGTTTCCTGTGCCTCTACGCTATGCCTTGTCTCTCCCCGTATCGCGATCCTTTTTCCTTTCGTATCCGGGGCCTTCTCACGACGCTTATGGCGGGTTTTTTCCTTCCGGGTGTCCACAGTCCTGCTCTAGCCTCTTCTTCCCAACCCATATAAATTTCTTCGAATTGATATACTTTTGGGCGTGGATCATAAGTGCGTGTATGGTTTTTGGTGGATCTAGCGCCGTGGGAGAATCGGAAGGGGGAGTCTAATAACCCTTCCATCAGAATAGTCTCAGCCATGCGTGGCGGAATGTCCGCAACATTAGCCGCTTCTGCCTATGTAACTTGGCTTAAATAGGTCCGAGCGCTTCCCTCACGCTTAATGCGTAGGAGGGTAGATGGGGTTTCTTTTGCTTTGGAGTAATTGGCAAAAATAGGCTAAGAACCGACCGCTAAAAATCGAAAAGAAGTAATTGTACTAGATGGGAGATCGACAAATCGCCTTGGCGCTTTTCCTCTAGAGTGGCGAAAAGCTCGCGACATGCCGTCGTGATTCCTGAGGAGCATCTTCGACCAAAAAGATTTTAGGTGTCGGGATGGATCGGTTTTGCCTTCATATGCGCCATATATCGGGCGGTCCGGGTTATCCGAACTTGCTCTCCCAATATTTTTTGACAAAGGGTGAACACATCTTGAGAACGGTCGCCGGACTTTCGCTGCTTTCTCGAGAGGTTCCCCGTTTGTTGAGTCCTTCTATCAACTGCTTCAACCACGGACTATTCCATTCTGGCCCTTGTCCGCTTGGGTTCTTGTGGTGGCTCGCTTCCTTGCGAGAGCGGAGGAGGTTCTGAACCAGCGGAAAAAGGCGGTCCCTTTCGTCCTTCTCTTTATGAGTGCGTGTTCTCGCTCTCCCTCTCGCTTTCGTAATTATCCGGGGGCCGTTGGTATGTTTGGCGTTGGAACTTGTGTAGGAGGAGGAGGAGGACGAGTCAAAGCATGAACAGCCTGAGTCAACTGTTCCAATTGTCGCGGTAGGTTAAGGTAAAACTCTGGGACAGATTCTTGAGGTTGAACGTGAGGACTATCTGATGGCTGATACGAGTTTAATCCGTCTGGTCGGATTTTCTTCACGCCTGACCTCGCCGCATCCTTCCGGATTATTTGGGGCTCCCTGCTCTTGGAATTCGCTTTTGATCTTCCGGTAGTGGTCATGTGGCTTTTCAGAAGGGTCCCTACCGGACGGCTAAACCGCTGATGCCAAAAATCGGGTTCACGCCACGCTTCGCCACCTGCCGCCAGTGGATCCGGTCTTTTCACCAACGCGGTTAGAATTTATAGTTGATGTGGACGCCTTACCGCGCTTTATGAAGGAGTGTATAGAAATTCCGCCGGAATTACCGGAGTGACTCATCAGTGAGCCCGTGAAAAGGAGAGGATGGTGATCGAATTGGGCCTTTCTGCGGATTCAAATGCTTAAGTCGAAAACTTGAAGAGAGAGAAGTTTAATGTTAGGTAGTTTTGTGTGATGAGCTTTTATTTTTCGGATCCTTTTCTTCTATTAGTGCTTTTTATAGTGCCTTAGAGGCTGATCTCAGAAAGCGGTGGGGTAAGGCGGTGGAGGCGATGAATTAAGTAAATATCTTTTAAGGCGGTGGGAAAGGCGGTAGGAAAATATCTCTTAAGGCGCGGAAAGGCGGTAGGAAAATATTCAACAGAAGCGATGGTGGATAAGGCCCACTCACCGTGAGAGGCGCTTAGATGTTTCTCTATCTCCTTCTTTCTTCTACCTTACGCCCTTTTATGAGAGGGTCACATAATTCACGGATTTGTTTGTAGGATTGAATCCTTACACTATAATTCCGAGCGGACTTCGTGCAAGGATGGTGATGGTGATAATTGTCGGGTAGTCAAAGGAACAAGTGGCTCTTTAACTTAGTCAAAGGAATAAGTGGCTCTTTAACTTAACGACACCTGTCTTTACCAAATATATCCGTAACATATTATATTAATGAACATAGGGATAAATTAGGATTTTGGGAAATCAATTGAGTCCCTTCTCCCCTCTCTCTCACGAGCTTCCCCTCACCCGCGCCAGACCGTCGCCCGACGAGCCCCGGCCGCTGGCCGCCACTCAAGGCCGGTCACTGCACTGGGCCACTCAAGCTCGACCGGCCACCGCTTCTCCCCGGTGACGGACCCCCGCCTCGACGCCTTTCAGGCCGCAGCCTCCTCCGCCTCAACGCGCCGCCTCGAGCCGCTCGGCCAGCTCTACCTTCCCCTCGTGCCGGCCGCGCCATCCTCTCCGACACCCGCTCATCTCCTCTAAATGTGAGCCTGAAATTGGGGGAAAACCCTAAGTTAAATTCATAGAATTGAATGGAGTATTATTACGGTTATAGATTTGATAAGGTGGGGGCTTTAAGCATGAAATTAGTGAGGCTTATCACATATACTTGTATGGAGGGATTGATTAGTATTGTAACAAGGTGTTGAAATGTATGTTTAGTATTCATGGGGGAATGTTTGTATATACAATTAAGCCTTATAATTAGAGGAGGTCATGCCGAATTTTCGTAGGAAATATATGAAATTAAAGAATGTGTACATGCTTGATTTTAATTTGTAGAAATGAATATTAGAGAGAATGTCATGACCAATGAAAGCATGTTGTATGACTAGAACCTCCAATATTTATGGATGTTATGTTCTTGTTTTAGAAATGAGTATGCCCATGTGGTGTTTGATGAACTGCTAAAATGATTAAGCCTTTAAGGAATGTTATGGGACATGTATGTGATTGTCTCTAGAGCATGTTGTTGTAAATTCAAGTGTTTATAAGGCTGTTGTAGTGTGGATCTGTGATATTTATGAAGTTATACTTTAGATGTTTGTTAGAATGCCTCAATGAAATCTATGAGTCTCTAGAGCCTTGAAGTTGGATTTTCATGTTTAGGATCCCTTCATGTGTATTTAGATTTCATGTTAGAGGCTACTGATATGAGTATGCTAGGTATGTGGGTTACCATGGTAGTTTCTCTTCATCGTCGAGTTAATATCTTCAAGTAGGAATGCCCAGTGACAGACCTGCAGAAAGCTGTCCCCTTTGAGGGGAAGCTGCTCCCTGTACACATCTCTGTTCGGGTTGTGTTACATGCCGTTGGAAAGATCTTGACGTCATCTTTCTAATGAGCCTTAGATGAGAGAAATCCGATCTACGGTTTAAAAGATATGACCATTTTTTTCCAGCTGCGCAGGATTGGCAGAATTTCTGCATTTCTGGTTTGGGGCCTGCAGTCCTGCAGATTTCGGTCTCCTTCGTGGGACAGCTGGGACTCGTATACTACACCGTTCGGAGTGTGTAATACGCGGATAGAAAGGTCAGGGAAATAGCGTTCTAATGAATTTTAAATTGGCCAAATCGGAGTTACGGAGTGGAAGATATCAATATTTTATGGAGGCTGCGCTAATCTTCAGATTTCTGCAGATTCCCCTTTCTCATATCTGAATAGTAGAAGCATGAATTAGAATACCCTAGTACTTATTTAGACTTTAATTTCGAGGCATGAGCTAAAGTAATATTGGTAATATCTAACTTAGACAAGGGGATGCTTTAATTAAAAGCTTCTTGTTCCTAATTGCAAGTTATGTCTTGGAGAAGTAAGATGGAGTAATTCTTCATGAAATGAAAAGCAAGATGTTAATTAGAGACGTGTTGATTTTGTGTAGAAGCATGTGACTATTATTTTAGAGTGAAATGCTAATGTTATGGAAAAGTATGTATTATTAATGGGAAGAATTAAAGCTCACTAGAGGTTAGAAATCCAAGTAGAAGGCTTCTGCAGGAAACACTGTAGCATAGCAGGACACCAATTTAATTCCATTCAAAGGGGTGATTTGAGAAGAGATAATGAGCCCCAACTCTGGTAAAAATGAACTATAATATTGGAAGATGATGTGTTAAATGTTTGAGGAGGAATGGGGAAGTAGTTGGGCTTCGAATTGATGGTTCAACTCCAAGGAAACAATAATTATTGTAGCAGAAGTAAATGAATGCCTATGTAAAACATTGGTAGCTATACGAATACATGGAATCCAATTAGAATAAGTTAATTGTTAAGAACATATATGTAAACCATTCTTGGGGATAAAGCTAAGTGTATATTAGAAACCTTGTTATTGAAGATTAAGAGTTGGTCATAATACTTAAGAAGTGTTAAATATGAAGTAAGAAACAGTTAAGGGTAATCTTACTCCAGTGTTATTATAATGGAAACTAGATGGTAGTTAAAACCTCTAAAGCAATACAGGTGTATTAAATATATTTCTTATACTTGTATAGGATAAGCCGAGTAGGGGAACACGAAGGAGGTTCAGGTCAAGCTAAGATAGCAAAGGACCTCGGGTGAGTGATTACACTATATTTAGAATATTTATGTGATCGGGTTTTTGATCGTCGGATTTGTTTATATGAGTTTTATCTCGGTTTGTGATTTGCCGCTGGATTTCTCCGCTATTATAGTATAGTGTTTTCATGCTTGTATAATTGATTTAATTTTAAGAGCACGAGGAATGACTAAGGAAACCCTAAGGGGTAGTTAAAGATTAATTCATGTATCATAAACTGCACCTTAGTTAGTTATGTATGGGGGACCCAGCAGGGGGGCTCTGGTTAGAGCCCAGATTTTTAGTAGATGAGACCGGGCTAAGGAAAGGGATTTGTTTTCAATCGTTTTTCTTAAAACCAAAAATGTTTGCGAAAGTCGTCCTTTTATCAAAAAAAAAAAAAAAAAAAAACCTTCCTGTCTCGTGAGAGAGAGCCTATATCGGATACGAGATGCTTGCTTGACGTTCATGTAGATGTATGCCTCTGTTCGTCAGGCCCGGGTTCATGTAGATGTATGCCTCTATTCCCGGCGCCAGGATCATGTAGATGTATGTCTCTGTTCCTGGTGATTGCTGGAGTCCTTACGGAGACATTTTAACTAAGGGTGCATGTTTATATGATATGAGGCCTCAGCATACATAACTATATGATTGTGATATGCTCATGATGAATGAAATTGCATATGTGCTTTATTCGGGTTTTCTAAAATGCTTGGCATGTTAATCTAATGAGAAGATAATGCATATGATTAGCATTATTTCTGGGACTCGTAAATCGTTCAATATATATATAGTTATTTCCTAATATTAGTGATTTTCACTCAAGTGAACTACTTGCGCAGGTAAGTGAGCGTGAGTAATCCAGTAGATGGCTCTGACATAGCAGATAAGGATAGTGCTTTTGTGCACTAGTTGTTTAGACTTATGAAACTCTTCCGCAAATGTGTAACCCTGTATAAGATTAAATTAGTTTGCTTATTTCTTATGAATAGTAGTTTGATTATTATGATGATTATCAGGTTTAAATTACACAGCTTATGGCTCCCGGCTCAGCTGATGTGACATCTATCTCAGTAAAGAGATGGGTGTTACACCCGTGGTAGGATTTTTTCTTTCCTCTCAAAGTGTCCATCAAATGGCCCCAGGTACGAGATCTCCTCCTTTACCTGTCGATTCCGCGGTTTCTTCCCCTCAACAAAAAGCTGAGGTAGTTTAACCTGTCTTTAAAAATCCAGGTCCGAGTGCCTGTTCAAACGAGTACCCATGTCTTCTTTCCTCTGAACGAATTAACGCAATAGCGGTAAAGTATAGCATCTTTGTAGTTCCTTCTCCTTTAAGTTACAGGATACCTAACGCTTCTGAGCGCGCTAGTTCCCCGTCAAGGGAAGGGGAAATAGCTGTTTATTATGAAGCCTTGATTGGTGGTCTTAGGCTTCCTTTTCCCCAATTGTTTGTAGATATCTTGAATGAATTCGATATTTGTCCTTCCCAACTCGCTCCCAATTCCTGGAGATGTCTTTGTGGTTTCGTCATTGTTTGTCTTCATAGCGGTATCGAACCCACTGTAGATAAGTTTAAATTTTATTTTGGTTTGAGTCGTGAGAAGTCCACCGATTGGTACTTCTTCGGAGCTCTCCAGAATCGTCGTTTCCTCGGCTCTGTGCCCTTTTCACTGAAAGGCTGGAAATCCAAATACTTCTTTGTTTCTAGTGCGGAGGGTTTCCCATTCCGAACCAAGTGGGGTACTCCCAGATCTCATCCCATGGAAAAGAGAGATCTCAATGAAGAGGAGGAGGGCGAATACAATAAACTCTTAGAATGTTTTGATCTCAGGGTCGATTCATATCTTACTTCGGACATTCTTCAAGCTAGTGGCCTCTACACCATGTTGGGTAGGGTTTGTGTCGAAATCTGCTTTCTTCCTGGTTACTAGCTTATCCCATCGCTAATATGAACTTTTGTATTTGTATTGCAGATAAAAGGCCTGCCAATGTCCGAGCTGCTGCCGGGAACTTGCTGTCCACTATGAGGGCAAAAGTGGCGCAGCTGAGAGCCTCGAAACTTGAGAAGAGGAAGAGGAGGGAAAGTTCCCAAGCCACAACAACTGAAGAACCTCCACAGAAGAAGCGGGGTGCCGCGGGAGGAAAGAATCTGACTTAGCGCTCGAGGCAAGAGATAAGACCTCTCGGGCGAGTTCGGGAGCACCTGTAAGCGAAGCAAGTGGCCCCGTAAAGAAGGGTGTCATGAGGAAGGTGGGTACCTTCGTTGCCCCTCCTACTAGGATCACCGAGGAGATCTCAACGCTGACTCCTATCGAGGAAGTGGATAGTGATGACGTGGTTCCAATCTCGGCGAGGCTGTTTCGTGTTCGTCCGAACCTAATTGTCCCTCCTACTACTGTTGTCCCCGAGCTCCCAGTTGAGGAAATAGATTCGGGAAATGCAATGGAAGATTTACCTCCTATTCATCCCTCTGTGGGGGAAGCCAGTCCTGTTCCTGATCCAACTGTTCCTCTTAGGCGGCCGAGAAGGGGACAGTTGAGGATTGAAGAGCCCACGGAAATAATGACTTCTGCTCAACCCGCGGAAGAGGGTCTGGCTCCTGGGGAAAAGGTAAAAGCCCCTATTGCGAGCAGTTCGGAGGGAATGAAGGTGAATCCTCTAGAGGGACTTTTCTTCAATCCTGAATGCGTGGCCTTCAGCTTGGAGCTTCTTCGCAATGAAGATTCCGAATCGAGGCTTGACAAATTCGAGGAAGATGAGATTGCCGCTCACCTTCGAATTACTGCTATCTCTGTGTGTATTTGCTCGTTTCATGTTCTTCTGACGTTCTTCTCTTGCTTCAACTAAAATTTTGCGCGTTGTTTTGTGCAGAATAGCATCCTGTCTGATAGGGCTGCCCGCTTGCTAGAGGAGAGGAAGGATCTCCGCCTTGCACTCTCTCTTTGGGAAGGCGATTTCCAAAACTTGAAAGATGAGCTTTCCGCCTTGAAGGCAGAAAGGGATAAAATTCAAGTCTCCTTGGACTCCTCTGGTAGAAAGTGTCAAAAACTTCTTGATGAAAAGATGAAGTTGGAGGGGAAGATCAGACCCCTGGAAGACGAAATCAGGAGGTATAGGGCCGCTGTTGACGAGATGATCAAGAACCAAGGAGCCCTGGAAGATAGGTGTAAACTTGCCGAGGGAAAGTGGGCGCAGTTGTCGGAAATGTATGGCAAGACGGCTTCGGAGTTGGTCCAGATCAAAGAGCAGGTGAGGACTCTGACAGAGGAGAACAATAATCTTCAAAGAGATTTGGACAGCAAATCTATTCTTCTCAATGAGGCGAATCGCCTCATCGTTTCGCTGGAAGCTGAAAAAGAAAGACTTTCCTCTGAGGTGGCTTCTCACCAAGAAACATTAAGCCTTTGTTCCGATCAAATTAAGCAGGCCGAAGCCATTTGTTCGAGTGAGAAAGCTGGAGGGTACGGCATCGGGTTCCTTGCTGGAGGTACTGATGCTTTCCGGGTCCTTCGAGAACTGGTTTTGCAGGTGGTTCCTGAGGAAACTCTGAAGACCCTCCCAGTGGATTTCTCCACATTAACATACAAAGGGGCCTCAAATATCTTGCTGGAGAAGACCCCACTGGTGATTCTGAAAACGAATGGTTAGAGGACCCTTCATCTGGAGAAGAGGGAGGAGTTGGCGCTGAAGGTGCTCCTGCCGAAGTAAATCAAGGAACAACAGAAGGTGACTCTGAGATTGTGGTTCCCTCTATTGATCAACCTTTCACCGCTGTTGATGGGGAAGAAATTCTCCAGCCTTGAGCTTAATTGACCGTTTTGCTTTATCTTGGCTAAGTTTTCTGCCACGGACTTGAATTGTAATTTGAATTTCTTGTGAATAAAATCGTTTTAATTGATCTCTTCTGTTTTTCAAGTCAATAAGTTTGATTGTTGGGCTTCGAGTTTGAGTCTTGATCGAAGTTCTTCGTGCCTATGCCCCGAGGAGGGATAATAGCCAAGCGATCGAAGCGCTTCAAGCCATTTCCCGAGGGTGGGACAATAGCCAAGCGATTTTAGTTCTTCAAGCTATTTCCCGAGGGGGGTGATAACCAAGCGATCGAAGCGCTTCAAGTTACTACCCGAGGAGGGGTAATGACTAAGTGATCGGAGCACTTCAAGTCATTTCCCGAGGGTGGAACATAACCAATCGATCGAAGCGCTTCAAGTCGTTTCCCGAAGGGGGAACAATAGCCAAGCGATCGAAGCGCTTCAAGCTATTTCCCGAAGGGGGTGATAACCAAGCCATCGAAGCGCTTCAAGCCGTTTTCCCGAGGGGGGGACAATAGCCAAGCGATCGAAGTGCTTCAAGCTATTTCCCGAGGGGGGTGATAACCAAGCGACTGAAGCGCTTCAAGTTACTACCCGAGGAGGGATAATGACTAAGCGATCGGAGCGCTTCAAGTCATTCCCGAGGGTGGGACAATAGCCAAGTGATCGAAGCGCTTCAAGTCGTTTCCCGAGGAGGGGGATAACAGCCAAGCAATCGAAGCGCTTCAAGCCATTTTCCGAGGGTGGGACAATAGCCAAGCGATCGAAGCGCTTCAAGCCATTTCCCGAGGGTGGGACAATAGCCAAGCGATTGAAGTGCTTCAAGATATTTCCCGAGGAGGGATCATATTTGCAAGAAGGTGTTCATAGAAATAACCAAAATGGAATTGTCAAGAAATTGCAATTGAAGGACTAATTTTATTGATAGTACCTTGGAAGGTGCTCGGAATGATATGGGCGCTTCAATTTTTTCCTATTCATCCTAACAAGCTAGTATGTACTAGGCCTCGCAATTCCTTGAACAATATAGGGTCCCTCCCAGTTCGGGATTAGCTTCCCTGTTCGACTTTTGTTCTTGTCAAACTTTTTCGCCCCAAGGACCAGATCACCCACTTGGAAGGACACCTGCTTCACCTTCTTGTCATAGAAGCGCTTCACCCTCTGGCGATAAGCAGCCGCCTTAAGATTTGCTTCATCCCTCTTCTCTTCCAAGAGATCGAGCTCTGCCCTGAGCTGCTCCTCATTCTCCTCAGGATTGAAGATTTGAGTTCGGGGAGTAGGTATTCTTGTCTCAGGGGGAATCACCGCCTCGGTCCCGAATGCAAGAGCAAACGGGGATTCTCCAGTTGGGGTTCGTGTAGTGGTACGCCCAAAGGATTCCTGGAATCTCCTCAACCCAAGAAGACCCATGACTGAGAACCTTTGTCTTTAAACCATGGAGAAGAGTTCTGTTGGTTACTTCCACTTGCCAATTTGCTTGTGGATGCGTAACTGAAGTGAGTCTGTGTTCGATATTGAACTTGTCACAGAACGATCTGAAGGCAGAATTGTCGAACTGGCGACCATTATCTGTTATGAAAGCTACTGGGATCCCGAATCGGCATAGGATTGACCTCAACAATAATGCTTCACAAGCCTTCTCCGTGATTGATGACAACGGTTCTGCCTCGACCCACTTTGTGAAGTAGTCAATGGCGACAATAAGAAACTTTAGTTGCCGGATTCCAATTGAGAATGGGCCAAGAATATTAACCCCCCATAAAGCAAATGGCCTCGAGCTTGCGATTGAAGTCAAGTGAGCTGAAGGGCGCCGATGGACATTTGAATTGTGCTGGCAGGCGTCACACTTCCGAACAAACTCGATAGCATCCTTAGCCAATGTGGGCTAGTAGTAACCTTGCCGAAGTACCTTGTGAGCCAGAGCTGTCCCCCCGAAGTGGTCGCCCGCTTCCCCATAATGAATTTCATACAAAACGTACTTCGCCTCGGAAGGACGCAAGCACCTCAAATACGGCAGGGTGAAGGATCTTTTGTAAAGTCGCCCCTCAATTATGCTGTAACGAGCCGCCCGGACAACGATCCGACAAGCCTCCTTCGAATCGGAAGGAAGTTTGTCGTTCTGGAGGTAATTCAATATGGAATCCATCCAACACTCGCCACTACCGATATCAAGGCGCTCTTCGACCGGCCTACATTCAATAGTTCTTGCAATGAGAAATTGAATGTTAATGGGTTGCTTGACCTCTGCTTCAGATGTCGCTAATTTTGAAAGGAAATCAGCCTCCTGATCTCCTCCTGGGGGATTTTGCTGATGTGGACGTTTTGGAAGCTGTCAATGAGCTTCCGAACTACATCTCTGTACTTTTGCATACTCTCCTCCCTGGCCTCGAAGTCATTGGTAATATGGCCAACTACCAACTGTGAATCGGTATTGGCCTGTAGGTTATGAACTCCCAGGCCACTGGCAAGCTGCAAACCAGCTATCATCGCCTCGTACTCAGCCTCATTATTGGTTGCTTTGAAGTTGAACTTCAATACCGTCGAGGTGCTCCATTCTGACGGCGATCGCAACACTACACCAGCTCCCGAACTTTCAGAAGTTGCAGACCCATCATTGTAAAGAATCCACTGAGGAGTGGAACGTTCCCGTAATTCGGAACCCCCTAACGGGCAGAGATACTCCCCGTCAGTTACGGTAAGTTCTATAATAAAATCCGCAAGTACCTGAGCCTTGATCACTGTCCGTGGCTCGTAACTGATATCATAATCCCCGAGCTCGATTACCCACTTAGTCAATCGCCCAGAAGACTCAAGAGGGTGAAGTACTTGCTTCAGGGGCTGATCTGTGAGGACCTTTATCTTGTGAGATTGGAAACTTGGCCGCAACTTCCTAGCGAATGTGAGAAGGGCAAGAGCCAGCTTCTCGAGGGGGAGGTACCTCGATTCGGTGTCAGTAAGGACCTTACTTGTATAATAGACTGGCTTCTGGATTCCCCCTTCATCTTTAGTGAGGACCGAACTAACAACTGAATCAGTGACTGCGAAGTACAGAAGCAATTCTTCTCCAGGCTTCGGTTTCACAAGTAGGGCGGGTGACTGTAAATACTCCTTCAGTTGATTCAGTGCCAATTCACACTCTTCGTCACGCCCCGAACCACGGCCCAGGCACGTAGACAACCGACCGTATCCAAACAGGGACTAGTCCCCATTAAGGCGCAAGGCCTCAGAGACTCTTATACATAAAAGTATTCAGAGGTAATAATAACAGTGGAATCATAAGATAAAAGAAGAAATGAGTTTATACAACTCCGTACAAGTACACCACTGGGTTTACACAACCCAAGACTAGGATCTAGTCCAGTCACCCCTAGATATCCGTACAACAAAAGAGTACAAAATACAAGTCTCACACAAGATAAAAGAGGTACGCAGACCTCAAGATGAATACAAGTAACTGAGTCAACTACTCGGTATATCCCCGCCTACGCTCGATCCTACTCCTCCTCGTCTGAACCTGAGAAACACACAAGTCAACTGCATGAGCCTAAAGAAATAGGCCCAGTAGGGTCGCATAAACAATAAAAGAGGCGGAAGCCATAAACAAGAAATAAGTTAGATCAAAATCAATCATGCGAGTGAATCATAAATCACTAGCAAATAACAAGTAACTTGAATGTGAATAAATCCACAGATGTACTCAATCTCTGGCATATATGATACTAAGATGTCTACGTCATCAACGACACCATCAGTATCGTCTTCGGCCTAAGCCGGATAGCGCTATAATAATCATGTGCACATGGCTAGAAAATGACGCTCTCTGACTGAGCCAGGTGGCTAGATATTATACGCCCACTGCCGGGGCATCCGTCCGATGGAGCATCAAGTGCTCGTGGCCAGATATTATACGCCCTCTGCCGGGGCCTAGTGGCTAGAAACTATACGCCCTCTGTCGGGGCATCCGTCCGATGTATCATGCCTGAAAGTAAGAGATTGCTAGTACAAATACCTAACAACAGGTATATATATATATATCCAAGGCAGCAACATCTTGAATATATAGTAATCAGTGACCTCATCTAGATCGGGAGTCAATACGTATCTAAGGAGTAAACTCTACTCAAATACGCATAAGAAAAACATGAAAGCAATAATCTCCTCGAGATGTAAAACCGATACATATGAGGAAACCCATCTCAAATATGTCTTGGGAACCTCTCGAGGAAATAAGGGCACAAAAAATCAAAGCAAACTAGGAGGAAGGAATACTCACAAACCTCCCGTGCGAGAGCCTACCTGGCTAGAAGCAAATCACCAATCCTCGTCGCGTCTCACGCGTCCGAATCAGGATCTAGTAAATAGATGAAAACTCTCAGTGTCTCTACACTTAAGCAATCTCCTATCTAAATACGAAATACGATTACACATGAATCCTTAAACTAAATCGTGTTTTCTTACTTAACAAGTATTTAATGTCTTTACGACCCTTAGGGTGTCCCTACGCTTGCTTAATTAGGCAAAGCTAATTATTCTAAAGCATGAAACCATTAAGCATGTTAATCATGAAACTAATCAGAATTAGACATGTTAACATGATCGTTAATAGAGCATTTAAACTTAGGGATTTCAAGGAAAATCGGGCAGCACCTCCTCTATTTAGAGGGTCCCGAAAATTATACAAACAATCACATTAATTATAACACAAACTATATTATGCTTCCCATAACATCATGCAAGCTTCTACCTCCTTAATCCACCTTAATCTCACTCTAATCACAGCCCCATTATCATCATATATTAAGAAGCATTCATAACCCTAAACCATGAATCTAATTAGGGCTTCCTCCAAATTAAGCTTCCAATTATATCAAGGAGCTCACAATGGTGGGAAGGGGGCTGTTGGCGTTGTGGTGGTCACAGCCAAAACGGGCTGCAGGGAGGAAGGCGGACGGCCTGGTGCTGTGTCGGGTGACGGCCGGTCGGATCGAGGCCGATGGGTCGCGGTTGGGCTGATCACCGGACCGACGAAGAGGCTGCGCGGACAGGGAACGAGGGGAGACCAACGTCGGGCGGAGCCGGGCTCCGGGCGGCGGACACGAGACAAGGGCGGCCGGCCGCCGCCGCTGCTGCTGCCGCCGCCGCCAAGGCCGGCTGGCCGCGCAGCAGCATGGCTCGGCCGCTGGCCGCTGTGGTCCGCCGCATGCGCATGCAAAGAAGGATCCGGCAGGCCGGGCGGCCGACTCCTGGCGGGCAAGCAAGGAGAAGGAGATCTCAGATCTGAGATCTGAGATGATAAAAGGGAAAGAGAGAGAGAGAGCTTTTTCTCTCTCTCTCTCTTGTCTAAAGCATTATATAAGAATGAGGCTTTACTATTATCTTTTGTCATTTCAATAAACCTTTAGTTAAAATATCATGTCACTATAGCTTCACATGCCCACTATTCCCCCACATGACTAATGTTCAATCACGGGTGAATTTACCTCTGGAGTCTACTGCCTGATTCTCCCGTCCTAGTGCCCGACTTAGATCAGCGAATCTCGGGTCGATAGTCCCATGGCACGGGTGCACTGTAATATCACGGGATCTGCATCTCGTCAGACTAGATCCGAGAATATTGGCTTTTAGTCACATCTTTCGTCACAAGTATACTGTGGCATCACGGGGCTGTCTCAATCCCCGACCAGATCCACATTTCCCGGCATTTAAATATTTGTTGATTTTCTCTTCTCGATAATTAATCCGAATTAGTTAACATATAAATAATTAATCTGATTAATTAACACATAACTAACCTTGATTAATTAACTCTTAATTATTCAGACCTGTAATTTTTCCCAAAATCTCACTGCTCATCATATTAAATTGCCACATAATAATTTGGGAAAAATAAATCTTTATTTATTTTGGGGTGGGTTTTACACTTCGGTCCACTCCACCTTTGGTGCTTTCCTGAGGGCCCTGAAGAAAGGAAGGTTTTCCTCCCCAGATCTTGAAATGAATCTCCCGAGAGCAGCCAGCCTCCCGTTCAGACTTTGTATCTCCTTTATAGTCCTCGGGGATCTGGTCTCCATGATGGCTCGGATCTGTTCGGGATTCGCCTCTATTCCTCTATGTGTAATCATAAACCCGAGGAACTTCCCTGACCTAACCCCGAACGCGCACATGCTAGGATTAAGGCTCATTCCATGAGCCCGCAAGGCTGCGAACGTTTCCTTCAAATCAGAGGCGTGCCCTTCTGTGGAGAGGCTCTTCACAAGTATATCATCAACATAAGCTTTAACATTCATCCCAATCTGCCTTCTAAATACGTTATTCACGAGCCTCTGGAATATAGCTCATGCGTTCTTCAATCCGAAGGGCATCACTTCATAACAATAAATACCTCGGGAGGTAATAAAGGATGTTTTTTCCTCATCGGATTTCGCCATCAGAACTTGGATATACCCCGAGAACGCATCCAAGAAGCTAAGCATTTCATATCCAGAAGTAGAATCTACTAGATTATTAATGAGAGGCAGGGGGTAGTGGTCCTTAGGGCAAGCTTTATTGAGATTTGTATAGTCTACACACATTCTCCACTTCCCGGAAGACTTCTTCACCATGACTACATTAGAGAGCCATTCGGGGTATTGGACCTCCCGAATGAACTCTGTCTTTAGGAGCTTATCGACCTTTCTTCAACAGCTGCGAGGCGGTCCGGGGCATAGTTCCTCTTCTTCTGAATGACTGGCTTGACCGCAGGATTGGCATTGAGTTGATGCTCAATCACCTCCCGAGGGACTCCAGGCATTTCCTCGGCAGTCCAGGCAAAGACATCAGCGTTATCCTTCAGTATCGCGAGGAGCTCCCTTTGTCTCTTCAACTCCAGGCCTTCCCCGAGGCGCACAGTCCGCTTAGGGAGATGTTAATTCAGTGGGTATTCTTTCAGACCCTCAACTGGGACAGGACGGCGGGCTTCTCTCTGCTCATCTTCAGGTTGGAGTTCCTCTAGGGTCAACGTCTCAGCGGCTCGGCTCGACTCTCCTATTTGATCTCAAAAGGGTGGAGTAGCACTGGCGAGAAGAGGCTTGGTCACCTCGTATTTCTCCACTGCCCTCTTCGGTCTGGAACTTCAACTTCTTGTGGTACGAGGACGGTACTGCAGCCAGCTTACACAGTGAAGGTCTGCCCATTATCGCATTGTAGCTGGAAGGACATCTCAGAACCAGGAAGTCGATCATCGCAGTAACTGCCCGAGGAGGCGTACCAAGTGTCATCGGGAGAGAGATCATGCCTTCTGGGTGGCGAGAATTCCCATAGAAACCGACCAGATGGGATCAGACATGCTTAAGATTCTCTTTGCAGATCTTCATTCTTTCAAAACAGTCCTAGAAGATTATATCAGCCGAACTCCCAGTATCAACTAACACCCTGTATATGGTGAAGACCCCAACTTTGACTGCCACCACTAGGGCATCATCATGGGGTTGGTAGACTCTACGCAGGTCTTCATCCGAGAAAGTGATGGGAGCTGAAGGACGGCCTCTCTTGAGGGGGGCTGCCTCCTGAACCGAAGCCACCATCTTCGTATACTGCTTCCTCGAGGAAGAGCTTTCCCCTCTGCAGCCAGAGCCCCCAGCAATGAAGAAGAGCTTGATATCAAGATTTGCAGAATTGAGAGGGGCCTCTTGCCTTCGTGGTGAACTCCCCTTTGAGGTCGTCTTCTTGTCCAGAAACTGATCAAGCTTCCCCGCCTTGACCAAATCTTCAATCGCATCCTTGAGCTGGACGCAATCCTCTGTATTATGCCCCTTGACTTGATGATAAGCACAATACTTCTTGCTCTTCTTCATGGATCCAGACTCCTTGATGGGTTCGGGTTGCTTCAGGAGCTTTTTGTTCTAGATCTGCAACAAAATATTCTCCCTTGAGGTAACAAGAGGAGTGTAGTTCTCATACCTCACCCTCCTTGGCTGCATCTGGGGGTCTCGAGGTCTCCGATCATCCAAGCGGGGGAGCCTATCATCTGTTCGGGTCCTCTGGTCATTGCGGCGGTAGCTTCGGTTTTCTTCCTGTCGTGGCTTCTCCTTCTGAAACTCCCGAACTCGCCGCCCAGTTTTGAATTCTTCGGAAGCAATAAACTCCTGAGCTCTACTCATCACTTCGGACAAGTTCCTGGGGACATTCCCCGAGATAGAGTCGAGGAAGGGACATTCCCGAAGAGCATCCATAACCGCTCCAACCACCATTATGGAGTCCTAATCACTCATCCCCGCAGCTTCTTTATTAAAGCGATCCAGGTAATCCCGAAGACTCTCGCCCTCGAATCGCTTGCATATAAGGAGCATCACTGGGTTCCTCATATACCTTCGACAGTTCTCAAACCGACGAAAGAAGAGATCAGTCAGTTGATTGAAGCTTGATATCGAGCCCAACGGGAGACTTCGGAACCAGTCGTGGGCGATGTCAGTAAGCGTCTTTGGGAAGGATCGGCACAAAACAAAGTCATCAATAATATTGTCCCTTATTTCAGTACAGAAGTGTTCCACATGTTCGTGGGGATCAGTGGTCCCACTGTAGTATCTGACATGTGGGGCCCGAAAGTCCTTCGGGAAAGGAGCTTCCCAAATCTCTGCTACAAAAGGAGAATACAACTTTGATGAACCGAAGTAAGTCCTCCCTCTCCGCTCATAATAGTCCCGGTGAGGTATTCCGGGGGAGCGATATCGCCTTGGTGAACGATGTCTCATCGGTGGACGGTGAGGTGAGCTACGCTCTGGAGAGTAGTTCCCCCGACGATGGTGGGCGGGTGCTCGCCTCGGGGAACGCTCCCGGGAGCGAGCTCTCGGCGATAGCCGTCGGGATGCGGAACGCCTCTCGGGTTGTTCTGGTGACATGGAACCATCTGGAGAGGAGTTCTGCCTCCTTCTCCGGAAAGTTCGAGCCTGAGAGCGTCGTCGACGTCTCGGACGGATTGAATCAGAACTCCTAGAAGAAGAGTTTCGGCTCCTACCTCTTCGCGGTGATGGCTCCCGCTGGCGTGGTGAGTGCACAGCTGACCGGTCACGACTCTCCACTGGTTGATGGGGGTGATTCGGCATCGTTCCTTGGGAAACGTGCTTCTCTACTGCGAGGAGTGTTTCAGTGAGATCCGCGATCTGTCGCTCCATCGATTTGTACCTCTGCTCTGGAATCTCCACCATCCTAGGTGCAGGATCAGGAACAGGGGATGAGCTGGGTGGACGCGGATCTCCTGCCGGGGGAGCGACCGGTGGAGCAGCAGCGACCCCAGACGGAGGGATCCGCTGTTCTTGGGTGTGACTCTGCCTGGATCTTCTCGTGGTTGTCATGGCTTCTCGTCCGACTGGATCCCCACGGACGGCGCCAAATTGTTGATGCAAGAATCGGGAAGAACCCTTGATTCCGATCAATAATTGAATTTATGAGTTGATTATGGACCAATCTGGATGAGATCGAGAAGGATCGAGAGAAAGAGATTCAAAAAGGAGAAGAATCAACTGGGTATTTACGTGGAAACCCCAAAATCGGGGAGAAAACCACGGGTCATCTCCAAGATTGGAGACGAAATCACTATGAAATCACAAATTTACAGATGGAATTTGAGTTCCTAGAGAGGCAGGGCTTCGCCAGAGATTCAGAGATTGAAGGTGACTTGGTGAGCTCTTCTATTTATAGGCTCCTCGAGGGGGGTGTTGCTTGGGCAGCAAGTCATCCTTAATAGACCACGTGGATGCTAGTGAGCTAGCTCCTAATAGGTCACATGGGAGCCGGCTGGAGTTAGTTAGCTTGACAGCTCAACTTTCTTCCAGATGTTTCTAGATCGCCAGGCTGTCATTTAGTTAGATCTTAACGGCTTTTTCTTCTAGATGCTTTCAGACTGCCAGGCTGTCATTGAGTTAGATCCCAACGATTTTAACTGTAACTGTTACTAGAAGGGTGTCGAGTCCTTCGGTTTATGGCGCTGCCTGCGGACTCAGGGCTCGTGGTACCTCCCTCAGTGCCGGAAGTCCGCCTCACGAAAACTAAAGAGATGTGCTAATTTCCCGAGGAGGTTCGCCTTAAGTGAACCGAGGCGGTTGTTTCCATTCTGTCTCACTAGGGGGCAACCCCAAGGGGGGACCCGAGGGGGTTACTGTGACGGATCAAAGGACAGGATCGATCCACGTGTCGAGTGTCAGGCTCTTCTGTTTTTACCCTCATCACTATATATTTCTCCTTTTTGATTAGATTGTTTGGTGTTTAAATATTTTCTATTTTTAAATGACATCTAAATGTTATTTTTATCCAATTTTTTCATGTTTTTTTGGTCATTTATCTTTTATTGTTCATGATATTTTAATATTTATCTTATGACATTTTATTACTGGTTTAGATGTTATTGGTTTCCAATTTCAATGATATTAGGAAATAATTAATGTTATCCATTTATTATTATTATTATTATTATTCTGTATTTATCCTATATTGTTCATGATATAGGATTCTAATTTAAGTAGTGATTTTCATAACTTCAAAGTCCTTTTTAAAACAATACAAAGTTTCTTTAAAAACAAGATAAGAATTCTCAAAACCATATCGAAATCCTTTTAAAAAAAATATACATTTATTTAATATATAAATTTCATAACTTAAAAAAACATCATCCAAATAATGGAAACTTCATGCTAAATTATTCGTTTTGTTCATTTATTTTTTGATACTTTAAAATTTTAAATATTTATTTATTTAGTTCATCTAAACTAATTCCTAAAGTCATTAATCAGTTTAGAAAATTTATTTACAAATCAAAACTAATTAATAACTAACGCGCCCATTAAACCAAATCTCTTGAAATTTATAATTCTATTTCGATAATGCTTAAAAACAACACAAGAATTCTCAAGCCATATCAATATATTTTTAAATACAATATACATATTATTTAATATATAAATTTCATAACTTCAAAAATTATCATCAAAATAATGGAAGCTTCATCTTAAATTATTCCTTTTGTTCATTTATTTTTTGATACTTTAAAAATTACAATATTTATTTATTTAGTTCAACTAAACTAATTCTTAAAATCATTAATCAGTTTAAAAATTTAATTAAAAAATAATGCTAATTAATAACTAATTCGCCCATTAAATCAAATCTCTTGAGATCGATAATTCTTTTCCAATAATGCTTTTAAGCGTGAAATACATTTTGGTTATAGAAAAAATAAAAGGTTATTCGAAATATATATTTTTTAGGATGAGTAAAAATTAATTATTAAAACATATAATATTTAATATTGTAAAAAAAACCATTAAAAACTCCAAAAAAAAACATCAACAAAATAAATTCTTAGTATAAGAAACCTCACAAACCATATTAAAATCCATTTAAAAATAATACAAAGATTATTTAATTAATAAATTTCATAACTTTAACAAATACCATCTTAAATTTTTAGAAAATTTGATTAAAAATCAAATCTAAAGAAAAACTAACTTGCCTACTAGATGTATCTCTAAAATTTGTATTTTCCTCCCACAATGCTTCTATACATGGAAGAAAAATTTTGGGTATTGAAAAATAAATTTGAAATATTTATCTTTTAATATAAAAATATTAACACATATAATTAAGAATATTTAACCCCTTTGTAAAATCACTATTATTTTGAATGGGTTAGAAACATTATTCGTCTTTAAACATGTTAGAAAATCACTACTATTTTTCATGCAAATAGTGAAATTTTGAGAAATGCATTTCATTTCAACTAAATTTTTTAATTTAATTATTTGTTTTGTTCATTTATTTTTTGATATTTTAAAAATTGACATATTTATTTATTTAGTTCAGCTAAACTAATTACACCAACAAAATAAATTCTTAGTATATGAAACCTCACAAATCAGATTAAAATCCTTTTTAAACACAATACAAAGATTATTTAATTATTATAAATTTATAAATTTATGTTTATTTATTATATTATTTAAAATGTTTATTTATTTACTTATTTATCTAATTAACATTTATTCTTTTAAATTGTCAACTAATTATATGTTTTTATCTTGGATAACTTTTTTTAAATTTAGTTTAATATACAATGTTTGTTAATTACATATTTAAATAGATGTATGTTTTTTTTTTTTACTGTTTATGAATTCATCTATGTTATGTTTATTTAAATAAATTATGTTAATTTACTTTATTGTTTTTTTGTTCATTGTTTATTTTTAATCTTATATATTTATTTAATTATTATATTTATTTATTTATTTTATTATTAATATATAATTTGATGTATATTAGGTCATTAATAAGTTTGATTAGAATACATGATATGTAACAAGATATATGGTTCTGCAGGTTTAAAGTAATGGATATATCAGGAGAGATATTTAGTTCACGATTACAAGCTAAATTAGCTAGACAACATCGGATGTTATTATTATACAACCAAAGGAGACAACATACAAATGAGTATGACTATCGTGTTAGAAAAATACACAAAATCTTACGTCATTATAGAATGACACGGATACGATCAAGAACGGCGCAATTGCAGCATGCCAGCTTTGCTAGAGGAAAGACTGTTATGCATGATAACGTTTACAACACGAATGATCATTAATCACAAATTCAACATGCTAAAAGACATGGTGGACATCATGGAAGAGATAGAGGCACAATTGAGCGACAAGATAAAGGAAAAGAAAAGATAACATATGTTGACTCAAATACTTCAAACATACAAGACTCAAACCTTTTCCATGAACAAAATTCCATGGGGAGTATGAACATGGATCCATCTTATGGTAATCTTCAGGGTCAACACCTCAACGACAACAAAATACAAATTGGTAAAACCGTGTTATAATATCTTTCATTATGTATAATGTAATATTTATGTAAAATAATTTTGTAAACTCATTTTTAGTGAATAATGAAGACGTGGAACGTAATATTATTGCAAATGAAGTAGTACAACATACTTCTACAATAAATCAGTGTTCTCGAGGTATGTTTAAATGATTTATACTGCGCAGTGCAAGGATTGTCATACATTTGTTAAACAATTGCTATGTTTAGGTAATTGCCGAAAGGAATATTTTCGACAAATGTGGGAATTCCCTCATGAACGGATAGAATGTAACTATTGCAAGGCACTGATGTGGATTGAGGAAAAAACTAGCAATTCAAGTATTCGAAACCCGGCTTTCAATCTATGTTGTCAAGATGGAAAAGTTACATTGTCATTACTATCCCCCACTCCCCGCATTTTACATGAACTACTTGATGGAAAATATGACACACCAAGAATGAAGTTCAAAGATATGATAGGGAATTTTAACTATATGTTCTCATTCACTTCTATGGGTGGCAAAATTGATTACAACTTGATTAATGGCAGAGGTCCATATTGCTTTCGTATTAGTGGAGCAAATTATCATCAAATTGGATCTTTACTAGCACAAGAGGGAAGTAATCCAAAATTTGCACAGCTATACATTGTTGATTCAGAATATGAACTTCAAAGCCGAATGTATTAGATGCAAGGAAATGAAGCAACAAGATTTGACATAGAAATGGTAATGAAATTATTGCAAAATATGCTTGATGCTGTAAATCCATATGTATCTGTATTCTGATCAGCAAGAGAACTACTTTCTATGGATGGTAGTATAGATTTGAGAATACGACTTCTTGATAATAGAAAAGGAAAACAATGTTCCCGCCCAATGGCAAGTGAGATTGTTGTTGTTATAATAGGAGATGTCTTTGAAGAAGTTAATGGACGTGATATTATTCTTCACCCAAAAGCTGGCCCATTACAGAGAATTAGAGAAACACATCCTAGCTATATGGCGTTGCAATATCCTTTATTATTTCCTTAGGAGAAGATTGTTGGTCAAATACAATACCATATAGAGAGGATCGAAAAAGGCAAAAAAAGAGAGACTCTATATCAATCAAAGAGTTTTATTTGTATTGATTACATGAACGATACCATGAAGCAAAAACATTAGTCTATTTAGGAAGATTATTCCAACAATATGTTGTTGACAGTTATGCTGCTATTGAAGCTGAACGTCTACAATGGGTCAAGCAGAATCAAAAAAGTTTAAGAGTGAATTATTTAGAGGTTTACAAGATGCTATAACTACTGGAGAGACAATTGCTGGAGCTATTGGAAAACGTTATATATTGCCTTCGTATTTCTATGGTGGACCAAGACATATGTATCGAAATTATCAAGATGTAATGGCCATATGTCGTGCAGTGGGTTTTCCATATTTTTTCATTACATTCACTTGCAATCCAAATTGGAATGAGATAAGAAGTTCACTTGGACGGAACCAACGGGTTGAAGATAGTCCAGATATTGTTGCACGTGTTTTTCATATAAAGATGAAACAATTTCTAAAAGATATGAAGAATCAAATGTTCACAAAGGTTTTGGCAGGTAAGCCATATTATTGTCAACAATTATTTAGTTTATGTCACATTCATAAATTTATATCTAACATATTTTTACAAACAGAGTTTCATGTTGTGGAATTTCAAAAGCGAGGATTGCCTCATGTTCATTTATTGGTTATAGTTGGCAACTGTGATAAAGTCAAGGCACCAGATGATGTAGATCTACTAATCTGCGCAGAATTACCTGAAAGAAGTCAAGATCCATATGCTTATTCTTTTGTTGTTGATTACATGATTCATGGACCATGTGGCGCTTATAATCCACATGCCCTATGCATGGTTGATGGAAGATGCAGCAAAAAATGTCCTAAAGATTTCAGGAATGAAACTACATATGATAGCAGTGGATTTGTAAAATATAGAAGACGAGATGATGGTCCTACTGCAATAAAAAATGGTCATGTGATCGATAATCGATGGGTTGTACCATACAATATTGATTTACTCACTAGGTTTAATGCTCACATCAATATCGAAATAGTTGCAAATGAGAAGATATTCAAATATTTATGCAAATATGTCAACAAAGGCAATGATCGAGCAACTATTGTTATTGAAGATAACAGTATCCCTGATGAAAGACATGGTATTCAAAAATTTAGAAATGTTGATGAGGTAAAAAATTATCTTGATTGTAGATATGTATCTGCTATAGAAGCGTATTGGAGAATATTTGCTTTTGAATTGCATGGACAGTATCCACCAATTGAAAGACTTCTCTTCCACTTGCCTCATGAACAAAGCATAGTTTTTGAAGATAATGAAAATTTACAAGAGGTTATAATGAGATATAATATTGACAGAACGAAGTTAACCCAATGGTTCGAAGCAAACAAGAGTTATGAAATGGCGAGAAATTTAACTTATGCAGAATTTCCTACAAACTGGGTATGGAATGCACAAAAAAAAGAATAGACGATACGAAAATGAAGATCATGTGTAGGGAGATTGTATTACGCTCATCCTTCAGCAAGAGAAAGGTTTTACCTGAGAATACTTTTAAATATTGTGAAAGGTGCTACATGTTTTGAAGACCTACGTACAGTTGATGGTTTTACTTTTCCAACTTTTGAGGAGGCTTGCAATGCACGTGGATTGTTAGAGGATGACCATGAGTTGTATGAATCCTTTCAGGAAGCTATTGTTTGGGCAACATCAATACAATTAAGACATTTGTTTGCATCATTATTAATGTTCTGCAATGTTACAAATCCAGCTTCTTTATGGGAAAGATATTGGAAACATATGACTGATGATTTTTTACACCTTCTAACCAATCAAGGTGGAATAAATTCACAAAATATAGATCCGGAACAGTTGAAGCAGAAAGGTTTATATGAATTGGAGAAAATCTTGAATACTAATGGAAGATCGCTCCATGAATTTCCACCTATGCCAACTGTACTTGGTGGTGACAATAATTACTTTAGAAATGGCCTTATACATGAGCAACTAGACTATAATGCAAGTGCATGTAGAGATGAATATGAACAGTTATCTTCAAAACTAAACAATGAGCAGCGTATGGTCGTTGATTGCATCTTAGAGTCAATTCAACTCCGTAATGGAGGTGTGTTTTTCATAAATGGAAGTGGAGGAACTGGCAAAACTTTCATATGGAAAGTTTTACTAGAAAGATTGAGGAGTGAAAAGAAAATAGTTCCTGTTATTGCATCATCTGGAATTGCATCTTTGCTAATGAAAGGAATAAGAACAACACATTCTAGATTCAAAATACCATTAAAACTGTTAGAAACTTCCATGTGCAACATCTCACAATAGTCAGAATTATCTGAGTTAATCCAGAGAACAGATTTGGTTATATGGGATGAAGCACCTATGGTGCATCGTAATGCTTTTGAGGTAGTTGACCGAACATTTAGAGATCTTATGAAATTACAAAATGTGAACTCTAAAAATACAGCTTTTGGTGGAAAGACAGTGGTATTAGGCGGTGACTTCAAACAGATATTACCTGTAATTAGAAAAGGTGGACGGGAAGCAACAGTATCGACAGGGTTGTAACGGTCAAATATATGGTCTGCATGTACCGTACTAAATCTACATACTAACATGAGAGTTGCCACAGCTACCAATTCACAAACACATCTTGAAATGTCAGAATTTGTTGAATGGTTACAAAATATAGGTGAAGGTTTTGGTGGAGAAAACTCAACAACTACAAATGATGAAGAAGATCTAATCACTTTCCCAGATGATATCACAATTAAGAATGATGGGGCAAATATAAATCATTTGATTACACATACATATCCGAATATTCAATCGAATTATACTAATTGTGTTTATCTACAAAAACGAGCAATTTTATCATTGAGAAATGAAGATGTTGAAGAAATAAATCAGAAGATTGTGTCTATGCTACACGGATATGTGGAAAAGTTATTAAGCACAGATTCAATTGCCTCATCTAACACAAATGATCCAACAGAAATTGCACAACCATTAGAATTATTGCATAGTTTTAATTCTAGGGGTTTACCACAGCATTGTTTGGAACTTAAAGTTGGAGTACCAGTGATCCTCATACGAAATCTAAATCAAGCACTTGGATTATGTAATGGTACAAGATTAGTTATCCCAAAAATTGGAAGAAAGATTTTAGAAGCAAAGGTTATCACTGGGCGAAATATAGAAAATGTAGTTCTTATCCCTCGAATAACTATGTCTCCACCGGATGTTGATGTGCCCTTTGAACTAAGAAGAAGACAGTTTCCATTAAGATTGGCATTTGCAATGACAATAAATAAAAGTCAAGGACAAACACTTGACAATGTCGGTTTATATTTACCTAGACCACCTTTTAGCCAGTTATATGTTGCACTGTTAAGATGTACAAGCAAAAATGGTATAAAGGTTCTTATATTGGACAAAAACAATTGTCCAGTCAATTCTACAAAAAATATTGTGTACAAAGAGGTATTAAGAGAAATGAAAAGTTTATGTCACAACGCAAATGAGGTAAGATAATATGTATTTTATGTGTTGTACTTCTAAAATAATACATTATGTTGTCATTATTTAACTTACATATACAATTTACAGGTTTGATATGAACATGGATAATGGTCTAGACAACGTGCTTAGATATATTCATGGGAGTAATGATTTATTTTGGCCTCCTGAAATATCAAATGCACGAATAAGCGACAAGTTCAACATACAAGTGAGTTCACCTTCATTTTCATCTACGGTGAAAAGTACACCAGAGGCATTTTGCACGTATATCACACGAAAGGTAATAAATAAATACATCTTTTAAAACATATCCCAATCAATAATATTATAAAATTTATTTTCTGAATGTAGGTACAAGGACTTCTTGCCAAAGAATATAAAATTGATTTTGACGTATGTAAAAGCCATTTTTATCTTATTGCCCACGTAATTAATAAATCCAATATCTTAATCTATCATGCTCTTTTTAATAGATGGAAACATTCTATAGATGTCTCCACATATGACAATGAGCTTGAGAAACTACGATATATCTACCACAATGTGCAAAGGTATGTATCGCTTTATTATTGCGGAACATGTATATGAGTTGCCTATGGTGTACTAACTATTTTAAATTTATGATTACCTCAAAGAAAGCAAACACAAAAATGTTTCGTAACAAATTCAAAAAACACTACAACACTGCGATAATGAAAAGTTTATTGATATGTAAGTATTATTTTAAATAAAAATATAAATTTAATGTTGTGCAGGATGAACCGATTGGAATATACGCCCTTCAGGTTGATTTGCAATGAAGGTTCTCTTGGTTTAATTAAAGAAAGAATTGTCAAAATGTTAGATCCTCACAAAACAGAGAGGAAATGGGAAGTAACTCAAGTATGGAAGATGGTATATAAGGATATTGAGGTATGCACAATATTACAAGTTATCTCAAAAGTGTGCATTTTGTGTTAACTACAATTTCCTATTCTTAACTATTATTTATTGAATTTAGGGTTTTGAGATGGAGGCAATGGTAAGAAATGAATGCATACATTTATTAGAGGATATGCTTCAAGAAGGAAAGATTTATCAAATTTCGGGTGCGCAAGCAAGAAGATCACAAATGAAAAACAGATTGATCAACAATAAATATATTTTGTACCTCACAGCCAAGAATGAAATTTTAGAATTGAGTGATGCATGGCCAAATATCCCAAAATACAATTACCATCTTATCCCTTTCAGCGATATGGAAGCTTATGCAACAAGAGATGTTCAATTGATAGGTAATTATCTAAATAATTTCTTCGAGAACAATGATTCAATTCACCAATATTAATTCTTTGAATATTTGGTTTTAATTAACTTTCTTGGCAGATGCAATGGGAATCGTCATCCACGTAGGGAAAATCATAGACTTGGAAATATCATCATCTCACAAAACATTAAAGAGGGACATTATATTACTTGATAGAAGGTAAATTAATATCTCAAAATTGTTATTATTTTATTTTTTGAATTTACAACCCAATTATTGTAACTTGCAGCTATGTTCCTATCACTCTTACTCTTTGGGATCAACATGCACAAGTAGAAGGAAAAAAACTTGCTGATGGTTTTAGAAATAAGCATATTTTACTTGGCCTCGGAGTCAAAGCAACAAAGTATAAAGGTATAACAAAATTCTACTTTGATATATTTACTTATAGTTCAAGCTAGCTTTATCAAAAAAACTTATTTGCAGGTTATGGATTGTCCTCCATTATGTTTAGTAAATTCCACATCAATCCATTTATCAATGAGAGCATCGAGTTATATCACTGGTAGATTTCTAATTCAAAATACTGAATATTGATATTCAAATATATTTAGAGTTACATTTTAATTTGCACATTGTGAATTTCAGGTCTAAAAATGACTTGAGAGCTCAATATCTCATTCCTTTTTATGCGAAATTCGGGCTATCTGCTGATCTAATTGATAGATCAACAAGAATATCTGTCAATAGATTAAGATGCCTAAAAGATGATTTGACGCCGGGCGGGGTAGCGATTATCCCGCGGGCTAGCCGGATCAAAGGACCGCAATAAGAACAAACGAAGAACCAAAGAACCAGAGAAAATACTCTGAAATTCAGGAAAATATTATTACTCAAAATTCAATAATAAAAAACTAGCCCACAAGCCGGGTTAAATAGCCTCAAAAATTAACCTAGAAACCTTATCATCTAATCTAAATTTGCTTAAATTGACAAATTATTATTTAAAACTAAACTTATCTAAATTTAAAACTCTAAACAAATCACATAACTCCTAAAAATCGGAGATCAAATCAGATTCAAATCCTATCCTAATTTGACATATTAAATATTACCAAAAATAGAAAAAGACCAAAAACCCTAATTTGGCGGATTAAATATTTCTAAAAATAGAAAAAAAACTAAAATTCTCTCTAATATGACGTCCCCATGTCGTGCGCGCCGCAAAGAGCTTTCCGAATTGGGGTCGAACGCCCAATTCTGATATCGGTAGCCAAAGTTATGGCCAAAATACCGAACCACACCCAAAACCGACCCAATCTTGGAATTGACTCGATAACTTCCCATCTTTACGTTGACCAGCCAACTCGGCACCAATATTTGACTCGAGCCTCCTGCATCAGTCACCCCGGGTTGGAAAGAACTCGACCCCGAGTTCGACTGCACCTCTGTTGGTAGGTTTGGATCTCCATGCTTGATCTTAATCAAAACCCTAGAGACAGAAAGTAGGTTAGTAGTGTTGGCTACCGGGCCAGGAGGGTTTTCCTCCCATCGAGATACCAACGCAACGCTAGTCCCATCATCGTCATAGATGGGGTCACCAATCTCCTCCTCGGGCTCGCCAATTTCCTCCTCATAGTCGTCATAGATGGGAGAGATCTCCTCATCCACATCATCGTTGAAGATGGGACAAATCTCCTCCTCCGTATCATCGTTGAAGATGGACGAGATCTCCTCCTCCGCATCATCGTCGTAGATGGGTTGGTAGATGGGTTGGCCAAACCTGTGATCGCTATGATTATGGTGCTGGACTTCCTCAGCCGGAACCTGCCCATGACAACCACGATTAAAATCGATCGCCGCCAAACGCCTTGATAATTTCTTGACTTGCCTTTGCAAATCCTTGATCATCAAGCGTTGGGTTAACTCCGCGACTTGCCTTTGTAGATCCTTGTTCATCGCCTCCAGTGCGCTCAGGTCACGGTATTGGACTTCCTCAATCGGAATGTAAAACCCACGAATTTTAGGAATAAATTTTTTCTTATATTCCATAAAATAAGATTGATAATTTATTTAATTCCTTAAGCTTGAAGGATGGAGAATTAAAAAGCTTTAAAAAGGGGATTAAATTAGATTTTGAGACCAATTAGGGATAATTGGGAGTTCAAGGACCTCTAAATAATTTTGTAAAGTATTGAGGACTTGAAGGAAATTGTCCTCTCTCACAGGAAAGGGACTTGGATGTGACCTAAGAAAAGTCAGGGACTTAAGAGGAATTCTCCTCTCTCACAGGATGGACTATTATGTAACCTAAAATAGTTATGAGGACCCTTGAATAATTTTCCAGAGAAGAAAATACTAATACAAAGGAATCAACGGCTGAGATTAGATTATCTTAGACCGTAGATGATCGCGAGGCATTATAAGGGAATCCGTGAGGCCACGTGGCGCAAGGAGATGCGTCCATCTAATCATGTTTATGGATACGAGGCATTGAGAGTGAGGGCAATAATATGACCCCCACGATGCGGGCGCGTGAGGATCGCCCATCTTGGGATGTGTCTCCAATTCGAGACGTGGTGATTTGATCGGGCCGTTGGTCACGATTGGATCTCGGCCGATCATCCAATCGAGTGTTGGAGCCGAGACATGATGAGGAATGTGAACCATTGGATGGAATCCAAGTAATCCACACCACCCATCTCTGGAGAGGCGATCCCGAGGCATGATGCCTCTCTCACCGGCCCGAAAGTGGAAACCGCCGCCGCGAAGCGCTACGCGACAAGCTTCGCAGCCGTGGCCGACCGCTCGGGAACGGTTGGTGAGCGCGAACGATTGGCGGGGCTGAGACGAAGCTAACGCGGGAGGTGGCGGCTTACGGCAGTGTGTACCAAATAAGTTCGCTTTTTCCTGAACTTCCTCCGATGAGGCACGGCCCGGAGAAGAAGAAAGAATAAAAAGAAAAATAAAATTAATTATCTTAATTAATTTAATAACTTAGGAATGGTTAAAAAATTCCTATGCAACTTAGAAAGTGTGACAAAATAATTAAAATGATATTTTCATATGAAATCTTAGGTGGTGTGACAAATTGGAAATCAAATTAATTGATTTGAATGGTAGATGTGACAATTATTAGATTAATTATTTCGTATAGTTGAGAATAATTGTTAGGACTTTGCTAGTGTGACAATTAAAATAATTGGTCTCTAACTATAGTAGTGTTACTATCAAATAGTTAAGTTTGCATAGTTACAAAGACTATATGGAACTATAGTGTAGTAACAAAAAAATCAGTTTATTAAAATCATTGAGAATAAACTATATGGGTGTGACAAATTAAGTTGATTAATTGTCTAAGGTGATTAAAAGGATTTAGTAGGATTACTAAATACCTTGAATGAAGTTTGATTAAGAACTTTGGTGTTGTGACATTAAACTATTTGATTAAGGTCAACTAAATAAAAATAAAGTGTTTAATCAAGCCATGAGGGTTAATTGCATAAAACACCTAAGTCAACGATGAACCAATTAAAGGGGAAATTGGGTTCATTATTTTGGAGGCCTAATGGGATGGGCCCAAATAAATCAAATTTATTCTTAAGTTATTAAGAGGGAGAATTTAGGGAACTGTAAAGGAACTAAGCCCTAAACAGGATAGGACCTTAAACCTTAGGGTCATAAATTGCCCAAATGACCAAAATGCCCTTCCTTTGTTAAAAAGGGGGCTAAGGTCAAGTTAAACTGTGTAATGGGCTTGAAACGGGCCCAACTCAACTAGAGTAACTAGAAATGACTAAATAGGGTTTGGACTCAACAAGTGAAGTAGAGATGACTAGGTTTGACCCAATTGGGTCTAAGATCAACTAAAGGACAAGGAAACAAGGAAAGGGACTGGGAACCAGAGAGAAGGTCTTTAGGACCCGTTAGTGGACCCAGGCCCAACAAGAACGAGAGTCATGCATGTGCAACTAGTAACATAGGGTTTTATTAGAATTTTAACTCTAATAGAAACTCTATCTGTTAGATGCTCTCGGGGAGTCCAAGGGGCGTTTCAAGAGGTGACTAGGAGGGCTTCGAGTTCCAGTGAGAGGTAAGTACTTTTGCCTAGCTCCCACCCAGTTATGGGTTTTGTTGGCTTCGCCATTGCATGATTTCACGTAAGTACTTCTGCCTAGTACCGTTATCATTGTTTGATCTTTGATACTTGAGTAAGTTACCTTGCCTAGTTCCCACTCTACGGAGTGTTTTAATGGCTTTGATGTTGCCATATTTGTTATTGTTTTCTTGACTTCGTGCTTGTGCACGTTACTTTCATGCCTTGGATGTTTGATTCCATATTCGTGCATGCTTGTATGCCCTTTTGGGGTTATTGCTTCATTGATATCATAATTTGATATGATTGCAAACACTCGTGTTTTGTTCTCCTAGATATCTACTTCAATATTAGTGTATGCTTGTTGAGAGGTTAGCATCCTGTAGGGTATGCTTGTGAGTGTTGAGTGTGCCTACCTATTGATCGGCACGTGGCCGTGGAATCACGTGAGCTTGTGCGCTGGCCGGGTAGGTATACATCAACTATGCTATTTTAAGGATCTCCAGCCCTCGTAATCTTCGTTTCCCGCCAGGAAGGGTAATACTGGTACTCTTTGTTTCCCGCTAGTGGGGGTAATACTGGTAATCTTTGTTTCCCACAAGTGGGGTAAACGCTGGTAAACTTTGTTTTCCCGTCAGTTGGATGATACGCTGACAAGCTACGTCCATGTTTTGGATAGTAGCACTACTAGACCTTGGACCGAGGGTCGTTATCAGCTTAGGATGATAGCCGACTAGGGAGATGACTTGTGAACTCTTAGGAGTACTTTGTTGAGATCTTATGACTAGGAGCCCTACCGTTGTTGTGGTAAACTCTTAGGGTTTGATTTGTGCGGGGCGTGGCCCTATTTGCGTGGATTGATGATCTTTGACTTGCTCCTATTTGACTTTTCTTATATCATCTGTGCTGTTTTGGTATCATTGAGATCTCTACAGGGTACTTACTGAGCTTTCCTTTCGAAAGCTCATGCACCTGTTTCCTTTCTTTCTGTTTCAGGTCCCGAGGAGTTGGTCACTCAGACTCGGGAGCCGTGCGAAGGGTTGGGCGTGCGAAGGGTTGGGTTGACTTGTTGAGGTTCTAGGACCTCATTCTTCTTATGAGAAAGATGTTTATATTGTAGGACCCTTATAGGGCATTGACCACATGTAGGGCATGTAAACCTTTATTGATTTTATTTTCGCTGTGACTCTGATATTATCTTATTACTAAATTTGAGTTATATGTTATCTGCTTTTGGTTACTTAGGCCTTGTATTCGAGTGGGGCTCGTCTCCACTTGGGTACGGCCGATCTGTTCACGTGCTCAAGGTCCCGGGATTCGAGTCGAGGCGTGACACGGAACCTGTCCAACCCGACGACCACGACCACCAGTCATTGATGTCGCTGATGACGCTTCCTAGGAAGATGATGAGCTCTGGTACCAACTGACGCCGGGCGGGATAGCAATTATCCAGCGGGCTAGCCGGATCAAAGGACCGCAAGTAAGAACAAACGAAGAACCAAAGAACCAGAGAAAATACTCTGAAATTCAGGAAAATATTATTACTCAAGATTCAATAATAAAAAACTAACCCACAAGCCTCGTTAAATAGCCTCAAAAATTAACCTAGAAACCTTATCATCTAATCTAAATTTGCTAAAATTGACAAATTATTATTTAAAACTAAACTTATCTAAATTTGAAACTCTAAATAAATCAGATAACTCCTAAAAATCCGAGATCAAATCAGATTCAAATCCTATCCTAATTTGGCATATTAAATATTACCAAAAATAGAAAAAAGACCAAAAACCCTAATTTGGCGGATTAAATATTTCTAAAAATAAAAAAAAAACTAAAATTCTCTCTAATATGACGTCCCCATATCGTGCTCGCCGCAAAGAGCTTTCCGAATTGGGGTCGAACGCCCGATTCTAATATCGGTAGCCAAAGTTATGGCCAAAATACCGAACCACACCCAAAACCGACCTAATCTTGGAATTGACTCGATAACTTCCCATCTTTACGTTGACCAGCCAACTCGGCACCAATGTTTGACTCGAGCCTCCTGCATCATGATTCAATCTTGGGGGTATGTAAATTAGATGTGTTTAAATCCTATCCTTTGGACAACTAACAATTAGGGGTGGGATCGGGCCGGTCCGGGTTGGGTTCTTGCTGGGACCGGAAAAAGCCGAGTGGGGACCGGGCTCTGGACTTTTGGGACCGTTTGAGGGTGTAAAATCCAAGTATTTTGTGGAAAAAAAGTGTTTAAATTCCTTTTAAATTGGATAATTTTCCTAAGGAGTTAAATAATCTAATTATGTGGGAAAAGGTGGAAATTTAAATGATTAAAAACCCTAAATGGGGTTAATGTAGGGTCTGGAGGACCTTTTGGTAATTTTGAAAGTACCGAGGACTAATAGTGAATTGTTCTCTCCTCTAAGAAGGGACTAAATTGTAAATTAAGAAAAATTAGGGACATCTGGAAAATATTCCAGATAAAAACTCAAATAGAATATAGTGGACGGCTGAGATTAGATTATCTTAGATCACAACTGATCTCGGGGAGTTATGACGGCCCAGGTGGAGCCACGTGTCGGACTGAGAATAAATCAATCTAATCATGTTCAGATACGAGGCATGGATGAAAAGATTGGGTGAGTATGACCTCACGGTGCGGGCTATTATAAGCCACTCATCTCTTGATGGTTTTTAGTCCGAGGCGATGGGTTAAGATCTGACCTTTAAACCTCTATGAAATCTCGACCGTCGATCGGGATGGTCCTAGATCCAAGGCAAAAAGGATTTTAATATGGCCGTTGGATTACAATCAGCCATCCTTACCGTTTATCCACACGATCTGATCACGAGGCTTATTTAACGCGTTCTTCCCGGCTCAAAACGCCGCGGCCAAATTGCCTCCTTAGCCCGTTACGCGTGGGAGAAGCTGGCCGTTGGCGTCGTGGCTGCCATGAAAACGTCTGTCGTCTCCTCTTCCCTCGGCTATAAAAAGGACAAGCACGGCCCAAGCTGAAGCACAGAACGTAAGGAGAACTGAAGACTCCGGCGAGACAGCGGTCAAGGTGGGAAAGGAGTTTCCCTGTCGGCGTTAGCTGGGCTTGCATTCTTCAGTGAGTTCAGGTCTGCTGTGACAGAGGGGGAAACCGCGACAAAGAAGAAGCTGCAGTTTCAGTACTGTATGGCCGAAAAATGGAGGTTGCTCGCCGGTGGTCAGAGAGCTCTCTGAGGTTGATAGTTGTCGTCCACGATTCTGGTAAGCATCTTCTTCTTTCCGAGTCTTTAGAGTAGTAGTGCATGTATGGGAATCTATCGGATCAAACTCACAGGAGACGAGTGAGAATTTCGGCCAGAAGTCTGGGAACTCCAGTTAAGCATGGGGGAGCAGCGGTGGCTTTCTGGGGAGGCTGAGCTCGAGTGGAGTTTTCCCTGTGTAGAGGATTCCGTCAGAGGTGGAGCTCCTCGATCTTGTGGTTTTGCCGGTGGAGTTCCGACGGGATCTTGGTGACAGACTGAAGGGGGAGAGAAGATGATATAGAGAGAAGGAAAGAATTTTAAAAAAGAAAAATATATAATAATAATAAATAGACAAATTATTAAATTAATTTCATTAGTAGTTAATTAGATAATTAACAAGTTAATTATCTGATTAATGATGGATTAGATAGAAATGGATTTTTTTTTTGTGTGACATAATGCTTAAATTCTTTAATTAAAAATTAAAGTCTAGATTAACTAATCCTTTTAATTATTTAATTGGATTGATTTAAGTTAATCGGCTTTGACCAAGATGGCTAATCTATTTGGTTGGGTCCAACTAATATTAATGTTAGTTTTATTGAGTAAATGTCAAGCATAATGTGACAAATAATCAAAGTAAGGAAAATTAATCCGATGATTAATTGCTCACCTAGGTGATTAGATCAATAATACCTAGTATGAGAAAGAAATCTATATCATGGTGTGTTAATTAAAACCTAGGCGTTTGGATGATTAAATTAAATCACGTAATGACCTAGTTGATTAGACAAAAGGACCAAAAATTTGGACCTAAGTGGTGAGATGATTGTTGTAATAAAATTGAATAAAATCTAATAGAGAGGTTTATGGTCTGACCTAGTTGGACCAGAAAAATAAAAGGGCTCCGTCGTGTTATAAAAAAAAAATAATGTAAGGGGTGGGGTTCCAACCCATAACCCCTTAACTAACGTAGTCTAGCTCTAACCACTAAGCCATGATAGGCCGGTGGTATAGTGGATGGATTTGTAAACTAAATGGTGATGGGTCAGGCCAAAATTCTAATGGGCTTACTAACCCATAAGAGAGGACCCAATTCGCCTTATGCAATTAGATTCAATTTAAGAGACTTATAGGCACGATAAAGTGGAACCAGGAAGGTCAGTAGATTAAGTGTAACCAATTAAGATTCGTACTACGATAAACGTTGACCATTTGACCAGGGATTGACGATAGTTGACCAAAAGTGGGATGAAAGTCAACTAGGGACTTGGAAATGTGGGAAATGGTTCGGTAACTAAGATGAAGGACTTGGAGTCCCGATTAGTTGGGCAGAGGCCCATCAGAAACGAGAGTGATGCATGAGCATCTAGAAACCTAGGGCTTTATTAGAGTTTTGACAATAATAGAAACTCTACTATCAGATACCCTCGAGGAGTCGTAGAGACACACCAGAGGAGACTAGGAGGACTTCTAGTTCCAACAAGAGGTAAGTACACTTGCCTTGTACCCACTCTTCGGAGATTTCTTGGCTTTCCTATTATCATCATGATAATTGCTTTATTGATATCATACATGCGTCCTTATCTATTTTAGATTCCTGCTGAGCATGTATGTTGTTTTCGGGATGTTGGTATCCCTGTTTTGTTGTGGTCTATTGCACGGACTCAGTGGAGTGTGGGGGCTCCGACAGGGAAATGCTCAGGGAAGGACCCCCTGGCATTTTTGCTTGCCGTACCAGAGAGGCGAATCTCTGGTGGTCTTACCCGTCAGTGTGAATGGTACGCTGACCGTGTTAACACGTATGAGAGGTGGTACTACCGATTTACGACCGGAGGGTCGAACGACCAGAGGGTCGCGTTTACAGCAAGTAGCTGGAATACTGACCGGGAGTGATCCTTGAGTTTTCTTTGAAACTCATCACACAGGGCTCGAGGGCTTCTGTCATCAAGGGTCGTACCTTTAGATTGTTCTGGCAGACTCCTAGGGTTGTATTTTCTTGGGATTGTGACCTCATTGTTTGACATATTGCTTATTTATGTCTTCGTAACCCCGCAGGGGTACTTACTGGGCTTTCTATTAGAAAGCTCATGCATTTTGCTCTTTCTCTCTTTTACAGATTCCGAGGTCTAGGGGTGGCACTGGAGAGAGATTGACTAGAAGAGATCATTAGGAGATCCGAGGTCTGGGGGTCTTCTTTATCTTTTATTTTGCGTGCTGTTTGCTTTCTGTAGGACTCGTATAGGGACCAGACTTTATATAGGGCCTATGGACCCTTATGATTCTATGTTCTTTTGAACTTTAGTTTATTTTATATTATGGATTGTTATCTGCTGTATCATATTTAGGCCTTGTATTTGAGTTGAGCTTGTCTCTGCTTGAGTACGGCCGGTCTGTTGACGTGCTCGAGGTCCCGGGATCTGGGTCAGGGCGTGACAGAGGGCCCAGTGAAATCGGGTCGGGTTGGGTTTTTACACCCTCGGGTTCGGGTCGGGCTCAGTCCGGGCCGAGTTAAGCCCGATCAATTTTTCTTAAAAAAATAAAATTATGAAGAAAAAAGTTTAAATCATAATGTACAAGAGCACAAGCAAACACATCACATAAATCACTCATTTGATCACTGAATTTGCAAAGAGAAGCTATTTTTCTCCCATTTTGACATTCAATTAATTGCCCAATTTTTTCTTTTGATGAACAACTTCCACAACATTGAGAAATACACACACAGTATAAAATTGAAACATACGCATTACGCACAGTGAAATCAGGATATTCTCAAATAACTGGTAAAAATCCAATTTTTACGGCTTTACGGCAAAACATTCAAAAGCCCATCAATCACCGAGCAAGATCTAGTAATTTTAACACATCACTCAGGAAACAAATTGAGAAGGAAACCGAGTGAGTTCATTCTCAGAGAAAAAAAAGACAAAGTTGGAACTTTTCTCTGAGATGAATCCATTGTAGTTAGTGTGTTTGGATGAAGAGAAGGCATAGAGAGAGAGAGAGAGAGAGAGAGAGAGAGAGAGAGAGAGAGAGAGAGAGAGAGAGACCTTGTGGGCATAGACGTCGGCTAGAATGGCTCCCCATCCGCCATTACTGAAGCTATACTGCACGATCGAGGACCCGAACAACATGAACTATGGACGGATGGTCATAGCCCCTCTCTCTTTCTCCCTCTCTCTCGGAGAAGACGAAGACGATGCGGTCGATGAAGACGAGTTTGGAACTGTAGACGGATGGTCATAGCCTCTCTCCGTATATCTCGTCCGTCGCCGCCTTCGGCATTTCAGTCTTTCTCAAAGAATCAAGAAGAGATTGGGGCTAGCCCGAGCCGGCTAGGGTTTTATTTTTTTATGTTTTTTTTTAATTTTGGGTTTTAACCGGTCCGGGCCGGGTTTTGAAAAGTAGGGCCCAGATTTGGGACCGAGTCCTATGGGACGGGTCTGGTTTTGGGCCCGGACCGGTGACATCATATTTTACAACCCGGCCCATTGAAATTTTCGGGCCGGGTTCGGGTCGGTTTCAGGGTTTTGGGCCGGTTTTTCCCACCCCTACTAACAATATGTTTTTAAAATATTATGCAGAAATTTTTTTCAGCATTGATACAGATGTCTCATGTATTTACATCAATAAAGGCTACCAGTATACAACATGTAATAGGTGTCACCGAAAAATAAATCCTGAAAAGAGCAATAGATGCAATGGTTGCGGTATTCTAAGCCCTCAAGTAAAAAGAAGGTAATTTGAATATTATATATGAAAAGAAAGGAATTATATATTGTCACGCCCCTCAACCTCGCCCGCATCGTGGACTAATCCGCACTCCAAACAGTGGATCGACTCTATTCGGGTACAAGGCCTCAAAGACCCTGTACAGTAATTATTCAGAGATAACAACAGCGGAATTTCCATAAGTAAAAGGAGTTTATACAACTCCGTACAAGTACTGAATAAAAGTACAATAACGGGCTTATAGGGGTGACTAGACTAGGATCTAGTCCAGTCACCCCTAGAAATCCATAACAACGAAAGAAATACAAGTCTAACACACTGAATAGAGGAGGTACGCAGACCTCAAGATACAACAAGCTTCGAGTCGACTACTCGGTGAAACCCCTGCCTAGGCTCGTCCCCTACCCTCGCCCCAACCACGTGAAACACAATCAAGTGCATGAGCCAAAGAAGAGGGCTCAGTAGGACCTCATAAAGTAATAAAAGTGGCAACGCCATAAACAAGGAGTAAATGAGGCAATAAACATATGTGCAAATGAAACAACAATCACTAGCAAGCTGTCTGCATCTAAGATGTGGATAAATCCACGGATGTACTCAATCTCCTGGCATATGTGATACTAGGATACCCTCGGTATCGTCTTCGGCCTAAGCCGGATAGCGCTATAATCATGTATACAAGGCCAGAAAATATCACTCTCTGACCGAGCCTCAGTCCGATGTATCATGCCTGTATGTAAGAGATTGACAGTACCAAATACCTAGTAACAGGTATACACACATATGTACATCCAAGGCAAACCACATGGATATATATACGGAAGTGATGATTGTTTATATCAAAAATATATATATGATAAATGTCCGATAAAATTTAAATTTTAATATATCCTAATCTTATATTTAGGATATTCATGATAAATAAATAAAATTTAATATAAAATCTCTTATGAGATAAATTGATTGTATCTTGGGCCAAGAGTGCAAATCTCGAGGCAGACCCAAGGCACAAATCCCAAGTAGCCCGAGAACACGTATCTCGAGGCAATCACAAATTACAAAATTGCCCCTGAGAACATATATCGAGGCAAATGCAAATTACAAAATTGCCCCTGAGAACATATCTCGAGGCAAATGCAAATTACAAAATTGCCCCTGAGAATATATCCCGAGGCGATCCTAAATTTCATAATAGCCGAAATACAAATCTCGAGGCAATTAGAAATTAAAATAATAATAATAATAATAATAATAATAAAGATTAATAATTAGAAAGCACAAATCCCAAGGCATCATGAGAATGCCAACCCCGAGGCAATATTAATCTTAAAATTCAATTAAATTTTAAGATTTTATTTTTTTTGAAAATTAAATTAAATTTTAAATTTGATCTTATCTTATCAGCTCGAAAGTTGTGATTTCTCGGGGGATTTCTCGTCGTGGGGATAAGAACAGGGAAAGCTTTTAAAACGAGGGGAGGCCAGACAGAAAAAAAAAGGGGAGGGAACTTTTTGTCTGATTCTTTTCTTTGAGAAGCAACCACCATAAGAAGAGGAGGAAAATTCTTGCCAAGAAGATCATCTTCTCAATCATCAATCAGAAGAAGATTCTCGAGAAGGTGGTGATTCTCTCCCTATAAATATATTTATATATGATGGCGGTGAGGGTGATGATGAATGTGAAGAAAATGTTGTTGCTACACTTTTCTCTAGCACCAACCTCAACCAGAAAATGCAGGTTACTTGGCAAAGCATTTTGGAAGAAAATGCAGCCCCAGTCTGTTGGATGAGTTCAAAGAGATGAGGATGATACATCCTTGTAACAGGGAGAGGAAGCTTTCAATAATAGGAGTTGCTCAGTGAGGAATTGGTGTGCACACAACCTATTCGACAAAATGCCAAAAAAAAAAAAAGCTTTGGGAATGGAGTTGAATAAATCTCATCCAGGTTCCTGTTGACAATCTATTTGATGCCTTGTGCCAAGGTTGAAGCATTCCAAGTCCATGATCAAGATCTTGTGGTTAACAAAGAGATGTTGAAGATTTTGAAGATAATAATGCCTAGTCTGAGTCGTGATACTGAAGATACTGATGCTCAAAGCCACGATATTGAACTTGCTCATTTTGGACAGTTGGCACCACTGCAGCAGAAGCGTTAAGAGCAAAATTGAGAGGGATTTCGGCCATGATTTTATAATATAGTGTGAAATTGATGCAAGGTCTCATATAAATGATAATGTGGCAGCTTCAATTCATCAGTGAACATATCTCAGCAAGAGGATCAAGGTACACATAATCCAACTCAAGCAGGCTATTACAACTTCCAAAAATGAATCACTAAGAATTCTTGAGTTGAACTCAACAAGTTCCCAAAGGAGGCTTCTTGAAGTCACTGATTCTAAAGGTTCACAAGAAGGAGATTTTGATTCTCGCACTAATATTGATGATGCGGTTCATGATGCAATTGTAGATAATAGTAAAGCTTTAGACGAGGATGCAGATTCCTCTTTTGATTTATTTAGAGATGTAGAAGATCTTCCTGATGAATATAGTTATGATTCAATGGTGATAGAAACATGGAAATTCTTGTAGGGACTTCCTTTGGATTATTTTATGTTTTGGATCATCATGGTAAGATTAGAAGCAAATTTCCCCTTGAGATAGTTGAGATTCAGGGATCAGTAGTAAAATTGAAATTGTGACTGCTGATACCCATGGAAATGTTGTCGTCACCGGCCACCGCCGTGGACGTTCTTTGCACCGCTAGCTACTATTGGCTGCCGTTGTTCGACGAAGTAGCCGCTGCTAAAGCCAAGAATACGAGCAATCAATTGACGATGGAAGTGTTGATAAGAAAGCTATCGTATGTGCAAGGCTTAGAGGTCCCCAAGTCCTGCTATGATGTGAACCTTCACCAACAGTGCAACAGGAATTTTGTAGATCGACAGTGCAACAGGAATGAAGCCATGGCTGTTCGATAAAGGATGTTAGTGCCATTATCGGATCAATGTTGTGTGCACCACCAAAGGAACTACCAAAACCAAGCTGTCACTATGTTGTTGTTGCCTTGCTGCGCTAAAAAAAAAGATTCAAAGTCGCGGAATTGGCGCCGATATTGTCAGCCGAAAATCACCGCAACTAAGAGAGCAAGAGATGTTGATGTCACTTAAAAACAAGAAGGGAAGACATCTCATTTAGTACCCTTTGAACAATCAATATTCATAGGGAAGTAACTGTCTGATGAATGCCCCTGCAGAAGATATAGAGCTAAGAGCTGCAATTGCATAATAGTAAAATTTTTGAAAGCTTCTCAAGCTAAATTCTCATCAGCTAAAAGGATGTTAAACTTGTTAAAGTTCCAAAGCAATAATACATAGCTCAGAAGGATCTGATAAAATGATTCACTACTGTAACATCTTATGACAAGGCAATAAGCCATAGGCATGGAGTATTCTTGCTTGGATAAATGTGTTAAAAAAAAATCTAATAATTTAAAGGACAGTATTCTTTATAAGAATGAGAAGAGAAAAAGAGGAATGCAATTTCTATTTCAAAAGAGCTCTTGCTCAATGGGGATATTGAAGCTGTTCCAACAAATCCATGAAGGATAAAGCTGCAGAAGGAGAACCTTCTTGATGTTTGATGAAATTATCCAAAAGAGGCATGAAACTTGAAATCGATAAATTACATTATGATGGCTGCTATGAGGATATCCTGAGAATTTTAAAAAATGTAATCACTGCTTCTAGTGGTGGTCCTTTAGTAGAAAAGTCTTCAAAAATCTATGACTTGGTCAAAGATGGCACAAAACAAGTCATGTAATCAATCTTGTGCTCTTGTGCAAAGAAGTGGAGAAATTCTTCTGAAGTCATTTGTTGAATGCAACATGAAATTCTCAGCAATAAAGTTAAAATATCCCTTTTGTAAATGTTGCATTAATGGTTGAAACATGGGATTGACGTTCAGTGCTTTTGTGTTGCAATGAGATGTTGGAGAAGAACAAATATCCTTTGATAAAAAAATGTCAACATGGGCCCATTAAATTGGTGATAAAAAAATAAATAAATAATAAAAAAATAATAAAAAAGTCTTGCAAAAATAAAAGGAGCTTGGGCCCATAGTGATAAAATGAAATGGGTTTTCATTAAAAAATCTTAGGCCCATTTTATGAATAATGATAAAATAAAATAGTCATTTTCATTAAAAGAAAACTGGGCCCATTTTATGGATAATGAGAAAATGAAATGGGCTTTCATTAAAAGAGCTGGGCCTATTTTATAATAAAAAAGAGGGTGATTTAATAGGCATTTTATGGTTAAAGTGCAATCCAGAAGAGAAGAGAAATTTGAACTCATACATATCGAAGCAATGACGAGAGATGCATATCGAGATGGCTCAAAATTATAAATCCCAGAGGGGTACGAATCTCAAAGCGATGGCGGACACGTATCTCAAAGCACTGATAAATATTAATCCCAAAGTGACATGTGATCAATGAAATATAAACCCCGAAATGGCGTCAAGCATTCGATGAAAGTACGAACCCTAAAGTGGCATGAATCTCAAAGCGGCGGTGGAGCACGCATATTAAGCGGCGATATAGTGGCGCAAATTCAAAGGCGGCGGCGAGGCATACAAGGCGGCGTCGTAAAGATAAATAAATAAATAAATAAATAAATAAATAAGAATATATATTCACATATCGACGATGATATTCATATGTACTAAATTATCATTTCTGCAATAAAATGAATTATTTTTCTTTTGTTTCTACTTGTTCTTTTGCCCTTAATCGGAGGTTCCCAAGATTATATTTGGGGTAATTAATAATAGAGGCTTGCCTCTATTAGGAATAAAAGAACCCACAAACAAACAAAAAAATGATATTTGTGCTTCGATATATCGTCTGGTGTCACACGATGCCAGGCGCGTATTTTCGATCCCACAAATTCTGGCACGCCCGGTGGGACATATTCCTCCTCCCATCTTTGAGACAAAAGTACAAGTAGAGGCATTGTTCCTACATCCTGTGAAAGAAAACTAACGTGGTTATTTTCTTATTGCAGAACGAAATGGCATTCAACAGCTCAACTGCACCCGGAAGCCCAAAGCTCACCATTTTCCTCGGAGAGGGAGCTGAAGTCCTACTGCCCAATTGCACCTTCAGCACTAGGGTGGCCGGAGCCGAATTAAGATTCGGCACAATTTCTAAATCTGTAGAGTTCGTGAGGAAGGCTTCACCAATGGAGGAGACCTTAACTGTTCCTCGCCTACCACCCAGGGGTCGTCGCCCGAATATGATTATCCCAAAGACCAGCGAAGACATTGCTGATGAGGAACCATCAAGAATATCTGCTTTCAAGAGACCGTCCCATCCCAAGAGGGTAGTCTCTTTGAATGATGATGATGATGAACCCACCTTCACTGTCACCACAAAGGGACGGGAGAGTGGGATATTCCAGTCTGATGAGGATACACCCAAGAAGAAGAGTGTGTTCTCATGACTTACACCAAGGAAAGTCAAAATTCCAAAGCAGAAGCTGGATTTTGTGTCTTTCCAAGAGCACAAACATAACCAAATGAGTTCCTTCAATAACTCATTTGAACAACTCAAGCTGGTGAAAAAGAACTCAACTACTGCAGAGTTGCGGCCTCAGCCGAATGAAAATAAAAGCGGTAGGCCCCCAAAGTCTCACCAAAAGGATTCCTTCAATAAGAACCTCTACAAGACTTACACGGCGTCAAAGCTGCTGTAGATGGAGAAGATGACGCCGAGGGAGTTCTACCAGAAGAAGAAGCAACTAATATCGAATACACGGAAGACGGTGTTTGATCGGATAGCTTCTGCACAGAATCAAGCTAAGACCTCCCGATCGAAGTTTCAGTGGAGGAGAGAGATGAAGGATGAAGAGATGTCTGATATGGATGTAGAAGTACATACAGTCCGGATGGTCACTGAAGCCCGAGGAGATCCAGCACCCGAACCAGAACATCCAGGGGTGTTCACAAGGTCTCGTAGAAGGGCCACAGACTCTCACAGTGGGGTTGGAGATGAGGGCTCAAGCCAAATGCCGCATGAGGGACAGAGAACAGGGAGCCTTCCAGTATTTCGCAGGCCGACGAATTACAAGGAAACAGACCCCCCAAATGAAGAAGCGGAGGATGAACCTGCCTTTGTTTACAATGGAGATGATATCACAAGGTGAGTCCAGCAAATGGAGAGACTTGGACAAATGGAGAATAGAGAAGCTGAATATCAATGGCTTAATGAAAATATGACAATTATGATGGAATCAATGGTGAAAATGCAGAGCCAAATGGCTACCCTAATGGAGAGTCAAAAAGCACAAAGACCGATAAGTCCAAATCCACAGCCAAGAGAAACCCCCAGGCTGGTAGATCAAGGGACAATCCCTTCACCACCAAGAGAAGTTCCTAGGCCAGTAGAGCAGGAGGGAACTTCATATGCTCCTATAAGAGGAATCCCTAAGCCAGGAGATCAAGAGGGAATCCCATATGCCTCTATTCCAGAGCAGTCAGTTGCAATGACTCGGGAGGAGATACAACAGATAGTGACTGCTGAATTGAGACAAGCTAAAGGGAAGGAGATAAAGGTTGATGGAGATAAACCATATCCCAGTTATCATGACCTGGTACCCTATCCCAAAGGATACAATGTACCCAAGTTCAAGCAATTCACTGGGATTGGCAACCCGGATCAACACTTTGCTCACTTTGTAACGGCATGTGGCGACACAAGTGCAAAGCCCTCGCTTCTCCTCAGATAGTTTTCTGCAAGTCTCACAGGGGTAGCATTCGAGTGGTATGCCAGCTTACAACCTGAGTCAATTCAAACATGGCAGCAGTTGAAAGATGCATTTCGGGTACGGTTTGGGGGCGTAAGTGACAAAATCACAATCGCCGACCTCGCGGCCACTCGTCAAAATAAAGATGAAAAAGTGGTAAACTATATCATGAGATGGAGAAACCTGAGTATCAAATGTGAACAACCCCTTGATCAGCCACAGGCGGTGGGTTTACTGCTCGGGAATATTGATAGTTGGATGACACCTTTTCTGAGTACGTCCGGCATTACTACATTCCAGGAGTTGATCTCACAAGCTAAGAAATTGGAACGGACAAGCCCGAAGATATTCTCCAATTTTCAAGCTCTAAGGAATGATAAAGAAAAGCCAAAAAGGACTGAAGGCGTCAAGTATACTGCTACAACCTTCAATGTTGACAAAGGAAAAGGTGTTGCAGAGTCCCACAAGTCGGAACAGGCCAAACCACCCACTTTAGGCGCTGCTGGTAATGAATCAAAGCCTATTCCCTCTTTGAAAGAAAGGATGAATAAGAAGTATTCTTTCAGGAGAGATAAGGTATCGAAAATCTTCAAAGATGCTGTGAAGGAAGGTCTGCAACTGCCTGAATGTAAAAGGCCAGAAGAGCAGAACAAGAATGATTATCCTAGTTACTGCCCATACCATAGAGTGTTGGGACACACAATTGAAGATTGTTATGTCTTTAAGGATTGGGTTGAGCGACAATATCGAGATGGCAACATTACACTCTCGAAGAATGTTTTATTGGAGCAACCAGCATAGCATATCCTCTATGTGACCACCCAAGACCAAGAGGGGTTATCCCAAGGGGAAGTCATGGTAGTGGGTAATAAAGTAATACTCCCAACAACAAAAGATGATAGGCCCCCTACTGTTCCAGAAGAATTGTGGGAAGTATTTATAACCAAAAAGTCAATGAAAATGTTGAAGAAGTTGGATGAGCTTCCAGGGATCGCTTGGAAACGTTCTCAAGAACCTCCTAAAAGACCCCTGACAAAACAAACAAAAAAGAAGAACAAAAAGAAGAACAAGAAGCGCGAACAATCAAAGCGCAAGAAGTCTATTATAGAAGAGTATATCGACTCCCTCGATGAATATGAACAGAAAGAAAGGGTCTTGATCACTCTTAGAGACTATTTTCCCGAAGTGGTTGAAGAATTACTTGGGGAATTAGCCGAGGAAGATGATGAAGATATACAGGTGGAAACTTGCAGGGTTATTTCTGGAGGAGAATACCCCCTATATATCCCAGATGATTATGATGATGATAGCTTCTCTGAGCCAGAAGAGTCGTATGATCGTCACGGCCGACCCTATATTAGCAAGAAGCAGAAGAAAAAGATGGCTTTCAGGAAAAGAGTGAAGAAGGCGAACGCCAGACTTTTGGAGCCACACCAACCAGAAGAGCCAAAGAAACCTTATTACACCCCCAAGGCCCCAAAATATAAGGTCTTAAGGAAGGCAATGCCTGCTGAGGAAATCCATGCATTCATCCAAAGAGTGACAGAAGAGTCAGCGAATAGGCTACTGCAATTACATATTGAAGATGCTGAGTGGGACGAGTCGGGGACATACCCTCCAGAAGCATCAGGACAAAATTTTGTTTCAGAGGTCGTGGATTCTCCGTCTCCAACAAAAGCAGCCAACGATAAAGGGAAGTCGGTTCTCCAAAACATCAAGATTAAGAAGAGTAAGAGGAAGGAGCTCTTTGATCAAGCCATGGAGATGGGACTAGAACTACCCAACCCTAAAAGACCGCGCCTGATGCATCTTGACAGTCATCCAAACTACTGTCCATATCACCGACTCGTGGGACACACTATAGAGGAGTGCCAAAATTTCCAAAAATGGTTACAAAAACAGGTCTCCATGGGAAACTTGACACTCACTGATGACTATTTTGAGGAAAAGGGCTTAATGCCGGCCATAACTTCTCAGGAAGATTCTGAGGAGGAATTAAATTTTCCAGATGAAGAAAATGAAGTACCACACCATGTGCATCAGATGCAACTCGAAAGTGGGAAAGTACTTCACCAAGACGTACCATCCAAAATTTAATGACAAAAACAAAGGGAAGATGATTGAAGAAGGAAACATCTCACCCAAGAAACCTTCAAAGAAGCCGAATTATAATATTTTGGCACACTTGAAGAAAGTCCCGGCACTTCTCAGTATGTACGACGCACTGATGATGTCAGCTGAAGTCAGGGAGTCTCTAATACATGCCCTACAAAACCCTGAGGAGTATCAAGGCTACTTTGCCGAGGTCAACATGAAAGAGGCTTTGTACGCATTTCATGCACCCTCAGTATCTTTCACGGATGAAGATCTGTTGCTTGGGACTACAGAACACAACAGACCATTATATGTGACGGGTTATTGTGATGGGATAAGAATCAATCGAGTTTTGATAGACCCAGGGTCCTCAGTGAACCTAATGACCCTCAACACTCTCCGGGCATTGGCTCTCGAAATATGCCACTTATCTCAGGAGAAGATCGTCATTCAGGGCTTCAACCAACATAGCCAAAAGGTATTGGGGTCCATTACTCTTCCAATTAAATTTGGAAAGAAGACGTCTGATGTGAAATTTCATGTGATCGACGCCGATGCCTCATACAAAGCCCTCTTGGGAAGGCCATGGATCCATGAAAACCAAATGGTCCCTTCGACACTCCATCAATGTGTGAAATATATGGTGGATGGGGAAGAATTCAAGATTGATGGAGAAATCCAGCCCTTTGGCATCCATGAAATTCATTATGAAGATGCAAGGTACTACCTTAATGCACCCAAAGGGGGTAAGTCATCCAAAGGGAGCAAGTCATCCAATGAGGGCAAGCTATTAGGACCAAAGGAAAAGTCTCTGGTGAAGACGCCTAAATCTGCTCCTGTGTTCCAGAAGAAAGAATCAGTGTTACCTCACTTTGGCAGTGATACTGAGTCATCGGAAGATGAAAGTGATGCAGATATACATCAATATGAAGAACAAGCTAAAGGGTCTACTCGAGAAAGCACATTCCATGTCACAAGGATTCCTGATGGACTATACAAATCCTTGGATGATCTAAATGTTAATACTGTTGAGCAGTTGAAGACATTCTACGTCCCAGCTCGACATAAGAAGGAGAGAGGTATCCTCTTCTATGAAGCCAAAAGTAATGAGATTTCAGAAGATGATATGATAAATATTGAAGACTTAGAAGATGATGAAATTCAACCCATAAACTTCCCCAACCATTATCCCAACAAGCTCAAGACAATAGTTGAGAGGTATGGGGGCAAGATCAAATGGTCGAGGAAGTCATATCAGAGCTTTAAATTCAATTTGTGGAACCTAGCATATGGATAAGAAAGGGATAGGCTACTCCGAACCTTCCAGGCACTCATGTTATATGACAACGTCCGAGGAGGAAGAAGAAGAAATTAAAATGAAAAGTGCGCCACTTGAACTAGAAGACGGGGGGCAAGCAACAATTGACGAGCTAGTTGAAGTCAACTTGGGAAGCGATGAAGACCCGAGGCCAACCTTCCTAAGCGCACAATTGAGAGAAGAAGAGAAGACATCCTTCATGGCCCTTTTAAAGGAGCATATCGATTGTTTTGCCTGGAATTATAATGAAATGGCAGGGTTGGACAATGAGGTAGCCATTCACAGGTTAGCCATTGACCCCAGTGTTGCACCAGTCAAGCAAGCACCAAGAAAGATGAAATTTGACCTTGAAGAAAGGGTGATAGAAGAAACAAAGAAGCTGATTGAAGCAAATTTCATCAGAGAAGAGAAATACCCTGACTGGGTGGCCAGTATAGTGCCTGTGAAGAAAAAGAATGGGCAAATACGGATATGCGTGGACTTCAGAGACCTGAACAAAGCATGTCCCAAAGATGATTTTCCCCTACCGGTTATGGAGATTATGATCGACAACACCTCAGGGTACGAGATGTTCTCCTTTATGGATGGGTACTCTGGATACAACCAAATCAAAATGCATCCAGATGATGAAAAACATACAGCCTTCCGGACACCCATGGGCATATACTGTTACAGAGTAATGTCATTTGGTCTAAAGAATGCGGGAGCAACATATCAAAGGGCCATGACCAGAATATTCGATGATCTGATTCACAAAGTTGTCGAATGCTATGTGGACGATCTTCTGGTTAAGACAAATTCCAAAGACAAGCATCTTGATGATCTAAGGACAGTCTTCACACGCCTCAGAGAATACAAGTTGAAAATGAACCCTATGAAATGTGCTTTCGGAGTCCTTTCAGGGAAGTTTCTGGGCTTCATAGTACGACACCGGGGAATAGAAATAGACCCTTCCAAGATAAAAGCAATTTTGGAAATGCCACCTCCTCAAACACTGAACCAGCTGCGGTCCTTTCAGGGGCGTTTGGCATATATCAGACGATTCATCTCCAACCTCTCTGGAAGATGTAAACCCTTCTCCAAGCTGGTCAAGAAGAACACACCATTCAAATGGGATGATGAATGTCAGAAGGCTTTCGAGGACATCAAACAGTACTTGCTGAGTCCACCAGTGTTGGCGGCCCCAATCCCCGGAAAGCCATTGAGTCTATATACTGCTGCGTTGGAAGGGTCATTAGGAGCTATCTTGGCCTGCAACAATGAAGAAGGCAAGGAAAATGCACTTTATTACCTCAGCAGAATGTTGATAGGAGCTGAGAGTAAATATACCCCAATTGAAAAACACTGTCTAGCCTTAGTGTTTGCAGTCAAAAAGTTGAGACACTACTTGCTAGCACATAAAGTCATACTTATATCAAAAATCGATCGACTCAAATATCTTATGACGAGGCCATTGCTTACGGGAAGACTCGCAAAGTGGGCGCTGATTCTGATGGAGTTTGACATAACATACACTCCACAGAAGGCTATTAAAGGGCAAGCGTTGGCAGACTTCCTAGCAGCACATCCTCTTCCTGATGATTCACCACTCAATTATGATCTTCCAGATGAAGAAACATTAACAGTGGAAGAAGCAAGGTGACGACTATACTTTGATGGAGCGTCATCTATAAAGCTGGCACTCATGTCCACAATTCCCCAAATCAAAGCTGGGATAGGACTTGTATTCGTCACACCGGAAGGGGGAATCCTCAGATATGCACTCTCCCTTACAGAGCCATGCACAAACAATGAGGAGGAATATGAAGCTCTCATAGCTGGTTTGGAACTGGCAATCAAGATGGGGATCCAACACATACATATATTTGGAGACTCACAACTCATTATAAAGCAAGTCGAAGGAGACTATAAAATATATAAACCTGAACTTCTTAAATATCACAAGAAGGTCAAAGATCTGATGAAGAAAATCCCCCAAGTACAGTTGAGGAGGGTTTTAAGATCAGAAAACGGAGAAGCTGATTCTTTAGCAAAAGTAGCAAAGGAGCTGGCAAATCCAGATTATGAAGAAATCCATATAACCATAAGAAATAGAAGGCCCATAAGTACGATCCTTGATGATGTCGAAGAGGAAAGTGCTGGGGGCAAAGCAGAAGTCTTCACCCTCGAAATGCCAGAGGAAGATTGGAGACAACCGTTTATAGAATATTTGAAATATGATAAACTCCCAGAGGATAAATCAAAAGGTCTTCAGATAAAGCGAAGAGCCTTAAGATTCACCCTCATAAATGACATATTGTACCGCAGGTCATACGATCAACTACTCCTGCGATGTCTCTCACATGAAGAAATTCAAGAAGTCATGCATGATGTACATTTCGGGATATGTGGTGCACACCAATCTGGACCCAAGATGCGACTCAAGATCAAGCGCTTGGGATATTACTGGCCAACTATGGTTGGAGATTGCATCAATTATGCGAAAAGATGCCATCTATGCCAAATACATGGTGACTTCATTCACCAACACCCAAACCCTCTACACCCCACAGTCTCTTCATGGCCCTTTGAGATATGGGGAACGGATGTAGTCGGTCCTATCGAACCACCATCATCTTTGGGACATCGGTTCATATTGGCTGCAACAGACTACTTCTCCAGGTGGGCAGAAGCAATTCCACTGAGAGAAGTCAAGACTGAAAATATCATCAAGTTCTTTAGGGAGAATATATTATACAGATTTGGAACTCCAAGGAGAATCATTTCAGATAACGGCCCTACCTTCAGAAGCTTCAAAGTCGGGAGATTTGCACAGCACCACAAAATAGATTTGAGATATACCTCCATCTATAATGCAGAGCGAATGGGTTGGCAGAAGCATTCAACAAGACCCTCTCAAAGTTGTTGAAGAAAGCAGTGTCCAAGAACAAAAAGGATTGGCATGAAAGGCTCCCGGAGATACTATGGGCCTATCGCACCACCTATAGAACTCCAACACAATGCACACCATATTCTCTAGTGTTTGGAACTGAAGCGGTCCTCCCCCTCGAAATCCAAATACCCTCATTGAGAATGGCAGTGCAAAATGAAATTTCAAATGAAGATAATATTCGGCTTCGCTTGGATGAGTTGGACTCTCTTGACGAGAAACGGTTGGGAGCACAACAGAATCTCGAAGTCTACAAGGCCAAGATGTCTCAGGCCTACAACAAATTGGCTCGGTTTAGGACTTTTACCAAAGGAGAAATGGTTCTTGTCCTAAGAAGACCTATCATCACCAATAAGCGGGCTGGGGGCAAGTTCAAAGCAAACTGGGAAGGTCCGTACGTCATGGAGATCGTCTACGAAGGAGGCGCATACCAGCTCATTGATGCTAATGGAGAAAGACCAATGCCACCTATCAACGGTAGTTTTCTAAAAAAATATTATGCTTAATGTAAAAATGTTTGCCTATGACCGAACGTCTAGTCCCTTATCGGGGTAGACTAGTCATGTACAACTAAATGTACTTCCCGAGGCAAAACATTAATTTTATGTACTTTTGTATCAAGTTCATCCAATGAAATAAAGAGGCATGTGTTTGTCTACGATGGAACGTCCTGCTCCTAGTTGGGGGCAGATCGGTCATGCACAATTAAATGTGCTTCTTGAGGCAAATACATCCGCCCCTATGTTTCCCCAAAAAAAAAATTCTCCCAAAAAAAAAAAAAACATAAGAAAAGAGAAAAGAAAAGAGCTAAGGTTTATTCAAATGTTCATAACCAATGTCTCAAAATCAACCACCAAAGCATAAATAAACTAAGAAATCAAACTAAAAAAGGGGAGAGGGAAAGAGGCCCCTTTCAATGCCCAGCAAATTTCAACAATGATTCTTTTGCTTCCTCCAACTCATCAAGCCACTTGGTGAAAATAGCTATGAGGGTAGTATCTGAATGATCCCCTTGATCCTCGGTAAGTTGTGCCTTTGCCTCATCCAACGCAACTTGAAGATTCGCTTGTGTGTCTTCGGAAGGTTCAAAGAAGCCAGTTGAAGCCGCTATCTTTTCACCCAAAGCCTTCTTTGTACCTTGTATCTCACAGAGCTCGGCCTGAAGTTGATGTTCCCTCTCAGCAAGTTTTTGATACTCCTCTTTATCTGTATTTATGTCATTAGTCCAATCCATCCTGCGTTTGCTAAGACGCTCAAGTGCCAAAGTCCTTTCATGTACACACTCCTTGGCTCGTTGAGTACGGATATGAGCTTGGACGCTAGGGTCCTCTGAAGTTTCTTTGGCATAGGTTGCACATCGAGCTACTCTCTCTATGAAAGGCTCTAGACTGGTCAAATCAATGTCGAAGGGTTCAAAGAGTGATTTTGACTCCTTTACATTATTGATAATGCTTTGATAGTTGTGATAGTTGAGGGACTTAATATTGTTTGAACCTACAAAGAGAATACACAAATAAAATTCGAAATTAAAAAAAAAATAAAAAAAAATCAAAAAAAAAAAACCACCTTGGTCTTGCTTTGGTCCGGCATCGGCATCAACACCATCATCTCCCAACTTTTCCACAGGGATAGGAGTATCTTCAACAATATACATTGAAGGACTTTCTCTTGGAGACAAAGGGTCGTCACCTTTTTGGGCAAAAGAAAAAAAAAAACTATCAATATTCATATCCAAAAATAAATAAATAAATAAATAAATAAATAAATAAAATCACCAACCTTGGTCTTGCTTTGGTGAAGTTGCAAATCCGGTGTCGGTGTCAACGGCATCATCTCCCAATTTCTCCACAAGAGAAGGAGCATCCCCAACAATTCCTTTTGAACGAGTCTGTCGCGAAGACGGAGAATCACCGTTTCTTCTGGCAACTGGATTTCAAGGAAAAGTTGTTAACATATATCTCTTTTTCTCTTTAAAAAAAAAAAAAAACCTTGATCTTGCTTTGGTGATTTTCCAACCCCGACATCAGTGTTAGAGCCACCACTCTCCAACTCCTCTGTAGGAGTATGAGTATCCTTACCACCTTCTTGGATAGCTTTAAAATAATAATAATAATAATAATAATAATAAAAGGGTTGATGATCATGCAAAAAAACAAAAAAAAAAAAAAAACCTTCATTTTGTCTCAGTGAGGATGTAACCTCCATATTCACATCAACATTGGCGCCATCACTCTCTAATTTGTCCATAGAAGAAGGGGCGTATTCAATGAAGCTCGCAGAAGGAATCTGCCCAAAAGATGATGTACTTTCATCTTCTTGAGCGGCTGCAGTTCAAATCAAAAAAGAATATATATATATGTATATGTTATTATTAAAAAAAAAAAACCTTCTTGAATTATTGGCAAATTTTGCGGTGGTTCATCTTGAATCACAGGAACGTCCTGCGGTGGCTCCTCTTGAATTATTGGCAAATTCTGCGGTGGCTCCTCTTGAATTATCGGCATATTTTGTGGCGGCTCATTTTGAATTATTGGAAAATTCTGCGGTGGATCACCTTCTAAGACAATTGGTATGTCCCCTAAAATTAATTTGAAATTAAAAAAAAAAAAAAAAAAAAACAGGGGAAAGATAGAACCTTGTGGTGGATCAGGGAGAGCGTTCCCGACCCCAACATTGGAATCCGGAGAATTTACTTGGCCTGAAATCAAGAATTTTAGTTAAATCCTCTAAAGATGGACGAACAATTGATTAAAGAAGTATTTTCCTACCAATAGAAAAGTCGAGAGGCATCCCCGAATCTAATGGAGGAGCATCTTGAACTCTTGGAGCTGTATCCAAAAAAAAATAAAAAAAATAAAAAAAAAATCAAAAAAAAAATCAAAAGAAATAAAAAAAAAAGAGAAAAAAAAACAAAACAAAAGAAAAGAAAAACGAGCCAAAAAAAAAACACATTAGCACATTTTCAGAAAAGCCCTTGCAAAAATAACATATTAAAAAAAACATGGGCTTAAATGAATACATTTTCAGAAAAGCCCTTGCAAAAATAACATATTAAAAAAAACATGGGCTTGAATGAACACATTTTTGGAAAAGTCCCTGCAAAATGAAACATTTCAAATCAAAGAGAAATAGAAGAAAGAAGAAAAAAACCTTGAGTTCGTTGCCGCTTTGCCGGGACAAGTGGATCAGGGGTGGGATTAATAAAGATGCTTTCATCAATAAAATAGGAGTTCCTTGAAGAGTGGCCTCGTTCCCTATTCCTTATAATAACTCTTCTGTCTCTGAAATCATCCTGAATCAAAGATGAATAGTCTTGATGAAAAAAGGCCTCAACGCTCCTGAACCATTTTTGTGCATATAGCAATATAAGTCTCCCTCTTCTGTCATGCTCAGGAATATAAAATAAACTAGAAGTCCTCTGGCGGGAGAAGTGAAGCCAATAACCCTCAAAAGTACCGAGGGAAGGAGCCCTCCGGGGAACATCAATATATGTCGGAGTATGTTGATCATACCCAAACTGGCGCCCAAATCGATGCGGATTGTAAGGCTCCGCATAGAAATCTCCAGCACACCGCAGGGGCAATACTCCACAACGAAGACACATCACATACTCCATAGTATGCAAGTCCAATGGTTCGGGCCCAGCCGGATATCTGGAGTCTCGCACTGTCTCGTTATTATGATGCATAAATGAGAATGGTCAGCTTACAAAATTCTCCTCATGCCTGATGAATTTCCTCACATTCACAGGGTTGATGAAAGGAGTTGGGGAGGCATTCATATAATATAGCATCTTTGGTATTCTCAACAGCCCGGGGATGCTTGAAGTGTTATCATCTATCTTTCTCTCTAAATATATCCTCCGAAAATAATAGCCGGCCCATGTATATAGGAAATGAACAGGAAATACGGTAATAGAAAATCCAGGTCCTCTTCTATGATTCACTATAGCATTTAACCCCAAGTATAAACGCGCCAACACTGTGGGGGCAAAGGCTACTTTCCTCCCATGCACAATATTGCATGCCATCATAAAGACTCCAGGCCTAATCACCTTGCGATCGCTCGGCATAATAAAACAGCATACCCAAAGAGCCACAAAGGCCGCTAAATCCGTATTAAGAATAGGCTTCGGAGGGGGGTCAGATGTCGAACCTCGCCGAACACCAAGTCTTGACTTCCTAAAAAAGTCCACCCAATCCTCAAAAAATACATCTTGGTTAGCACTTCTCCTTGCAAGCCACTGGAAAATATCAAAAAGATTTCTCCAAACAGAAAATTCAGGGTTACTCCTTCGGCAGATTATTTCATTAGGAGGAACGACTTCATCGTACATGTCACCGGTAATCGGAAGTCCTCCAAGTTGATTAATGTCCCATAATGAAATCCCAACTTCTCCATGCAAAAAGTGGAAAGTATTGGTCTCTGGACACCATAATTCCACTAATGCTTTATAAAAATTCCAGTCAAAGTCATAGCGGCCAACCGACGCCACAATCCCGCCAACTAGTTCTGCTTGGGATAATTCTTGTGGATATCTATGGATTATGTAGTTGGCCCACTCTGCATAATAAGGGAGATCAATTAAATCACTCTTAATGGGTTCCCTACCTTTCCATCCTGGACGGTGGTTGATGATCTTATGTCCGAGGGTTTGGAACATACTCTGATCCCTTATACTCCCTTCAGGCTTCAAACAAATCGCATCGATCATGCCAGCCTCATACCAGCGATGTGGGCCCAATTTGGCAATAGCTATAAGAGTGGGATAACGCTTTACCCACTCTGAGTGCTCCTCTCCTTCGTATCTGATTGCGGGTTCTGATCCAGAGTAAAAGGCAGGGTTGTGACGGACGAAGACTTGACCTTGAGGGACCTCGTTGCAATCTTGGGTCATATCCCAAAAAGGTTGAGAGATATTGGCCATGACAAGAAAGAAGGATTTGGGGATTCCTACTTCTCTCACTCAATAGATTTCGTGAGAAAAGTAGGAAGGGGGCATTTGTTTATATCAAAAATATATATATGATAAATGTCCGATAAAATTTAAATTTTAATATATCCTAATCTTATATTTAGGATATTCATGATAAATAAATAAAATTTAATATAAAATCTCTTATGAGATAAATTGATTGTATCTTGGGCCAAGAGTGCAAATCTCGAGGCAGACCCAAGGCACAAATCCCAAGATGGCCCGAGAACACGTATCTCGAGGCAATCACAAATTACAAAATTGCCCCTGAGAACATATCTTGAGGCAAATGCAAATTACAAAATTGCCCCTGAGAACATATCTCGAGGCAAATTACAAAATTGCCCCTGAGAATATATCCCGAGGCGATCCTAAATTTCATAATAGCTCGAAAAACAAATCTCGAGGCAATTAGAAATTAAAAAATAATAATAATAATAATAATAAAATAAAGATTAATAATTAGAAAGCACAAATCCCAAGGCATCATGAGAATGCCAACCCCGAGGCAATATTAATCTTAAAATTCAATTAAATTTTAAGATTTTATTTTTTTTGAAAATTAAATTAAATTTTAAATTTGATCTTATCTTATCGGCTCGAAAGTTGTGATTTCTTGGGGGATTTCTCGTCGTGGGGATAAGAACAGGGAAAGCTTTTAAAACGAGGGGAGGCCAGACAGAAAAAAAAAAAGGGAGGGAACTTTTTGTCTGATTCTTTTCTTTGAGAAGCAACCACCATAAGAAGAAGAGGAGAATTGTTGCCAAGAAGATCATCTTCTCAATCATCAACCAGAAGAAGATTCTCGAGAAGGTGGTGATTCTCTCCCTATAAATATATATATATATATATATATATATATATATATATATATATATATATATATTGTTGATGCCAAAAGCGGTCCACGCCACGCGTTTGGCCATCCTGTTGCCTCGTGATCCGGTTGTCTCACCACCAACGGTTAGAATTTATAGTTGATGTGGACGCTTTTACGCCTCTGAGCGAGGAGTGCGAAGAGCATCATAAAAACTCCGCTCGGAATTAGTGGAATTACTCATCAGCGAGCCTGTAAAAAAGGAGAGGACGGTGATCGGAATTGGGCCTTTCCGCCCGGATTCAGCTCCGATGCTTAAGTCAGAAAACTTGAATAGAGAATCTTAGTTTTAGGCAGTTTTTTGTGTGATGAGTTTTTTTCGGATCCCTTTTCTTCTATTAGCGCTCTCCTTTTATAGCACCTTAGAGGCGGTTCAGGAAAGGCGGTGGAGTAAGGCGGTGAGTTAGGTAAATATCTCTTAAGGTGGTAGAAAGGCGGTGGGAAGGCGATAGGAAGGCGGTAGGAAAATATCTGCCCACTGTAGCAAGTGGATAAGGCCCACTCACTGTAGAGGCGTTAGATGTTTCTCTATCTCTTTCTTTCTACCCTACGCCCCTACGCCCTTTATGTTATGAGAGGGTTGTTACAATTCCGACGGACTTGTTCGCAGGATTGAATCCTTACGCTATTGGCCGAGCGGAATTTGTGCAAAGATGGTGATACTGCCATGTAGCCCAATGAACAAGTGGTCCTTTAGCTTAACGACACCTGTCTTCACCAAATATATCTGTAACACTAGTCCCTCCCCTAGTGTACTTGTTCGAAAAATCTAAGGAGGGGTGAGCTAAACGCACCTTTCGCTTGGTTCGAGAACAAGTATCATTCTTAGTTGGCATGTCTATGTAGGCGTAGGCTCTGTATACAGTCGCTTGTACCTAAAGGTCACATGTTTTAATAGGCGACCGACGTTTACTGTGTTATCTTCTCGCTGTTATCGAGGTAGATTTTGGTTCCAGAATTCTCGCCTATAGTGTCGATGGGCTCTCCTATTTAAGGGCTTGTATGGATAGGGTGTTTTGACTAGAAAACTTTTGCACCCTTGTATTTTTGTATCATGGCTCAGCGCTTGTCTTTTTACAAGTTTTTCACTTTTTCTCAATGCTCTCGCCGTTTGCGAATTCCCAGTTCTTTTTATGAGCACCTATCGGAATTAAGGACTGGGGTAATCCACTTGGTAAGTCCAAATGGTACGTGGTTTGGCCGCCTATTTTGGCCGATTGATGTGGGGGTAGGTGAAATGAGCATAGACGCGGGGTGGGAAGCTTTTCATGTTGACCATGGTGTGGAGGCGGGAGACCTCTTAGTTTTTTCTTACGCAGGGGGTATGCGCTTCGAGGTTGAGATGTTCGGAGACGACTCTTGCCGTAGAGAGGTGGGTCCCCACCTCCGTCCTCGTGCCGAACCAAGCTCCCCCAGCAACGAGGATAGCGACGGCTGCGGAAGCCCGTGTATCTCCTCCGAGTCTTATCCGAGCGTACCTTCGGACGGGTCCGCGGACGTTTAGTTAGGATAATCCGTTCGGAAATATAGTTAGGATAATCCGTTCGGAAATATGTTTTAGAGTTTGTTATCCGTCATGTGTAATTTGAATAAATGACATTTTGTCGTTTTGTTTTTAAATCCTTTGGCCTTTTTATGGCCTTTGTTGATGATCCTATGTTGGAGTGTGCGCTTTGTCTTTGTGCGACATGTGCTCGCCTTCCATGTGTACCGGCTCTACCTTCCATGTAACGCTTCTTGTTTTCTAAGACGACACGTGTCTCCTTTACTATTTAGCATTTAAAGGGGGATAGTGGCGCGACATGCGCAGCGTGTGCGCTTTGTCAACGTTATGATGGGCGATGGGGCGTGATTTTCCATGTGTGCCAGGCGGCGCTTGGTATTGCTGACGTGGACAGAATTTTGAATTGTTTCGAGGAGGTGTATGATGGTTGTTTGAACGGTTCAGATTTGTGGGCCTTTGGTTCAAGGGTTCAGATCGGAACACAACCCTAAGATCTAACGGCCATGGATTCATTTGCTTTTGTATATAAGGGGAACTGCAGTGCAAAGAAAAGATTGCTTGAAAATCAAGTCCTCTTCTCCGATTTCCTCTTCTCCGTGAGCTCACGGTTTAGTGCTTTTTTCTTATCTTTTTCCTCCACTAAGGTAATGGCTAGTGCTACTTCTTCTTCCTCTAGTTCTTCTCATGAGTCCTCGATTCCTTTTTCGGCCCAACCCTAAGGTTTCATAGTGATTCCGGCGATCCCGGGTGAACTTGGAGGCGTTCCAGTTCAGGGTTCGCGGGTTCATCCTGCCTCTAGGGCAACGGATAGGGGTTCTGATACATTCATAAGTCTTCTTGGACAGTCGGAGGTAGATAGCCTGGTAACTAAGTATGAGATAAATCTCTCACTGTTTGAGGTTAGGGTTCCTTGTTCTGGGGAGAGGGCAAGTTCTCATAGGGAATGGGAGATAGCCATCTATCAAGATGCGCTATTAGGTGGCCTTAGACTCCCTTTTTCTGATTTTGCTAAGGCAGTACTAGAGGAGTATCATTTGTGTCCTTCATGCTTGGCCCCGAATTCTTGGAGACTCTTGAACGGCTTTGTTATCGCTTTTCAAGCATTACGGAATAAATCCGACCGTCCCATTGGTTCCGTATGCTTTTTAGTCTATGTCTAGAGTCTAATGCCGATTGGTATTACTTCTCTTCCCCGGGAGGAAATTTTTAGGGAAGGTTCCTTCTTCCATTAAGCGATGGAAGAGCAAATTTTTCTTTGTCAAAAGTAAGTCCGAGTGGGATGTCCGAACAAAGTGGGATGTTCCCTAAGCGGACATCGCTTGTGAGGAAATGACGGGTGAAGAGGTGGGTCTTCTTAAGTCAATGATGTGGTTATCCAAAGTGTACATGGATGAGTTCTTGACAAAGGAAAACCTTGTTAAATGTCGTTTAATAGTGTCCGCCGGTAGGAATTATTCGTGTACCTTACTAGTCTGATTTTTAACTACAGTATCTAATTTTTTGACATTTGTTTTGTAGAAAATACGATGGAGGACGAAGACCTAAGCTATGTTAAGGGTCTTTTGGCCTCTTTCGAGGGCGAAGTTCACCCGTCTTTGCCTCGCGGGCGGAAGAAGAAGGAGGTGGTACTTGGCCAAGGGGCTGATACCTCCAAGGAGGAAAGAAAGAAGAGGAAGAGAAAAGAGACGGGCTCTTCCAAGGGGATTAAGAATGACCCCAGTGCAGGGTCCTCACGGGAGAGGAGGACCAAGAGGAAGAATTCCGAGGATGTATCAGGTCCCGGAATTGTAGAAGAACTAGTGGGGGCGCCTCAGGAAGAGGTTTGTGAGAAAGAAATCCGCCCGACGTTGTCCCCAATTTCCGAGGGTCCTTCTTCCAAATGTAGGAGGACATCCTTCTCGCAGAGGTGAGAATTTCTATTTTCTATAGGTATGTTTCACTTAGAACTTTTAACTTAGGTTTTATTTTGCAGGCGGAGCTAGGAGAAGCGACCTTCGTGGATAAATTAAGAGTGGTGGATTCCGTTTTAAAGGGATCTGCTACTAAGCAGAAGGAGTTATCTTCTGAGGATACTCCTTTTCGTGATGTTAAGTCCGTAAAGGATGTTTTAATGGCCATGCGGCCCGAGCAGCTCTCTAAAAAACTCCGAGGGGCTAGCAGGGAAGAGGCCACTTACCAATTATTCCGTTCGGCCATGCTGGTAAGGGTTGTTCTCATATTTCCCTTTATTTCTAAATTTGGTATATTTTTATGAGCGTTTTGTTATTTCGTAGACCGCACAATGGGCGGATCGGGTTGGTGCTCTTTGCCAAGAAGATTTGGCCAAGATGGAAATGAATAGGGCAGATATCGCTCAGTTGAGCTCTAGGGTGGCGGCCTTGGAAGAGAAGGAGAAGAAACAGCATGACGCTATCCAGGCCCTTGAGCGAGACAAAGCCGAGCGGCTGCACCAACTATTCCGCCTCGGAGAAGGAGAAAAAGCGATCTAGCGGCTCGCCTATCTATTTCCAAAGGTTCTCTTCTCGACCGAGGAGGATATCAAAGGGTTACAAGATGAATCCAAAGAGTTGAAGAAGGAACTCCAATCTACTCGGGGAGGAGCGAGCCGCCGCTCGATGGGATCTAAAGTCAAGGTCGCTGAGCTTACCGCCGTTCAAGCCGAAGTTGGCGGAAATAAGGGGAGCGTGATACACTTAAGGCGCATTTGGCTTCCCGCTTGAAAGCTCCTAAGTCCGACTCGCAAGAAATTAAGGATTTAATGGAACGAGCGGACAATTTAGACAAGGAGGTTGCCCGCTTTAGGGCTTAAAGTTAAAGATGGGGCCACTCGTATATATTCTGTGGTGCAACAAGTGGGCCATCATGTTCCTCCTAAGGAGGTTTTGTCTATGGGGCTGGCTGGAGTCTTGAAGAAGTTTACGGAGCTCAAAGAGCAACAAGTCAGCAAGACCCCGGAGGCTCCTATCTCTGCTCCTTCGGCTGTCCTTGCTCCTTCGGAACCTTCTACCCAAGCTCCTTCAGAAGCAGGCGGTCGCCCTGAGGGCCCTAGCTCTTAGGATGTTTTTCTTTTATGAATGTTCTTGTAAATTCTCAATCACTTGGAATGTAATTTTTATTCATATGAATGAAACGCAAACCTTTATTTTGATGAAGTTTTATTTCCGAGTAATGGTTATCCTTAACCATATAAGAAATTCATTTGAGAAGTATTTTCTGAAGTCTTTTGTAAACTTCTTCTTTCTTCCCTCTTCCTTTGATTTTGTAGGATGCTTCGTAACGAGTCCTTAGTCCAATCGCGGGACTTTAAGTTGTTGAATGAGGTACTTGTCTTCATAAATGAGATTGTTGCCTCATATTTCGATCGGGATTTTTGCCCCTTGCTTTTTGGATAAGAGTTGTCGTTCTATCCCTACAGGATAATTCCGACTCGTCTTCCAAGAATGGGAATTTCACCGCATCTTAATAGGATGGGAATTTCACCGCATCTTAATAGAAAAAAAAGACTTGAGCTTTATTCCGTGAATTTTAAGAAACAGCTACAGAATTTACTGATAGTAGCGTCGTAGATGTTCAGCATGGAATGGATGCTTGAGTGTCTTTCCGTCCATATTTACTAGATAATAGGTGCTTACTCGGACGATTCTTTGTATGACGTAAGGGCCTTCCCAGTTAGGAGTTAGCTTCCCCGTTCGGCTTTTATTTCCAAGAAACTCATTTTCCCGTAGGACTAGATCGCCGATTTGGAATAAGACTCTTTTTACCCTTGTGTCATAGAACCTTTTTACTTTCTGGCGATAGATGGTCGCCTCGCTTTCCAGCCTTCTCTCCGCTCTTCAAGTAGATCAAGTTCCGCCGGAGTTTTTCTCATTCTCTCTCGAGGAGAAAGTTTGTCGTGTGTCCGCAAGGTAGGCATCCCTATTTCTGCAGGGATGGCGACCTACCGCCCCATAAGTGAGGGAGAATGGGGTCTCTCCAGTAGGAGTTCTTGTTGTTGTCCTGTAGGCCCAAAGGGGGCTCGGAATTTCTTCTACCCAGTTAGTCCCATTTCTGAATACCTGTGTTTTCAGTGTTTGAAGTAGGGTGCGGTTTGTCACTTCTACTTGGCCGTTGGCTTGGGGATGTGTCACAGACGTTAATCTGGATTCAATTCCGAGCTCTGAGCAAAAGCTTTTGAAGGCTTTGTTATCAAACTGTCGTCCATTATAGGAAATGAAGGCGACTGGAATGCCGAATCGACAGATAACCGTTCGCCATAAGAATCCTCGCATGTGCTTTCTCCGTGATTTTGGCCAAGGGTTCGACTTCCACCCATTTGGTGAAGTAGTCAATGGCGACTATTAGAAACTTCATTTGCCTAACTGAAGTGGGGAACGGCCCTAGGAGATCGACTCCCCAGATGGCAAATGGTCGAGGGCTAATGATGGGTGTAAGTTGTGCCGATGGTCGCCTCTGAATCTTGGAATGCCGCTGGCAGGCATCGCATTTCCGAGCGAACGCTATTGCGTCTTGAGTTAGCGTTGGCCAATAATAACCTTGTCGTAGGACTTTGTAACTTAAGGCTTTGCCCCCTATGTGACCTCCTCCAATGCCTTCGTGAATTTCTTGAAGGATATAACTAGCTTCTGTTGGACGCAAGCATCGCAAGAAGGGTTGCGTATAGGATCTTCTTTATAGGTTCTCATCGATGATGGTGTACTGAGCGGATTTGTAAGAAATCCGTCTGGCCTCTGCTTTGTTGGGTGGTGCAGGTCCACCTTGTAGATAATTTCTGATGGGGTCCATCCAGCTTGACTCTTCGGCTGCACTTTGTACTTCCTCCTCTAATTGCCGATGGTTTTGTGGGAAGATATTGTAGGTTAAAGGAAGGCTACGTGTCTCCGCTCGGTCTTTGTGGCCTTTTGGGAAAGGCGTCCGCCTCTTCGCTTTACGTTACGGACTTTTTCAATTTGGAAGCGAGCAAAGTGTGGAACTATTTTCTTTACCACCGCTTGGTACTTGACCATGTTTTCTTCCTTCGCTTCAAAGTCGCCCAAGGTGTGGCTTACTATTAGCCGTGAGTCGGAATATACGCGGCAGTGTCAATTCCGAGCCCCCGCCGTGTAATCCTCGCGATAAGGGCTTCATATTCGCCTTATTGTTGGTTGCTCGAATTGGAACTTCAAGATCGCCGCGATTTTCCACTTGGAAGGAGAGTAGAGGATGAACCCCGCCTCGCTTTTCTTCCGTTCTTGATCCACAACATATAAGGTCCATGGGATGTTAGGGCTTTCTTCTGGACTTTGTGACGGGGGTTCGCCCCTGTTTGCTGGGAAAGTTAATTCCGCGACGAAATCTGCCAGCACTTGAGCCTTTATTGCCGTTCGGGGTTTGTAGGTGAGATCGAACTCGCCCAATTCTATTACCCATTTGGCTAGGCGTCCGGAGTTTTCAGGTTTATGGAGAATCTGCTTTAGTGGCTGATCAGTCAATACTATGATCTTGTGGGCTTGAAAGTACGGCCTCAACCTCCGTGCAGATGTGATAAGAGCAAAGGCCAACTTTTCAAGTGGTAGATATCTCGATTCTGCATCGTTAAGGATTTTACTTGTGTAGTAGACAGGTTTTTGGACTCCGTCATCTTCTCTTAGAAGAACTGACCGATCGTGTGGGGCACCGCCAAGTAAACGTGAGAGTTCTTCTCCCACCGTGGCTTAGCTAGTAGCCGAGGCTTAATCGGAGATAGTCCTTAAGCCCATGAAAGGCTTTTTTCGTGATTCTTCCGCCCACTCCATTTTGGGTGCTTTTCTTAGGGCTTGGAAGAGTGGGAGATTTTTCTCTCCGGCTTTGGAGATAAATCGCCAAGCTGGCTGACGCCTTGGATTAAGCTTGAATTTCTTGAAGACTTTTAGGCGATCCCATGTTAAGAATAGCTCTGATTTTGTCTGGATTCGATTCTGTCCCTCTTTGTGTCAAAATAAATCCCAGGAATTTTCCTGATCGAACGCCGAAAGAACATTTGTTCGGGTTTAACCGCATAGTATAAATCCAAGAGACCGAAAAGCCTCTTGTAAGTCCTGACAGTGTTCATTGGCCTTTCGCTCTTTACTAAGATATCGCCCACATAGGCTTCAACATTTACGCCAATTTGCTCTCTCAAGATCAGTATTTATGAGCCTCACGGAAGGTGGCTCCGGCATTTTTTAGGCCGAACGGCATCACCTTATAGCAATACGTTCCTGTGCTCATAATGAAAGACGTTTTTTCTTCGTCGCCTTTGGCCATTCGGATTTGGTTGTAACCTGAGAAGGCATCCAGGAAGCTCAACATCTCATGCCCTGTTGTTGAATCAACCAAACTATCAATTGACGGTAAGGGAAACGAATCTTTCGGGCAGGCTTTGTTTAAGTCCGTGAAGTCAACGCACATCCTCCATTTTCCGGACGGCTTTTTTACCAGGACCACATTGGCTAACCAGTCTGGGTAGTATACCTCTCGGATAAATTTAGCTTTTAGGAGATTAGATACTTCTTCCTCCGCGGCCTTCTGCCTTTCTGGTGCAGAATTTCTCCTTTTCTGCTTTGTGGGTTTAAACGATTGATCGATGTTGAGACGATGCTCGATGATATTACGCTTTACGCCCGGCATATCCTCTGAAGACCAAGCGAAGAGATCGGAATTTGCTCTCAATATCCTCATGAGATCTTCCGCTAGCCTCATTGCCAACCGCCTAATCCGCACTGCAAGGGTCCGCCTCCGGGTTGTGTCTAGGGAATCAAGTAGCAATTCTTCGACAGTGTGTAGGTCAAGCTCCTCGCTTTTCTCGCTCGCCATTCTCACGACTAACTAACATGGCTTCTGAAACCTTTGTCTTGCTACTAATGAGAGTTTTCCCTTTGAGGGTTGAGACATAGCATTGCCGTGCCAGGGGTTGATCTCCTCTTATCTCTCCACTGCCACTCTCAGTTGGGAATTTGAGGAGAAGGTGATAAGTAGAGATTACAGCTTTCAAGGTGTTGAGGGTTGGTCTGCCCAGGATTACGTTGTAACTTGAAGCACAACGCACAACCAAGAAGTTTGCTGTCACTGTTGATGACCTTGGCGAGTTCCCTACCGTAACTGGCAAGGAGATCATTCCTTCTGGCTGTACTACCCCTCCGGAGAACCCTACCAAGGATGATTTTACCGGAAGCAAATCATCTCAAGGCCATATCTCATTCTTTGAAAGCACTCCAAAAGAGGATATCAACCGAACTTCCACCGCCTATCAAAACTCTTTTCATCCGAAACTAGACACTTTGATAGCGATAACCAACGCTGGCCATCATGTGGGCGAACTCACCGACGCCATTGTCATAGAAGATGATTGGAGCCGTAGGTCGAGATCGCCTTTGTGGCGCTTTCTATTTCCTCGCGTGGTTCCCACCATTCGGGCGTAACTTTTCCGAGAGGCGGAACTTTCACCACCGCAGCCTGTGACCACCACCGATAAATCCCACCATTTCTCCTTTTTCTTCTTCGTGTTGTGAAATTTCGTGTTCCCCTTGAATCTCAAGGTTGATGTATTGTTCCAATTGTCCTTTTCGAACGACATCTTCTATTGCGCTCATCAAGTGGGTACACTTTTACGTGTCATGTCCTCCGGATTGATGAAACCGCAATACTTCATCGTTCTTTTGCCGCTCGGCGCTTTCTTGCGTGCTCCGCCACGCCGTAAGCTTTTGTTCTTTGATTTGCATAAGAATGTGGCTTCCGGGTTTGATTCGATGGGGTATGGTGATCATATCGACAATTTTTCCTTCCTTAGAAGGCTCTCTCGGCTGTAGCGTATGTCGTTGGGGTCGCGGCGGAGGTTTCCGTGCCTCTATTTATGCCTTTGCCCTCCCTCGTATGCGATCCTTTTCCTTTCGCGTATCTGGGGGCCTTCTACTGACGCTATGGTGGGTTTTTTCCTTCCGGGTGTCCACAGGTCCACGTCTAGCCTCTTCTTCCCAACCCATATAAATTTCCTCGGAATTGATATACTTTTGGGCGTGGATCATAAGGCGGGAATGGTTTTTGGTGGATCTAGTGTCAGGGAAAATCGGAAGGGGGAGTCTAATAACCCTTCCATTAGAAAAGTCATAGCCATTCGCGGCGGGAGGTCCGCAACATTAGCTGTCTCGTCTATGTAACGGCTTAAATAGGCCTGGAGCGTTTCTTTCCCTCGCTGCTTAATGCGCAGAAGGGTGGACGGGGTTTTCTTTTGCTTTGAGTAATTGGCAAAATAGGCTAGGAAGCGATCTGCTAAAATCTGAAAAGAAGTAATTGTACTAGATGGGAGATCGACAAACTAGTCTTGCGCTTTTCCCTCTAAGGTGGCGGGAAAAGCTCGCATTACGCGAAGGCCCTGCGGATTCCAGCTGAGGAGCATCTTCAATCAAAAAGATTTCAGGTGTTGGGATGGATCGGTTTTGCCTTCATACGCGGTCATAACTGGCGGTTCGAAGCTATCCAGAACTTGCTCTTCCAATATTTCTTTGACAAAGGGTGAACACATACCGAGAACGTGTCTCTCGGACTTTCCGTTTTCTCGAGAGAGGTTCTGCCGTTGAGTCCTTCTATCAACTGTTTGAACAGATGGACTATTCCGCTCGCCCTTGTCCGCTCGGTTCTTGTGGTGGCCCGCTTGGCCGAACGGAGGGAGGTTCTGAACTAGCGGAAAAGGCGGTCCTTTCTGTCTTCTCCTTATGGGTGCGAGTTCTCGTTCTCCCTCTGCTTTCAGAATTATCCAGTGGGGCTGTTGGTATGTTTGGCGTTGGAACTTGTGTAGGAGGAGGCGGAGGATGAGTCAAAGCATGAGTCAACCGTTCCAATTGCTCCTGTAGGTTAAGGTAAAATTCTGGAACAGATTCTTGAGGTTGGACGGAAGGATTTTCTGATGGCGGTAAGATGGGCGGACTATCTGACCGGATTTCTTCATGCCTTCGGACCTCGCCAGATCCTTCAGGATTATTTGGGGCTCCCTGTTCTTGAATTCGTTTTGATCTTCTGGTAGTGGTCATTTGGCTTTTCGTAAGGGTCCCCACGGACGGCGCCAAACTGTTGATGCCAAAATCTGGTCCACGTCACGTTTCGGTCACTGTTGCCTCGTGATCTGGTCTCAGCTCTCGACCAACGGTTAGAATTTATAGTTGATGTGGACGCTTACTTACGCCTCTGAGCGAGAGTGCGAAGAGCATCATAAAACTCCGCTCGGAATTACTGGAATTACTCATCAGCGAGCCTGTAAAAAAGGAGAGGACGGTGATCGGAATTGGGCCTTTCTGCCCGGATTCAGCTCCGATGCTTAAGTCAGAAAACTTGAATAGAGAATCTTAGTTTTAGGCAGTTTTTTGTGTGATGAGTTTTTTTCGGATCCCTTTTCTTCTATTAGCGCTCTCCTTTTATAGCACCTTAGAGGCGGTTCAGGAAAGGCGGTGGAGTAAGGCGGTGAGTTAGGTAAATATCTCTTAAGGCGGTAGGAAGGCGGTGGGAAGGCGGTAGGAAGGCGGTAGGAAAATATCTGCCCACTGTAGCAAGTGGATAAGGCCCACTCACTGTAAAGGCGTTAGATGTTTCTCTATCTCTTTCTTTCTACCCTACGCCCCTACGCCCTTTATGTTATGAGAGGGTTGTTACAATTCCGACGGACTTGTTCGCAGGATTGAATCCTTACGCTATTGGTCGAGCGGAATTTGTGCAAAGATGGTGATATTGCCATGTAGCCAAATGAACAAGTGGTCCTTTAGCTTAACGACACCTTTCTTCACCAAATATATATATATATATATATATATATATATATATATATATATATATATATATATATATATAATAAAGGCCTTAGAACCCCACCCTTTTGATTGTCTCGGAGACTCAGGGGACATAAGTAAACTTAGTTCTGAGGGAGAGTGAGGATGGGGAGTCATAAGCAGGAAATTAAAAATAAAAAATTAAAAAAAAGAGAGTGATATATGTTATAAAAAAAAATAAAACAAAAAAAAAAAGAGATGTTCTCCTTCTCTGCGCCTACGCCAAGCCGTCGATCGCCACCGCCGCCCTCTGACAGCAGACTAGATCCGGTCACCATCGTCATTGAAGCTCCACCGCCGAAGCCTGTCACTGACGCCCGACGTCGCGCCGTTGTCCAGGCCGCCTTTCGAGCCATTGTCCGCCACCGGGGAGAGTTCACTACCGCTGCAGCCATGTTTGACGCCGCCCCCCAGCTGCCATGCCTGGCACCACCGTTGATCTCGCCTGAAGCCACCGGAGAAGGCCGTCTGAGTCCCTGCACTCCCGCATCGCCTGACCATTGTAGGCCCAATGTTGATGAGATGCCGTCGCCGGCGAAACGCTCAAGACCACCCCATGGTCATCGCCAAGAGAGATGCCCAAAGCTCTCTGTGTGCCTGATCACCGAAGCCGCTGCAGCTCCCTTGGAGGCCGACACCGTTGACATCCCTTGACGCCAAGCTAAACTCGCCACACCGTGGAGTTACTGAAGCCCTGTTCCCTCTCTGCGTTTCTACGCCGGCGAGCCATCCAAAATCAGTCACAACACCAATAAGAAGTCCGAGATCACTTCAGATCGTGGCGAGTGTCTGAGTAATCTCCTTAAGGACCTGCACCGCAAGCAAAGCTTTGACCGCTTGCCTCCCTAGTTCCCTATCACTGCTGTATCAAGGTTGTCCCAAGGCTACCATTCTACCAGCCCACCTCTCTGATGCAGCAAAAGAAAGGAAGTTAAGGAGAAGATGAAGCAAGCTGGTCGGGCTATGATCAATCAAGAACAACCTAAATTGGCCCAAAGACCTTATCACTCCAAATCTGGGTATAATGGTTAATATGATGGCCAGTGAGGGTGATGATGAATGTGAAGAAAATGTTGTTGCTACACTTTTCTCCAGCACCAACCTCAACCAGAAAATGCAGGTTACTTGGCAAAGCATTTTGGAAGAAAATGCAGCCCCAGTCTGTTGGATGAGTTCAAAGAAATGAGGATGATACATCCTTGTAACAGGGAGAGGAAGCTTTCAATAATAGGAGTTGCTCAGTGAGGAATTGGTGTGCACACAACCTATTCGACAAAATGCCAAAAAAAAAAAAAGCTTTGGGAATGGAGTTGAATGAATCTCATCCAGGTTCCTGTTGACAATCTATTTGATGCCTTGTGCCAAGGTTGAAGCATTCCAAGTCCGTGATCAAGATCTTGTGGTTAACAAAGAGATGTTGAAGATTTTGAAGATAATAATGCCTAGTCTGAGTCGTGATACTGAAGATACTGATGCTCAAAGCCACGATATTGAACTTGCTCCTTTTGGACAGTTGGCACCACTGCAGCTGAAGCGTTAAGAGCAAAATTGAGAGGGATTTCGGCCATGATTTTATAATATAGTGTGAAATTGATACAAGGTCTCATATATATGATAATGTGGCAGCTTCAATTCATCAGTGAACATATCTCAGCAAGAGGATCAAGGTACACATAATCCAACTCAAGCAGGCCAAGACAATGGATTGCTATCTGATCAGGCTATTACAACTTCCAAAAATGAATCACTAAGAAGTCTTGAGTTGAACTCAACAAGTTCCCAAAGGAGGCTTCTTGAAGTCACTGATTCTAAAGGTTCACAAGAAGGAGATTTTGATTCTCGCACTAATATTGATGATGCGGTTCATGCTGCAATTGTAGATAATAGTAAAGCTTTAGACGAGGATGCAGATTCCTCTTTTGATTTATTTAGAGATGCAGAAGATCTTCCTGATGAATATAGTTATGATTCAATGGTGATGGAAACATGGACATTCTTGTAGGGACTTCCTTTGGATTATTTTATGTTTTGGATCATCATGGTAAGATTAGAAGCAAATTTCCCCTTGAGATAGCTGAGATTCAGGGATCAGTAGTAAAATTGAAATTGTGACTGCTGATACCCATGGAAATGTTGCCGTCGCTGTGCTGGCTGCTGCTGTGACGTTGATGTTACTGCTGTACCGCGAAGCTACTATTGGCTGCCGTTGTTCGACGAAGTAGCCGCTGCTAAAGCCAAGAATACGAGCAATCAATTGACGATGGAAGTGTTGATAAGAAAGCTATCGTATGTGCAAGTCTTAGAGGTCCCCAAGTCCTGCTATGATGTGAACCTTCACCAACAGTGCAACAGGAATTTTGTAGATCGACAGTGCAACAGGAATGAAGCCATGGCTGTTCGATAAAGGATGTTAGTGCCATTACTGGACTGAATGTTGTGTGCACCACCAGTGAACCAGTCAAAACCGAGCTGTCACTATGTTGCTATTGCCTTGCTGTGCTAACAAAAAAGATTCAAAGCTGTGAATTGGAGCTGATATTGCTGCTGAGTACTGCTGCAACTAAGAGAGCAAGAGATGTTGATGTCAATTAAAAACAAGAAGAGAAGACATCTCATTTAGTACCCTTTGAACAATCGATATTCATAGGGAAGTAACTGTCTGATGAATGCCCCTGCAGAAGATATAGAGCTAAGAGCTGCAATTGCATAATAGTAAAATTTTTGAAAGCTTCTCAAGCTAAATTCTCATCAGCTAAAAGGATGTTAAACTTGTTAAAGTTCCAAAGCAATAATACATTGCTCAGAAGGTTCTGATAAAATGATTCACTACTGTAACATCTTATGACAAGGCAATAAGCCATAGGCATGGAGTATTCTTGCTTGGATAAATGTGTTAAAAAAAAAATCTAATAATTTAAAGGACAATATTCTCTATAAGAATGAGAAGAGAAAAAGAGGAATGCAATTTCTATTTCAAAAGAGCTCTTGCTCAATGAGGATATTGAAGCGGTTCCACCAAATCCATGAAGGATAAAGCTGCAGAAGGAGAACATTCTTGATGTTTGATGAAATTATCCAAAAGAGGCATGAAACTTGAAATCGATAAATTACATTATGATGGCTGCTATGAGGATATCCTGAGAATTTTAAAAAATGTAATCACTGCTTCTAGTGGTGGTCCTTTAGTAGAAAAGTCTTCAAAAATCTATGACTTGGTCAAAGATGGCACAAAACAAGTCATGTAAGCAATCTTGTGCTCTTGTGCAAAGAAGTGGAGAAATTCTTCTGAAGTCATTTGTTGAAAACAACATGAAATTCTCAGCAATAAAGTTAAAATATCCCTTTTGTAAATGTTGCATTAATGGTTGAAACATGAGATTGACGTTCAGTGCTTTTGTGTTGCAATGAGATGTTGGAGAAGAACAAATATCCTTTGATAAAAAAAATGTCAACATGGGCCCATTAAATTGGTGATAAAAAAAATAAATAAATAAATAAATAAATAATAAAAAAATAATAAAAAAGTCTTGCAAAAATAAAAGGAGCTTGGGCCCATAGTGATAAAATGAAATGGGTTTTCATTAAAAAACCTTAGGCCCATTTTATGAATAATGATAAAATAAAATAGTCATTTTCATTAAAAGAAAACTGGGCCCATTTTATGGATAATGAGAAAATGAAATGGGCTTTCATTAAAAGAGCTGGGCCTATTTTATAATAAAAAAGAGGGTGATTTAATAGGCATTTTATGGTTAAAGTGCAATCCAGAAGAGAAGAGAAATTTGAACTCATACATCTCGAAGCAATGACGAGAGATGCATATCGAGATGGCTCAAAATTATAAATCCCAGAGGGGTACGAATCTCAAAGCGATGGCGGACACGTATCTCAAAGCACTGATAAATATTAATCCCAAAGTGACATGTGATCAATGAAATATAAACCCCGAAATGGCGTCAAGCATTCGATGAAAGTACGAACCCTAAAGTGGCATGAATCTCAAAGCGGCGGTGGAGCACGCATATTAAGCGGCGATATAGTGGCGCAAATTCAAAGGCAGCGGCGAGGCATACAAGGCGGCGACGTAAAGATAAATAAATAAATAAATAAATAAATAAGAATATATATTCACATATCGACGATGATATTCATATGTACTAAATTATCATTTTCTGCAATAAAATGAATTATTTTTCTTTTGTCTCTACTTGTTCTTTTGCCCTTAATCGAGGTTCCCAAGATTATATTTGGGGTAATTAATAATAGAGGCTTGCCTCTATTAGGAATAAAAGAACCCACAAACAAACAAAAAAATGATATTTGTGCTTCGATATATCGTCTGGTGTCACACGATGCCAGGCGCGTATTTTCGATCCAACAATGATCTCTCGAGATCGGAAGCCAAACATATTTAAGGAGTAAATAACTCAACTCAAATATGTATAAAAATATAGAAAGCAACGATCCCTTGAGATATAAAACCGACACATATCCGATGTCCGTCTCGAAGAACAATCCTTTGATCCACGTCGTGTATCACGCGCCCAAGTCAGGATCTAATACATGGATACTGAGTCTTAGTATCGCTATATTTAAATACTCCATTTCAAAATACGAAGTACGGTTTATTCTTTAATCCCTAAATTATCTCTAAAAACATAAATTCACTCTAAGCATGCTTTCATTAGCCAAGAATAATGAATCTAATGCATGGAGTCATTAAGTGTTTAATCATGGGGTTAATCGTACTCAAGCATGTCAGCATGGATACTAATAGGGTATTTATACATAGAGATTTTCATGAAATTTCGGCGGCACCTCCCCTATTTATAGGGCCCTGAAATTTTACAAGCATGCACCAAAATACCCATTACACATGGGTTTTATACATCATTAAGCATGGCATTAACACTTCCTCAACTCGATACAAGTTATTAACACAAAAACTCTCAATTTTAGCTTCACCAAAGACATGCAATTTCTTTTAATCATCCCTTCACCAAATCAGCCCCAGTCCTACTCATTCCTTGTTAATCGTTCATCAACTTGAATCTGTAGGCTTACCGGACTGAGAGAAAAGATGGTTGCTGGTCGTGCGCACGTCGAGGTGGCCGGAGGGAGCTTAGATCTAGCAATCAACCCTCCGATCGGGCTGTTGTTCGTCGGTGCGGTGAGAGGGAGCCGGAGTTCGGTCTGCCTCACACAGGGGCACACTGAGGTGGTTGCCAACGCGCGCAGGGGTAGCGGTCAGCGGGCGGTGGCTCGATCAGCCGGGCGCTTGGGGGTCACCGGCGGAGTGGCGATCACGCCGGCGGCAGAGGGCTTAACCGGGCCGGCAAGGCCGCATGCTTGAAGCTCGGCTGCTTGCGCGGTGCAGCGCTACAGCAGTGGGAGCGCAAGGCTCGGCCCCTGCAGGCTAGCAGCGCGAGGTGCGCAGGTAGGGCTGACCAGAGGGGCTCGACTGGCCGGCGGCAAGGGTCTGCCAGGTGGGGAAGCTCGCCGGAGAGAAGGCCGTGGGTGAGCTCTGAAGGAGCTCAGATCTAGAGAAGAGAGGAATCGAGAGAGAGAAATGAATCTCTTTCTCCCTCTCTCCTCTTATCATTTATAAAAATCAATTTAGTATTCATTAAATTAAATTGTCACATGATTACTATGCTCTCACATGTCTACTGTAGCGTCACGCGGGTACTATTCATCACGGGTGAATGGATTCATTTTTCGGCGGGGTCCACGCCATAATTCTCTCGTTCCTCATGCCCGACCTAGATCCGCGAATCTCGGCCTTTAGTCAATACCTTTAGTCAGGGGTCCACTGTGGCATCACGGGGTTGTCGCTGTCCCCGACCAGATCCACTTTTCCCGGGACTCTATCTTTGGGTCTGTTTCCTCCAATGGTTAATGAACCCGAGTTAATTTATCGTTAATTAATTTTCCATTAATTAACACTTAATAAATTCTCCGTATTTCATAACTTTAAAAATCTTTATTTATTTCGGGGCAGGCGTTACAATCTCCCCCCTTTATAGGAGTTTAGTCCCTAAACTCACATCAAAGATCACTCGAACAAATCTGGGTAACGCTTCTTCATATCAGCTTCGCGTTCCCAGGTAGCTTCACCACCAGTGTGGTTGTTCCATCTTACCTTGACTAAAGGAATGGTCTGATTCCTCAGTTGTTGCTCCTTGTAGTCAAGTATCTCTACGGGCAACTCCTCGTAAGTCAAATCCTGCTGAAGTTCCACTAGCTCGTATTCTATGACTTGAGATGGGTCGGTCAAGCACTTCCTTAGCATAGAGACGTGGAAGACATTGTGAACTTGGGCCAACCTATATGCCACTACTCCAACTCGCCCCAATACCTCAAAAGGTCCAATGTACCGCGGGCTAAGCTTCCCACGCTGTCCAAATCTCATCACACCCTTCATGGGTGATACTTTTAAGAGTACTTTGTCGCCCACCTGAAACTCCAGCATAGAGCGGCGTTTGTCAGTATAGCTCGTTTGGCGACTCTGATCTGTCTTCAACCTTTCCCTGATAACTTTTACTACTTGCTTCGCATTTTGCACTACCTCGGGTCCTTCGAAAGCCCGTTCTCCTACGTCATTCCAGAATATAGGAGATCGGCAGGGTCGCCCGTACAGGGCTTCGTATGGTGCCATTTGGATGCTTGCCTGATAACTGTTGTTGTAGGCAAACTCCGCCATCGTCAAGTGCTCATCCCAAGAATCTGTGAAGTCTAGGGCACATGCCCTCAGCATGTCCTCTAAAATCTGAATTGTTCTCTCCGACTGACCATCCGTCGGTGGATGGAAGGCGGTGCTAAACGTCAATCGAGTACCCAGGGCTTCATGTAGACTTTCCGAGAATCTTGAGACGAATCTAGGATCTCTGTCGGATGTGATCGTCATCGGTATGCCATGCAAACAGACGATCTTGTCCATGTACAACCTGGCTAGTCGTGCCAAACCCATCTTACGTGTCAATGCCAGGAAGTGCGCCGACTTGGTCAGCCGGTCAACGATCACCCACACGGCCTCATTTCCTTTTTGAGACCGAGGTAAGCCAGTCACGAAGTCCATCGTGATGTGTTCCCACTTCCACTCTGGTATTGGTAGGGGTTGTAGCTTCCCGGCTGGCTTGTGGTGCTCTGCTTTCACTCGCTGGTAGGTAAGACAATAAGCCACAAAATCGGCTATCTCCTTCTTCATGGCGTTCCACCAGAAGTAGTTCTTCAATCCACGATACATTTTGGTACCCCCGGGGTGCATCGCGTAGCTCGAGTAGTGTGCTTCTTCCATAATGTCTCTCTTGAGCTCTGGTATATTGGGTACACATACCCGATCCCCAAATCTAATTGTGCCATCCTCGTGGATCCGGAACTGTGTTGGCAAGCCTTGTTTCATCTTGTTCAAAATATCCACCATCCTACTATCTTGTCTCTGGTTATCTCGGATCCTATCCAATATGGTAGGCCGTATGCATAGAGTAGCCATGCTCACCTCCGAGCTCGGCTCAATCACCTCCAGCTCAAGTCTCCTCATCTCCTCCAGAAGAGCTATTTGATCAGTAAGGTTCGCGGTAGTTCCGTCATTGACCTTCCTGCTCAATGCATCAGCCACCACATTAGCCTTGCCTGGGTGACAGTAAATGTTGAGGTTATAGTCTTTGATCAGTTCTGATACCACTTTAGTTGTCACGCCCCGAACCTCGGCCCGGGCACGTGGACCAACCGGCCGTACCCAAACAGGGACTGACCCCTATTCGGGTACAAGGCCTCAGAGACCCTGTACAGTAATTATTCAGAGATAACAAAAGCGGAATTTCCATAAGTAAAAGGAGTTTATACAACTCCGTACAAGTACTGAATAAAAGTACAATACCGGGCTTATACAACCCAAGACTAGGATCTAGTCCAGTCACCCCTAGAAATCCATAACAACGAAAGAAATACAAGTCTAACACACTGAATAGAGGAGGTACGCAGACCTCAAGATACAACAAGCTTCGAGTCGACTACTCGGTGAAACCCCTGCCTAGGCTCGTCCCTACTCCTCGTCTGAACCTGAGAAACACAATCAAGTGCATGAGCCAAAGAAGAGGGCTCAGTAGGACCTCATAAAGTAATAAAAGTGGCAACGCCATAAACAAGGAGTAAATGAGGCAATAAACATATGTGCAAATGAAACAACAATCACTAGCAAGCTGTCTGCATCTAAGATGTGGATAAATCCACGGATGTACTCAATCTCCTGGCATATGTGATACTAGGATACCGAGAGAGAACACCTGTGCTCCTTGTAGCTGATCTAGCAGATCATCGATCCTCGGTAGAGGATATTTGTTCTTGATTGTCACCTTGTTGAGCTCACGGTAATCGATACATAATCTCATGGATCCGTCTTTCTTCTTGACGAACAATATCGGGGCTCCCTAAGGTGACATGCTCGGCCGAATGAAGCCTTTCTCTAGGAGTTCTTCAAGTTGTTGTTTCAGTTCCTTCAACTCTGCAGGGGCCATTCGGTATGGGGCTCTGGATATGGATGCTGTTCCCAGAGCTAAGTCGATGCCAAATTCCACTTACCTCTCTGGGGGTAGTCCCGGCAAGTCATCTTGAAATACATCCGAAAAATCGCGGACTACTGGAATTTGTGCCACCGTGTATTGCGCATCCCTTGTCCCCGTGATTGATGCCAGAAACCCCGCACAACCACTGTTGATCCGCTTCCGGGCCCGAAGTGCAGATATCTCCCGGGCTAATGTGTAACCCTTACTGCCTTTGAAGACGAATTCTTCGGCGCCTGGAAATCGAAAGTGCACTCTCTTTCTTCTGCAGTCTAACACCGCATAAGCTGAGGAGAGCCAATCCATGCCGAGGATCACGTTGTAGTCGCGCAACTCCATCAGGTGTAGGTCAGCAGTGAGTTCGTGACCCTCCATCACGACTAAGCATTGAGGTGCCAACCTATCCACAATCTTCGTCGCTCCCACCGGGGTATCGACGCGCAGGGGGGTGGCGGTCAGGCGGCGGTGGTCGCCCAGCCCGTGAGCCGGGCGCTGGCCGGGGTCACCGGCGTGGTGAGCAACCGCCGGCTGGCGCCAGCAGTCGACGCGCGCATCGGGGCGATTCGCCGGCTAGGCGCATGAAGCTCACTGCTCGCAAGGCGTGGTGTCAAGCGCAGCGCTGGGCGCAGTGGGGGCGAGGGCTCTGCCCTCGTGGTGGTGCCGCAGACGCAGCGCAGGTAGGGCTGACCGGAGGGGCTAGGCTGACCGGCGGCAAGGGTCTGGCCGGTGGGGAAGCTCGCCGGAGAGAAGGGCGTGGGTGAGCTCTGAAGTAGCTCAGATCTAGAGGAAGAGAGGAATCGAGAGAGAGAAATGAATCTCTTTCTCCCTCTCTCCTCTTATCATTTATAAAAATCAATTTAGTATTCATTAAATTAAATTGTCACATGATTACTATGCTCTCACATGTCTACTGTAGCGTCACGCGGGTACTATCATCACGGGTGAATGGATTCATTTTTCGGCGAGGTCCACCGCTATAATTCTCTCGTTCCTCATGCCCGACCTAGATCCACGAATCTCGACCTTTAGTCAATTCTTTTAGTCACGGGTCCACTGTGGCATCACGGGGTTGTCACATGATTACTATGCTCTCACATGTCTACTGTAGCGTCACGCGGGTACTATCATCACGGGTGAATGGATTCATTTTTCGGCGAGGTCCACCGCTATAATTCTCTCGTTCCTCATGCCCGACCTAGATCCGCGAATCTCGACCTTTAGTCAATTCCTTTAGTCACGGGTCCACTGTGGCATCACGGGGTTGTCGTTGTCCCTGACCAGATCCACTTTTCCCGGGACTCTATCTTTGGGTTTGTTTCCTCCAATGGTTAATTAACCCGAGTTAATTTACCGTTAATTAATTTTCCATTAATTAACACTTAATAAATTCTCTGTATTTCATAACTTAAAAAATCTTTATTTATTTCGGGGCAGGCGTTACATATATGTTTCACTATTTGTGTCATTTATTTCTTTGGGATGTAAAAACCATAAAACAATAGATGTTTTCAGGTTTATAACTGTAAAATTAGTTGAGGCATGATTAATCTTACATCATTGTTAAAATTGGCAGGTATGTCATACATATACAAATATGTGATGCATCAGGAGTTGCAGATCTTACTTTATATGGCAAAGATGCTGAAATTATATTAGGGAAAACACTTGAAGAGTTTTGCAACATCATGGAGCAGGTAATTAAAAATTATTCTCGTAATATATCTTAAACATTTTGATTGAATTATAGAAGACAGAGTGATATTGAATGTACACCCTGTTAGAATTCAGAACAATCTTCATTTGATGACTTTTTAGTTTTAAATGTGTAAATTTGTCTTAGAATGCAAATAGGTTGGGACTCTTTCAAATTATTTCTATGGCAATGTTAGAATAAATATATTTTATAACTGGAATATATTTATGGCATTAGGTGCTCTGAGGAAGTTTAAGGCATTGTGCTAGAATATCTGTCGTTTATTTCAATTTATTTCCATTAGGTATCTTATTTCCATTTATTTCAATTTAAATAATACAATTTAAGTTGTCTTAGGATGCTCTAAGGAAGTTGGAGATGGTGGAAAATCTGGCAATTCGTCCCGAATGGTTTGGTCTATGGAATTAGGTAGTGAATGTTTGATATTTCAGATTTTGTTGTGTTCAGGTTCGTGCTAGGAACAATACTGGCGATGATGATGACTATAACGGTTCTGAAAATTGAGGACAAAGAGTTTGAAGAAGCTGAAGGTATTTTGTTGTACTGAAGTATTGATTTGGGTATAATCTCACATTTATTAATTTATTTTTCCTCTTTATTTTTTCACTTGGTCATAAGGTTGACTCTGAGATAAAAGAAAGTAAGTGCCAAAGCATAGAAGAACCAAAGGTAAATATTTTTAAATTTTTCTAAACATTTGATAAGTTAGCATCACTCAAAATGTTAGTTGGAGAATGTTCATATTGCACAAATAATTAAAGAAGAACTTGAAAGAGTGTGGATATATATACAAGGAACTCAGTGAAGTTTAAAGATTTGACCCTTTTGGTGTTTAGAAGACTTACTTTTTTTTTTTCAAATCTTATTGATCCTAGATTTAATGGTAGAATTGGTGACTGGTATTGTGCTGATTACATTCTTTGCTTAATTATTTACACTTCTATAAGAACTTAGACTGCCATATTGGTGCACATACTTGCTCTCATTCCTTAGTTGATATTGCATATCCTTATCCATATTTAAACATGCATTTGATGGTAAACTTTTAAATCAGGACTCTATTAATTTATTTCTATGGCATCGTTTTAATGACATTGTTTTTTTATTCTAATCCATTATTGGTGGTTTTTCTTATGAATTGGAATGTGTTTTGGTAGAGGGATGAATTAGTAGATGTAACTTTACAAAGATTAAATTGTTATTTGATTAATTTGATGATGAAAAGTGGGCTAGATTATCTAAGTAAAGTTACGTAGTTCTACCCCCTATTTGCATAGTAGTTAAAGTTAAATTAGTTTATTTTACATCAATGTGATGTTAATTTTGTTTATGAAATACATGAATTGGGTAATTTTACGCTACTAATTCATGATTTCACTTTGTCCATGTTATTTTGATTTATTAATTTATCTATTGAATTTCATTTTTCCCTGTTATATTAAATTATATCGGTAAACAACAGGAAAAAGGAGATATGAGCGTCGACGAATATTTGGCTTCACGTATGTATGAAAGATATGTTTTTATCATATCCAGTAATGACTTGTTGAGAAGATTAAACGAATTGGAGATACAGTATATTGTGTACTTCAACTAAATGACGAAGAAAAATATAGTCATTTGGAAGCAGCCTATCAAATGGCAATCAAACAAAAAAGGTTCAACTTCTTTATCTTTTATATTTCATATTTTATCATATGCCTAAATTTTAAGAAAACTAACATTTTACAAATTTTCAGGATTAAAGAATGAAGAACTATGAGAATTGGCGTGTTATTGTTTACAATCTAGATGTAATTGTTTGTTTTGTTGGTTTTAAATGTATTGTGTTGTACTGCAAATAATTTATTTTAAGTAAATGAAAATTGTGGATTTTGTTTATCTAATGCACTTCTTAGGGTTATACAAGCACATGGCCCTCACGCTCTTAGATTTTTTTAAAACAAGAAAATGGTCGTTGTGTTGCTTAGGTTTTTTAGAATATGATATTAATATATGTAGGGTTTATGGTTTAATACATATAAAAATTTATGTTCCTTACAAAAAATTTTGAAGGTCAACAAATATTTAGCTTCACACATGATGTTAATATATATACGGGACATAATGTTTTATATGTACTAAGCCCTATGCCCTAAACCCAAAACCATAAACCCATATATGTTAATACCATATTTGAGATAAACCTGAGCAGCGCGAGGGCCATTTGCTTGTAATAATACTAAACCAACAAATAAAAATTTAAACAATAAAAAGATAATTTGTTATTTTATAAGAAGATAAATTCTACTACAAAAAATCATTAAAATTTTTTTTTCTAACTTTTTGAAATGCAAAGTTATTATTTAAATTTTCATAATAAAGAAAATGACCGTTACTTACCAATTTACCAACCGCTACGTAATTAATAAATTTGGGGATTAGTTTTTTAATAACTAATAATGTAGTTGGTAGAAGATATATATTTAATTATGTATTAAACTAAAAAAGTTTAAACTTTAGTTTATTATATTTTATTTTAAAAAGTTAGTTGATAAAAGATATATAATTGATTAGATATTAAATTAAAAATTTTAAATATCCGTATATTATAACAAATTATTCTTATTATTAGCGTGATAAAGTTTTAAAAAAATTTTGGTTCAAATGTAGTAGGAGGCCTCCAATATATATTAACTTATAATTTTTAAATATTAATTTATCATACAAATAATTATTCTAATAAGTTTTTTTTAAAAAATTAAGATCTAAACTTAATTTGCATAAGCCCTCCAATAGATATTAAAATTAAAATTAAAAGTTTTTAAATATCAATTTATTATAATAATCTATTATTATAGTTATGATAATAAAATTTGAAAAAACAGAAAAATCTTGGGGGAAAAAAATAAATATGAGGCCTTTAAAATTTGGGGGCCTAAAGCTATCGCTTCACTCGCTTTACCCTTGAGCTGCCCCTGTGAGAGAATTTTGGATTTTTATAAAATAAAATTAATAAAATTATTATTTTTGTATAATGATATGGATATATCTGGTCGGAGATGCGACAGCGTCCTTAGAGCCTACCCAGTTGGTCTAGACCTGAACACAGCGTCATCTCCAGCGCCCACCCGATCAGTCTCGACCGAGCATGAGACCACATCCCCATCACTCATCTGACCGACCCAGATCCTCACCCAGACACCTCCTTGGACGAGAGAATGACTACAAAGTCAAGGCATGGAGAAGAACAATGGCAGATGGATAAGGCGTAGAAGAGATCGTGTCAGGAAATAAGTACGACAAAAAAAAGCCATAAACAAAGAAATGAGACGAGTGCCAAATCCGACCTGACATAGGATGGGACGGACGTCGAAACTCGCTAAAGGGACGAGCGCCATACCCGGCCTGACTGTAAAACCCGCCCCAAAAGAAATAAAGATTTATTTTTCCCACATTATTATGCTGTAATTTAATATGATGAGCAGTGAGATTTTGGGAAAAGTCACAAGTCTGAATAATCCAAATTAATTAAGAGTTAATTAATCAGGGTTAGTTATGTGTTAATTAATCAAATTAATTATAGATTAATTTAATTCGGATTAATTAACGAGAAGAGAGAATAAACAAATATTTAAATCCCGGGAGAGATGGATCTGGTCGGGGACTGAGACATCCCCGTGATGCCACAGTATGCCCGTGGCGAAGGACTTGACTAAAAGCCGTTATTCTCGGATCTGGTCTACCGAGAGACAGACCCCACAACGTTATTGTCACCCGTGACACGATAGAAAGAATAATGGGATAAAGTAAAGATTTTATAAATAAATTTACAATTTCTGGACGAATGATTGAGGGGTACTGTTCATGCCCTTAAAATCCGGATCTGGTCAATTAGATGGTCAAACATGTGATGCTACAGTAAAATAATTATTTAATTATTTAAGTTTTGAATAAAAAGAGAGGAATGGCTAGAGAGAGAGGGAAAAAGGCTTTCCCCTCATCCTCTCTCGTTCTCCCTTCTCGATAGAGCCCTAGTTGGACGAAATCGCGCCCCTCTCCTCTCCGATCACCGGCGAGACCTTCCCTTTTTCCCCCACTTGACACCGTCGGAGGTCTCAACCCACACAAATTGCCGCCCCCACTCACGCCTCCCCGGCCCCGCCGGACACCATGGCGACAGTGAGCTCACCGCCGCCTCAGGCGCTGATCGGCGCCACCGCGACTCAAAGAACAACCGGCCCCGGGCTTGGGCGGCCTCTAGTTCCCCTTCTCCGCCTCTGGTGGACCTCCGGCCACCAGATCTGAGCAGCAGCGGGCTGCCCTTCTCCTCTGCCATGGTGGAGCTCCTGCCGCCGGCACCTGAACGGCCTTCTCCTTCCAAATGCCGCTACCGCCATTTTTGTCCCCTTTTTTCTCCCGGCTATCACAGCCACCGTGATCTAGGGCGAGCCATAATAAAGAAATTTTACCCTTCTCCGGCGACTCGGAACAGCAGTGAGGTTCGTATGGAAAGGGAGAATTAAATTCATGAAATTGATTTTGGTGGGGAGTGAAACGATTAATTGGAATGACAACCAACCTATGATGTTGATATCATGAAACTTAAGGTGAACCTGGCGATTGAACCAAAGGGGGGACAGATTTCTCATTGTTATGTTTGTATGAGTAGTTAGAAATCAAATTATGGAAATGTTTGTATTAATTTCAGGGCCCTACAAATAGGGGAGGTGCCGCCGAAATTTCATGAAAATCGCTAAGTAGAAATGCCCATCTATGTTCATGTTAACATGCTTAATCGTGACGTGTTTCCATGATTTACATGCTTAATGACTTCATGCGTTGGATTAGTTAATCTTGGATATTTAAGCATGCTTAGGGGCATCCTAAGAACCGTAAAGGCATGATATACTTGTTAAGTAAGGGAGCATACTTTGGGTGAGTCTTATGTCTTCCAAGTATGATGAGATTAGAGGAACTATCACATGTGATTTAATCTCTAAAGATGGATAATTAGTACTTCATGAATAACTGTATTTCGTATTAAATACGGTATATTGGAATGTAAAGGACTAAGATTTGTCACTCTACTTACTAGATCCCTAGCCGGACGCGTGAGACACGACGAGGATCAGTGAGTTGCTTCTAGCCAGGTAGGCTCTCTCACGGGAGGTTTGTGAGTATTCCTTCCTCCTACCCTACTTTGATTTTGTAGTCTTATTTCCTCGAGAGGTTCCCAATACATATTCGAGATGGGTTTCCTCATATGTATTGGTTTTATATCTCGAGGAGATTGTTGCTTTCTTGTTTTTCGTATGCGTATTTGAGTAGAGTTACTCTTTAGATACGTATTGACTTCCGATCTTGATGAGGTCACTGATCATTATATATTCAAGATGTTACCGCCTTGGATATATATGTATACCTGTTGTTAGGTATTTGTACTAGCGATCTCTTACTTTCAGGCATGATACATCAGACGGATGCCCCGGCAGAGGGCGTATAATATCCGGCCACTAGCACTTGGTGCTCCATCGGACGGATGCCCCGGTAGAGGGGTATAATATCTGGCCACGAGCACTTGATGCTCCATCGGACGGATGCCCCGGCAGAGGGCGTATAATATCTGGCCACATGGCTCAGTCAGAGAGCGGCATTTTCTGACCATGCGCACATGTTTGCTATAGCATTATCCGGCTTAGGCCGAAGACGATACTGATGGTGTCGTTGATGTCGTAGACATCTTAGTATCATATATGCCAGAGATTTAGTACATCTGTGGATTTATCCACATTCCAGTTACTTGTTATTTGCTTGTGGTGTTGTTGCACTTGCATATTTGTACTTGCTTTATTCTGTTCTTTGATTTTGGCTCCTGCCTCTTTTATTGTTTATGCGACCCTACTGGGCCTATTCTTTAGGCTCATGCACTTGACTTGTGTGTTCTCAGGTTCAGACGAGGAGGAGTAGGGTCGAGCTTAGGCGGGGATATACCGAGTAGTTGACTCGGCCACTTGTATTTGTCTCGAGGTCTGCGTACCCTTTTATCCTGTGTGAGACTTGTATTTTGTGTTACTTGTTATATGGATTTCTAGGGGTGACTAGACTAGATCCTAGTCTTGGGTTGTGTAAACCCGGTATTGTACTTGTACGGAGTTGTATAAACTCCCCTCTTCTTTTATCTTATGATTCCGTTGTTATCTTTACCTCTGAATACTTATTGTATAAGAGTTTCTAAGGCCTTGCGCCTGAATGGGGACTAGTCCCTGTTTGGGTGGGGCCGGTTGTCTACGTGCCTGGGCCGTGGTTCGGGGCGTGACACTGACAGAGGAAAGGATGGGCTCCAGACCCAACTGAAGGGTTGTGTACTAGGCCCGACAGAACTAAATAAGATGGAGAGAAGCAGAAACTGAAAGGTAAGCAATTTTTTACCGACCAAGGTGTAACAACCACTCCAAAAATTTCGATAAAAATTTGTATTTTCTTATTATTATTATTTTTTTTCATACATCATTTATTGGTTCGGTTTTAGTATTCTCCCTTAGTTGGATTAATACTAATGCTCGGGTGATGTTTCGACTTCGAGTAACTTATTTGAAAATTTCTGAAAAATATGTAGTGCGAGGGACTTACATGCAAAATGGGATTGTTAATCCCTTGGACTTACATGTAAAGGGGGTTTTAAGAGAAGGATTAATTTACAATTTAACAAGAATGCATGAAGTGGTTAGAGATAACCACTATCATGATTAATAACCTAAACCTATGGAGTATCTACTAAGCTAGTAAATAAGTATTACTACCTTTTGCTTTAATATATTATGAAAGCTGCAGGTTATTTCTGAACAAAAGGTGATAAGAGTCAAAATCTTGGCTTAGTTTCATAGTGCCTCACCATTCCCCATGTTCCAACTTGACCGATCACTTAAGCTTCTCGAAATGAGAGAAAGAAGTGTAAACTAGAGAAGAAACCCTCAGAAAAAAAATTGAGGCTTGGTTCTCCAAACCTCCATCTCCAACCCCATTTCTAGGGCTGTGCTTCTCCCCTCCAGGGCCAGCGTCGAGCGATGGCTATGGCGCAGCGGTGGAGGAAACCTTCAGGGAGCGACCGCTACATTGCGGAGAGTAGCCACCGGAGGGTACCTCACTATCCACACGGTGCCTAGGGAGAATTATGGCGGTCATGCCACTGCACGGGAGCCGGCCGAGTGCAAGATTCCGGTAGTGGTTCTCTCCTCTGGTGATAGCGGCGCTGCTCCCAGGACGAAACAACAATTGACCATTAAATTGAAGCTTTGGCATTAAGCTTTTGTGTGAACCTTTGCTTTGCTGAAAATTCCTGAAAGAAATCTGGATAACTCGGCAGTTTGTAACCCAACCGAAGAAGTGTACTGGCTAAAGCCGGTTTTGCTAAGCAAATCAAGAGTCGTCATGATTTTTCCACTGGAAGGTACCTTTCCCTTTGTGTGTATTGTGATCCACTGTTCTTTTATGTTGAACACTACTGATTTTGAATGCTTTTGCATCTGACCAGATGCCATTTGGTCTTGATGATTGTTTGTAATCCACCATCAACTGAGTCCTTTGAAAAGTATATTAGATTCCAGGGAACACCCTCGAATGGGTTGTGAAATCTTTATTTCTGTAAATGGATCAAGTTAGTAGAACGAAGCTAGCCAGATCCTTCCATCATTTTGCTTTTGATCAATCTGATGATTCCGCCTGGAGCTTAGTTATGAAAATTGTTTACTATCTTCTTAAGCTTGGATCAACCCATTGAATTTTTCTGCAAAATACATCTCCTGTAACTTGAACCAATTTTAGGAGAAATGAGAGATCATGAGTGTTGATCAAACCTATCATAGAATAATATTCAAATATTGGTCACAACTGAAACTATTTGTGTTGGTAAGGTCCATGATTTCAAGCTGCTGCATTTTTATTATTTTGTCCTTGATTCTTGAAAGTCTTGTGTGAGCAGCTTTAGGAAAGAAGGACCAATCCTTGCTTTCTAGATCAACATAGGGGATAATGTATAGTTTTCATGGTAGGCGACTGGTGGTCCCTTGCTCCATGATCTCTTAGTTTCAATTATGAGATCATATCAGATTTCTTGCATTTCTACCCAGTGGGTTAGTAAAATTTATCTATGCATAATTGGGTTTTCAAGATATATGTGAATAAGAGAGTAAATCTACTAGGTTTGGGGTACATTGATAGGGAAATAAATATGGTGTTCTAGTTTTCTTATTGAAACAAGGACAACTTTTCCTTGGTGATTGAGGAAGCAAAGAAGCTTGTTAATATCCGTATTGAGATTTAATCTTCTCATGATAGACACTTTTGATAATGGAGCTTTAATATTTTATTTGGATAACTTTGACAATTATAATTATACTAGTCCTCAGCTATTGATGAACAAGAAAAAATCCTATAATATTGCTTAGCCTTTCATTCTAGGCATTTTATATATGATACTGAGACTAATATCATGGTAATATTGTATTTCATTTTAAGATTGTGGTATGGATGCATGGCACACGTGTAGACAAAAGTGTCTCCCTGTTTCCCTATATATATTCATAGGTGTTGTCAGGTGGTCATAATTCTTATAGGAACAATGCATCACTTATAGCTAATCTAGAATAGTTAGATTTCCTTTGCAGCAATTCTTATCTTATCTTAATTTATCCCCTTGCTCAGAGAAGAGATAGCATTGGGAATAAAAGAGAATAAATTTATTTATTTCTCCTTGATTTGACATATCTCCCATCATACATCTCAATGGTCTTACAAAATAAAATTAATATTTTGTTAATAAGATGATAAAGAATGCCCATGCTCCCATAATTTGAAGATCATATTTGAGAGCATGTCACAAAACCTTGGAATTGTGATCTTAACAAGGTTTTGAGTTGGAGAACTTTAACTAGTAAAATAAAACCCCGGGTTATTTTAGTTGCTATAGTAACCCAAACAATCGGGACTTCGACATTTTTCCAAAAAGCTCGAAATTGATTTTTGATTTTTCCTATAGTTTGGGGATGTATTTAAACTAATAAAAATGGCACCGACAGGTGTTATAGGACCCTAACCTATCGGTTATAAATTAAAAAGCCGACATTTCGGTAAACTCACAATTAGGGTAATTAAATGCATGTAATGCATTCAGATTGTTATGAAATGTTATATGATGAACATTTACCATGTTTAGGACGTGGTGAGGTGGTCGAGGACCTGAGTGGGAGGCTCGGACCTGGGTAGGTCCTAGAAGCGAATAAGGTAGGCTCTCGCACCGGGTGTAGCGAGTATTTCTAACTCCCTACCCTACATGTGACTTCTTTCTATTCATATATATATTCGAGATGGATTGTTTCCTTGGATATATACTTGTTGTTCAGTATATTCTGTAGGATGTCGCATGGGTGCTGTGAGTATTTCTAACTCATAGTATTCTATTGATTCCTGTTGTTGTTGTGCTAGATGGATGTTGGAGTCCATCTTTTGATACATGCTCTGTCTGTTGACATGTTATGCTTGTTGCATCTGTTTGAGCTTGTATGTCCTGATGTGATATGCTTTAAGGGAGTACCCCTTGACATTCTGCTTATGTTGTTGTGGGATGACCAGGAGGTGGTACTCCATGGCATATGACCAGTGGGAGTGATACTCCATGGCATATGGCCAGTGGAGTACACTTTGGCATCCTACTTGAACCTAGGATGGTCAAGGGAGTGGCACTCCATAGCAATTCATTGACATTCTAGTTGTGCATTGCTTGAGTTGTATACTCTGATCAGATTTGCTATGCTTTAAGTGTGATATTCTATTTCTGCTTTGCTTGGGCTTTCTGATATTACTCTGCTCAGTCTGTTGATACTTGGTGTGAGTATTCCTTCCTCCTTCCTTGTTTTGATTTTGTGCTCTTATTTCCTCGAGAGGTTCCCAATACATATTCGAGATGGGTTTCCTCATATGTATCGTCTTTATATCTCGAGGAGATTGTTGCTTTAATGTTTTCTTATGCGTATTTGAGTAGAGTTTACTCCTTAGATACTTATTGGCTTCCGATCTCGATGAGGTCACTGATTATTATATATTCAAGATGTTGTTGCCTTGGATATATATGTATACCTGTTGTTAGGTATTTGTACTAGCAATCTCTTACGTACAGGCATGATACATCGGATGGAGACCCCGGCAGAGGGTGTATAATATCTGGCCACGAGCACTTGGTGCTCCATCGGATAGAGACCCCGGCAGAGGGTGTATAATATCTGGCCACCAGGCCCAGGCAGAGAGCGTATAATATCTGCCCACCTGGCTCAGTCAGATAGCGGTATTTTCTGGCCATGTGCACATGATTATTATAGCGCTATCCGGCTTAGGCCGAAGACAATGTTGATGGTGTCGTTGATGTCATAGACATCTTAGTATCACATATGCCAGAGATTGAGTACATCTGTGGATTCATCTACATTCCCGAGACTTGTATTTGCTTGTGATGTTGTGACTATTGCATACTTGCACTTCTTTTATTCTGTTCTTTACTAGTGGCCTTCGCCACCTTTATTAATTTATTTGCGATCCTACTGAGCCTTTCTTTGGCTCATGCACTTGATGGATGTCTTCTTAGGTGACAATGAGGAGTAGGTCGGGACTAGACGAGGACCTTACGAGTAGCTAGGAACGGGACTCAAGAGGGAGCTTCCGCAGGACAGCCTAGCAGCTTCGGGGATATTTCGAGCTGAGGTCTGCAGGCCTCTAATTTCCTTCTGAGTGAGGATTCTATATCATTCAGGACCTATTAGGGTTTTGTATTAACCTTATATATTTTCTTCCGCTAATTAATAATTTACACTCTGTATTCATTATCTGCTTGTGTTTCTTAGCCTTGCGTGCTTATAGGGGTGACCCTATAAGTACGCGGCGTCTGTCGCGTGCGCCGAGGCCCGGGACCCGGGTTTGGGGTGTGACACCTCTCACCGACTTCCAGATTAAGGCAAACTGACTTGATCGTAGGAGTTGAATCCAGGCGCAAGGCCTGCTTCGACCAGTCTCTTCCCTCTGTGCAAGTATCCAGACGATGTGCCTGGTTTCTTCTAGAGGTCGTTAGTGTCCATCCAAAGAAATAGAAATCTCAACCGTTGGCCGGAACTAGTTCTGATCTCAAGAGAAAATCGGTTTCAGCACTAACAATTTGGTGCCTTCAGTGGTGCCAGACGCGAAGGAAAAACTAGACAACTATGAGGAAATCAAAGCGCATCCTTGAACAAGAGACGGATAACAACTGAACAACTATAGCAAACTGAAGAGTGCTGCTAGCCTTCAAGTGCACGGGGTCGCTCAAGTAGTAAAATACCGTGAAGGTAGGGTAGTCGAATCTACAGGGAACGACACTAAAACTCAATAGGACTCTATTATCTAGCCTGGAAAAATGGTTAATGAATTGTTTCAAACTGAAACCTAATCAAACTAAACTAGAGTGACAGTTGATGAGTTGGGAATTTTAACACCCATCTCCAAATAGGGGACAAGTATCACACCAGCCAGGTCAGGGGGTGAACCCTGGGCCTAAGGCTGTAATAATTTAATAAACTTAACTCATAAGCAAACACTAATGTCATAAATACTTAAAATGTTGGGGTACAATACCAAAATAACTTAAAGTTACACAACACAAATCATCTAAGGAGTTCATATGTCTCCTAAATCAAGTACACAAATTCAAATAACAACATAGCAGCGGGGTGGTCAGAGCCAACAAAAGATAGACATGACTCTCTCCTCGACACTAGATATGATTGAGTACTTGTCTATCCCCTGCAAAATTACACATAGAAGAAGGATAAGCTACTCGAGCTCAGTGAGGAAAACAGTACTGTCAGGTATAATATACCTGTGTGAAATCAATATAAGTAATCTGGAATAAATTCTTAAAATGTACAAGATATATAAGTATGAAGAATAATGCATTTCAAAACAATATGCCAATCAATGCATTATCTTCAATCAAATATTGTTTATATAAAAAATATATGATAAATGCCCCAATAAAATTTAAATCTTAATTTAAATAGAATTCAAATATATCCAAATCTTGATATTTAGGATATTTATGATAAATAAACAAAATTTAATATAAGATTCTTTATGAGATAAATTGATTGTATCTTGGGCCAAAAGCACAAATCTCGAGGCAGGCCCAAGGCACAAATTCTAAGATATCCTGAGAACACATATCTCGAGGCAATCTCAAATTCCAAGATAGCCCGAGAACACATATCTCGAGGCAATCTCAAATCCCAAGATGGCACAGAACACATATCTCGAGGCAATCTCAAAATCCAAGATAGCCCGAGAACACGTATCTCGAGGCAATCTCAAACCCAAGATAGCCCGAGAACACATATCTCGAGGCAATCTCAAGTCCCAAGACAGCTCGAGAACACATATCTCGAAACAATCTCAAAATTCCAAGATAGCCTGAGAACACATATCTCAAGGCAATCACCCAAAAATACAAAATCCCAAGGTAGCCCGAATACAAATCCCGAGGCGATCCTAAATAGTAAAATAGCACCAATTCCAAGATGCCCGGGAACACATATCCCGAGGCGATCATAAATTTTCAGGTAGCCCGAACACATATCCCGAGGTGATCCTAAAATTCATAATAGCCCGAGAACAGATCTCGAGGCAATTAAGAAATATAAATATGATAAGCGTTCAATTGAGCATATTTACATACCATATATATACTTATTTTCATGTCAAATGCAATGATTTGTAGCCTGCCGGTACTTAAAATGCTTCATATTTTGTAAACATGGCATAAATAGGCCACTCAGATGAAAAGGAAGCATTTATCAACAAAATGAAGACCAAACGAGGCTATTTTGAAGAAAATAGGGGGTGAACGGCCGTTCACACCTGGGCACAGCGGTAGGCACAAAAAGAGTGTGAACGGCCTTGTGAATGGCCGTTCATCTGCCGGTTCAGAGCAAGCTGTGAGGTGAACCGGCTGATGAACCGCCAGTTCACTACCCGGCTCGTAACAAACCGAGAGGTGAACGGGTGATGAACGGCCGCTGACTACCCTGCCTCGTAATGTGCCGTGAGTCGAATCTGACTGATGAACAGGCCGTTCACGAGGCCGTTCATCGTAACTTTTGCAGTTTCATGGGCCCAATCAAGGGTAATGTTGTAATTTTTTTAGTGGAGCCCTAATTCATGGGTATAAATAGTTAAGTATGAGAGTTTAGAGATAGTTTTTGGCTTGGGAGAGAGGCTAGAGGAGAGATTAGGGATTGGGGGGTCATCTCCCCCAAATCTTGATAGTAGAGAACCCTTGGAGTTGCAAGCATTGGAGGTAATGGTGTTCTCCATTAATCTTTCATTGTTTTGTAAGCTTTCCTATTTTGGTTTGAGTTCCCCATTTATGGGGAACTAATCTATTGGTACTTGGGTATGTTGAACTTTTGGATTGAGCATTAATAGCATTGAATGTTTATGATGATTTGTTGGTACCTTCTTGAATGTCTAATGAATGTTATGTATTGATTGTAATTTCATCACTAGAAATTACTTGTGTGCAATACAAGGGTAGAGCTAGCGCCTCCTTGTATTAGGAACTTGCTTCATTAGAGAGTTTCATGAGTATACCGAGGAATCGGGTACTAGAAGGGCGAACGACTCTTTCATACGAATTCACCCCCATGATTCTTCCAATATATATAAAATTCCTTGAGCCTCATATCAAGTCCTAGGAGACTAGTCATCCAACCACCTTGGAAGAGGGGTTGGGTGTAATTTAGGAATGACCCCTTGAGCTTCATATCAAGTCCTAGGAGACTAGTTATCCAATCACCTTGGAAGAGGGATTGGATATAATTTTGGGACTATTGGCACAAGAAATACCAACTTTGATTCATAAACATCTTTGCTCATCTTTAGAATTGAAATCCAAAAGGGATACATACCCAAGTATCTTCTCTTGCCATTGATTCACCCCAATCAACTCTCAATTTTTAGTTCTTATTCGCAATCCTTTTTAGTCTTTACGTTTGAAAACCAAAACCCCCCAATTTACTCTTCGGACTAGGTTAGTAAAGCTTGGTTTACACTTAGCAATCTCTATTCCCTGTGGTTCGACATCCGACTTCCCACAGTCCACTTTATTACTTGATCACGACCCGTATACTTGCGGAACACATCCCATCAAAATACATTAAAAAATAAATAAATAAAATAAAATAGAATAATGAGGACACCAATCCTGAGGCAAGGCTTATCTCCATCATGAAAATACAAATCCCGAGACAATATTTATTTAATTAAATTTTAAAATTTTAAATTTAATTAAAATTTGAACATGGATTTGATCTTATCTGTTCTTGATCTAATCCATCAAAAGGTGACAGGGGTTTGGAATCTCTCGGAGACAGGTTCGCCCGGTAAAGATAGGGATGAGAAAAATTTTAAAAGGGGAGGAGGCCAGGCAGAAAAGGGACCTTTTTGGCTTCTTTTCACTCAGACAAAGAAGAAGCAACTTTTTGTCTTTTTAGAGATGCTCACGATTATCCAGAAGGCAAGAAGAAGGTGAAATTTCTATGATAGATATTATATAAGATATATATGTCTAAAACCTTAGAACCCCACCCGCATTCATCTTGGAAAATCAAGGGATATAAGGAACCCTGGTTTGAGGGAGAGTGAGATTGGGAGTCATAAGGAGATGATGATAAAAAAATAAAAAAATAAAAAATAAAAAGAGAGTGATATATATATATATTCTATATTAAAAAAATATATAATAAAATAAAATAAAAAAAATCCTATCTCCTTCTTCACATCCACGCCGCCTGAGAAACCCTTGATTCGGCCTCTTCTTTGCGCGACCATGCTCCAAGCCAGATCCGCTCAAACGTTGCCGGCCAGCACAGTCGCGATGAGCAGTGTCCCAGCCAGCAGTCGCCGCCTGACAGCTCGCCGCCTAGCAACTCTATTCTGGCCTGCACGTATCTCCAGCCAGATCTATCTACAGCCGTAACCTTCCGCCACCACCGTCCCGATTGCCGGTGGTTCGCCCCAGAAACCTCCAGCCGCCGCCGGGGGAATCCAGTGCCTCCGTTCCGTCAAGCTATCACTGAAGCCCCAAGCCGCCACCGGAGGGGAGTTCACCTCATCACCACCGCAGCCATGTCTTGATGCCACCCCATGCTTCACCTCGTTGATGGGCCGCCGAAGTCGAAGCCGAAGCTCTCTGTGCTCATGTACCACCGTCGAAGGAAACCTCATCGCCGCTGCTGCCATCTATCACTTTTGACGATTGCCTAGTCGTTCACCGGAAACACCAGACCTATCTTTCCTAACAAAGATGATCCTGGTGGGGAGGGGCTCAGATCTGCGGAATCAGTTGCAGAGCACGTCCGTCCCCATTACCGTCAACGACGCAGTCGGCAAAGCACTGGCAGCTATATCCTGAGAAAAGGGGAGAAGTTAAAGCCCGCCTCTTCGACAATGTCCCTCTGAGACACTTGTGGATTCCTATCGGAGAAGATCCTCGTTGCCTCCAAGAAGTACAGCCACGACAGTGATCCCAAAACCAAGAACGATAAAGTCAAGGCCGAATGCAACCTTGATGTCGTTCTCTCTTTCTTTGCCTCCCATGTCTTCAACAAGGACCAGGATTCTATGGTCATGACCCACTGAAGCTCACTACTTCTGAGCAAGCTTGAACGAGTGCATCATTCCTTCTTTCAAGACCTTCCTGTGTCCAAGAGAGGAGATCACGACTACTATGAAGTCCACCCCTGGTTGCTTCTTATTGACGTCTAGAAAAACATTGTACTGGGCATCCTCTGTGACCTTGGCGTATTGAAGGGAATGATCTTTGGTTTGGCCCAAGCTCCGCGCCAATGTATTCATGGAGAAAATTGAAAGGGTTTCAAAGATTGACAGAGGGTGTCAGGGAGATGGGCTTTGAGTTGGCATATTATCCTATCACTGTTGCTATCTCGGAGATGAAACTCTTTTGGTATTTGAGAAACAATGACGATGATTTCTAAGGATCAAGACAAGTATGAGGATTGAATTGGGAGCCGGAGTGTGTGCTTGCAAATCCACTGCCTCCTGAAGTTCATTCTTAATTTGATAGGTGATGAAGTCTTTAGGTTTCTTGGCTATTCCAAAAGAAATTCTTTGGAGTCTTAACTTTTTTCAACCAAGCAAACTTTAGAACAAAATCGAAAGCTTTGAAGCTCCTCCCTTTCAGTCTATCAAATAAATAATTCATCATCAAGCAAACAAGGATGGAGACTAGCTCCAGGTGGGGGAAAAAGGTGTTCAAGTCTTCTTTGAAGCTGAGGAACCTCTTAAGTCACCTGTAGACAGAAGCATACTTAATAAAAAAAAAAGCTATAGAGATCTTCCCACGAGCTTTGAAAGGTCGTTTGCTAAACATCCTATTCATTACTTAATAAAGTAATCTCTCATATAGCTTGGAATTTTCATCTGATCTCTATGTAAAACAATGTTTTAAGAGATATTCACTGAAACAAATATTCTCTTTGTTGGAAATTAATTGCACGCAATCTGTTCGATAAAATGTCCTAAAAGAATATTGAGAAAGCTGCAAATATAAATCAGCCCGAAAGAAGTTGTCATGGCTGTTACTATGCTGCTGCAAAACTAATGTTAAGAAAAGAAGAAGATGTGATGACAAAAATTTTAAGAAGGCTGTAGCGTATGGGGTCAAGCAGAGCTCCAAATTTAATCAAGCAAGGACTGTTAATGGCATTCAAGTACACCATCCTCTCTACCCAATTGGAGAGACTTATCAATAACTTTAACTACTATGCTAGGTGCTATCAACAACACTCAAGCATTCATGTAAATTAAAGCCAATGATGCTACCTCTGTCGGTGAAGCTATGGCCATGCTGAAGGATGTTCATGCTGTTGGAACAAACAAGAATGAAGAACAGCTCTGTGGTGCTGAAATGTGTTTTGGAAGCTGTACTCAAATCCTCCTTAAAGCTGGAGCCTTGCAAGAGGAGCTAATGTCGTTGTGAGGCGAAACCATGAGAAATATGTTGAGAATGGAAAGGGCAAAAATGTTATCAAGCTATTTGGCAAACCATTGCTTCATGCAAAGCTGAATGAGTGATAATGTTTCCAATTCACTTTAATTTATTTAGTTGCTGTTGTTGCAAATGTGATGAAAAAAAAGCAATTTCCTTTTAGTGTAATTCCAAAGTATATATGTTGACTTCCAATATTGTAAATTCATGAAAAATTGGTGAAATGTACCAATGACCAAAAACCACATTCTGAATGCCAAAATAGCAATGTAATTGTAAAATGGGTGCTGCAGAAATATCTTTGGAATGTTATAAATAGAGACAAAATGCTTGAGTATTCAAAGAAATGCCTCAGTAGAATTGTGAGAGAATGAAATATTAATTACAATTGGAAGTAGTTAATTTTGAAGAGATTTATGCACAAGAGAATTGCTCTATAAGCAAGTCATGCAAACAATTATTCAAGATGAAAATTGCAGCCTGTACAAATTCCATGGGATGGAGATAAAAAAAAAAGCATCCCCAAAGTCAAATTAATAATAAAGAATGGTTTATTTCCTATTCATTTGAAATGTTCCTGCTGGATAAGTTATTGCATGCCATGATCAATACTTACTTTTCACGGCATCCTTTCATAATGGACTCATAAGATAAATAAATATGAGAAGGAAAAGCAGGCTAAATGAGAGATAAAATGGAGTTTATATACTATGCCACCATTGACCCAAGTCAAAAGGAGTAAATTAAATTAGGTGTAAATATGGAAGGCAATGTGCAGAGAAAAGATTGGTGATAAAAAAAAGTCCCATCAATCTAATTAAAAGAAATTTCAATGAGCTTCTATTTCGTGGCCAAAATGCAATCAAAAGGAGAGGTGGGCCCATTAGTAAGGAGTGGTCAAACTAAAATTAAATCATTCATGGGAGGGGCTCCACTTTATGGTCAAAATATATTTAAAAAAAAGGGAAACTTTGAATTTGCATCTCGAGGCAACGGTGGATCGCTTATCTCGAAGCAGCTGATAAAAAATAAATTTCACACATCTCGATGCAATGAGGGTGGAGTACAGATTATAAATCTTAAAGCAGTACTCACTTTGAGGCGGCGGATGAACATAAATCTCAAAGCAACACACATCTCGGAGCAGTGATGGAATACTCATCTCGAGATGGCCAAAGACAAGTCTAAAAGTAAAAATGCAAATCTCAAAGCGGCGATGGAGCATGCATATTAAGGTGGCTAAAATACAAAATGGTGCAAATATCAAAGCAGATATAAAGCACATATCTTGAGGCGGCGGCATAGCGGCGCAAATTCAAAGGCGGCGGCGAGGCATGCAAGGCGGCGTCGTAAAAAAAAAAAATAAATAAATAAATAAAAATATATATTCACATATCCATGATGATATTCATATGGAATAAATTGTCATATTTTGCAATAAATTAATTCATTGCCTTTACTTGTATTTTTGCCCTTAATCGGAGGTTCCCAAGACTTTATCTGGGGTAATTAATAATAGAGGCTTGCCTCTATTAGGAATGGAAGAACCCACAAAATCAAAAAAATATGACATTTTTTATTCGATATGTCGCTTGGTGTCTCTTCACAGACAGGATGCCAGGGGGGTATCTTCGATCCCACAAATTCTGGCACCCTCGGTGGGGACCATATTCCTCTTCCCATCTTTGAGGTAAAAGTACAAGTAGAGGCATTGTTCCTATATCCTGTAAAAGAAAACTAACGTTGTTATTTTCTTATTGCAGACAAAATGACATTCAAGAGCTCAGCTGTACCTGGAAGCCCAAAGCTTACCATTTTCCTTGGAGAAGGAGCTGAAGTCCAACTGCACAACTGCACCTTCAGCACTGGAGCTGCTAGAGCTGAATTAAGATTCGGTACAATTTCTGAATCTGTAGAGTTCGTGAGGAGAACCTGACTGTTCCACGTCTTCCATCCAGGGGTTGTCTCCCGAATGTGTCCCGAAGACCAATGAGGACGTTGTTGCTAAAGAACCTAAGAATATCTGCTTTTAAGAGACTATCCCACCCTAAGAGGGTAGTCTCTCTGAATGATGAAGATGATGAACCCACCTTCACTGTTACCACAAAGGGGCAGGAGAGTGGGATATTCCAATCTGATGAAGACTAACACCAAGGAAAGTCAAAATTCCAAAGCAGAAGATCGAATTTGTGTCATTCCAAGGGCACAAGAGTAATCAAATAGGTTCCTTCAATAACTCATTTGAACCACTCAAGCTGGTGAAGAAGAATTCAACTACTGCAGAGCTGCGGCCTCCACCAAATGCAAATAAAGGTGGCAGACCCCCAAAGTCCCACCATAAGGACTCCTTCAAAAAAAAAATCTCTACAAGACTTACATAGCGTCAAAGAAGCAACAGTTAGAGAAGATGACGCCGATGGAGTTCTACCAAAAGAAGAAGCAGCTAGTATCAAATGCACTGAAGACGGTTTTTGATCGGATAGCTTCTGCACAAAATCAAGCCAAGACCTCCCTCTCAAAGTTTCAGTGGAGGAGAGAGATGAAGGATGAAGAAATGCCTGATATGGATATAGAAGTACACACTATCCGGATGGTTACTGAGGCCCGAGGAGATCCGGTACCCAAACCAGAACAACTAGGGGTGTTCACAAGGTCTCGTAGAAGGGCCACAGACTCTCAAAGTGGGGTTGGAGATGAAGGTTCAAGCCAGATGCCACATGAGGGTTAGAGAACAGGGAGCCTTCCTGTGTTTCATAGGCTAACAAATTACAAGGAAGCAGACCCCCCAAATAAAGAAGCGGAGGATGAACCTGCCTTTGTTTATAATGGAGATGATATTACAAGGAGAGTCCAGCAAATGGAGAGACTCCGACAAATGAAAAATCAGGAAGCTGAATATCAATGGCTTAATGAAAACATGAAAATTATGATGGAGTCAATGGTGAAGATGTAGAGACAAATGGCTGCCTTAATGGAAAGTCAAAAAGCACAAAGAGAAACCCCTAGGCTGGTAGAGCAAGGGACAATCTCTCCACAACCAAGAGAAGTCCCTAGGCAAGGAGAGCAAGAGGGAACTTCATATGTTCCTATAAGAGAAATCCCTAGGTAAGGAGACCAAGAGGGAACCTCATATGCTCCTATTCCAGAGCAGCCAGTTGCAATGACTTGAGAGGAGATACAACAGATGGTGGTAGTTGAATTGAAGCAAGCTAATGGGAAGAAGATAAAGGTTGATGGAGATAAACCTTATTCTATTATCATGACCTGGTACCCTATCCCAAGGGATATAATGTACCTAAATTTAAGCAGTTTGGTGGGATTGGCAACCCTGATCAACACCTGGCTCACTTCGTTACGGCCTGTGGAGACACAAGTGTAAAGCCTTCACTCCTTCTCAGGCAGTTTTCTGCAAGTCTCACGGGGGTGGCATTTGAGTGGCATGCAAGCTTGCAACCCGAATCAATTGAAACCTGGTTATAGTTGAAAGATACATTTCGGGTACGGTTAGGGGGGGGGGTAAGTGACAAAATCACAATCGCCGACCTCGCAGCCACTTGTCAAAATAAAGATTAAAAGTCAGTGGATTATATTATGAGATGGAGAAACCTAAGCATCAAATGTGAACAACCCCTTGATCAGCCACAGGCAGTGGGTTTACTGCTCGGGAATATTAATTGTTGGATGGCACCCTTTCTGAGTACATCCGGCATTACTACATTCCAGGAGTTGATTTCACAAGCTAAGAAATTGGAACGGACAAGCCCGAAGATATTCTCCAATTTCCAAGCTCCAAGGAATGACAGAGAAAAGCCCAAAAGGACAGAAGGTGTCAAGTATACTGCTACAACCTTCAACATTGATAAAGGAAAAGGTATTGCGGAATTCCATAACCCAAAACAAGTGAAGCCACCCACCTTAGGTTCAGCTAGACATGGGCACGGGCCGGTTAACCTGGCCCGGCGGGCCCAACCTGCCGGTTCTTGGCCGGCAAAATCCGGACGGCCCGCTCTGAGGCCAACCTGGCCGGGCCGGGTTGATTGGGACCAGTGGTCACGGGCCACCCGAAGGTGACCCGTAACCGGCCCGGGCCGTATTGTAGAACCGGCGGGCCGGGCCTAACCCGCCGGTGAACCGGCCGGCCCGCCGGTTTTTTTTTTATATTTTTTTTAAAATTGTTTAAAATGTACAAAATATGTATATTAAAAATTGAAAAAAAATAGCAAAAAAGTAAAAAAAAAATGTAAAAAAAAAACTTTGATATTTTGATATAAAAATAAGAATGAGAAAAAATGTAAAAAATCGAAAACTATAAAATTCATAATAAAATCTAAATTGTATAATATATATTTAAAAATATGAAAAATGAAACAAAAAAAAAAAACAAACCTATGCTTTTATGTATAGAAATTAGAAATAGAATGAGAAAATGTAAAAAATATTTGAAAACTATGATATATGATAATCATAGATTCATACTATCTATCATAGACTCATAGTATCATAGTTGTTCATAATATCATGGTTTTCATTTTTTTAACAAAAAATAAAATGTAATTTGAAAATTATTAAAAAAATGTAATTTAATGATATTATGATATATAGAAATAGAATGCAAAAATGGAAAAAAAATGTAAAAAAAAAAACCTATGACATTATAATTACGGCTTGCACTTAATTCGTTTACCTATCGAATTAAGTTGCCTACGTATCCTCTTGCGTGTAAGAGGAATCAAAGCCAACGTAGTTCTCTTACCTTAAACTGGACTGGAGTTGTCACCCACTTACATATTCATCGGCGTCAAGTTCTGGCTCTTGCTCAGTATCGGGGGCCGTTGTTGTGCTCATCATGTTATCGGTGAAGAAGAAGTCACTCGCTTCTGGACTTCCCAGCTCTGCTTCTTGTTGTCGTCGTTGTGCACGCTTCCAATCATCTATGCAAACTTGAATTTCAATGTTTGGTGGTGACAACTGTGAACGTGTTGAATCCAGCATGTTTCCACTTGCACTGAAAGTCTGCTCGCACACTACTGTAGACATAGGGCACGCAAAAATATCCTTTACAAGTAATGGAAGAATAGGATACGGATTTCCATTACCTTGCTACCAATGAAGAATGTCAAAAGTCATATCTTTATTCACGTCCTCAGAGAACCGGAAGGTGGTATTCAAATACAGGTCGACCTCTGTGTATTGAGAACCCCTAGGCTTCTTCTTCGCTTGCCTTTGTCGAAATAAATCTCCCCCACTACCGCTAGACTGTCCCTCAGCCTCGGTTACAGCACCGTGGAACTATATGACTATAACGAGAGCAATAGCTCTCATACAGTTCAACGAGTTGTAACTTAACTTCACTAACAATTACACTAACATCCGTAAAACTGTCGGAATCCGGTCCATACCATTGAGAGTCTAACTCACTCATGGCCCATTGTTGACAATCCTGACCTCCATTAAACCCTAAGAACTTGTAATAAGCTTCTAAATATGCATTTAAACCTTCTAATTTTTGCCTAGGATCTAAAGCAAATGCAACTAAAGCAATAGGAGGTATATTTCTATAATAGCTCAACCACTTTGCCTTCATCTCTAGAAGGCCCGTAACCAATTGAGCATCTAATCTAAAGTTCCACATTTGTTCAGCAACATCAACAGCACCATACAAGAATAAATGTGCGGTGGGAAAATAAACTTGTGAAAATAAATTTGTACATGTATTAAACACAGAAAGCAATTCCATAACTCTAGTAGCAATATTCCATTGGTATTCAAATAAACTAAAATTAGGCAAAGCTTCATTAACAAAAGCAGTCAACAATGTCTTATAAGGAAATGTCGCATTATGAAGCCTATAGGTAGAGCTCGATCTAGTTTTAACGTATTTTGGGAATTTTTTAGGCCTCATGTTATTTGCTTTACAATAACGACCCCAATGTTTCATCAATGTCATGTTCCTTCCTATATATGATACTATATCCCTAATTGGTCCTACAAATTGTTTTAGTGACTCTAATCCGGTTTGTGCACATAAGTTCAATACATGACAAGCACATCTAATATGGAAATATTTACCCCCACATGAAGGCCTCAAATATTCTTCCAAAGGTCTAATCAAAGCCGTATTAGTAGAGGCATTATCAAATGAAATTGAAAAAATTCTAAAACTCAAACCATATTCTTCGATGATCCCACGAATCATCCTATAAATATTATCGGCGGTATGAGACTCGTTGAATACCCTAAAAGTAATGACTCGCTTTTGGATATTCCACGAGTCATCAATCCAATGTGCCGTAATACCCATAAAAGAATTTTCATGGAATACATCGGTCCATATTTCAGAACATAAAGAAACAGAGAAGGTACAAGAGCGAAAATACTCACAAAGATTTTCTTTTCCATGTTTGTATTGTTTGAAGATCGTTCTTTGTATCGTCCTCCTTGATACTTTTTTGCATGCCGGTTGCAACGTCTCATTGATGCACTCTTGCACTTGGCATCGCTCCGCAAAGTTGAATGGAAAGTGCTCCACAGAAATCGTCTCCGCGATTTTATCCCTACATCTCGGTTGAGAAAATGTAGATAAAGAAGAGTGGGAACCCGTACCTTCGTCTACGGTGAATCGAATTTGAGATTGATTTCGAGGATTTCCTACTTTGTCCGGATGCTTCTTCTCCACATGTCTAGCAAATGTACCATACCCTCCTTCCTTGCTATGCTTAAATTCGGAAGTACAATACTTACATTTAGCATGAGTTACGTTGCCATCATTGTCATACACTTTTGTAAAATGGACTTTAAAAATATCGAATTTTGAAGTTGTTTCCGAAGTGGGATTTGTTCCTCCTCCAGTCTCTGAGGGCGCAGTGGACGGTGTCGGTGTATCAGCTACACCTTCATACTCTTCTTGCCATTCATTGCTCTCTTGAGTAGGCAAGGAGGCCGAACCGACAATGCCCTTTCCCCTCGAGCTTCCACCACCACGTGATGCCATTTCTCTTTAGTAAGCCGAAGTGCTGAACCCCGATCCAATGAAGGGAATTGTTGAGAGCCTTGTTGAGAGTCTTGAGACTTGAGAGAAATATAGAAATTAGGAGAGAATAGAGTTTGATGTGAGTGAAGAGTGATATTGAAGGAGAGGAGGAGTATATATAAAGATTAAAATAATTAAAAGAAAAAAATTAAACAAAAAAAAAATTTTAATAACCAACGGCTGTGTAGCCGTTGGGGTGTGAGACAGAGCTCTTTGTCTGAGTCTCTGTCTCACAGCCTGTGAGTGTGTAGCTTTTGGCCTGGTGGCCAACGGCTACTTTATTTTTATTTTATTTTTTTAAATTAAAAAAATGAATAACCGCCGGTTCAACCGGATGAACCGGCGGGTTGAACCGGCGGGTCAACACGTCCGGCCCGGCGGCTCAACCCGCCGGGCCGCGGGTTCCAAAAACTTGGACCCGTGAATCGCCCGCTTCATAGCGGGCGATTACGGTTTCAACCCGACCAGCCGGGTGATTGACCCGGCTGGTTTTTCGGCGGTTCCGGTCGCCTCTAGTGCGCAGTTTAGTAATGAATCAAAACCTATTCCCTCTTTGAAAGAAAGGATGAATAAGAAATATTCTTTCAGGAGAGATAAGGTATTGAAGATCTTTAAAGATGCTGTGAAGGAAGGTTTGCAACTTCTTCAATGCAAAAGGCCAGAAGAGCAGAACAAGAAAGATCATCCTAGTTACTGCCCATACCATAGAGTGTTGGGACATACAATTGAAAACTGTTATGTTTTCAAGGATTGGGTTGAACCGCAATATCTAGAGGGCAAGATTACACTCTCAAAGAATGTTTTGTTGGAGCAACCAGCCAAGCATATCCGCTATGTGACCACCCAAGACAAGGAGGGATCATCCCAAGGGGAAGTCACGGTAGTGGGCAATAAAGTAATACTCCCTTCAACGAAAGATGATAGACCTCCTGCTCTTCCAGAAGGATTGTGGGAAGTATATTCATATTCAAGAATTCAAAGAAGATGTTGCAGAAGTTGGCTGAGCTCTCAGAGATTACATGGAGATGTTCCCAAGAACCCCCTAAAGGGCTCCAAATAAAACAAACAAAGAAGAAGAACAAGAAGCGCGAACAATCAAAGCGCAAGAAGTCTATCATAGAAGAATATATCGAGTCCCTGGACGAATATGAACAGAAAGAAAGGGTCTTGATCACTCTCAGAGACTATTTTCCCGAAGAGGTTGAAGAATTACGTGGGGAATTAGCTGAGGAAGATGATGGAGATATGCAAGTGGAAACTTGCAGGATTATTTCTGGAGGAGAATTCCCTTTGTATAACCCAGATGATGATGATGACAATGACAACTTCTCTGAGCTAGAAGAGTCGTATGATCGTCACGGCCGACCCTATATCAGCAAGAAGCAAAAAAAGAAGATGGCTTTCAAAGAAAGAGTGAAGAAGGCGAACGCCAAACTCTTGGAGCCACACCAACCAGAAGAGCCAAAGAAACCATATTATACCCCAAGACCCCAAAATATAAGGTCTTGAAGAAGGCTATACCTGCTGAAGAAATCCATGCTTTCATTGAGAGAGTGACAGAGGAGTCAGCAAACAGGCTACTACAATTGCATATTGAAGATACTGAGTGGGACGAGTTTGGAACATACCCTCTAGAAGCATCAGGGCAAAACTTTGTTTCGGAGGTCGTGGAGTCTTCGCCGCCAACAAAAGCAACCAATGATAAGGGGACTATTCTTTAAAGCATCAAGATTAAAAAGAGTAAGAGGAAGGAGCTTTTTGATTAAGCCATGGAAATGGGACTGGAATTACCTAACCCTAAAAGGCCTTGCTTGATGCATCTTGACAGTCATCCAAATTACTGTCCATATCACCTACTCGTGGAACACACCATATGGGAGTGCCAGAATTTCCAAAAATGGTTACAAAAACAAGTTTCCAAGGGAAATTTGACACTCTGATGACTATTTTGAGGAAAAGGGCGAATGCCGGGCATAACTTCTCAAGAAGATTCTGAGGATGAATTGAACTTCCCAGGTGAAGAAGATGATGAAGGAGATGAAATACCATATCATGCGCATCAAATGCAGTTTAGAGCTGGGAAAGTACTTCAGCCAAGACAGGCATCCAGCTCCGATGACAAAAACAAAGGAAAGGAGATTGAAGAAGGAAACATTTCACCATAGAAGCCTTCAAAGAGCAGAACTATAATATTTTGGCACACTTGAAGAAAGTCCCGGCACCTCTCAGTATGTACGACGCACTAATGATGTCAGCTGAAGTCAGAGAATCTCTAAGAGATGCCCTACAAAATCCTGAGGAGTATCAGGCCTACTTTGCCGAAGTCAACATGAAAGAGGCTCTGTACGCATTTCATACACCTTCAATGTCCTTCACGGATGCAGATTTGTTGCTTGGGACTACAGAACACAACAGACCCTTAGATGTGACGGGTTATTGTGATGGGATAAGAATCAACCGAGTTTTGATTGACCCAGGGTCCTCGATGAACCTAATGACCGTCAACACTCTCTGGGCATTGGCTCTCGAAATATGCCACTTATCTTAGGAGAAGATCATCATTCAGTGTTTCAATCAGCATAGCCAAAAGGCATTGGGGTCCATCACTCTCCCAATTAAGTTTGGAAATAAGACATCTGATGTGAAGTTTCATGTGATCGACGCAGATGCCTCATACAAAGCCCTCTTAGGAAGGCCATGGTTCCATGAGAACCAAATGGCCCTTCAACACTACATCAGTGTGTGAAGTACATGGTGGATGGGGAAGAATTCAGGATTGATGGAGAGATCCAACCCTTCGGTATCCATGAAATCCACTATGAAGATGCGAGATACTACCTTAAGCCATCCAAACGGGGAAAATTTCTAGGCCTAAAGGTAGTGTCTCTGGTGAAGATACCCAACTCCATTCCTGTCTCCAAAGAGAAAGTTTCAACATTGCCTCACTTCGGTAGTGACACTGAGTCCTCAACAGACGAAAGTGATAAAGACACACACCAAAGCAAAGGCCAAGCTAAAAAGTCTACCCAAGAAAGCACATTCAACATCACAAGGATTCCTGATGGGCTCTACAAGTCCTTGGATGATTTGAATGTTAACACCGTTGAGTAGTTGAAGACATTCTATGTCCCGGCTCGGCATGGAAAGGAGAGAGACATCCTCTTCTACGAAGCCAAAAGCAATAAAATTTCAACTGATGATATCATAAATATCGAAGAATTAGAAGATGATGAAATTAAACTCATAAACTGCCCCAGCTATTATCCCGACAAGCTCAAGATAATGGTTGAGAAGTATGGGAGCAAGATCAAATGGTCGAGGAAGTAATATCAGAGCTTTCGTCGGTTGTGGAACCCTACACATGTGGATAAGAAAAGGATAGGCTACTCCGAATCTTCCAGGCATTCATGCTACATGACAACGTCCCAGGAGGAAGAAGAAGAAGTCAAAATGAAAAGTGCGCCACTCGAGCTAGAAGACGGGGGCAAGCGACAATTGACGAGCTGGTCGAAGTCAACTTGGGAAGCGATGAAGACCCGAGGCTGACCTTCCTAAGAACACAACTATCAGAAGAAGAAAAAGCATCATTCAAGGCCATTTTGAAGGAGCATATCGACTGCTTTTTTTGGAATTATAATGAAATGCCATGGTTGGATGATAAGGTAGCCATTCACAGCTTAGATATCGACCCCAATTTTACTCCAGTCAAACAGGCACCAAGAAAGATGATATTTGATCTAGAAGAAAGAGTGATAGAATAAACAAAGAAACTGATTGAAGCAAATTTCATCAGGGAGGAGAAATACCCTGAGTAGATAGCCAGTATAGTGCCTGTGAAGAAAAAGAATGGGCAGATATGGATATGTGTAGGCTTCAGAGATCTGAACAAAGCATGCCCCAAAGATGACTTTCCCCTACCCGTTATAGAGATCATGATCGACAACACCTCAGGATACGAGATGTTCTCCTTTATGGATGGGTACTCTGGATACAACCAAATCAAAATGCTTCCAGATGATGAAAAGCATACAGCCTTCTGGACACCCATGGGCATATACTGTTACAAAGTATTGCCATTTGGTCTTAAGAATACGGGGCAACATATCAAAGGGCCATGACCAGAATATTTGATGATCTAATTCACAAAGTCGTCGAATGCTATGTGGACGATCTTGTGGTCAAAACAACTTCCAAAGATAAGCATCTTGATGATCTGAGGATAGTTTTCACACGCCTCAGAGAATACAAGTTAAATATGAATCCCATGAAATGTGCTTTTGGAGTCCTTTCATGAAAGTTTTTGGGCTTCATAGTAAGACACTGGGGAATAGAGATAGACCCCTCCAAGATAAAAACAATTTTTGAAATGCCACCTCCCCAGACACTGAAGCAGCTACAGTCCTTTTAGGGGCGTTTGGCGTTTATCAGAAGATTCATCTCCAACCTCTCTGGAAGATGCAAGCCTTTCTCTAAGATAGTCAAGAAAAATATGCCTTTCAAATGGGATGATGAATGCCATAAGGCTTTCGAAGATATCAAACAGTACTTGTTGAATCCACTAGTGTTGGAGGCCCCAATCCCCGCAAAGCCTTTGATTCTATATACTGCTGCATTGGAAGGGTCATTAGGAGCTGTGTTGGACCAAAACAATGAAGAAGGCAAGGAAAATTCACTTTATTACCTCACCAGGATGTTGATAGGTACTGAGAGTAAATATACACCAATTAAGAAGCACTGTCTAGCCTTAGTGTTCGCGGTCAAGAAGCTGAGACACTACTTGCTAGCACATAAAGTCATTCTCATATCAAAAATTGATCGACTCAAATACCTTATAACGAGGCCATTGCTTACGGGAAGACTCGCAAAGTGGGCTCTGATTTTGATGGAATTTGATATTACATACACTCCACAGAAAGCTATTAAAGGGCAGGCGTTGGCAGACTTCCTGATGATTCACCACTTAATTATGATCTCCTTGATGAAGAGACATTAACAGTGGAAGAAGCAAGGTGGTGACTATACTTTGATGGAGCGTCATCTATAAAGTCGGCACTCATGTCCACAATTCCCCAAATCAAAGCTGGGATAGGACTTGTGTTCGTCACGCCGGAAGGGGGAATTCTCAGATATGCACTCTCCCTTACAGAGCCATTCACAAACAATGAGGCAGAATATGAAGCTCTCATGGCTGGTTTGGAATTGGCAATCAAAATGAGAATCCAACATATTCATATATTTGGAGACTCACAACTCATTATCAAGCAAGTCGAAGGAGACTACAAGATATATAAACCTGAACTTCTTAAATATCACAAGAAGGTCAAAGATCTAATGAAGAAAATCCCCCAAGTACAATTGAGGAGGGTTTTAAGATAAGAAAATGGAAAGTGCTGGCGAATCCAGATTATGAAGAAATCTATATAACCATAAGAAATAGAAGACCCATAAGTACGATCCTTGATGATGTCGAAGAGGAAAGTGCTGGGGCAAAGCGGAAGTTTTCACCCTTGAAATGCCAGAGGAAGATTGGAGGCAACCATTCATAGAATATTTAAAATATGATAAACTCCCAGAGGTCGAATCGGAAAGTCTTCAGATAAAGCGAAGAGCCTTAAGATTCACCCTCATAAATGATATATTGTACCGCAGGTCGTACGATCAACTACTCCTGCGATGCCTTTCATAAGAAGAAATTCAAGAAGTTATGCATGATGTACACTCCAGAATATGCGGTGGACAACAATCCGGACCCAATATGCGACTTAAGATCAAGCGCCTAGGATATTATTGGCCAACCATGGTCAGAGATTGCAATGACAATGCCAGAAGATGCCATCTATACCAAATACATGGTGATTTCATTCACCAACATCCAAATCCTCTATACCCCACAGTCTCTTCATGGCCCTTTGAGATATGGGGAATAGATGTAGTCGGTCCCATTGAACCTCCATCATCTTTGCGACACCGATTCATACTGGCTGCAACAGATTACTTCTCCAGGTGGGCAGAAGCTATTCCGCTGAGAGAAGTGAAAACCGAAAATGTCATCAAATTCTTCAGGGAGAACATCTTATACAGATTGGGGACTCCAAGGAGAATTATCTCAAACAATGGCCCCGCATTCAGAAGCTTCAAGATTGGAAGGTTTGCACAGCACCACAGAATAGACTAGAGATATACCTCCATCTATAATGCTAGAGCAAATGGGTTGGCAGAAGCATGCAACAAGACCCTCTCAAGGCTATTGAAGAAAGCTGTGTCCAAAAATGAAAAGGACTGGCATGAGAGACTCCCGGAGATGCTGTGGGCCTATCGCACCACCTATAGGACTCCAACACAGTGTATACCATACTCTTTGGTGTTTGGAACTGAAGCAGTCCTATCTCTTGAAATCCAGATACCCTCATTAAGGATGGCGGTGCAAAATGAAATATCAAATGAAGATAATATCTGGCTTCGTCTAGATGAGTTGGACTCTCTTGACGAGAAAAGGATGGGAGCACAACAGAATCTTGAGGTCTACAAGGCCAAGATGTCTCAGGCATACAAAGAATTGGCTCGCTTTAGGACTTTTACCAAAGGAGAAATTGTTCTTGTCCTCAAGAGGCCTATCATCACCAATAAACAGGTCGGGGGCAAGTTTAAAGCAAACTGGGAAGGTCCGTACGTCGTGGAGATCGTCTACGAAGGAGGCGCATATCAACTCATTGACACCAACGGAGAAGGACCAATGCCACCCATCAATGGTAATTTTCTGAAGAAATATTATGCTTAATGTAAAAATGTTTGCCTATGACGGAACGTCTGGTCCCTCATAGGGGTAGACTAGTCATGTACAATTAAATGTACTTCTCGAGGCAAAACATTAATTTTCATGTACTTTTGTATTAAAGTCATTCAATGAAATAAAGATGCATGTGTTTGTCTACGATGGAACGTCTGGCTCCTTATTGGGGGCAGATCGGTCATGCACAAATAAATGTGCTTCTTGAGGCAAATATATTGATCCCTTATTTTCAAAAAAAAAAAATCATCATGATTCTTTCTCCAGGTGTTCCATCCATTTGCAAAATAATAATAATAATAATAATAATAATAATAATAATAATAATAATAATAATAATAATAAAATAAAAAAAGGAGAAAGGAAGAAAAGAACTAAAATTTATTCAAGTCTAGTGTTTATAACAAATATCTCAAAGTCAACTACCAAATCAAAAATAAACTAAGAGGTCAAACTAAAAAAAAAAAGAGAGAGAGAAAAAAGAAGAAAGGGGGAGGAAGGCCCTTTAATGCCCAAAAAATTTCAACAATGATTATTTTGCTTCCTTGATCCTCGGCGAGCTGTGCTTTAGCCTCATCCAATGCAACTTGAAGATTCTCTTGTGTGTGCTCAGAAGCTTCGAAGAAGTTGGTTGAAGTTGCTATCTTCTCACCCAACGTCTTCATCATACCTGAAATCTCACAAAGTTCGGTCTGTAGTTGATGATGCCTCTCAGCAAGCTTCTGATAATCCTCTTTATCCGTATTTATGTCATTAGAACAGCCCACCCTGCGTTTGTTGAGACGTTCAAGTGCTAAAGTTTTCTCATGCATACGCGCCTTGGCTTGTTGATTGCAGATATGATCTTGGATGCTAGGATCCTCTGAAGCTTCTTTAGCACAAGTTGCACACCAAACTATTTTTTCTAGGAAAGGCTCATAACCAGTCAAATCAATACCGAGGGCTTCAAAAAGTAAACTTGACTCCTTCACTTTGTTGATAATGTTTTGATAGTTGTGGTAGCTCATTATTTTGTCTCGCCAGGTTAACACCGGGTTTGGTATGTTCCTCGGACATATAAAGAAGATATGCAAATAAAATTCAAAATTCACAAAAAAAAACCACCTTGGTCTTGCTTTGGCCTGGCATCGGCATCAACACTATCACCTCCCAACTTTTCAACAGGGAAAGGAGTATCCTCAACAATTTCCTTTGAAGGACTTTGTCTCGAAGACAGAAGGCCGTCACCTTTCTGGGCAACTGAATTTCGAAGGAAAAAAGTTGTCAACATTCATACCTCTCCCTCAAAAAAAAAAAAAAAAAAAAAAATCACCAACCTTGGATTTGTTTTGGTGAAGTTGCAAGTCCAGTGTCGGTGTTAACGTCATCACCTCCCAATTCCTCTATAGGAGAAAGAGTATCCCCAACAATTCCTTTGAAAGGAGTTCGTCTCGAAGACGGAGAGTCACCTTTTCTTCCGGCAACTAGATTTCAAGAAAAGTTGTCAACATGTATATATATATATATCTTTCTCTTAAAAAAAAAACACCTTGGTCTTGCTTTGGTGATGTTGCAACTCCGACATCAACATTAGAGCCGCCACTCTCCAACTCCTCCGTGGGAGTACGAGTATCCTTAGAAACTTCCTGGATAGCTAAAAAAAAAACACCTTCATTTTGTCTCAGTGAAGATGTAATGTAATGTTACGCCCCGACCCGAATCCCGGGACCTCGAGCACGTGAGCAGACCGGCCGTACCCAAGTGGCACTACAAGAAAACAGCCAAATAGCGACGGATTTTAGCGAGGGAAAAAATCCATTGCAAATCAGCTAGAACTTTGCGACGGATTTATAATTAGCTAGGGAATAGCGAGGGAAAAACTCTGTCGTTAAAATTGCACTGCAAAGTGTTAAATTTAGCTACGGAATAGCGAGGGATAAAACAATCCGTTGTTAAAGTTCTTGGCGCCAAGAAGTTGGCGCACATTGGAGTTTTGCTAGGGATTTTGCCCTAGCTAGTTAGCTACGGATTATCCTCGCTAATGTAAAGATATAAAATTGGAAATTACATAACATGTTTAGCGAGAACTATCACTTGCTAATATCTCATAGATCAATGATTATATATTAGTATTAGCGTGGATATATCCGTCGCTAATCTCAAATAAAATCGATTGTCCTATATTGTTTTTTACCAAGCGGATTTGCTCATGGTAGCTAAGTGAATCAAATCATTGTCGTATATTGATCTTAGACGGATTTAACCGTCGCTAATCTCAAAATAAAATCCAGTGTGATATATTGTTGTGCTTCACGGAATTATCCAGCTAATCTCAATTAAGAATTATTGTTATATAATGTTCTTATGCGACGGATTAATCCGTCGCTAATTTCAAATAAATCGATGTCGTCATATATGCGTCTCATTAGCGACGGATTAATCCGTTAAGCTCATCCTAAATAAATCATTGCCATATATATTGACATTAGCGGCGGATTATCCGTAAGCTAATCTCAAATAAAATCACTTTGTGATATATTTGTTATTGGCGACGGATTTATGCGTACTAATCTCAAATGAAATCAGTTCCATATATTGATTGTAGCGACGGATTTTTCCGTCGCTAAGCTCAATAAAACTGTCATATATCGATATTAGCGACGGATTTATCCGTCGCTAATTTCAAACAAACACAATCACAAATATAAACAAATGGTATATCAGGGTTGTGTTTAGGTTTGAGTTTAGCGACGGATAAATCCGTCGCCGCTATATACAATATATGACATTTTGATTTATTTAATATTTCGACGGATTAATTCGTCTCTATATAAGTAGCTGGATAAATCCATTGCTAATATCAATATATGGCATTGTTTTTATACTTTTTATTTGAGTTTAGCGACGGAAGTTTCCTTAGCTAATGTCAAATTATTTAAGTTTATAGGCTTTAAAATTAGCGATGGATTTAGCTAGGAAATAGCCGTCGCTAAATTACCCTCGATTTTAATTACGGCAGCCTTCTTTTCACTTTCATTTCCTTTTCACCTTGGCAGTTAGGGTTTTGGTAGCGCCCCGTTCTCTGTCGTAGGTCACAATCTTGCTTGCCCTTAACCCCATTGTCGAATTGTCCTCGCCCTTCTCCCCTCGTCAAATCATTGCGAGCCGCTTCTCCTTCTTGCGCACCCTTCTCCTTGTTTCCTTGCAGCCGAACTTCCGAGCTTGCTTGTGAGCGGCATCTTTTCTCCCTCCACGTGATAAGCGAGACAATGAGGGCTCACGGCCAAGTAAGAGCAACTTCATAACCTATGTAAGTCAATTTATTGAAATCAACCTCCATTCGTGTGTTGGTACCGGAATATTTGATATCATTGTGGATGTGCTCATGTCCGCGTGTTCATGGAATAGATGAATGTATGACTGAATTTCAGGTTGAATACTTGTAATTGTAAGGAAATTCAGCCCTTTGGGTATGGAATTTTATTAGGTTTGAGGCGCTTACACCAATTAGATGTAATGACACAAGAGCTTGAATTCTTGTAGGAGAGCCATACATGGGCTATTATACTGAGTTGTAGACTAAACCTTTGTTACTTAAATCCATCAAGCATATAGAATAAATTACGAACTTGTAGGCTTGGATTTTGATTAATATATATTTGGATTTTTTGGTGTATATATTTTACTAATTATTGAGTTCAATCTCTAGCTAGTTGATTAGTTTCATTCATTCACTAGTTTTCTTTTTTTAGTTTTATTTATTTATTTATTTTGATTTACTGCGGGTTCAATAGGGACTTCTTGTTGAAGTGGAAGGAAGAGGATTAAGTTTGTGGGGACTCCATAAGTTTGAATCGTGGGAGTCACTTTCCTTGTGCCAAGATTCTTGAGACTTCTTTCAGGGAAAGACAGCTTTCCACCCTTAGATTGAGGTCTCTCTCTCTCTCTCTCTCTCTCTCTCTACGATAAATCATATGTTTTGCATGAATATTAATATTAGGACTAGTGATGATAGAATATGCTTAGTAGGAATTAACTAGTGATAAGACATTGGTAATCGAATGGAATGTCACACCTCCCAGCCAAGCACAAGCAATATATGCATTCATGGGCGGTGGAGCATGTTTATGCTTTTAAATTGGGCTGGGTCCCATCTCCAGGAGGCCTTTTTGGTGTTTATTATCTACTAGCGTTATCTAGTTTAACTTGGCCATGATTCACGGGTTTTGCTTTTCTGGGGTGATGGAAATCTTCCTTTTTTTTCTTTTTTCTTTTTGTTACCTTTCCTTTCCTTGTATTTACTTGTTGGAGCTTTGGATTCCTTTGGATGATGATTGCTTGCTGCCAAAGAAAAGTAAGATAGTCGACCCGATTGAATAATATTACTGTACAAGTAATCGATTTCAACATTGTATTCTACTCATCTTGATGGCCTTCATCTCCACGCAAACGATAGATCATGCACAAGTTATATTTAAATCAAGAACTTTAAATATAGGTTTAAATCTTAATTTTGAAGTTGATGATAAGATCAACCATAAAAACTATTATCTATTTTTTAAAATAGTTGAGTAAAATCATATGGTGAAAGAAATAAATTTTTAACCAATATTGTTTATTGCGTTTATGGTGTATGATTCTAAATTCCATAATGATATTAAATCAGTTGACATGATATTTTTTTTAATGAAAAGTTTAAAGATGGATTTCTAATTAGACCACATTTACATTTGATTTGGTGCACGGGTCCCAAGCGCAAATTACATGATTTCTAGCCTGCAAATCGAGGAATCAACTCCATCTCAAATAGTAACATGGACACATCTGTAAGTTGTCTTTGCTGAATTTTATGGCATTAGTAATGTTATTTATTTATTTATTTTTTGCTCATGCAAATAGCTAAGATTTTGCATCCTTGCATGAACCTTTTGCTTATGCGAGGGAGCTATGATTGCACCCTCACGCTATAACAACACACCTTTTTAGTTACTAATTTAAGTTATTTAGCCTCTAAAATCTTTCTATGGCTCCTCCATAGAGAAGATTTTATCTCCACTGAGTTTTGGATTTGGAGTTATGTGTTAGTTACTAATTTAATCAACTAAACATACCTTTAATGTTTTTCTTATATTTATTATTCATTTTGTGTCTCATATCCTTTTGACCTAATAATTAATATTTATTTATATATATAAATAAATTTTTATTTAGAGATAATTTCTATTCTTGGTGCCTCTTTTCACTCCATTTGTGTCTCTAAATTGAATTCTTCTTAACTTTTTAATTTATTATTTAAATGTCATATTATTCCCCTTTACTCCTTCATTTCAATAATTAGTATTTTTATTTTTTACATTCTTTTGTGGAACATGGGACAAATGGCAAATTTATTTTGAAACCAATATTCAATATTTTATTTCGGTAGCTATTTAACTCACTTATTTATTTTTATTGTCTAAATGTTAATTCCTAATAAAGGGGATAGGTCTATCTCATTGAACTTACTCTAGATATATTTCTTCTTTTTATATTTACTTTGCTATTTTCAAATAGGTTTTGATGATAGTTTAATTTTCAAAATAGGTTTTGATGATAGTTTAATTTTCATTTTGATACATTCAAATCACGGGGGACTCAAAACATTTTATAGCTTTCTATTAAAGGGTCAATACTTTAAATTTGGGGCAGATTCCAATTCCTTGAGAGTGAGTTCTATTTCTAACTTAACCTCGATTTTCAATTTGCTTGACTCATGCATGGAAGATTGGATTACCAAAATATGATGAAAAAAACTTGTAATTTGTAAAACTTCAGGAACAAGAGATTCAATCTACATTTTCTTTTCTTCTTAAAATTCAAACAAATTTCTAGTAGAAAGAAAAATTGAAAAGCAAAGCTACTAAGAAACATTTAGCTAAATCAATTCCAATATACAATATACAATAATTGTCTCATACACATGTATAAAATAAAAGTGATTGTTTAATATTAAAAGCGGTGACAATAGCAGTAAGTTGAGATCAACTTTACCTTTCGGGTTAAGACCAATTTCATCCATTTTTATCAACATTTTCAATCCATTACCATTCTATAGTTGGATGGATTTGTTTTGCTAGAATCTAAGATTTAGATAAAAGAACAATCAAAATATTTGGTATCTTATTTATGCATAGTTCTCTAAGTCCTAATGCCCTAGGTTTTGCTTTTTGACTATGATTGAGTGCTATGACCCCCATTAGGACAACCACTTTTGCATATATATATAAGAATTAAATTTAGTGGCTTCTTTTCTAACATTAGATTTGTAGGTGTGTTTACATGAAATGTTGCGTTTGGAAATAGAATAAAAAGCAAAGTGAGTGGAATGTATATAACTTTTAGAGATGCTTGCATCTAAAGATCTCTTTTGCATTATGGGAGGGAGAAAGAAACAAAGCTAGAAGTGAATTATCTTTAATGAAGTTGCTATTGGTTATTTACAAGTCATTAACAAGCACTTTGGAAAGATCTAGATCTCTTCTTCACCCATCATAACTTCACACTTATTTATCTAGTTTTGCCTTTTCCTTTCGGGTATGCCTTGAAGAGATGTTACAATTGTTACACCTTTTTATAGGATTTATGGATGTATTTGTTCTTTTGTTTTTCCTGTGCATTTCGACTAAGATGGATGTTGTAACTAAATAATCATTTATATATATAATTGTGATATAAGAACTCTAAGAACAACCATTTTCAAAGGGTGAAGTTATATTTTTGAAGGAGTGTACAATGTGAATGATATTTGCCTTTCATTCACATGCAAATATGTAATAATAATAATAATATATTATTGTGTATGTATATAATATTTTGTTCATTGTAACCATTCTTTGTGTTTTAAGTTTTTTAAATTTCATTAGGATGTGACATTGAGCTTTGAACTATTTATGTGATTATGGTTTTATGGTGTATTAGGTGTTCATTTCTTGATTTTTGGAATTTGATGCACGATCTCTTGTTCATTTTAATGTGCGATTCTTGATTTCAATCTTTGAATTTTGATTAGTGTATAAGCTCTGATGTGTTATCTAATTCATTTCAAATGATCCTCTTTTATGTGTTAATACCCCTGCGTGATGATTTAGTTCTCAAACATGTTTGTTTTGGTTATTTCTTCAAGTGATCCACAATATGAACCAATGGTCTTTTTCTAATTATCTTTCATCTTTGACACCTTTGTTCTACATTCTTTAATATGTGATTAAAGAGGATTTGTGCTATTTAGTTAATCATAGTATATGGTTTAAGGAGATTTTATTTTGTGATTTTGAGAAATGGACATAGTTTTTTCGTTAGTCAAGTAGCTGATTAATTTTATTATTTTCTTTACTCTTTCAAATTGAATTTATGTTAAAATATTTAGTACATTCATGTCTATTGCTATAATCTCTTTGTATTTTTGTGATAATGTGAATATTAGTTACTTCATTAGTCTTCAAATCATTTTTAAAGGTTTTCATTTATTTTAGCATTAATCTTTAAAATTTCATATAAGAATCTTTTGTGTCCTCATACGTTAACCCATCCTTAATATGATTATATACACATTTTGTTGGAAACCAAGTATAGCATGATAGATAATTTATTTTTATTTTTTTATTTTTGATAATAAAATCAAATCATGTAATTGGAATCTAGTTTACAATCATCAAATACCCATTGTATATTGTTTCAAGGGGCATGAATGTAGAGGTTCCATTTGCATCATCGTTATTGGGACTTGAGGGAGTTTTGTGTATGGTGTTGCCAAATAAATTATGGTAAGTAGTTTCTTTTACAATGCATAGTGCTTATTGCTTTCTTATTTAAGTCTTCCATTAAATGAATGAAATATGTAGATCAAGCTTGCCAAATGCCTTAAATTATTCGGTTTGACTATTGTTCTATAATTTAGTTTGGTTCCTTTGTCTATGGTTTTAATGTGGGAGGGAATTTTTGTGGAATTTAGTTTGGTTGATCTTATGTCTTAACTCACAAAGAAAGGAGTTTGCTTAGTTATTATGCAGTTGACTTTTCTATGTTTGGGTTTTCATTTGATGTATTTTTTCGCATTCTCAAATTTTCTTGTGTTTATACTATATAAATTTTCTCGAAAGCTTTGATGCTCTATGGGATATCTGGGAAAAGAGTAGAAGCTGATCATAAGGCAAGGTAGGAAGTGCCTTTGCGCCTTGTTTAATGCATTAGTTCCAGAAAAGCAATTTGGGATCTTTGTTTTTAATTATTTTTATTCACTATTTATCTATTTATCGGTTCTGTATCTTTCCTTGGGTGATGGATGACATGTGGGAGACAGAGGGAAAGAGGAAGATGAAAAGAGATACTGAGACCTCCCTTCAATCATTTCTCTTTGCCTTTGCATTTGCCTTTGCATTTGCCTTTTGGTGAGCTCATTGTTTCATCTCCTTCCTCATTTATCCATCTTGTTTTTATACGTGAATTCCACTATTGATTGTTTTCTTGTGGTTCTAGTGAGAAAATTAAGTAGATGATTTGATTTCAGTAATTAGATTCATTCATTAATTCATCAAAGATCATGAACAACGGCCACGAGTGTTGTAGCGGTGAAGCAAAGCTATTCTCATGAAGAAAGGGCAAAGGGCTTGATGAGACAAGTATGAGGAACTTCTTGATTGAGAAAGGTCAGGCTTTCCCTCTTCTTAAATCCACAACCAAACGCATTTACTTTCTCTAGATCACATAAATTTTGCACCAACCTCTGCTTGTCGACTTTCGGCTGGCTGCGAGACACTGCGGCTTAGCAATTTGCGCTTTCATATCACGAGAAGCGCAGGCAGTTGTCTTCTTCACCTCAAACTAGTGGAAACGGCTTTCTTGATTTTTTAGGAGATGGTTTCGATTGTTGGTTTTAAATAGCAGATCTCATATCAATGAAGCGGTTTGAATGCGTCACATGCGGCGACTTAGCGTTGGCATTCGATGATGGGGAAAGCCCTCTTTGGATGTCGGTATTGTTGTTGTTGCATTGTTTATCGACTCATGTTCTTTGCCGCATAAAATTGTACGCTTGTTTTGTGTTGTAGGAAATTTATGGATGCCTACTCCCTTAGCTTGATTCCGTACATTGTACATTGTTTTTCGAAATGCAACGGCGGACGTGACATTCAACTTCTCCTTCGCTCACGAAATGGCGGTGAACAAACCAAGATTAAGGTGCGCGGTGGAGCTCCGGCGGTTCGTAGAAGCTGTGAACAAACTTGATGGGGGTACATTGGTAAGCAAAGAATCGGCTGACATCGACCCGATAGACACATTCCGCATGTTTCTCTTTGCCCGAGGTGTTGAATGTTCTCTTTTCTCTTATGCGAGCTAACTCCAAAGGGTGTATTGGAAGCTTATGAATGTTGAGGGTTTGACCATCCTATCATGTTAAGAGCATGCGGGTTTGTTGTAAAAGCTTCTATTACATTTGTGATATTGCTAGAATTTACTTGTTTCCCTTGACACACTAATTATTTTCTTGTAACTTGCGAAATATCGGTTTGCAAAGTATCTTCCCTCACGACAAAGGTGAGCACTTGAAAAATGAAAATAAGTTCTACTTCTGAAGCATAGGGAACTGATTTATTTCATTTTATTTAACTTGGGAGCAGGAACCTTTTAATTATAAACTAAATGTACCCATTCTTGAACTCAAGTACGGCAAAAATCGTCTAAGCTAGCTCTTCAAAGCATCAAAAGTAGTCATCTAAGATTAGGATTTTGCTTCCTTCCACTTCTATTCCCATTTCGATTGTGTAGAGATTGATACATCTTTGAACCACAAACTCTTCATAAACACGAGGAATGAATGAATTCAATGTTTAAATAGAAATTTCTATTAGGGACTACATATTCCTTAGAATAGAAAACTATCTTCTATATTTATCCACTTTCTAGAAGATTTAATCGTCTAATTTCTCTAAAGCTTCTTCTATACTTAAATTATTGTAATCAATCTTCTTAATTTATTTCATTTTATTGAATTGATGCCTTTTTTGTTTTAGTTTTTGGCGAATTTGATCAACAACATGTAATTTTTAGTACTTGAGTTTTATAAAGAACTTTGTTACATTGCGAGGTTAATAGGTTGGTTTATTGGCTAAATCCATCTCGGGAAAGCAAATGGTTAGTAATAGCATAAAATAAAAATGTGTTTGTAGCTTGAGCCCAAGGTTTAGTAATTGCATAAAGCTGATATAGGTGATGGTGATGAAGGCCAATGGCGAGTTTAAGGTGGAGAAAAGAGATGAAGACCAAGTGGCATAGTTTTGTTTTTTTTAAAGTTTTTAGACATGATGGTCAAATCTGGTGATGCTTTTTGAAATTTTTTTTCTTCTTCTTTGTTTTAATGTTGTGTTTTAGAGTATAGATTGCATTTTGATGTAGATGTGGGGATTTTCAATGGAATTTCCATTTTATACATAACAATTATCCTTGGCATAATATTTATTGTTCTCGTTTGTAATCAAGGAGATTGAAGAAGCTAGCAAATGGGAATCTTTGTTTCTTATGTAAACATTGAATGATATTATATAAAATTTAGTTGTTGCATTAATTGAAATTTCTTTCGGAATGCTTATGTTGGAAGCTTGAATTTTATTTTAGATGTGGATTTCTAATTTTGTACTATATTATTGCAAAATTAATATATATATATATATATATTATATATAGTGGAAATTAATTTTTAAAAAACTTAGGAAGATAACTACAGATTAGCGAGCAAATAGACCCTAGCTAAATAGCTAAAGAAAATCCTACTTCGCTACTTCTTTGCCGCTAATCGAATTAGGTGATGTTTGGTAGAGATTTAGCGATGATTTAGCGACGGACTGTGTGCCCTCGCTAAATAGCCACAGTATCCCTCGCTAAGTCCTCGCTATAGGTTAAGATCCAGCGACGGAATATAACGACGGAATAGCGAGACGGAATACTGTTCGTCGCTATTTAGCTAGGAAAGTAATCCGTCGCTAATATCTCGCTAATAGTCCGCGACGGAAGTGTCTGTCGCAAAATATCTGCTAGGATCAATATCGCGACGGAAAGTTGTCCCTCGCCATGTCCTCGCTAAATTAATTTAGCGACGGAAATATATGAATTAGCGACGGAAATTTCCGTAGCTATTTTCTAGTTTTCTTGTAGTGTGGAGATGAGCCCCACTCGGATACAAGGCCTAAGTAATCAAAAGCATGCAATAACATAATACACCAACTTCAATAATCAGAGTCTTACAGCGGAATTTAAAACATAATTAAACACTCTATACGGGTAATGGCCCTATAAGGGTCCTACAAAATGGAATACGATCTCACAAAAAAGTGAACCTGAGTTCCTCGAACCTCTACAAAATATCTCGATCACTCGCACAGCTCCTGATCCCGAGTCACCTACACCTCAAGTCCTGGAACAAAAGAAGGGAAACAAGTGGAATGAGCTTTCAAATGGAAAGCTCAATAAGTACTCTAGCAAGGAATGCGAAGAGGTCATGAAGACAATCGTGAAAAAGTGATCCACACAATGCAATACCATAGGAAAGATTAAGCTCAAAACACACGAGGATCACTGTCACTAAACACAGGCACAAAGCATGAAGTCAAATCAAACATGAAGAACAAACTTGTCATCTCCCCTGCAGCCATCGAACTAAACCGATCTTGAATCTTATCATCCAGACCCTTGAGTCTGGTAGCGCTCCTACATGTACGTACACGGCCAGCGTATCATCCCATTGACAGATGGACATCCAGAGTTCCATCCCCTTGGACGGACTACAGGACGTCCAGAGTGTCCTCCCCCTGGACGCCCGCAACATAATCTGTACTGAACGGGAGATTCCACAACACAAGAAAACTAAAACACCAACCCGGATGGAACACTGGCTCACGTGTTTCCACGGCCATGTGTCGATCAACGGGAAGGCTTGTTCAGTGTACACAAGAATGTCCAACAAAACTAACTCATCAATATGCATACACTAACGTGGAAACTCGATAAGGCAAGAAAGCCAATACGTGTATGCAAACCCAAATCACAAAATACCAATCATGGTGATATCAAGGTCAACAAACAACGCAACATTAGTTCAAGGATATTCAATAATATCAAGATCAAATAACTCTCAAGCAATGAAGCAAAAACCAAAGCATAAAATCAAGAAAACCCAAAGCTGGGTGGGTACTAGGCAGGTGCACTTACAAGAAACATAAATCAACAAAGTCAAGAAAGCCCACACTGGCGGGTACTAGGCAAGAGTACTTACTTTACCAAAAAGTCGGCTCGACCGACTCGTGTTACTCCTGATGTGGACCAGCGTTGAAATCTGGTAAACACAAGTCCACTTTTAATTAACGCTCGTGCGTCTAAAAAAAATGATTACTTTAAAAATACAAGATCATTAAGTGGACCCGGCCCATTAACAAACCCAACCCTCTTGACCAAGGCCTATTTGGACTTAAAGTGGGTCAGCTTAACTCTTAGACCCCACCAACGAGAATTGACAAAACCCGAGTTGGGTTTAAAGTAAACCAATTCAATTTATTTAAATAAAACAATTTACTTATCACAAACCAAGATTATTGAACCCTAACCATGTCATCTTTTTGGTTTTATTTAATCAACCACCACTTACTACACTCGCCAAATCATCAAACAACTCACAACCCCAAAGTCATGAATCCAAATAACCTATTTACATTTAACTCAATCAAGCCCAACAGCTCATTTAACACCCCAAACCAAGCCTATTCTTTTAATTGATTCCACTTACACTTCATAACAACACCACACTACCCCAACCTTCATCAACTAGCTAGTGTCCAGAAGCATGGTTTGCCAACATCTAGTAGTTGATAACTTCACCAAACCATCTCTCCAAGGCTAACACATCCAACCCAACAAACAATCACCATGAATTTTTAACAACTTCTCATTATCAATCCCATCTACTTCTCATCAAGGACCCAATACCAAATTTAACATGAAACCTTTATAGTTACTGAACACTAGGCCTATCTTCTATTCCTTGTATAAACCAAGATCAGTGCATGGTTGTTACCCTACTTAAACTCAAATGAGATCCACTCCATCCAAACCCAGATATCCATATAATCACATAAAACCATCAGCTACTACTCAACTATATGTTCATGAATTTCCATTATTGTCATCTTATATCAACCAAAGCAAAGAGCATGTACTTAAGATCATCTATGCTTGATAAATAAGTACTCTACTTAAACTATCTTCTATGCCTATATTTCAAGAACTTTTAAATCATGCCACTATGCTAACTGTCTCTTAACTATGATTCCAAGGACAGGAGGTTTACAGTTTAATCTATAAGCCTATACACCAAGTCTATATTTATTCATGTTCATGTTTATCCATAGAGAAAGCTTATGCATAACAAACCCTAGGGATCATCAATCCAGCAATTACAAATACATTCTTATCTATGAAACCCAAACTGTATTACCCTCCTCATTTATAAATCATTTCACCAACAGGCCAGTGTACCCACAACCCCTCTCCTCGGCCATTACCACAGCCACTACTAATCTCTGGAGGCCTCTCCTCCAAGCACTCAACCCCCATGGTTGACAGCTCCATTAACTAATAATACAAAAGTAATTATTACCCATTAATCTACAAGTAGGGAGAGCTCACCGGAGGCGATCGTCCGTCATCTTCCCTCTCCTTTGATGAAGCGTTGAGACTGTTCTTCGTCTCCTTTACCTCTGTTTCGACGGGATCCGACAGCAAAGGCTTAAAGCACTCGCTGATAGACTAGGGATGTGCTCCGACGGGCTTGGAGGCCGCTCAAGAAGTACCGGCACTACCTTCTTTCTCCCTCTCGATCAGTGGTGGCTCCTTCTCTCTCTCTATCTCTCTATATATATAGTTATATGAATATATTTTACTATATATATAGTATATCACATGCACCTCAATCACACGCCTTCCAACATTTAATTTTTGCATTTATATTCGTCCATGATTTCTTGCCTATATAATAACATATATATTATTATATTATATATACTATAATATATACATATTACTATATTATATATAATATAATCTAGGATTAATTACATTTTTCGTCCCTGAAAATGGTGTCATTGTTCACTTTTATCCTTGTATTTTAAAAATGTTCAATACAGTCCTTGTGTATTAGGAAATTTTGTTCTTTTCGTCCCTGAAAATGATGTCATTGTTCACTTTTATCCTTGTATTTTTTAAAAATGTTCAATACAGTCCTTGTGTATTGCGTATTCTGTTCTATTTTGGTCCCTAACATTGTATTGCGCATTACACAAGGACCGTATTGAACATTTTTAAAATACAAGGATAAAAGTGAACAATGACACCATTTTCAGGGACGAAAAGTGTAATTAATCCTATAATCTAAGTGTCATGTACGAGAGAGATTTTATTTTATTTTTATTTTATTTTTATTTTTTTAGAACCATCCTTTACATGCATATATATTTTATATAACTATTATCCCATTTTTTTTCTAATCATGCCCTTATTTTCCATAAAATATTTATATAAATATCTTTATAAACTCCATCCATGCATTCCTTTTATATATATCTATATAATATCATCCCATAAGCATCTTTAGCCAAATCAGCTATGATTATATAAATATATATTATTTGTCAAACATAATTTATCAAATCAATCTCTAATTTGATTGATATCTTTACCCACCACCACCAATGAAATGTTTACTTATTTATTTATCTATTTATTTATTTATTTATTTATTTCCACAACTCTAATATTGTCCATAGATTTAAACGAGTGAAGTTCATGCATGGGCTGACATGGCTCTTGAATTCAAATTATCATATTATCTTAATCATATACCTCATCAATCAAATCATATACTTATATATATCTTATCAAGCAAATCATATCTTAAATGCATGAATTGGTCTTTCTCCTTGAACATGATATCACAAAGATGCATAATTAACGTGTGTGTTCATATATATATAATAATATAATCTAATCTATGCATTTAATGCTTTCAAACCGTAATCATATATATATATATATATATATATATATATATATATATATATATATATATATATATATATATATATATATTCCTAATTTGCTCTAATCAGGGTATTAATCATTTTAAACAAATCTAACTATTTCCAAACATGGGAAACTTCTTTAATTACAAAATAATTAAAGAGAAAATTATAAATGCTTTATTATTCAACTAATTGCTTAAAGAGCAAATAGAAACAAAACCACGAACAAACCCAAACTTGGGGACTTTCCCTTATTCTTCAAATGATCAAAAAAAAAAAAAAATTATTTCCCTAGAAATGTTCGGATCTCACATGTAACTTCCATATTCACATCAACATTGGCAACATCGCTCTCTAATTTGTCCATAGAAGAAGGGGCGTATTTAATGAAGCTCGTAGAAGGAATCTGCCCAAAAGATGAAGTACTTTCATCCTCTTGAGCAGCTGTAGTTCAAATCAAAAAAGAATATATACATGTATATATATATATATTAAAAACCTTCTTCGATTATTGGCAAGTTCTGAGGTGGCCCTTCCTGAATTATTGGCAAATTCTGCGGTGGTTCATCTTGAATTACGACAACGTTCTCTGGTGGAGTCAATAAAAAAAGAAGAAGAAAGACCTTGAGTTCGTTGCCGATTTGCCGGGACGAGTGGGTCAGCAGTGGAGTCAATAAAGATGCTTTTATTTATAAAATGGGAGTTCTTTGAAGATTAGCCTCGCTCCCTATTCCTTATAATAACTCTTCTGTCTCTGAAGTCGTCCTGAATCAAAGATGAATAGTCTTTATGGAAAAAAGCCTCAATGTTCCTAAACCATTTTTGTGCATAAAGCAGTATAAGTCTCCCTCTTCTGTCATGCTCGGGAATATAAAATGAGCTGGAAGTCCTCTGGCGGGAGAAGTGAAGCCAATAACCCGCAAGAATCCCAAGGGAAAGAGCCCTCCGTGGAACATCAATATATGTCGGAGTATGTTGATCATACCCAAACTGGCGCACAAATTGGTGTGGATTGTAAGGGTCCGCATAGAAGTCTCCAGCACACTGCAGCGGCAGTACTCCACAACGAAGACACATCACATACTCCATAGTATACGAGTCCAATACTTCGGGCCCAACCGGATATCTGGAGTCTCGCACTGTCTCGTTATTATGATACATAAATGAGAATGGGCGGCTTATAAAATTCTCCTCATACCTGATGAATTTCCTCACCTTCACAGGATTGATAAAGGGAGTCGGGGAAGCATTCATATAATACAGCATTTTTGGTATTCTCAGCAGCCCAGGGATGCTTGAATTGTTATTATATAATTTCCTCTCGAGATATATCCTCTGGAAATAATAGCCAGCCCACGTATATAAGAAGTGAACAGGAAATACTGTGGTAGAAAATCCAGGTCCTCTTCTATGATTTACCATAGCATTTAATCCCAAGTACAAACGCGCAAACACTGCGTGGGCAAAAGCTACTTTCCTCCCATGCACAATATTACATGACATCATAAAAACTCCAGGTCTAATCACCTTGCGATTGCTCGGCATGATAAAAGAGCATACCCAAAGAGCCACAAAGGTCGCTAAATCCGTATTAAAAATAGGCTTCGGAGGGGGATAAGATGTCGGACCACGCCGGACACCAAGCCTTGATTTCCTAAAAAAGTCAACCCAATCCTCAAAAAATACATCTTGGTTAGCACTTCTCCTTGCGAGCCACTGGAAAATATCAAAAAGATTTCTCCAAACAGAAAATTCAGGATTACTCCTTTGGCAGATTGTTTCATTAGGAGGTACGACTTCATCGTACATGTCACTGGTAATCGGAAGCCCTCTAAGTTGATTAATATCCCATAATGAAATCCCAACTTCTCCATGCAAAAAGTGGAAAGTATTGGTCTCTGGACACCATAATTCCACTAATGCTTTATAAAAATTCAAGTCAAAATCATAACAGCCAACCGACGCCATAATCCTGCCAACTAGTTCTGCTTGGGATAATTCTCGTGGATATCTATGGACTATGTAGTTGGCCCACTCTGCATAATAAGGGAGATCAATTAAATCACTCTTAATGGGTTCCCTACCCTTCCACCCTGGAGGGTTGTAAAATCCAAGGATTATATAGAAATAAAATATACTTAAATTCCTTTTTAATTGGATTAAAGTCCTTTTAAATTGGAATATTAGGGAAACTTTTCCTAAGGAATTAAATAATAATAATTTAAGGGCAAACACCCTAATTAGGGTTAATGTAGGGTCCGAAGGACCCTTTTGGTAATTTCAAAAGTATCAAGGACTAAAGGGAGATTGTTCCCTCTCACAGGGATGGACCAAAGTGTAATTCAAATAGAGATAGGGATCTCTGGATAATTTCCGGGAGTCAACGGGTAGGATTAGAAGATCGTGAAAATCGTGAGGCATTATAATGGCTATGTTGTAGCCACGTGCCGAGTCGAGATTTAATCCATCTGATCGTTGATCAGATGCGAGGCAAGGGGAAATGTTTTGGTGGGAGTGATCCTACGATGCGGGCACACCAGAACCACTCATCTAGAGATGAGTCACAATCTTGATGTAAATTGAGAAGATCTAACCGTTGTTTATGATTAGATCGTCACCAGTAATCATTGGAGTGCCGATCTCAAGGCATCTTCACCGTTTCTCTCAGCCGCCTGAAACCGACAGCGCGCGAGCCTCGCCGGTTCTCCCGTGCGTTACGTGCGAGAATGGCGATCGTCGGTCGGCGAGGCTGCGGGGCGTTGGCGACAATCAGTCTAGCCTTCCAGGGGCTATAAAAGGGGGGGAAAACCACCCCACTGTTTTGCCACACAGCAAGCGAGAGAAACTCCGGTGAGGTGACAGTCGGAGAGGAGGAGAGGTGCACCGGTAGGCGATCGTCTCTTTCCGTCCGCGGTCGAGTACGGAAGCCGTCGCAGCAGTCTTCAGGTAGAATAGAAGGCTAGAACTGCGACTGAGGAGGGGTAGAGGCCACGGTTGGATCTCGCCGGAAAATCAGAGAAGCACCACGCGACGCCGGGAAGCTCCCTGTTGGTGCTAACTGTCGTCCTCAACCTTCCGGTAAGAGCTCTCTATCTCGTTTGTAGCGTTTAGGAGTAGTAGCACATGCATTCAAGTTCATCGGAGACGAGGGAGTCACCGGCAGGGAGTATGAAAATTCCAGAGAGAGAGAGAGCTGTAGCCGTTCTGGAGATGTCGGGCACACGCAGAACTTCCCGGCGATGAGGATTTCAGCGCAGGAGGAGCTCTCGGTGGTGGCAGGCTCGCCGGTGTAACTCCGGTGAAGAGCACGGTGACGGGTTAACGAAGAAGAAGAAGAGAGTATAAAAAAAAAATAATAAATAAAATAATAATAATAGTAACGGTTATTATTTTGATTAATTAATTTAATAGTAATTAATTAGTTAAAATAAGTAACTGTGAAACTTTGATAGTGTGATACAAATCTAGTTGATTACTTAGTATGATTGAGAATATTTCCATGAAACAAACGGTGTGACGTAATTAATTCGATTGATTACTTAAAATGATTTAAGAATCTTGTTGAGATTTTAACTCGAGGTTGTGTGATAAATTTAGTTGATTAATGTTGGAATAATTTGAAATATTATTAAGGTTATTAAATACTTTTAATAAACCTTTTGGGGTGACGGTGATTCATCAAATTAAATCAAAACAACGAGGCTGAAGGATTGGAGATTGGGCTCAACCAAATCAGGTTGTGGTATAACCTACTAACATGAGTGGATTAGTTTTGTTAAATGATTTAGAGGTGAACCCAATCAAAATGACTAAAATGCCCTTCTTTGGTAAAAAAGGGCTAAGGTCAAGCTCAACTATGAAATGGGCTTGAAATAGGCCCAATTCAACTAAAATGATTAGAGATGACTAAATAAGGTTTAGACTCGACAAGTAGACTAGAGATGACTAGGTTCGACCAAATAGGATCCAGAGACGTCTAAAGGACATGGAGACGGGGGAAAAGGACCAGAAACCCGAGAGAAGATCTTTAGGACCCGTTAGAGGGCCTAGGCCCAACAGAGACGGTAGACATGCATGTAAAACTAGAGACATAGAAAATTCTAATAGAACCTCTGTATGCCAGATACTCTCGGGAAATTGTAGGCACTCAAGAGGAAGCTAGAAGGACATCTAGTTTCTACAAACCAGAGGTAAGTACACTTGCCTAGTTCCCACCCGGTTTCGGGTTTTCTTTGAACTTGCTTATGCCTTACATGCCTATGCTTTAATCATGACATACATGCATCCTTGTCTATTTCTAGATTCCTATTGAGCATGTATGATTTGTTTACGGGATGTTGGTATCCCTGTTTGATGTGGTCTACTGCCCGGACTCAGTGGAGCGTAGGGGCTCCGAAAGGGGAATGTTCAGGGACAGGACCCCCTGGCATTTCTGCTTGCCTTGCCAGAGAGGCAATTCTCTGGTGGTCTTACCTGTCAGTGGGCATAGTACACTGACCGTGTTAACACGTATGAGAGGTAGATCTACCGATTTGCGACCGGGGGGTCGAACGACCAGAAGGTAGTGCATACAGCAAGTAGCTGGACATACTGGCCGGGGGTTGATCCTTGAGTCATCTTTGAAACTCACCACAGAGCTCGAGAGCTTCTGTCATTAGGGGTCGTACCATTGGATTGTTCTGGTAGACTCCTAGGTTATATTTTCTTGGGTTTGTGACCTCATGCGTTTTGTTTTTTTTTCCCTCTTTTACAGATTCCGAGGTCTAGGGAGGGGTGGAGCTGTGAAAAGGTCACTAGGAGATCCAAGGTCTGGGGGACTCCTTTATCTTTCATTTTGAGAACTGTTCATTTGATGTAGGACCCATATATGGACCAAACTTTGTATAGGGCCTATGGACCCTTATGACTCTTTGTTCCTTTGAACTTGAGTTTAATTTATATTAGGGATTGTTATCTGCTTATCACCTTTAGGCCTTGTATTTGAGTAGAGTTTGTCTCTGCTTGAGTACGGCCGGTCTGATGACGCGCTCGGGGTCCCGGGATCCGTGTCGGGGCGTGACAACGGTGGTTGATGATCTTATCTCCGAGGGTTTGGAATATACTCTGATCCCTTATATTCCCTTCGGGATTCAGACAAATCGCATCGGTCATGTCATCCTCATACCAGCGATTTGTACCCAATTTGGCAATAGCTATATGAGTGGGATAACACTTCACCCACTCTAAGTGCTTCTCTCCTTTGTATTTGATTGTGGGTTCTGATCAAGAGTCAAAGGCAGGGTTGTGACGGATAAAGACTTGACCTTGAGGGACCTCGTTGTAATTTTGCGCCATATACCAAAAAGGTTGAGAGATATTGGCCATGACAAAAAGAAGGATTTGGGGATTCCTACTTCTCTCACTCAATAGATTTCGCGAGAAAAGTAGGAAGGGGGCATTTGTTTATATAAAAAATATATGATAAATGTCCCAATAAAATTTAAATCTTAATTTAAATAGAATTCAAATATATCCTAATCTTGATATTTAGGGTATTTATGATGAATAAACAAAATTTAATATAATATTCTTTATGAGATAAATTGATCGTATCTTTGGCCAAAAGCACAAATCTCGAGACAGGCTCAAGGCACAAATTTCCAGATAGCCCGAGAACACATATCTCAAGGCAATCTCAAATTCCAAGATAGTCTGAGAACACATATCTCGAGGCAATCTCAAATTCCAAGATAGCCTGAGAACACATATCTCGAGGCAATCTCAAATCCCAAGATGGCCCGAAAACACATATCTCGAGGCAATTTAAAATTCCAAGATAGTCCAAGAACACATATCTCGGGGTAATCTCAAATCACAAGATAGCTCGAGAACACATATCTCAAGGCAATCTCAAATCCCAAGACAGCCCGAGAACACATATCTCAAATCAATCTCAAAATTACAAGACAGCCCGAGAACATCTCAAAATTACAAGACAGCCCGAGAACACATATCTCGAGGCAATCTCAAAATTTCAAGATAGCCCGAGAACACATATCTCAAGCCAATCACCCAGAAGTACAAAATCTCAAGGTAGCCCGAATACAAATCCCGAGGCGATCCTAAATAGTAAAATAGCACAAATTCCAAGATGCCCGAGAACACATATCCCGAGGCGATCTTAAATTTCAGGATAGCCCGAACACATATCCCGAGGCAATCCTAAAATTCATAATAGCCTGAGAACAGATCTCGAGGCAATTAAGAAATATAAATACATTAAAAAATAAATAAATAAAATAAAATAAAATAATAAGGACACCAATACCGAGGCAAGGCTTATCTCCATCATGAAAACACAAATCCCGAGATAATATTTATTTAATTAAATTTTCAAATTTTAAATTTAATTAAAATTTGAACAAGGATTTGATCTTATCAATTCTTGATCTAATCCATCAAATGGTTACTGGGGTTTGGGATCTCTCGGAGACAGGTTCGCTCGGAAAAGATAGGGATGAGAAAAATTTTAAAAGGGGAGGAGGCCAGGCAGAAAAGGGACCTTTTTGGCTTCTTTTCACTCAGACAAAGAAGAAGCAACTTTTTGTCTTTTTGGAGATGCTCACGATTATCCAGAAGGCAATAAGAAGGTGAAATTTCTATGATAGATATTATATAAGATATATATGTCTAAAACCTTAGAACCCCACCCGCAATCGTCTTGGAGAATCAGGGGACATAAGTAACACTAGTTTGAGGGAGAGGGAGATTGGGAGTCATAAGGAGATGATGATTAAAAAAATAAAAAAAGGGTGATATATATATATATATTCTATATTAAAAAAATTCTATCTCCTTCTTCACATCCACGCCGCCTGAGAAACCCTTGATTCGGCCTCTTCTTTGCGCGACCATGCTCCAAGCCAGATCCGCCCAAACGCTACCGGCCAAAGACAGCCGCTGATTAGCGGTGTCCCACCGGCCGCCACCGCTGGCACCGCCAAGAAACTTTATTCTGACCTGCACGTATCTCCGGCGAGATCTATCTATAGCCGTAACCTTCCGCCACCACCGTCCCGATCGCCGTTGGTTCGCCCCAGAAACCTCCAGTCGCCGCTAGGGGAATCCAGTGCCTCCGTTCCGTCAGGCTATCACTAAGGGCTTGCTTGGGAGGGGTGAAGGAAGGTTTCATAAAGTAAGGTAAGGTAAGGTAGGGTAAGGTAATAGAAGGTTTTGTAACCATATCTTGTTTGGATGGAAGTAAGGTAAAAGGAGGTTTTTAAACCTTGTGGTGTTTGGTTTGAAGGTAATGGGAGGTAAGGTTTTGTGCTAACATTACCAAAATACCCTTTGGATAGATAACTTAATATTTTATAGGAGTTTGAATTTATTGTATGCTATATATTGATATTTAATTAATATTTAATGTTATATGATAATATATTAGATTATTTAATAATATATTTTAATTAAATATTTAATATTTAATTAATACTTAATGTTATATATTAATTAAATATTAAATATTTGATTAATATTTAATGTTATATGATAATATATTAGATTATTTAATAATATATTTAAATTAAATATTTAATATTTAATTAATATTTAATGTTATATGATAATATATTAAGTTATTTAATGTTATATGTTAATTAAATATTAATTATTTGATTAATATTTAATGTTATATGATAATATATTAGATTATTTAATAATATATTAAATAATCACCACCGCAGCCATGTCTTGACGCCACCCCATGCTTCACCTCGTTGATGGGCCGCCGAAGTCGAAGCCGAAGCTCTCTGTGCTCTTGTACCGCCGTCGGAGGAAACCTCATCGCCGCTGCTACCATCTATCACTTTTGACGATCTGCCTAGTCGTTCACCGGAAACACCAGACCTATCTTTCCTAACAAAGATGATCCTGGTGGGGAGGGGCTCAGATCCGCGGAATCAGTTGCAGAGCACGTCCGTCCCCATTACCGTCAATGACGCCGTCGGCAAAGCACTGGCAGCTATATCCTGAGAAAAAGGGAGAAGTTAAAGCCCGCCTCTTCGACAATGTCCCTTTGAGACACTTGTGGATTCCTATCGGAGAAGGTCCTCGTTGCCTCCAAGAAGTACAACCACGACAGCGATCCCAAAACCAAGAACGATAAAGTCAAGGCCGAATGCAACCTTGATGTCGTTCTTGCTTTCTTTGCCTCCCATGTCTTCACCAAGGACCAGGATTCTCTGGTCATGACCCAGTGAAGCTCACTACTTATGAGCAAGCTTGAAGGGGTGAATTATTCCTTCTTTCAAGACCTTCCTGTGTCCAAGAGAGGAGATCACGACTACTATAAAGTCCACCCCTGGTTGCTTCGTATTGACGTCTGGAAAAACATGGTGGGCATCCTCTATGACCTTGGCGTACTGAAGGGAATGATCTTTGGTTTGGCCCAAACTCCACGCCAATGTATTTATGGAGAAAATTAAAAGGGTTTCAAAGATTGATAGAGGGTGTCAGGGAGATGGGCTTTGAGCTGGCATATTATCCTGTCACTGTTGCTATCTCGGAGATGAAACTCTTTTGGTATTCTAGAAAAAATGACGATGATTTCTAAGGATCAAGACAAGTATGAGGATTGAATTGGGAGGCGGAGTGTGTGCTTGCAAATCCACTGCCTCCTGAAGTTCATTCTTAATTTGATAGGTGATGAAGTCTTTAGGTTTTTGGGCTATTCCAAAAGAAATTCTTTGGAGTCTTAACTCTTTTCAACCAAGCAAACTTTAGAACCATATCGGAAGCTTTGAAGCTCCTCACTTTCAGTCTATCAAATAAAGAATTCTTCATCAAGCAAACAAGGATGGAGACTAGCTCCAGGTGGGGGAAAAAGGTGTTCAAGTCTTCTTTGAAGCTGAGGAACCTCTTAAGTCACCTGCAGACAGAAGCATACATAATAAAAAAAAAGCTACAGAGATCTTCCCATGAGCTTTGAAAGGTTGTTTGCCAAACATCATGTTCATAACTTAATAAAGTAATATCTCCTGTAGCTTGGAATTTTCATCTGATCTCTATGTAAAACAATGTTTTAAGAGATATTCACTGATACTGTCACCCCGCGACCCGGATCCAGGGACCTCGGGCACGTGCACAGACCGGCCGTACCTAAGAAGAGCCAAGCTCAACTCGAATACAAGGCCTAAATGGGAATCAGCAGATAACAATCATAACATAAATTAAACTCGAGTCCGAGTGAACATAGAGTCAAAGGGTCCTAGGCCCTATACAAACCAGGTCCCTATACGGGTCCTATGAAATAACAGTACTCAAAAAAAAAAAAAAAATAGAAAGACATCTCAAGGAGACCCCCAGACCTCAATGGCTCCTATCTCGACCTCCTCAGCAACTGCTCTCTAAACCTCGGGATCTGTAAGAGACAAAAGAACAAATGCATGAGCTTTCGAAGGGAAAGCTCAGTAAGTACCCCCGCGGGGTTACACAGACATAGTAAAACAACAAGTCAACAATGGGACCTCGTCCCCATGGAAAACATCACTAGGGGTCTATCACAACTAAGACAATGGTGCGACCCCATTTGAACAGGAAATCCTCAGGCTCTGTGTTGAGTTTCAAAAGTGAAGCTCAAAGATCACTCCCGGTCAGTATAACCAGCTACTTGCTGTAAACTCGACCCTCTGGTCGTTCGACCCTTCGGTCGTAAGTCGGTAGTACCACCTCACATACGTTTTAACACGGTCAGCGTATCTTCCCCACTGACGGGGAAGACCACCAGAGAATCGCCTCTCTGGCACGGCAAGCTGAAATGCCAGGGGGTCTTGTCCCTGAACATTTCCCTGTCGGAGCCCCCACGCTCCACTGAGTCCTGGCAGCAGATCGTAAGAGGTCTGAGTTTCAAGTGGGGGAGTTTGTGTTCTTGAAGGTTTCACTTATGAAAAGGGTGGTGAGGTTTGGACGACGTGGGAAACTGGCTCCATGGTATATCGGTCCTTTTGAGATTTTAGGGCGCATAGGAGTTGTGGCCTATAGGTTGGCCTTACCTCAAGACCTTGCTCAGGTTCACGATGTCTTCCACATCTCTAGGCTGAAAAAGTGTACTCATGACCCAACACGAGTGATTCCCCAAGTTCCTGTGGAAGTTCAGGAAAATATGTCCTATGAAAAGCGCCCAGTAGCTATCTTGGGTCGGGAGGACAAGTAGTTAAGGAATAGAACCATTCCCTTTGTTAAGGTGAGATGGTGTAACCACTCTGATCGAGAGGCGACCTGGGAACGTGAAGAGGATATGAGAAAGCGCTACCCCGATTTGTTTATCACCCAGTAGGAGGTGAAGTAATTTCGAGGACGAAATTATTGTAAGGGGGGAGGATTGTAAAATCCAAAGATTTTATTGAATAAAATGAGTTAAATTCCTTTAAATTGGATTATTAAATAAAGATATTTTCCTAATTAATTAAATGATTTAATTAAGTGGGAGAAAATGAAATTAAAAAATAAAAACCCTAATTAGGGTTAAGTTGGGTCATTGAGGACCTGAATGTGATTACAAAAGTATTAGGGACTAGAAGTAAATAATCTTTTCTCTCAGATGGAGGACTAAAATATAACCTAAAAAGAAACAGGGACCTCTGGATATTTTTCTAAGTGAAAACCCCATATGGAAATGGTTCAACGGCCAGGATTAGATTATCTGAGATGGAGGCTGATCGCGAGGCATTATAACGGCCCACTGAAGGCCACGTGTCGAGCTAAGAATGGATCTATCAAATCAGATGCTATCACGAGGCGTGAACAAACGATCTGGGGAGCCACGTAGCAAGTTAATGGCCGCATATCTCAGCGGAAACCGATCCGAGGCACTAGATCGAGATCTGGCCGTTGGATGATGATTTAATCATAGCCTCTCATATAGGGATTGCAGGATACGAGGCATAAGTTTATGATCCGGCAGTTGATCGTGATGGGATCTCAGCCGTAGATCAAAGGGATTCTTGATCCGAGGTTCTATGATCTAATCTGGGCCGTTGGTACCTATCTTGCGATCTCCACTACATATCCGAGAGAACCGATCAGGGGCGGCACCCGTCGCTGACCAGCGATCTCGCTGACGCGTCGCACGTGCGTGCCGCTCGAGACCGACCACCTCCCCATACCACGCGGTAATGCCGCTCGTTGGAGCGGTGAAGTAATTCGTAGACGTTGGCGATTGGTTCGTCTGCCTCCCCTCTATAAAAGCCCCTCTCTAGCTCCTTCTCAAACACCGAGAAGAACGAATTCGTTGAAGTCTCCGGTGAGGTTGGCCGGAGAAGACAGGAGGAGCGTTGGGAGCCCTGATCGTCATCAAACATTGCGAGGAGCTTGCGCAGGCAGGTACGATCCTTCTCTGTAGGTTAATTGCAAGGTTAGCGTGCATGCAGTAGTAGTTAGAGCTCGCCGAAAATAGGCTCACGACCAATAGTGAATAGATGGAGGGAATGGTCCTGGGAATAATTAAAGTTTGCAGGCATGTTATTCTTCGCTCGAAGGGGAACCTCGTGGCATGGTTTTCAGAGAGAATGGGCTCTCGGACAAGGGACTTCAATGCTCCGGCAATCCTCTCCGGCGAGGTGAGGACAGAGAAGGGAAGAGAGGCTGACGGTGGTGATTATGGACTGTTAAGAAATTCCGGACTAGAGGAGAACTCGACGCAGGTGGATCTCGGCCACCGCATCTTCTCCGACGACCACTGTCGGAGCTCCGTCGAGGCTCTGTCGAGAAAGAGAAAGAAAAGGAGAGAGAGACGGTAGAGAAGATGAATAAAAGAAAAAAATAAAAGTAATAAAAATTTATTAGTTTTAATCTAATATAGTGTGACAATTATTTAGTTGTCAAATTAAAGTAAGTTATGGATAAATAATTGGGAAAATTATTTAATTAGTTTGTTAATTATAATTAGTAGTTAATTAGATAATTAACTAGCTAATTATTTGATTAATGATTAGAAGGGATTAATTTATTGGAATGTGACAAAAGCCTAGCTTAATTAGACATTATATAATGTAGGTAAATTAATCCTTTTTAATTGTTAACTAGTTTGATTAAAGAATACCAGGTAATGGGCTTAATCAAATCGATGATTAGATTAGAAGGACCAAGGTATGGACCTATGTAACAAGAAAATTGATTTGGTGAAATCAATTAAAAGAAAGCTAATCGTGGGCTCGTGGTGTGACCTAATTAGATTAGGCATGAAAAAAAGAAATAAATAATAAAAAAAAATAGAAAGACATCTCAAGGAGACCCCCAGACCTCAATGGCTCCTATCTCGACCTCCTCAGCAACTGCTCTCTAAACCTCGGGATCTGTAAGAGACAAAAGAACAAATGCATGAGTTTCTGAAGGGAAAGCTCAGTAAGTACCCCCGCGGGGTTACAAAAACATAGTAAAACAACAAGTCAACAATGGGACCTCGTCCCCATGGAAAACATCACTAGGGGTCTATCACAACTAAACGGTGCGACCCCTTTTTAACTGGAAACCCTCAGGCTCTGTGTTGAGTTTCAAAAGTGAAGCTCAAAGATCACTCCCGGTCAGTATAACCATCTACTTGCTGTAAACTCGACCCTCTGGTCGTTCGACCCTCCGGTCGTAAGTCAGTAGTACCACCTCACATACGTGTTAACACGGTCAGCGTATCTTCCCCAATGAAGGTTAAGACCACCAGAGAATCGCCTCTCTGGCAGGCAAGCTGAAATGCCAGGGGGTCCTGTCCCTGAACATTTCCCTGTCGGAGCCCCCACGCTCCACTGAGTCCGGGCAGTAGATCATAACAAACAGGGATACCATCATCCCGAAATCAACATACATGCTCAACAGGAATCTAAAATAGAAAAGGATGCATATATGACATCAATGAAGCATAAATCAAGAAAACATGATCAAGTCCAAAGAAACTCTGAAGGGCAAGTGTACTTACACAAATATCAAAGATCAATCAACGATAACGGTACTAGGCAGAAGCACTTACCTTTTACTGGAACTAGAAACCCTCCTAGCCTCCTCCAGAAGTGTCTCTAAGTCTCACCGAGAATACCTGACGATAAAGTTTCTGTTAGAACCAACTTTCTAATGAAACCTTAGGTTTCCTAGATGTACTTGCATGATTCTCGCTTTCGGTGGGCCTAAGCCCAACTAATTGGGTCTTGAAGACCATCTATTTGGTTACCGACCCATTTCCAAGTCTTTAGTTGACCCTCAACCCAAGCTTGGTCAACTTTAGTCAATCTTTGGTCAACTGGTCGACCTTACTTGTATTTGTCGTGGTACGAACCCAAATTGATCGTCCCTAGTCCTCTTAGGCAAATTAGGCCCATTAGCTTCACTCATTCTTGTCTTGTCCTATTTATTTAACAAAAGGTAACCCTTATCACGTGGCTAGCCATGTCCCATGGGTTAAGGCCCAACCACTAGGTTTGGGTGGTCTTGGTGTCAACTCCCACCACCAACAACCCTCCCTTTTATTATTTAACTATTTTTCTTTTATACCATGGCTATGTCCATTTTTTTATTATTTATTTTTTTCATGCCTAATCTAATTAGGTCACACCACAAACCCACGATTAGCTTTCTTTTAATTGATTTCACCAAATCAATTTTCTTGTTACTTAGGTTCATACCGTGGTCCTTCTAATCTAATCATCGATTTGATTAAGCCCATTACCTGGTATTCTTTAATCAAACTAGTTAACAATTAGAAAGGATTAATTTACCTACATTATATAATGTCTAATTAAGCTAGGCTTTTGTCACATTCCAATAAATTAATCCCTTCTAATCATTAATCAAATAATTAGCTAGTTAATTATCTAATTAACTACTAATTATAATTAACAAACTAATTGAATAATTTTCCCAATTATTTATTCCATAACTTACTTTAATTTGACAACTAAATAATTGTCACACTATATTAGATTAAAACTAATAAATTTTTATTACTTTTATTTTTTTCTTTTATTCATCTTCTCCACCGTCTCTCTCTCCTTTTCTTTCTCTTTCTAGACAGAGCCTCGACGAAGCTCCGACAGTAGTTGTCGGAGAAGATGCGGTGGCCGAGATCCGCCTGCGTCGAGTTCTCCTCTCGTCCGGAACTTCTTAACAGTCCATAATCACCACCGTCAGCCTCTCCTCCCTTCTATGTCCTCAACTCGCCGGAGAGGATTGCCGGAGCAGTGAAGTCCCTCGTCCGAGAGCCCATTCTCTCTGAAAACCATGCCACGAGGTTCCCCTTCAAGCGAAGAACATGCCTGCATACTTTAATTATTCCCAGGACCCTTCCCTCCATCCATTCACTACCGGCCGTGAGCCTATTTCCGGCGAGCTCTAACTACTACTGTATGCACGCTAACCTTGCAATTAACCTACAGAGAAGGATCGTACCTGCTTACGCAAGCTCCCCGCAACGTTTGATGGCGATCAGGGCTCCCAACGCTCCTCCTGTCTTCTCCGGCCAACCTCACCGGTGACTTCAACGAATTCGTTCTTCTCGGTGTTTGAGAAGGAGCCAGGGAGGGGCTTTTATAGAGGGGAGGCAAACGAACTGATCGCCAACGTCTACGAATTACTTCGCCGCTCCGACGAGCGACATTACCACGCGTAACGTATGGGGGAGGTGGCGGGTCTCGCGGCGGAGCGCACATGCGATCGCGGCTGGGTGACGGTGGCTGTCCTCGGGATCGGTTCTCTCAGATAAGCATTGGAGATCGCGTGATAGGTACCAACGGCCCAGATTAGATCAGAGAACCTCGGATCAAGAAACCCTATGATTTACGGCCAAGATCCCATCACGATCAACGGCCGGATCATAAACTTATACCTCGTATCCTGCAATCCCCAGATGAGAGGCTATGATTAAATCATCATCCAACGGCCGGATCTCGATCCAGTGCCTCGGATCGGTTTCCACTGAGATATGCGGCCATTAACTTGCCACGTGGCTCCCCAGATCGTTTGTTCACGCCTCGTGATAGCATCTGATTTGATAGATCCATTCCTAGCTCGACACGTGGCCTTCAATGGGCCGTTATAATGCCTCGCGATCAGCCTCCATCTCAGATAATCTAATCCTGGTTGTTGAACTATTTCCATATGGGGTTTGCACTTAGAAAATTATCCAGAGGTCTCTGTTTCTTTTTAGGTTATATTTTAGTCCTCCATCTGAGAGAAAAGATTATTTACTTCTAGTCCCTAATACTTTTGTAATCACATTCAGGTCCTCAATGACCCAACCTAACCCTAATTAGGGTTTTTATCTTTTAATTTCATTTTCTCCCACTTAATTAAATCATTTAATTAATTAGGAAAACCTCTTTATTTAATAATCCAATTTAAAGGAATTTAACTAATTTTATTTAATAAAATCCTTGGATTTCACAGATACAAATATTCTCTTTGTTGAAAACTAATCGCACGCAATCTGTTTGATAAAATGTCCTAAAAGAATTTTGAGAAAGCTGCAAATATAAATCAGCCCGAAAGAAGTTGTCATGGTTGTTACTATGTTGGTGCAAAACTAAAGTTAAGAAAAGAAGAAGATGTGATGACAAAAATTTTAAGAAGGTTGTAGCGTATTGGGTCAAGCGGAGCTCCAAATTTAATCAAGCAAGGACTGTTAATGGCATTCAAGCACGCCATCCTCTCTACCCAATTGGAGAGACTTAGCAATAATTTTTACTACTGTGCTAGGCGCTATCAACAGCCCTCAAGCATTCATGTAAATTAAAGCCAATGATGCTGCCTCTGTCGGTTAAGCTGTGGCCATGTTGAAGGATGTTCATGCTGTTGGAACAAACAAGAATGAAGAACACCTCTATGGTGCCAAAATGTGTTTTGGAAGCTGTACTCAAATCCTCCTTGAAGTTGGAGCCTTGCAAGAGGGGCTAATGTCGTTGTGAGGCGAAACCATGAGAAATATGTTGAGAATGGAAAGGGCAGAAATGTCATCAAGCTATTTGGCAAACTATTGCTTCATGCAAAGCTGAATCAGTGATAATGTTTCCAATTCACTTTAATTTATTTAGTTGCTGTTGTTGCAAATGTGATGAAACAAAAGCAATTTCCTTTTCGTGTAATTCCAAAGTATGTTGACTTCCAATATTGCAAATTCATGAAAAATTGGTGAAATGTACCAATGACCTTGAACCACATTGTGAATGCCAAAATAGTAATGTAATTGCAAACTGGGTGCTGCAGAAATATCTTTGGAATGTTATAAATAGAGACAAAAAACTTGAGTATTAAAAGAAATGCCTTAGTAGAATTGTGAGAGAATGAAGTACTAATTACAATTGGAAGTAGTTAATTTTTAAGAAATTTATGCACAAGAGAACTGCTCTATAAGCAAGTCGTGCAAACAATTATTCAGGTTGAAAATTGCAGGCTGTACAAATTCCATGGGATGGAGATAAAAAAAACATCCCCAAAGTCAAATTAATAATAAAGAATGGTTTATTTCCTATTCATTTGAAATGTTCCTGCTGGATAAGTTATTGCATGCCATGATCAATACTTACTTTTCACAGCATCCTTTAATAATGGACTCATAAGATAAATAAACATGAAAAGGAAAAGCAGGCTAAATGAGAGATAAAATGGAGTTTATATACTGTTGATGCCAAAAACTGGTCCACCTCACACTTTGGCTACTGCGGCCTCGTGATCTGGTCTCAGCCTTCGACAAACGGTTGAAATTTATAGTTGGTGTGGACGCTTACTTCAACTTCTGAACGGAGAACACGGAGAATGCTTTGGAAATCCGCTCGGAATTACCCTATGGAAATCCGCTCGGAATTACCCTAGCTTTCCTTTGAGATGAATCTGTAAGAGGGAGAAAAGAGTGATCGAAATTGGGCCTTTCTGCCCGGATTCAGCTCCGATGCTTAAGTCAGAAAACTTGTAAGAAGGCAGTCTTAGACATGAGTTAGCTCTTTGTGTGATGATTTTTCCGATCCTCCCTTTTTCTATTATCGCTCTTCTTTTATAGCCACCTAAAGGCGGTTTAGGAGAGGCGGTGGAGTAAGGCGGTGAATGAGAAAATATCTTCTAAGGCGGTAAGAAAATATCTGCCTACTGTGTAGGTGCTACGTAGGTGAGTAGAAAATATCTACCTACTGTGTAGGTACTACATGTGTAAGTAGAAAATATCTGCCTACTGTAGAGGCAAGTGGATAAGATCTACTTACTGTAGAGGCGTTAGATACGCTCTTACCCAAATGGCTATCACCTTCTTGCTTCTTGCATAATTCCGACGGACTTTTTGTAGGGGTGAGCCCTCCTTATTTACCGGACGGAATTTATGCTAATGAATTTGGTGGTGACTGACTATCTTGTGGCCAAAAGAAATGTAGCCCTGTGTATGACAGGTGGCCATTTAGGCAGGCGACACGTGTTTTACCAAATATTTCCGTAACACTATCCCCCCCCAGAGTGTACTTGTTCGAAAAATCTGAGCGAGGAGTGAGTCAAATTGCACTTTTTGCTTTGTTCGAGAACAAGTATCTTCCTTAGCTGGTGTGTCTATGTGGGTGTAGGTTTCTTTCTAGATACATGTGTTTTAATAGCACTACAAGAATCTGATGTATTAGAAACGGAAATTTAGAAACTGACTAATTCCGTTTCTATTTAGCAACGGATTAGAAACGGATTTTATATCCGTTTCTAAAATAACAACGGATAATATATCCGTTGTTATTTTAGAAACGGATATAAAATCCGTTTCTAATCCGTTGCTAAATAGAAACGGATATCTAATCCGTTTCTAATTTAGAAACGGATAGAAAATCCGTTGCTACTTTCGAAACGGATTTTAAAATCCGTTTCTAAATAGTATTTATCATTATTTTTTTTTAATTATAATTTCTTTAGAAAATTCATTAAAAACCTTAAATATTTAAATAATAATAATAATAATGATTATTCAATAAATACATTTTTGAAATGGAATCGACAATAAAAATACATTTTTGAAACGGAAAATGTCGTTTCTAATCCGCAATTTTCTTGTAGTGTAGGTAACCGACACTTGTTGTGTTGTCTTTTCGTTGTCTTGAATCGAGGTAGATTTTTCTCCGGAATTTTCGTCTATAGTGTCACCAAGTTTTGCTATTTAAGGAGCTAGCATGGATAGTGTTTTTATCCATTCTGCTGCCATCCTTGCATTTTGGTAAAAATGGCTCAACGTTTGTCCTTTTTTAAGTTTTTTACTTTTACCCAGTGTTCTCGTCACTTATGAATTCCAAGTTCGTTTTACGAACATTTATCGGAATTGAGGACTGGGGTTATCCAATTGGTAAGTCCGAACGGCTGTGTATGGCCATCAATGCTGGTTGTTAATAGGGGATTAGGTGAGATAAGCATTGAGGAAGGGTAGGAAACCTTCCATGTTGACCTTGATGTAGAGGCAGGGGATCTTTTAATTATTACCTTAGTTATTACTTATGCAGGGGATGTGCGCTTTGAAGTTGAAATGTTTGGGAGCGACACCTGTGGTAGAGAAGTGGGCCCCCATCTTCGCCCACATGCTTTGCCGGGATTTCCTAGCGATAACGAGGACAGCGACGGTTGTGGAAGTCCGTGCGTCTCCTCTGAATCTTATCTGAGTGGGTCCTCGGACGGGTCTGTGGATTGTTAACTGGGGAATTCCGACGGAGAATATGTTTACCAGGGTTTGCCATGTTGCTTTGTTGTGTGCTTTTTAATACTACTGTTGTTGTAACATGAATAAAGTTTATTAATTTGCTCATAAAGTCTTCGATTTCTTCAAGAAGAAATGATCACTGGTGATCCTATGTTGGGATGTGTGCGTTTTGTCTCTTATGATGCGGGCTCTATACAACGCCTGTTATTCCCTGAGACGACACGTGTCTCCCCTACTATTTAGCATTAAAGGGAGATAGTGGCGCAATGTGCGCGGCGTGCGCGTTTGTCAACATCATGATAAGCGCGGTTTTCTATGTGTCAGGCGGCGTTTGGTATGATGACGTGGACGGAATTTTGATTTATTTGAGGAAAAGTGATAATGGATATCTGAACGGTCCAGATTTAGGGACCCTTGGTTAAACGGTTCGATTGGGATGCAGCTCAGGGATCTAACGGCCAGGGATTTATCTCCTTTACATATAAGCGGAATCGTACAGGCAAAAAGGGTTTTATTTCAAAAGTCGAATTGCGTCTTTTGAAAACTTCTTCTTCTCCGACGAGCCCTGGTCTTAAGCTTTCTATGTTTTTTTCTTGTCCTTTTCTCTTCTAAGGTAATGACTAGTGCTACATCTTCTTCCTCTAGTTCTTCTCACGGGTCTTTGATCCATACAGTCTCGGTCGCGATTCCAGGTGAACCTAGGGATATTCCAGTCCAGGGTTCGCGGCTTCATCCTGCTTATAAGGCCATGGGTAGGGGGTCTTGTACGTTCATAAGTCTTCTTGGGCAGAAGGATGTAGATGGCCTGGTAGAGAAATATGAGATAGATCTCTCTCTGTTTGAGGTTAGGGTTCCCTGTTCTGGGGAGAGGGCGAGTTCTCCCAGGGAAGGAGAGATAGCTATCTATCAAGATGCATTATCGGGTGGCCTTAGGCTTCCTTTTTCTGATTTTGCTAAGGCAATTCTAGAGGAGTATCATCTGTGTCCTTCACAGCTGACTCCGAATTCTTGGAGATTACTGAACGGCTTTGTCATTGTTTTCAAAAATTACGGAGTAAGTCCGACCGTCTGTTGGTTCCGTATGTTGTTTAGCCGATGTTTAGAGTCTAATGCCGATTGGTATTACTTCTCGGCTCGTTCTGGAAGAATGTTTTTACGGAAAGTTCCTTCTTCCATTAAGCGGTGGAAGAGTAAATTTTTCTTTGTCAAAAATAAATCCGAGTGGGATGTCCGAACAAAGTGGGAGGTTCCCCGACTGGATATTGTTTGTGAGGAAATGACGAAAGAAAAGGAGGTTCTTCTTAAGTCAATGACGGGGCTATCCAAGGTTTATATGGATGAGTTCTTGACCAAGGAAAACCTCGTTAAATGTCGTTTAGTAGTATCTGCTGGTAGGATTTATTCGTGTATCTATCTTAGTTTGATCTTGAATCGCGATATCTAACATGATTCGGAATTTTATTTTGCAGAAAGTCCGATGGAGGATGAAGACTTGAGCTACGTTAAGGGCCTCTTGGCTTCCTATGAAGGTGAAGTCCATCCACCCTTACCTCGTGGGCGGAAAAAGAAGGAAGCGGCCTCTAGTAAAGGTGTTGACACCTCCAAGGAGGAGAAAAAGAAGAGGAAGAGAAAAGAGGTCGACTCTTCCAAGAAAGGGGGCAAAAGCGACCCCGCTACAGGGTCCTCACGGGAGAGGAGGACGAAGAGGAAGAATTCCGAGGACGCATCCAGTGGCTGAGCCAGAAATTATTGATAACGGGGGCAAAAATTAACTCAAATGCAACACAAGATCAAAAGAAAAATTAGAGAGGTGCAAAAAAAAATCGAATCATGAGAACCCTAAAATCTAGATAATAAAAAAACCCTAATTTTAACCCTAATTGGAGGCAAAGATGAGAGAGATGACCTACCAATTAAATATCCAAACTAAATCCATACAAGATTATTAGGAGTTATAATCTAAATCTTTTTCTATATCAATTCTTTCGATTCAAATTGAATATCCAAACTAAATTTATACAAATAAAAACCCCTTTTGAATTTAAAAGAAAAAAATCAAATCAAGCAACAAACCAAAGAAAAAATAGTTGAGGTATTAAACAAAACAAAACAATTGAAAAATAAAAGATAAACAAAGAAATCAGACCTTGGATTTCATGGAATAGCTTCGTAGGTGAAAAAAAAAAAAAAAAAAAGAAGTTTGTGATTTGTGAGAGCAATGAAAAAATCCCCCATAAATCAGACACAAGTGGAACACTAAGCAAGAGTGGGACCGTGGGTCAAGAGTGGGACCGTGGGTTGTGGGGGGTTGCGAGGGGGGCGTCGAACAGAAAGAAGGAAGCAGGTTCACAAACGTATTAGTGGAATAGACAAGATTCCAAGTCGAGAGAAGTTTTTAACAAAATTTAATCTGATATGAGTTAACAAGGATAGAAAAGTTAATTAAAATATTAGTTTATTTTAAGTTTTGTTTTCTATCTATTATTTTATTAATTTATTTATAATTTAATAGAAATAAGATAAGCCACATGGCATCAAGTTAAAAGGGATAAGTTGATAAGGCGGCCAATTCAACTATTAAAAAATATTATATAATAGAAAAATAAATATTTTATAATATAATATATGAAAATCTCGAATGAGAAGGGGGGCAATTGCCCGCCTTCTTCTCCATGTAGCTCCGCCCCTGGACCTTCTTCTCCATGTAGCTCCGCCCCTGGACGCATCGGGTTCCGGAATTATGATTGAACAGGTGAGTTCACTTGTGGAAGAGGCTCGCCCGGCTTTATCGCCAATTTCCGAAGGGCCCTCTTCTAGTCAACTAGAAGATATCCTCCTCAAGGAGGTAAGGATTTACTTGTTAAGGGTATCATTGTTCTGCAATAATTTTTTAACTTAGGTTTTGTTTTACAGGCGGAGGCGGGAGAAGCGGCTCTCTTGGATAAACTGAGTGTGGCAGACTCAGTTTTAAGAGGACCGGCAACTCAAGGGAAGGAGTTGCCCTCTGAAGACATCCTTTTTCCGGATGCTGCTTCTGTGAAAAATGTTTTGATGGCCATGCGGCCCGAACAGCTCTCCACTAAGCTACGGAGAGCTGGGAGGGAAGAGGCCACTTGCCAGCTTTTCCGATCGTCCATGCTGGTAAGGACCGCTCTCACATTTCTTTTGTTCGTAGACTTGGTATCGTCTATAACTCCTTTGTTATTTCGTAGACTGCGCATTGGGCGGATCGAGTCGGCAATCTTTGTCAAGAGGACTTGGCAAAGATGGAAGCAAGTAGGGCAGAATTTGCCCAGCTAAACTCTAAGGTGGAGGCCTTGGAGGAAAAAGTAAAGAAGTAGCTCGCTATTATCCATACTTTTGAGAAGGATAAAGCCGAGCGGCTTCAACAGTTGGCCGCTATAGAAAAAGAGAAAAATGACTTAGCTGCCAAGTTGGCGAGTTCCGAGGGCTCTCTTCAGACTGCTAAGGAGGATATCAAAAGACTACAGGACGACTCTAGCAGTTTGAAGAAGGAACTTAAATCTGCTCAAGATGAGCGTACTGACGCCCAATGGAGTCTAAAGTTGAAGGTTGCGGAACTCGCCGCTATTCAGGTTGAGTTAGAGGAACTCAAGGGGGAGCGTGATACACTCAAGGAAGACTTGTCTTCCAGACAGAGGACCCCTAAATCCGACTCGCAAGAGATGAAAGACCTAATTGAACGAGCGGATAAATTAGAGAAAGAGGTCGCTCGGCTTAGGGTGAAAGCCAAAGAAGGGGCCACCCGCATTTATTCTGTAGTGCAGCAGGTGGGCCACCATGTTCCTCCTACGGACGTTTTATCTATGGGGCTTGCTGGAGTCTTGAATAAATTTATGGAGCTAAAAGAGTTGCAACTTATAAAGACTCCAGAGGTTCCTGTCCCAGCCCCTTCCGAACCTCCAACCTAAGTTCCTCCAGGTACCGGCCATCAGCGGAGGGCCCTAGTTCTTAGGGATTTTTTAGGACATGTTCTTGTAAACACCTAGTTATTTTGGAATGTAATTTCAATTTATATGAATGAAACACAAACCTTTTTCTTTGGTGAAGATTTATTTCCGAGTGATGGTGTTAACCATTTTAAGAAGTCCTTCACAAGGTCTTTTTTCCTTCATTTGGCTTGTAAGTCAAGCTTCATAGCAGGTTCTTCTCTTCTTAGTCCAATGTTGGGACTTTGATTTGTTGAGTAAGATCCTTGCTTTTGTAAATGAGATTGTTGCCTCATATTTCGATCGGGATTTTTGCCCCTTGTTTCTGGATGAGAGTTATCGTTTATCCTTGTAGGATAATTCCGACTCATCTTTTAGGAATGAGATTTTCACCTCATTTTTGTGGAATGAGATTTTCACCTCATTTTTGTAGAATGTGATTTTCACCTCATTTTTGTAGAAAGGGATTAAGCTTTATTCATGGGAACATTTAGGAGACGACTACAGGATTTACTGATAGTAGCGTCACAAGTGTTCAGCATAAAATGGACGCTTGAGCATTTTTCCTTCCATATTTACCAGATAATAGGTGCCTGCTCGGACAAATTTTTGTATGACGTAAGGGCCTTCCCAATTAGGAGTTAGCTTCCCCGTTCGGCTTTTGTTTCCCTGGAACTCGTTTTCTCTTAAGACCAGGTCGCCGATTTGGAAGAAGACTCTTTTTACCCTTGTGTCATAAAACCTTTTTACTCTTTGGCGATAGATGGCTGCCTTTGTTTCCGCAGCTTCTCTTCGCTCTTCAAGTAAGTCAAGTTCCGCTCGGAGATTCTTCTCATTTTCTTCTGATGAGAAAATTTGTTGTGTCCGTAGAGTAGGCATTCCTATTTCTGCAGGGATGACAGCTTCTTCCCCATAAGTGAGAGAGAACGGAGTTTCTCCTGTAGGGGTTCTTGTGGTTGTCCTGTAAGCCCAGAGAACGCTCAGAATTTCTTCAACCCAGTTAGTTCCTTTTTTAGAGACCCGGGTTTTGAGAGCTTGGAGCAAGGTGCGATTGGTTACCTCTACCTGGCCGTTGGCTTGGGGATGTGTCACAGAAGTTAATCTGGATTCAATTCCGAGCTCTGAACAAAAGCTTTTGAAAGCCTTGTTATCAAATTGTCGCCCATTATCAGAAATGAAGGCGACCGGAATTCCGAATCGACAGACAACCGTTCGCCATAAGAACCCCTGACAAGCTTTCTCCCTGATTTTGGCAAAAGGCTCAACTTCTACCCATTTGGTGAAGTAATCGATAGCCACTATCAAAAACTTCATTTGTCGAGTTGAAGTGGGAAATGGCCCTAGGAGATAAATTCCCCAGATAGCAACCGGGCGAGGGCTAATAATTGGCGTGAGCAGTGTTGGTGGTCGTCTTTGAATCTTGGAATGCCGTTGGCAGGCATCACATTTTCGGGCGAACGCCACTGCATCTCGAGTTAATGTTGGCTAGTAATAGCCCTGTCGCAGGACTTTGTAACTTAAGGCTTTGCCTCCTATATGTCCCCCTCCAATACCCTCAGGAATTTCTTGAAGGATATAGTTTGCTTCTATGGGACGCAAGCACCTTAAGAAGGGTTGCGTATAGGACCTCTTGTATAGATTTTCGCCAATGATGGTGTATTGAGCGGATTTGTAAGAGATCCGTCTGGCTTCTGTCTTGTTGGATGGTGTAGGTCCACCTTGCAGGTAGTTTCTAATGGGATCCATCCAACTTGACTCTTCTGCTGTACTTTGTACTTCCCCTTCTAACCCCTCAATAGTTTTCGTGGGAAGGTACTGTAGGTTGAAGGAAGATTCTGCATCACCGTTGGGCGCGTGGCTTTTTTAGATAAAGCGTCCGCTTCTTCATTTTGTGCCCGACAGATTTTTTCAATCTGGAAATGAGCGAAGTGGGGGACTATCTTCTTTACCACTATTTGATATTTGACCATGTTCTCCTCCTTTGCTTCAAAGTTGCCCAATGTATGGCTAACGACCAGCTGTGAGTTGGAATATACATGTAGGCGTTGAATTCCGAGCCTTCGGGCCAAACGCAATCCTGCGATGAGGGCTTCATATTCGGCCTCGTTGTTGGTTGCTCGGAATTGGAACTTAAGAACTGTTGCAATTTTCCATTTAGAAGGAGAATAAAGGACGAAGCCGGCTCCTGACCTTTCTTCAGTCGCTGATCCATCAACATATGAGGACCATGGGATGCTAGGACTTTCCTCCGGATATTCTGGCGGGATTTCATCCTCATTTGTGGGAATGGTCAATTCCACAATAAAATCCGCCAGCACTTGAGCCTTGATTGCCGTTCGGGATTTATAGGTGAGATCAAACTCACCCAACTCTATTACCCACTTGGCCAGACGTCCGGAATTTTCAGGCTTATAGAGGACTTGCTTTAAGGGCTGATCCGTCAGCACCGTAACTTTGTGCGCTTGAAAATAAGGCCTTAATCTTCGTGCGGATGTGATAGACTCCGCGTCGTTAAGGATCTTACTGGTGTAATATCTTGACTCCGCGTCGTTAAGGATCTTACAGGTGTAATAGACTGGCTTCTGAACTCCATTGTCTTCCCTCAAAAGTACTGCAATGACCGCTCGAGGAGCAGCGGCCAAGTAAATGTAGAGCTCTTCCCTTACTTGTGGCTTAGCTAGCAACTGAGGCGATCGGAGATAATCTTTAAGCTCCTGAAAGGCTTTCTCACATTCTTCTGTCCACTCCATTTTTGGTGCTTTTCGCAAGGCTTGGAACAGTGGGAGGTTTTTCTCTCCGGCTTTAGAGATAAATCTCCCCAGAGCTGCTAGGCGTCCGTTAAGCCGTTGTATCTCTTGAAGGCTTTTGGGTGATCCCATATCAAGGATGGCTTTGACTTTTTCCGGATTCGCTTCTATTCCTCTTTGGGTCAGTATAAACCAAGAAATTTTCCTGACCGGACACCAAAAGCACACTTGTTCGGATTTAAGCGCATATTGTAAGTCCGAAGTAACTGAAAGGCCTCTTGTAAATCTGATAGGTGTTCGTCGGCTTTTCGACTCTTCACCAGGATGTCATCCACATAAGCTTCAACATTTCTACCAAGTTGTTCTTTGAAGACTGTATTCATGAGCCTTTGGAAGGTGGCTCCGACGTTCTTTAAACCGAACGGCATTACCTTATAGCAATAAGTTCCTGTGCTTGTAATAAAGGATGTTTTTTCTTCGTCATCTTTGGTCATTCGGATTTGATTGTAGCCTGAAAAGGCATCTAAAAAACTCAGCATTTCGTGCCCCGCCGTGGAATTAACCAAGCCATCAATTGAAGGTAGAGGGAATGAATCCTTTGGACAAGCTTTATACAGGTCCGTGAAATCTACACACATCCTCCATTTTCCGAACGGCTTTTTTACTAGAACCACATTGGCCAACCATTCTGGATAGTGCACTTCTCGGATAAACCCAGCCTTTAAAAGGGTAGATACTTCTTCCTCTGTGGCCTTCTGCCTCTCTTGTGCGGAATTTCTCCGTCTCTGTTTGACAGGCTTGAACGACTGATCTATGTTGAGGCGGTGCTCAATGACATCACGTTTTACGCCTGGCATATCTTCTGACGACCGTGCTTAAGAGATCGAGTGGTCCTTAATACCACCATGAGATTTTCTTGTTGGGTACATGTTGTCGATTACGCACCAATCCACTTGTATGCGTTCCATCCTAGTTGTGTCTAGAGGAACTGTAAGCAATTCTTCAACTGGTGTGGGCCGAAGTTCTTCATCTTCCCATTCGGCTATTTTGTTGATCAACATGGCTTTCGAAACTTTTGTTTTGCCTCTGTTTAAAGTTTTTCCCTTGAGGGTTGCAACATAACATTGACGCGCCAAGGGTTGATCTCCTCTTACTTCTCCATTACCACTCTCAGTCGAAAATTTTAGGAGAAGATGGTAAGTAGAAATTACGGTCTTCAAGGCATTGAGTGTTGGCCTGCCAAGAATAATGTTGTAACTTGAAGCACAGCGTACGACTAGAAAATTTGTTGTCACTGTTGATAATCTGGGCGACTTTCCTACTGTAAGTGGCAAAGAGATCATTCCTTCTGGCTGTATCACTCCTTCGGAAAACCCTATTAAGGATGATTTTACGGGAAGCAAATTATCTGCATCATATCTCATTCGTTCGAAGGCACTCCAAAAGAGAATGTCAACCGAACTTCCACTGTCTATCAGAACTCTCTTCATTTGGAAACTGGAAACCATGATGGCAATGACTAAGGCGTCATCATGGGGGTGGCGAACCCTGCTGACATCGTTATCATAAAAAATGATGGGAGCCGTAGGCCGTGATCTTCTTTGTGGTGTTTCTGTTTCCTGCGCAGCCCCCACCATTCGTGCATAGCTTTTCCGAGAGGCGGAGCTTTCACCACCACACCCAGGACCACCACTGATAAATCCGACCATCTCCCCTTTTTCTTCTTCAGGCTGTGAAGTTTCGGGCTCCTCTTGGACATCAATGTTGATATACTGCTCCAATTGTCCCCTTCTAACGACATCTTCAATGGCGTTCATCAAATGGGTACATTTTTCCGTGTCATGTCCTCTAGTTTGATGAAATTTGCAATATCTTTTATTATTCTTTTGCCGCTCGGGATTCTTTGCAGAGTTTGGCCATATCAAGAGTTGTTGATCCTGGATTTGCATAAGAATATGGCTTCTGGTCTGATTTAGTGGGGTATGGTGGTCGTATCTGACAATTTTTCCGTCTTTTGAAGATTCTCTAGGTTGCAGCACATGTCGCTGAGGGCGTGTTGAGGTTTCATGTCCTCCCTACTTGTCCACTGCGTGGCCCGCTTCTTTTCGTATTTCCGGGGGCCTTACATTTGATATTTTGGTGGGCTTTTCCTTTCGGAGTTCAACGAGGGCGTCGAGCCTCTTCTTCCCAACCCGTATAAATTTCATGAGAATTGATGTACTTACGGTATGGATCATGAGGCGGGGATGGTTTTGGTGGATCCAAGGTGAGGGAAAAGCGAAAAGGGGATTCTAGCAAACCCTCCATCGGGATGGTTCTGACCATGCGCGGAATAAGATCCATGACGCTTTGCTTCATCTATGAAACGGTTTAAATAGGCTTGGAGTGTTTCCCCCCCTCGTTGCTTAACGCGCAGAAGGGTAGATGGAGTTTTCTTTTGCTTTGAGTAATTAGCAAAATAAGCTAGAAAGCTATCTGCTAGAACTTGAAACGAAGGAATTGTGCTAAATGGAAGATCAACAAACCAGTCTTGCGCTTTTCCCTCTAAAGTGGCGGGAAAAGCTCGACACATACGAGCGTCGGTAATTCCAGAAAGCAGCATCTTCGATCGGAAAGACTTCAAGTGGCGAGATGGATCAGTTCTGCCCTCGTATGCAATCATTGCAGGTGGTCGAAAACTGTCAGGAACTTGCTCTTCCAATATTTGCTTGTTGAAAGGCGAGCATATGTTAAAAACATACCGTTCGGATTTCTTGTTTCCTCGTGAAGGATCCTGTCGCTGTGTTCTTCTGTCGACAGTTGGAACAGATGGGCTATTCCGTTCAGCCCTTGTCCGCTCCGTTCTTGTATGTCGTTCTGTTCTTGTGGCAGCTTGTTCTCAACGTCGAACGGAGGGGGGTTCCGAACTAGCAAAGAAGGCAGTTCTCTCTCTTCTATTTCCATGAGTGCGAGTCCTTGTCCTTCCTCTGCTTTCGGAATTGGCTGGTGGGGCTGTTGGCACACTTGGTGGAATTTGTGTGGGAGGAAGTAACAGATGAGTTAAAGTATGAACAGTTTGAGCTAACCGTTCCAATTGCTGCTGCATGTTAAGGTAAAACTCCGGGATGGGTTCCTGGGGTGGGGCGGAAGGATTTTCCGCAGGAGGTAAGATAGGTGGATTATTCAACGGAATCTCCTCATGCCCCTCGGACTTCGCTAGGTCCTTTAGGATTACTTGGTGCTCCTTGTTCTTGGATTCGTTACTTGGTGGTAATCATTTGGCTTTTTTTAAGAGTCCCCACGGACGGCGCCAAACTGTTGATGCCAAAAACTGGTCCACCTCACGCTTTGGCTACTGCGGCCTCGTGATCTGGTCTCAGCCTTCGACAATTGGTTGAAATTTATAGTTGGTGTGGACGCTTACTTCAACTTCTGAACGGAGAACACGGAGAATGCTTTGGAAATCCGCTCGGAATTGCCCTATGGAAATCCGCTCGGAATTACCCTAGCTTTCCTTTGAGATGAATCTGTAAGAGGGAGAAAAGAGTGATCGGAATTGGGCCTTTCTGCCCGGATTCAGCTCCGATGCTTAAGTTAGAAAACTTGTAAGAAGGCAGTCTTAGACATGAGTTAGCTCTTTGTGTGATGATTTTTTCAGATCCTCCCTTTTTCTATTATTGCTCTTCTTTTATAGCCACCTAAAGGCGGTTTAGGAGAGGCGGTGGAGTAAGGCGGTGAATGAGAAAATATCTTCTAAGGCGGTAAGAAAATATCTGCCTACTGTGTAGGTGCTACGTAGGTGAGTAGAAAATATCTACCTACTGTGTAGGTACTACATGTGTATGTAGAAAATATCTGCCTACTGTAGAGGCAAGTGGATAAGATCTACTTATTGTAGAGGCGTTAGATACGCTCTTACCCAGATGGCTATCACCTTCTTGCTTCTTGCATAATTCCGACGGACTTTTTGTAAGGGTGAGCCCTCCTTATTTACCGGACGGAATTTATGCTAATGAATTTGGTGGTGACTGACTGTCTTGTGGCCAAAAGAAATGTAGCCCTGTGTATGACATGTGGCCATTTAGGCAGGCGACACGTGTTTTACCAAATATTTCCGTAACATATACTATCCCACCATTGACCCAAGTCAAAAGGAGTAAATTAAATTAGGAGTAAATATGGAAGGCAATGTGCGGAGAAAAGATTGGTGATAAAAAAAAAAGTCAATAAAATAAGCCCATCAATCTAATTAAAAGAAATTTCTATGGGCTTCTATTTCGTGGCCAAAATGCAATCAAAAGGAGAGGTGAGCCCATTAGTAAGGAGTGGTCAAACTAAAATTAAATCATTCATGGGAGGGGCTCCACTTTATGGTCAAAATATATATAAAAAATGGGAAACTTTGAATTTGCATCTCGAGGCAACGGTGGATCGCTCATCTCGAAGCAGCTGATAAAAAATAAATTTCACACCAACACGCATCTCGATGCAATGATGGTGGAGTACGGATTATAAATCTTAAAGTGGTACTTACTTTGAGACGGTCGATGAACATAAATCTCAAAGCAACACACATCTCAGAGCAGTGATGGAATACTTATCTCGGGATGGCCAAAGACAATTCTAAAAGTAAAAATGCAAATCTAAAAGCGGCGATGGAGTACGCATATTATGGTGGCTAAAATACAAAATGGTGCAAATATCAAAGCGGCGATAAAGCACATATCTTGAGGAGGTGGCATAGCAGCGCAAATTCAAAGTCAGCGGCGAGGCATGCAAGGCGGCGTCGTAAATAAATAAATAAATAAATAAATAAAAATATAAATTCACATATCCATGATGAAATTCATATGTAATAAATTATCATATTCTACAATAAATTAATTCATTGCCTTTACTTGTATTTTTTTCCCTTAATCGAAGGTTTCCAAAACTTTGTCTGAGGTAATTAATAATAGAAGCTTGCCTCTATTAGGAATGGAAGAACCCACAAATTCAAAAAATTATGACATTTGTGATTCGATGTGTCGCTTGGTGTCTCTTCACAGATACGATGCCAGGCGGGTATTTCGATCCCACAGATATAATCATGCCAGATTTCATAAAATCTCAAGTAAAATAACATGCATGTTCATCTTATTCATTTCAACATCGGTACCGTGCATGATTCTTTAATTTCCCTTGGTGGATAAATATCGACAATAATAGCCACCACTGTCCGAATATGACTCCCGTGAGGTGGAATATATAAAAACATATATCATATCTCAATAGTATCAATGATACCTACACCTCTACTTCAATAATTGCGTAACCAGTGTGTAATCAGGATGAACCTTCACGGTCCTCTATGGCTCCCGTCGAGGTATCATCTCTTCTCTCATGGTTCTACTATGGCTTCATTGAGGTGACTATCTCTAGGATAGGATATACACGTACCAGGCACTCTACGAGTATGGAAAATGGGTTTTATTTATTGAAAATGAAAAGTTTTCAAAACAGATAGTTTGGACTTTAAGAAATACAGAGTTTAACAAATCACCCCTTCCTTATCTAGTACCGTACTTTTTAGCTATATCAGAGTGCCACCACTGGTGCAAGCAAGTATGATAGTACGGTGCAGAGAATCAATACTTCTAAATATTCTCTTTTCTATTTCATGTTTCTTCAATTGAAAATTTTTTCATGAATATCTCAAAATTCATTTCCAAAGCAGAAATCTATTAATCAATATAATACGATTTCCAAACTTTGGAAATTTCATATAAATTCTATTTTATGCTTTTCAAAATAGAAGCAAACTCTTCGTAGAAAATACGATGAAAATATGGAAATGTCTTGTTTCGTTCCCTCACTTGAGTCTAGTAGAAGCTTAGGACTGGCTAGGTCCTTCAGCAGCGGCTGACTTGCCTTTGCCTTTCTCTTTTTCCTTTCCTGATAATCGAAACACAAAAATTTAGGAATACGGAAGCCGTATTCTTAACTTATACTCTAATGTAGACTCGTTAAAGTATGATAATTTCATTAAGTTAAATCGAGCTTGATTCTACTTAACATGCATTTTCATATTCTAAAGAGCATGAAAAAATACAGAATTGCTCAATTAAAAGACTTAACTATCTTCCTCCTTAGTTAAATTTGAAAACTTCTAAAATGCTCCTTAAAACTGATGAAATGGTAATCATATTCATGTCTGATTAATCAAGTATTAATACTTAAAATTTTCTATGAAAACTCGACAGCACCTCCTCTATTTTATGGGCCCTGAAATTATACAAACATTCAACCATAATATCATAAACTCATCCATGGTATTAAACTGCAACACATCCACGATTAATACTTATAATTTCAACATAAAATTCATGGCATCAAAACTTAACATTTCCTAGCTCTAAAACCCCCAAATCACTTTACATGATTTTATCCATAGCCTACCCTCCAAATCATTTCATAACCCCACATCCATAGTTTAGAAATTCTCACTGTCGCGAGGAAAGAGGTTGTCGGAGAAGGGGGGGTTGACCGGACGTATGAAGGTAGACCGCGGAGTCTTGGCCAGCGGCGGAGGTTCACCAAGGCGGCGCCAGGGTGGAGCTGCAAGCGCAGGTGGCAGGGTAGTCCTGCAGGGGCGCGGTCTCCCCAGTGTTGGCTGAGAGGCGGCGCAACAGGGCAAAGCGACAGACGTCGGCTGGAGGGACTGACCAGAGCTGCAGGGGTGCAGGTCGTAGACGGGCGGCCGGGCGCGAGCAGGGCCCCCTGACGGCTTGCTGGCGTGCGCGGGAGGAGCTCAAGGCTGAGCTGCGGCGCAGGCATGAAGAAGGGGCGGGGTTCAGGTGCAGTGGCGAAGAGAACGAGAGTGGGTAGGGCTCGCCAGCCGACGGAGAGTGGGGCGCAGGCAAGGGAGAAGAGAACGAGATGGTGATCGTGAAGGATGGAGATAAGAACGAGAGAGATGAATTAAGGGCTTTCATCTCTCTCTCTCTCTCTCTCTCTCTCTCTCTCTCTCTCTCTCATTCTATTATAAGACCTAAGTGTTTTAAAAAGTAATAATATTTTAATCAAAATATTATTCTAATCAAACACTGTAGGATCACGGGTGATAACTTTAACCCGACCAGATCCATTTTCTTCGGATCTAATTATGATTTATTTTTTTATTTATTTATTTATTCATTCATTCTTTACTTCCTATCAGTGAGTTACGGACACACTGTAACTTCATGGGTCGCATTTACTAGCCCGACAAAGATCCATATTTATCAGCTTTTGACTAGACCAGATCTACTTTACCGGGACCCTAACTTTGTCTGATACCTCCCTCTTAGTTAATCCAGATTAATTAATACTTAATGCTTTTCTCTATTAATTAACCGGTAATTAATCAGGATTATCATTTCCATTCACCTCCAACTATTTCAAGTATAAGTACCTTGCCCAATATGGCCTTCTTTGGGCCCAAATAGTTGCGAGCCTGGATTTTAAGTCCATTAATTCCCAATTTTTCTTTAATTGAGTTTTAAGGTAATTAATTCATTTTCGATGCTAATTAATCTCATTGAAATTTTCAAAAACTTTCTGATTATTTATTTAAAAATTCTAGGGTGTTATAGGAATTATCAATCAAAAATGGCATGACACCTCAGATTACTATCTCTCTAAGAATCCCTCATGATCATTCTTCTATTACTAGTTTCTTGATTTATATGGACCGTGAAGAACCCTAACTTAGTTTGGTCCCGATCTCTCGGCAACCAAACCCTAACCGTACGGAGTCTACTCAACATACGGCTGCATTATTATTGGTTTTCTATAGTTCTTGCTATTAGGTTTTACCCTAATTTGGAAAGTGGGTTGCTGTTGCAAAGAAACATAAGTGATCACCCGATCTCTCGGTGTGTGCCCCTTATTGTCTATGCTAAGACCTAGTTTGACCGCGATCTCCCTTCATGTATCAAACAATCCTAGTAGTATGGCCGGCGTTTTCGCACTAAAAAACCATAATAACCATATATAAAAAATATTTCTCAGAGATAAATAAAGAAGAAACTAATATAAAGAGAAAGATTCACAAGTTCATTTAAGAGTTCAAGGACCAAGGGGCCACAAGGGGTTTAGCCTCCCATGCTAATGAAAGACATTACAATAACTAGGGAAGAAAGCATAAAAAGACTCATAGACTCCCTATAACAATGCTTCCTACGCCTTTAGCTTCTCTTTGAAACACTAGCCATCGATTCCTAGATATGCCAAAAGTCCCCTCTAGAAGTAGAATCGAGGGCCTTTTATAAGTTTAAGACTTTATGCCATATGACCGTGTCTTTTTGTCACAAGGCTGTGTTATCTGTCACACGGCGATGTCTTCATCAATCTAAGCGCTTCTTTATTGATTTCGATTTTAATTCACACGCCCATGGATACGCCTATGTCATATCTCACACGACCGTGTTGTGCTCTGTTTTGGTACTTCTCGCTCCGAATTTCTCCAGAATTTGGTTTTTTCTCCAGGGTGCTGAATTACCTGCCAAGTTACACAAAATATCTAACAACACACAAAAGTGGGAGAAACTATGCTAAAATAGATGCAATAGTACATGAAAATATGGTAAGAAAATATGTATAATTATGCACTCATCAAATATCCCCACACTTACATGTTTGCTTTTACTCAAGCAAAGAAAAAATATAGAATACAAGAAAGATGATGAGTGCCTGACTTCGAATCTCTATAAATACTTGGGCATCCCTCTGGTGTCCGAGTAAACATAGTGTCAGGTGTCAAGACAGTTTTTATTTGAAAATAGGTCCTATCTTACACTCAAACTCCCACGTGTGTGTGTGTGTGTGTCCCTTCCTATGGTGCTGCTTACTAACTCAAGCCAGGCCTAGCAAGTCTGAACCTTATTCACTAAACTACTTTCCTCACTTCTTTTAACCGAGGGTAGTAGCTTCATACATCCAATGAGGTAGCATTTTCCCCCGGTAGGTCATCAAGTGAACATTTGTAATGCGCATTATTTGACTACTCAGGAGCGGCTCTAACGCTTCGAAGGTGAAAGCTCTTTCTTCCATCTTTTCTATACGGGTAGGGCATCTCTAATGGATCCGACTTACCGGCTGGTGGGGTATCCTTGACGGTTTCGACTTTCCGGTTATCCCAGCAATCTTAACATATTTTCTTTTTCTCTCTTTTTTTACTCTTATTTTTCTATTTTTAAAAAAAAAATAAATCAAACACTAACAGTACATCTTTAATGATTAAACTGACTGGAGTCCAAACTTAAGCAAGCAAGTGACAACAAAGTCAGGGTTTGTGCTCAAGATTTTTGTGAGGTGTCAAGTAAAGACAAGACTATATATATATATATATATATATATATATATATATATATATTGAAAAATTTGGTACCTAACGCTAATGTCAACCTGGACTTAAAGAGGACTCCCAATCATTAACTATTATTGATCATCTTAAATCAGTACTCATCATAAATGATAAAGCATAGCTTATCCCTCCCCCACACTTAAACTTTACATTGTTCCCAATGTAAACAATATATGCAGAATAAAGAGAATATGACGTACAAGATCAAAAACAAAGGAAAAAGAGATCACTCTACTTAACTCGATGGTGGCACTCGTGTGAGGATTTTTGATAATTTTATGTGCCATGATTTCCAAAGCACCATGTGATATAAGAAGCACAAATGTGATGCTCAAAATGTAATATATAAATATGGTAAAACCGTGGTGCCTCAGTTTACGAAAATAAAAGAAAAAATACAAAAGTGGTGATAAAAGAAGAAACTCCTGATGCTCAGCCATCATGCTCCTCATCCTCATCACCGGTGGTCTCGATATCATCGCTGGCCTCCATCCCCCGTATCTCGTGGTGTGTATAGGTGCAAGTGGTGGGGTGGGTACTGGTGACCACCTTGCTATATTAGGAAGTAGACGACCCCCATCAGACAATCTAATCAAGGCGTCATGCTCGACTAGGGTCCATCTTAGAGCCGGTGCATGTGCTGGTAATGTCAATGAAGCAGGTGGTGGTGCAATGCTCGGTCCTGCTGTGGCAGAGTCTGTTGGCTCCTGCCTTGGGGTCATGTCGAACTCGATCACTCTATAGATTGTTCCTCTAGAGGTCTAGATCTGTAGGACTATCCTAGGAGCCTATAGTGTCTCCAGCGTGATCTCCATGGTCCCTCCTGCCATCGTTTGTCTCCGTATGGCTGCTCCCGCCAACAAACCCATCCTCCGGGTGAGTCTGGTAATGTAAGGGCCTATGAAGATTTTCTGGATCCTGGGGTACGTGCCTGATGGAGCAAGAACTGGGCGATGACCCACCCTAGGTGGATTGGGAATTTCTCTGCCATGCTCGAGAGAAAAAGGAAGTATCGGGTGATGACTACCCTTGTACTGTAGCCTGGCCCTGTAATGGAGTGCGCGAGTACGTAGTGGATAAATCTGTGGCCGGGGGTCCTGAGTGTGTTGGCCTTTGACCACGCCTCTGTGTTGATTGTCATCCAATAGTCGAGCTCGAACCTCGTGGGTGGTCTGTAGATATCGAGGGCGTGGTACTTGTCAGTCCAAGTATACTCCCTATAATATAGTCCCAGATGGAGGGCAAACTTGGTATAGCTTGTCATATGCATAGCCCCTCTCATCTTGAATTGTATCTAGTCAGCTTTGTGCCATGAGAGCTGCGCATCTCCGTGGATGATCGTAAAGGTGGAGAGGACCTCTAATATGAGCTCTCGATACGTCGTCTCCTCCATCGTGAGTAGCCTCCTCCAATTCCCAACCTCAAGCATGCGGTTAACCTCTTCGGCGAGGCCCAACTCCTCCAACACTCTGAAATCGATGGCACGTGTTTCGCTAAAGTTCTTGTGGTGGAGGACGGCGTACCTCCTACTATGGATCTCCGACCGAAAGCTCCGCTCAAGCGGGTCTTGGGAGCTCCCTTCTCCCCCCTTCCTCTTTGGAGGTTTCCTGGGAACTTGCTTCTTCAACCATCCCTCGCCTGTGTTGGTGATGAACACAGGCGTGTGGGGTGTCGATGAACGGAGGTGGCGAATCAGGTTGGTGGTTAGTACAGCGGAGCTGCGTCGTGGGTGTGCATCGCCAAAGGAAGGCTTGCCGGAGCTTGGGAGCCGAAGGGGGTGTTTGGGGATAGAGAATAGAAAAGATAGGGGCTATGTTTGTGGTGCCTGTACCCCTCTTTTTACGATTAAAGTTCTAAATTTCCGAATCTTCAGGCGGGACATGGCCGTGTCATTACCCACACGGCCGTGTTAATTGTTCACATGCCCATGTGGATTCGTCACACATCTTTGTGCTTGGGGGTGTGGTCCTCTTGCTTGCATCTGATTTCACTACATTTCCTTCCCAAGCGCGACACGCCCTGGCACACGCTTATGTCGCTGGGCGTGTGTCACTCTGTCTAATGACTGCTACTACAGTACCTTTTCCCAAGCGCGACAGGCCCTGCCACACGCCCGTGTGAGTGGGCTTGTGTGTCTCTGTCTTCTGGAGCTCGTTCCTTCTTTCTGTCCCGTAAACTACAAGGTCTGGTACACGCCCATGTGGAAGGCCCTGTACTGCTCGATAACCTCCCGTGAGAGGCTTTTGCCATGTTTTCACCTGTACGAAAGTGTTATAGACTCCAAAGATAAAAATTAGTCGGTAAAAACACTTCAAATCATACAATATTAAGCATTACTGAAAAAGAATAGTATTACCACTAATGTATGCCTACAGGTAAACCTAAAATAAACCTAATTATGAAAGCTAGGTAAAAGATTACCTAAAATTACTAAGCTTGGGTTGCCTCCCAAGAAGCGCTTGTTTTACGTCGCTAGCTTGACGTACCTGTAAGCTCACAGGGGTTCAAATAAGTGATACCTTTCAGCTTCCCCGCTGGAAGGACCGTTGCCCAGGGCCTGCATGCTTAAATAGGAAATAAATACGTACTCACAGGATGAGCTCGATAGTGTGTTACTCTTTTTGCCTAGTCACCACCTTGTTTTCTTTGGCTTTTTCTCGTTCATGAAACGGCTTGTCTGTACGTGTTTCTGGTTTTTCTTCTTTTTCTCTTCCTCCTAAGGAGGTGGTTCATCCGAAAAGATGTCCTCAAGTTGGTCCTTTAGCAGTTTGTCCTGTACGAAATCAGAAATAAGATCATCAATATGATCAACAAAGTAGCAAGAATCGTCAGACTCTATGCTATGTCGCATGGCAAAGATTGAACTCGAATTGCTCATCTCTAACTCTTAGTGTCATCGATTCATTCTTGATGTCAAATGAAGCTTGTGTTGTCTTCAGGAACGGTCTCCCGAGGATGATAGGTTTCTCTACATGATCGTCCAGGTCCAGTATGATAAATTCCACTGGGAAAATAAACTTATCTACTTTGACTAATACGTCCTCAATGATTCCTTGTTGTTAACGGATTGATTGGTCGGCCATATGTAGTGTTACCTTCGTTGGCTTGGGTTCTCCAAGTTGCAATTTTTGCAAAATTTTGTATAGCATGAGGTTGACACTTGCTCCAAGATCTGCTAATGCGTTCTCATCCACCAATCCCCGATAGTGTATGAAATAATGTAGCCTCCCGGTTCTTTTCCCTTCTTTGGGATTACGTTGATTAGGATTGCTGAACATTGCTCACTCAGAGTTGCTTTGGACCCCTCCTTGAGTTTCCTCTTGTTAGTGAGCAGCTATTTCGAGAACCTTGCATATCTTGGCATCCGGGAGAGGGCTTCCATGAATGGGATATTGATGTGTAGTGTTTTGAACATCTCAAAGAATTTATTGAACTGATCCTCTTGTTGATCCTTCTTCACCTTGGCGGGGTAAGGCAGTTTTGGTTGGTTCACACCATTGGAGCTTGCTTCTCCTTTCCCAAGCTTAGATCCCTTGTCTCATCTTATCCCTCCCCTTTACCTCCTTCTTCGACTACATCCTTCTGAATTTTAGATGGAGCTGGGGGTTATTCTGTTCCACTCTTGAGGGTGATGGCCTTCTCTAATTCTCTCGGATTCACTTCAGTATTGTTGGGTAGGGAGCCAGATGGTTGTTCGGCCAGGGCTTTTGCAATTTGGGCCACCTAGTGCTCCAAGTTCTACAATGATGCCTGGTAATTCCTTATGTGTTCTTCATTTTTGTTCATGCGATCCTCATTGGTGCATATGTATTACGCGAAGATGCACTCCATGCTTGGGCTCTTCTTGTTATGAGAGTTGCTGGAATCTAGGTTGTTGAGTTCGTCTTTGTTGTCCTTGACCTTTCCCCGGGTTTCTCCATGAAAAGTTTGGATGATTCCTCAATTCGGGGTTATAGGTAGTATTATATGGATTATTCGGATATCTATTCTGATTACCGTCAAAGTCAACTTGCGCGACTGGCACCATGCTTGCTTCTGTACTTGATTTTTCTTTATATGTTCCACAATTCATGACCGGTGCTTGTTGTTGAAGAGTTATATTGTCTATCCATTTGCTCAACGCATCTACCTTTGCCACCAAGCTAGTAAGTACATCAATCTGAAAGACCCCCGCAGTTTGGCTTTGTTTGGTATTGTTTCTTTAAGAGCTCCACTGATATCCATTAGCTATCATCTCTTCAATCAGCTCCTTGGCTGCTTCAGGTTCCTTGTTGCACAGAGATCCACTTGTTCCTACATCCAACAACTATTTTGTAGCCACGTTGAGTCTGTTATAGCAGGTATAGATAATGGAGCCTGATGCTAATGCTTAATTCCGCAAGTGCACGGGTCATACGAGTAATAAAATGAACTATCAAAGTCGGGTATCGAATCCTTAGGGGCTGTAGAGGTACTAGTACTAGCTATTTATTATCTACTATCTAACCTAACAAACTGATGATGAGGTTATTAATCTAATTACATAAATTAAGAAAAAAATGTTGGAATCAATGTAAAGTGAAGAGTGGTGTAAAATTAGGGGATGATCAATCAGAAGAAAGGATACTTGGGTAGGAATCCCTCTTGGATTCTTAACAAAAGATACAGACAATAACTCATATTTGATGACTAATATGGATTAGACTGAGGGTTCCTATATCGCTTTGGCCCCGCTGTCGCGGCTAGGTTACTAACATTGAGTGAGGCTCTAAGGAACCTATTTCCTAGAAGGCCTGTGGGAATAAGGGTTTTGAAAGAGTTGCTCTCCTAAATGCCCAAGTTCTCGGCACATTCACAGTTCTCTCTATTAAGGTAGTTCTAATACAAGGAGGCGTTCGCTCCTTCCCTCATATGAACCTATTAACACGTTAGAGCTGTCACAACGTAAGCATACAATGAATAGGATACATTCAATAGATCTCAATCCACAGTAATTAATCAAGCAAATAAAAGATATTGTCATACATTAACATTAACCCAAGAGTTCATCCATACCCAAGTATCTATTGAGTTAGTTACTCATTAAAGAGGAACACATAACAATAATAACAATGACTGCTAATAAAGACATAAGGTAATGATACGCTGTTCCGAACACTGTTAGCAGGGACCATTGCGTATACTTCCCTGATATTCCACAGTCTCTTCAAGCTCCAATCTCTATTGTGCCCTTTCAAGACTGGCTGATCTTCTCTCTCTGGTGGATGGAGGTAATGATGGGGTGATGAGAGCCTGCAAGGATGATCAATGGAATTTGAAAATCTCTCCTCTCATAACCCTAATCTTTAATATTTATAGTTCTCAATGCTATCAGGATCGAAATACAACTTACGAGGCGCTTAGATTAAGCAGATCACGTTACTGCTTTCAGAGTCCGTTAGAGACGGGGCTGTCTGGTAGAAGATGGTACTGTTTAGGGTTTCTGAAGCTGCTTCTATTCGAGTGAACGGTCCGTATGCGAATCCCACGGCCCCGTTACTGACCTCGCATATCTTTCGTACGGGGTTGTTTAGGAATTAGGTCCGAATCCTATCGTTAAGACGGTCAAGTCTATGAGGAAGACGGCTCCGTCTAGATCTTATGATTTCTTCTTTAATGTGGATGAATAACCCGTATATGAAATCAAAGACCCTGTTACTAACCTTGTACATAACTTATACGGGGTCGTTTACAAAGCAGGGTTTGAACACTAATCTTCTATCTAGTCAGACGGTCCTGTCTGTGAGAGGACGGACCTGTCTGGCGTTCTTGAGCCAGAGACGGGACCGTCGGCGACCAGACAGGTCCGTTTAGAACTGTTTTTCAGCTTCTTCTGCTGAATCTTGTTCAAATTCTTAACTCCTCATCGAGTCACCCTGGTTTGTCCTGATTCACGAAAATAACAAATTTTAAGTACCAGCAACCTGCAAATCATTGGAATTCAATGCTAGGTGCAAATAATTGTAATAGTCAAATATAGCATGTAACACCCTTATCCTTTTCAGGACCCAGGTGTCACACCAGCCAGGTTTAGGGAATGAACCCTAAACCTAAGGCTGTAACCTGCTATTTAACTAGGAAAATATCAACAAGCGAAAGGTAATAAACAAACTAAATAAATTAAAACACCAACTCAAGCTGAATTAATACAAAGCCAAATAAACATTGTCTTAAACTTAATGTCTCACAACACTCGAAATCAAATTAACATAAACTAGACACGGAGTCAGAGCCAACTACGGAGCATCATCATTTACTCGTGGTCAGACGACCCTCTAGAAGAACTCCTGTCTAACATCCTGCGAAAACAATGTCAAGAATGGGGAAATTTGAGCTCTTTGGAGCTCGATGAAGAAACAACATGTCGGGTATAAGCGTACAGTGTAATAATAAAAACTGTATAGGAAAAACTGGCGTGTAAAACACGAATAGAAAACACTGGATAAAAAAATACTAAAAACTGTACTGAATACTGAGCAAGTAAACATTGATCAAAGTATTCTCTTAAAAATGCATATCTGAGTTTCTGTTTCTCTGTCTTGTGAATTAAATATGAAACCGACATTCCCACAGGTAATGCACTTTGCCCTCTCTCTCTCTGAGATGAGCTCTATCTCTAGAAGGCGAGGAACGCGGCATCATCTGATACACAAGACTATTCTCTGACTACACATCTACTTCAATACTGTATGGCCAGCGACCAACAAGTATATCTGATACAAGTGGTCGACAATATATACGTACACTAAGCATCCGAAGGGATGGAAAGGGGGTTTTGATTTTTATAAAATGGAAGTGCTTTTAAAACAGATAGTTCGGACTTAAAACAGAATTTAAATCACCCCTCTCCTAACTTCGATTATGCGTACTCTCTGGCTCTACACGAGCCACCGCTGGTCTATACATGAACATCAATAGAATGTAATCTAACTGTATTTGTAACTGTTTCTCTTTTCTGTTACTGAATACTAAGCATGAAAATGGTTTTCATAAAACTCTGGAGACTTTCATAAAACTCAAAGTTCATGCTTCTAAAACCGAAAACTGTATCGTATAAAAATACGGTAAAAACTCATGAACTGTACAGGTAGATTTCCCTCACCTTAGTCTGGTTCGAGCTAGATCTGGCTCGGTCCTTCAGCAGCAGACTTTCCCTTGCCCTTACCTGAGGGTTGAAATAAGAATTCTATAAATAAAGAGTCCGTATTCTTGACTCGTACTCTAATATAAACTAATAGAATACGATGAGAATACGAAATTAACCCTTCTATCTAATAATTCTCATTTTCATTACTAATATAATTGATAACCTTAGCATGCATATCATAGAGATTAAGGGCCCTCAACATGCTTTCCTAAGATAATGTCTTGCTACAAATGACATGGATAGTCTAAGGAATTCATCGAAATTTCGGCAAAGACCTCCTCTAATTGAAGGGCCCCGAAAATCTACAACCATTCACACACATCAACATATCTTAACTAAGCTTAATACACATACAATTTCTAACATTCACAGCCCTATACCTGAACCTCTCTTCATCCATCTCTAATTTTAAATTCATGAGTTTAATTTTAAATCCTTTAACTGCTAATTAGCTCCAAAGTAGTTCTTAAGAAGCTCACAAAAGGGATGGTGGGCTGATGGCTCGACGAGCTCGCTGTTGAGCTGTGATGGGGTGACGAGGCGTCGGAACGGGGCTGGTGAAGGCCGGCTGATTGCAGGCCGGCGGCACCTAGTTCTGCACCGGCGTGGGGCGGACGGCCGTTGCTGCGGTGGAGCTGGACTGGGCTATGCCCGGTGGAAGGAGCGTCGAGCGGCGGCTGGCCGGTGTGGGACTGCGCGGGTGGAGGCCGGAAGGCGCGTGGCTGAGGTTCGCCGCTCGTCGGCGATCGCGTGGTGCGGCGGCGCGGCTTGATCAAAGGGGGGGGCTGTCTCGTGTGAACGAGAGAGAAGACACGAGAGAGAGAGAGGGATCTGTTCTCTCTCTCTCTGTCTTTCATCTCTGATTTAAAGAGATGATGATCTTTTTTTTATTATTTTATTATTTTTTTTAATAATCATTTCTCTAATTAAATATATTATCTTTAAGATGTTTTATCTTTTACTTTATCTTTACTTTATCCTTTTACTTTATGTCTCGTCACCATTTAAGAATTATTATCTTATCAATGATTCTTCCGACCCAGATCCGGGAATCCCGGGTCAGACGTCCCCAGTGACACGGGCTGACTGTAGCGTCACAGGTCGTCTTTCTCTCCCGACCCAGATCCGCGAATCTCGGCTTTTGACTCGGTCAGATCTACTTTATCGGGACTCTAACTTTTGTCCGATATTCCTACTTAATTAATCTGGATTAATTAATATTTAATTAATCTTTGATTTAATTAGTCTAACTCGACTGACCATCCATCTCCAACTATTCTATATAACTCTGGCCTGGCCCATTAAGGCCTCTCTCGGCCCTATAGTTGCGAGAATGGATTTCGGTCCATTTTATTCTAATTTTCTTTAACTTGAGATTAATATTAATTTATCTGTTTTAAGTTAATTAACCTCATTTAAAATTTCAGAAATTCACTGAATTTTACTTATGAAATTTTGGGATGTTACATAGCAATTTGAACACTTATCAATGGACTTGCATCCAGTCTTCTATCCTATGTGTGGACACTTATTAAGCATCTTCTTGTATCTTTCCAAGTGTCATATAGTATTTTTGACTCTAGTTATATGAAGGATGATATATCACTCCTTAATTTTGTGATTTCCGATGGTGGGAAGTATCTTGTCAGGAATTTCTCAGCTAATTGTCCCCATAAGGTGATCGATCCTGGAGGTAATGAATTTAGCCACTATTTGGCTCGGCCTCTGTGTGAGAATGGGAGTAACCTGAGATGGACTGCATGGGTAGGTACTCCTCTAATTGTAGTGGTGTTGCTGATTTCCAAGAAGTTTGGTAAGTGTACATAAGTGTCTTCATTTTGGAAACCGTCAAACTGACACTAATTTTGAATCATCTGGATGATGTGATGTTTTAATTCAAAATCATGTCCATCAATAGGTAGAGGGTTGATTCTTGATCCGATGTTGTCAAGGCTTAGCTTCGTAAAGTCTACGATTGAACGAGTTGGTACCGGCATTACTATTGGTTGGTTGACTTCTATACTAGATTTTGCTGTTGTTGTTGTTGTCTTTTTGATGATGATTTATTGTATTTGACGACGGAGGTGGTGCTCGAAATCTGGTTAGGTACTTCCACTGGATATGGAGCCCTGCTTCTGGTCATGGACTGGAACCTTTACAGAAAGTAGGAAAATCAAATCCAAAAGTCAATATTATTATTATTATTATTATTATTATTATTATTATTATTATTACTATTATTATTATTATTGTTATTATTATTATTATTATTATTACTATTATTATTTAAGATGATGAAAGAAAGGATAAGATAAGATAGGATAGGTAAGATGAAAATTAAAACTAAACCTAAAATACTAGAGTAACAAAACCCTAATCTTCCTAGAACGCCGATCCCCGGCAACGGCGGCAAAAACTTGATGAGTGCTACTAGCCCGCAAGTGCACGAGGTCGCTCGAGTAGTAAAGTACCATGAAGGTACGGTAGTCAAATCCACAGGGAACGGCACTAGTACTCATTAGGACTCTATTATCTAGCCTGAAAAAGATGGTTGATGAATGTTTTCTAACTGAAACCTAATCAAACTAAACTAAGATGACAGTTGACGATTTGGGAATTATCAATCAGAAGGGCATGGCACCTCGGATCATTATCCCTCTAAGAATCCCTCATGATCAATCTTCTAAGACTAGTTTCTTGATTTATCTACTCCTGGACCGTGACGAACCCTAACTTACTTTGGTCCCGATCTCTCGGCAGCCAAACCCTAACCTTACGGAATCTACTAAATATACGGCTGCATTATTATTGGTGTTCTATGGTTCTTATTATTAGGTTTTACCCTAATCCGAAAAGTGGGTTGCGGTTGCAAAGCAACCCAAGCGATCACCCGATCTCTTGGCGTGCGCCCCCTATTGTCTTTGCTAAGGCCTAGTTTGACCGTGATCTCTCATCATGTATCAAATAATTCTAGTAGTATGGCCGACGCTTTCTCATTAACAAACCATAATAAGCATACATAAACAATTCTCAGAGATAAATAAAGAAGAAACGAATATTAAAGAGAAAGATTCACAAGTTCATTTAAGAGTTCAAGGACCGAGGCACCACAAGGGGTTTAGCCTCTTATGCTAATGAAAGACATCATAACAACTAGGGAAGAAAGAAAAAATGACTCATAGACTCCCTGGCACGATGCTTCATTCACCCTCAGTTTTTCCCCGAGACCCTAGCCCTCGATTCCTGGAAGTAGAATCGACGACCTTTTATAAGTTTCGGACTTTACGCCACACACGTGTGTCATCTGACACATAGTTGTATCCTTTTGTCACACGACCGTGTCATTTCTCACACGACCATATCTTCAGTAATCTAAGAGTGCTTCTTTCTTGATTTCGATTTGAATTCACACGCCCATGGACAGGCCCGTGTCATATCTCACACGGCTGTATCGTGCTCTATTTTGGTACTTCTCTCTCTGAATTTCTCTAGAATTTGCTTCTTTTCTCCAGGGTGCTGAATTACCTGCCAAGTTACACAAATACCCAACAGCATACAAAAGTAGGAGAAACTACACTAAAATAAATGTAAGAGTACACGGAAATATGGTAAGAAAATATGTATAATTATGCGCTCATCACAAACAGAGCTCAGGGGGAGGGGCAAACCTCTCCAATCTGACCCCGTACGGGGATATTCAAGAAGAGCAGTACCAAAACCTTGACCAACAGATGGAGAAGCTCACCTAGGTCATCCAAGCTATGCAGCGTCAAATCCCCCAGGCTCCACCTCCCCCAAGTGTTCCCCTAGCGTACTCAGAAAGCAGGGGAAAGTCTAACGCTCGTACCAGTCACCCAAGGAGACCTAGGGAGGAGACACGAGGAGTTACCCTCCCTTCAGACAGCTCTGAACTACCCCTAGCTCTACAACGGCATAGGACCCCTTCAAGAACTCGACGATGCACCCCATCTTACGACGAAAGGACCCAGCGATACACCCCGCCCCGCGGAAGGGGGAAGTACGAGAGGCACGCGCCCCAAGTAATCTCTCCGTTCATCGGAGAGATCCTGGAGGAGCCTGTCCCCGACAGCTTCCAATCGTCGCCTATGACTGCATACGACGGCAAGTCAGACCCATCCAACCATTAGAAATCTTTCCGCTTGAGGATGCTCCTCCTGGGACAACTGACACTTGAATGTGCCATGCTTTCCCAGCTATCCGTGAGGGGATTGCTCAGGATTTTTTTGTTGACCTTCCCTCCATCACTGTCCCCACATGCTAAGAATTGGTCGATCTCTTCCTCACCCACGTTGCCAACCACGCCAGGCAAAGGAAAAGCTCCTTCGCCCTGATGCAAGCGATCAAACCGCAGGAAGGAGAAAGCCTCCGAGAAAATCTCGACCAATTCAATGCAGAGACGTCGAACATAATCGACCTCACCCCCAGCTTGGTCGTCACCGTCCTAATGGAAGGGCTCCATGATTCCCCTTTAAGCTACTCACTCACTTTGGAGCAGCCAAACAATATGCGCGACCTCCTAGCCCATGCTCAGAAGTACATCAACTTTGACAAAATTTACGCTGGTTGGAAAGAGGAGGTTCGGCAGAAGGAGAAATCTAATCCGAAGGAGGAGTCCCACCGGAGTCCCGGAAAGGCCCCCAGGGAAGACAGGTACGGAGAACTGCAAAAGGAAAATGACCCGAACCAAGAACCCCCGCCTCGGCCTAGGCAACACATACTGGGTTGAGTAATCACCCTCTAGCGAGGGGATGAAATCATATTAGGAACCTTTGGCCAATGATTCACCAAGATTCAACATAGAGAGCATTATCCACATCTAAGGAAATCCAAAGGGGATTCAATCACCCAAGTATCCCCCTTCATCGATTGACATCTTCAAGATCAATTGCACTTGTTAATTTGCTTCATTAGCTTTAGAATTAGATTTAGTATCATCAACCCGAATTGATTGACTAGATAATAGACAATTAATTAGTACTAGTATTTTCTTTCTCCCTGAGGATTCGATACCCGACTTTTCAATAGTCCACTTTACTACTTGATCCGGCCCGTACACTTGCGGTTAGAACGCATCAAGTTTTCGGCGTCGTTGCCGGGGAGATTTAGGACTACTAGGAAAACTAGGAGTTTATTAATCTAGTCGTTTACTTTCAGTTTGTACTTTGTTTTAATAATTGTTTGGTCGCACAGTGTCTTTTATCATCTTGGTTGTTATTTCTAACTCATTTCACAATTCTTGGTGCGAGGGATCACATGGCGAATCCTAAGAGCATAATGTTGTGCCAATTGGACCTTCTTGAGCAGTGGATTAAGGACAAGCTAGCAGATCAATTGAGATCTTCACAACAAGAATCGTTCTTCGGGGAGGAAGAGTATACTCACTTGTCATGGGAAGCATCTCTACAAAATGCTTGCAATGAAGAGCAATGCCACTATCCCGACGACCAAGTTGAAGTTGACTTTGCTCAATGTGACACCAATGTGTATGAGGAAGAAACTACTTTATCAAGTCTGGGGGCACTTACTGAAGGTCAACAGTGGGACGGATATCAAGTCTTTCAGGCAAGGGAGGAAGATGAGGAATCAGCTGAGAGCATGAGTAAACTAAGACCTCCACCAGAAGAGCCCCCGAAGCTTGAACTAAAAGCACTCCCCGATCACTTGGAAAACGCATTCCTGGATGAGAGCTCACAGTTACCGGTCATTATCGCTTCAGGATTAACAAGTTCACAAAAGGGGAAATTGTTACAGGTGCTCAAGAGGCATAAGAAAGCTATTGCATGGAAAGTTTCCGACATCAAGGGCATTAACCCTTCCTTTTGCACCAACAAGATCTTGATGGAAGAAAATCACCGACCATCAGTGCAGCACCAAAGGAGGCTGAATCCGAACATGCAAGAGGTTGTAAAAGCAGAGGTCATCAAACTTTTGGATGCGGGGATCATCTACCCCATCTCATACAGTGCATAGGTTAGTCCTGTACAGGTGGTCCCAAAGAAAGGAGGGATGACCGTAGTGACGAATGAAAAGAATGAATTGATTCCCACAAGGACCGTCACCGGATGGAGGGTATGCATCGATTACAGGAAATTGAATGACGCTACAAGGAAGGATCACTTCCCGCTGCCATTCATAGATCAAATGTTGGAAAGGCTGGCCGGACACTCACACTATTGCTTTCTGGATGGTTTCTCGGGGTATTTTCAAATTCCAATCGCCCCGGAGGATCAAGAAAAGACCACATTCACTTGCCCATATGGTACATTCGCCTATAGGCGAATGCCGTTTGGGCTTTGCAATGCCCCAGCCACGTTCCAAAGCTGCATGTTAGCCATTTTCAAAGATTTTGTAGAAGACATCATGGAGGTATTTATGGATGATTTTTCAGTTTTTGGAGGCTCATTTGATCAATGCCTCGAGAACCTAGACAAAGTATTGGGAAGATGTGAAGAAACCAATTTAGTCCTGAGTTGGGAGAAATGTCACTTCATGGTTCAAGATGGAATTGTACTGGGACATAAAGTCTCAACCAAGGGAATTGAGGTAGACAAAGCAAAAGTTGATACCATTGGGAAACTACCACCACCAAATTCGGTGAAAGCAATCCGGAGTTTCTTGGGGCACGCCGGGTTCTATAGGCGATTCATTAAGGATTTCTTCAAAATAGCTAAACCTCTCACCAAGCTGTTGGAAAAGGACGCCTCGTTTGAGTTTGACAAAGATTGCTTAGAGGCTTTTAATACTTTGAAGGATAGACTTGTTCAAGCGCCGATCATGACAGTTCCGGATTGGGGGCTACCTTTCGAACTCATGTGTGATGCAAGTGATCATGCTGTAGGTGCCGTTTTGGGGCAGCGGAAGAACAAACACTTTCAACCAATTCATTATGCCAGTAAGACTCTGACAGGTGCTCAAGCAAACTACACCACCACTGAGAAAGAGCTACTTGCCATAGTATTCGCCTTTGACAAATTCCGCCCTTACTTGATACTATCTAAAGTAGTGGTCTACACCGATCATTCGGCACTACGATACCTATTAGCTAAGCCGGATGCCAAGCCGAGGCTAATTCGATGGGTACTCCTCCTTCAAGAGTTCGACCTAGAGATTAAAGACAAGAAGGGTGCCGAGAACTTAGCAGCCGACCATCTGTCACGGTTGGAAAACCCTGAAAGAGAGAGTTTGGACGAGGAGGAAATCAATGACAACTTCCCCGACGAGCACCTATGCAGTCTCCAAGTAAGCAAGGGGGAGTTGAGCAATGCTGATGAAGAAAAGGGGGGCCCTTGGTTTGCCGACATTGCCAATTACCTCGTGGCTGGAGTCCTCCCCTCTTCTTACGATTATTCAAGGAAAAAGAAGTTCTTCGCGGAGCTGAAGTATTATACATGGGATGATCCACACCTGTTCCGAGTTTGTGCAGACCAAGTGGTAAGGAGATGCGTCTCAAGGGAAGAGGGGTTGCAAATTCTGGAGCATTGTCACGCAGGACCCACGGGGGGCACTACGGAGCCAATAAATCAGCTTGGAAGGTCCTCGGCCTTGAGGCTTTTCTTGGCGGCAGCTCTTCCAAGGCGCTTTGAAGTACTCCCAATCTCGTGGCAGTGTGTGATCCGGGAATATATCACACCGAGATGAGATGCCACAAAGTTCAATGCAAATATGTGAAGTATTTGATGTATGGGGAATAGATTTCATGGGGCCATTCCCAAATTCTCGGGGCAATAGATTCATTCTGGTGGCTGTCGACTACGTCTCTAAGTGGGTAGAAGCACAAGCCATGCCCACTAATGATGCCAGGGGGGTGGTGAAATTCCTAAAAAAATTATTTTCCCGGTTTGGGACACCCAGAGCCATTATAAGCGACCGGGGAACACACTTCTGCAACACTCAGTTCGCTAAGATACTTAAGAGGTATGGCGTTGTACATCGCACATCTACACCATATCATCCTCAAACGAGTGGCCAAGTGGAAGTGTCAAACCGCGAGTTGAAGAAGATACTTGAGCGCACAGTTTCGCACAGCCGAAAGGACTGGGCCGATAAACTGGATGAAGCATTATGGGCCTACCGCACCGCCTACAAGGCGCCAATAGGCAATACCCCCTACCGATTAGTATACGGCAAATCGTGCCACCTGCCGGTTGAGCTGGAACATAAAGCCTATTGGGCGATGAAATTTCTCAATTTTGACACAACTCTGGCTGGCGAGAAAAGGAAATCTCAGTTAAATGAGCTCGAAGAGTGGCGTCTATCAGCATACGAGAATTCAAGGCTATACAAGGAGCAAGTCAGGAGGCGACATGATCAAAAATTGAGGCACCAGAAACAGTTCGCCAAAGGAGATAAAGTATTACTATTCAATTCGAGACTCAAATTATTCCCGGGGAAGCTGCGATCAAGGTGGTATGGGCCTTTTGAAGTGCTAGACGTGTTCCCTCAAGGGGCAGTGGAGATCCTTCATCCGGATAGGGGACCATTTAAGTCAAACGGCCATCGCCTAAAGCCATACCATGATGAATGCTTCAAGGGAAAGGCGGAGGGGAGCTTCAAGGTATTTGAGCCCCCATAAGGTAAATTGGAGGTACGTCAAGCTAGTGACGTTAAACAAGCGCTTCTTGGGAGGCAACCCAAGTTTTAGAACTTTCTTTCTTGGTTTTCGGCAATTTTTGTTTCTTTTGATTAGGTAGTGATGCTTGAAATAAGTTGAAGAAGTGCTTTTGTCTAATTCTCTCCATTTTTATGCTGGATGTGTCAACTAGAGGTAATATCTTGCTTATTATCAGGCCGCGAAGAGAATAAAGGTGAATGAACCACAGGAGGGCTGTATAAGCCTCTTGCCAGCGATCATCGGGGTCTCATAATGGTGAGAGCGGTCCGTATGCCTAAACAGGTTATATACGACCCCGTATGGACTCCGTATAGGAGTCCGTATAGGGTCGTAAAGAGGCACGAGTGAGGGGTGCTTTAAAAAGCCCCCTTTCACCCCTCTCTTCCTCACTTTCTCCCTCTCGTGCCCTAGCGACCCCACACCTTCTCTTTGCGACGCGGCGTCTATTCTTCCTCAAATTGAGGGCTTGATCATCCCTAGGTATGTGCTAAGCGCCCATAATCTACATTATATGCTTTGGCGACATGATTTAGAAACCTAGGGTTGTTTGAAATTGACTTTTCATTTGGATGACATGAATGTGTGATATTCTTTGTGCCATTGTGTGATAAAACTTGTATTGGATGAATGTTGAATGTTTTAGAAGTGTTTGGATGCGAGATAATGTAGAAATGGGGCCAAGATTCGTGCGTCACGGCAAGCTTCATGGCCGAGTCCATCTGGACTCCCATCTGAATTACCATCTGGACTTCGTATAGGGGGCATCCCAGGTATACGGACTACGGTCAGTCCGTATAGAACCCCGTATAGGGGCAATTTAGGGCTTTTATTTGAAAATTTTGGCATAAATTTTTTGCTTCATCGGCACTGACGTTCCTTGTTTAGTTCCAGGTATGCCGAGGAAGATTACAAAGATCGGCTAGGGCCGGACGGGGGCCGGGTCGTCATCCACCGAGACACACTTCACAGACGAGGTCCACAGCCTTCGACATGTCCGCCTCTCCTCTCGCCGCTTCGGTCGGACCCGCGTTATCGATTGGGACACCCTCATCCAGCTCAACATCGCCGACCGAGTCCGAGAGATGACATCCTTTGGCGGCTGGGACAGGATTTTCTCTCTTAACCATGAAGTGTTCCGCCGCCCGACATTAGAGGTACTGAGTTCTTTTGAGGCGGACAGGAGTGCGGTGGGGGAGCAGAACCGCACCGCCATTACCTTTCAGCTTTTTGGACGGCGGAGGGCGATGAGCTACACCCAGTTCGCGCTGTACATGGGGCTCTATGACCGTGACTACACCTTCACACGAGAGTACGCCGAGCTGCTCACGGCCTTCCCCGAGCGCACCATCTCCTCAGCGAGTTTCTGGATTCGGCTAGGCGGGCGCCATGACAGTCACAAGGCGTCTTTCATGACGGACCCGGTGCACCGCTACCTACATGCCCTCATCAGCCGCACCATCGCAGCCCGTAGTGATAACTGCGGGGTCGTCATAGTCACTGACCGCCTATTTCTCTACAGCCTCATTGAGCGAGTTCCGATCCACTTGGGGTACGTGCTCGCAGATTATTTGGCGCATCAGGGGCAGAACACCCGACTCACCGATATCCACGCCGGCCCCTACATCACACGGCTCATCATGGGCATGGGTCTCGAGGCTGAGTTGGAGGGGGAGCAGCACCTGCAGTTAGTATCCCCACTGGACATGACGCTCCTCGCACAGATTGGACTGGTGCGGCGAGCCGGCGGACGCTACACTTTGGTTGGCCAGGCTTCAGATAGTTCGGAGGAGGAGGGATCTGACTCCGATGATTCGTGACGCTGCCGACCCTCACAAGTAGCCTACCCTCAAAGACTGGTGGACCTTGGCGCCGGGAGCCGTTACATGAGGTTAGAGGAGCAGATGACCGAGATGAGAGGCATCCGGGGACACGATTTTAGCGGAGCAGCGACGGCTCGGGGAGCAGTTTTTCGAGCTCTCGCTCTTTATCCGCGGACACGCCGCATTTGCACCTCCTCCACCTCCAGCACCAGCAGACGACGAGCCAGCACGGGACACCTAACGCATTACTTTTCTATTTCATTTATCTTCATCTGGAACTTTATTACTTGCACTTGTTGTTATTTATCTTAGCGCATCATGACACTGAGCAAGGGCATCGCCCTGCTACCCTATGTATTACTTTCATTATGTGGATTTTCCTGTTTTGCATGCTATTGGGTTTGATTCTTCTCTCTATGTTCGCAAAGTCAACATGGGATCCACGACCCTCGATAATCAAGCAGTCCTCCGCCCCCACAAACAACACTCGGCAAATATTTAGGGGAGTCTCGTTCATCTTTTTCCCACTAATTCCTTGCGCTGAATTTAATTTTCGTGCATTGAGGACAATGCAAACTTCTAGGGTGTGGGTGGGTGGCTACCTAGCTCCTTTTAGGGTTATTGCAAACTTTTAAGTGTGGAGATAGGTAGCCATCATGATCATTTATTGTCGATATTTTTGTGATAATTATGCCGGATATGCATGACAACACAGGCGATAGATAAATGTGACATGAATCTCTTCTCTAAGCACACCATCATATGCTAAATTTTGAAATTTTCCCGTTGAAACACCATGGGCATGTAGAGACCATCCTTGTGACAATTATGGTATGAAAGACAATAGATAACCCATTGCCATGTCCCTTCGACTTTTAATAGTTAAGTATTGTTTTCAATGGCTCCAAGAAATTTCGTGGCATTAGTTCAAATTTATTAACCCCTCATAATATACATAGTGGACAAGTACAATGAAAATAAAATAGTTTTGCACAATAGTTGTCAATTAATAAAGACAATGTTCCGCTGCTTGTCGAGACAAAGTAGGTTGGGGTCCCGGCTCCTAATCAGAGTGTTCCTCAATTCGAAAAGTCACTACTTAGCATGAACACCCATGGGTAGAGTTGTAACCACCCAAGTAGCTAAGGGTTCTGGTGCCTGATAAGCATGGATCCTCTGCAAAAGGGATGATCTACACTCTACCTTGATCTTTAGTACGGGAAAGTCGGATCCAATAGGGATGCCCTACCCGGAAAAAAAAAAAAAAAAAATCCTAGTTTCTTGCAAACTTGTCCACCATTCATCTAATAGGGGGATAATTCTTTTGATCTTAGGGCCTCAAGGACTTTCTAGAGTCCATTGAGAGCATGCTTGTCTTGTTAAGACTTTAGAACATGGCATGTGGAGTGAATAAGCTAATGAGGGGTATAGTGGTGAGTATTCCCGCCTGTCACGCGGGTGACCCGGGTTCGATCCCCGGCAACGGCGCTAAAAACTTGATGCGTTCTAACCGCAAGTGTACGGGTGTATCAAGTAGTAAAGTGGACTATTGAAAAGTCGGGTATCGAATCCTCAGGGAGAAAGAAAATACTAGTACTAATTAATTGTCTATTATCTAGTCAATCAATTCGGATTGATGATACTAAATCTAATTCTAAAGCTAATGAAGCAAATTAACAAGTGCAATTTATCTTGAAGATGTCAATCGATGAAGGGGGATACTTGGGTGATTGAATCCCCTTTGGATTTCCTTAGATGTGGATAATGCTCTCTATGTTGAATCTTGGTGAATCATTGGCCAAAGGTTCCTAATACGATTTCATCCCCTCGCTCGAGGGTGATTACTCAACCTAGTACCCTCACTAGTTAAGTTCTAGGGAACCTATCTCTTGGAAGGACTAAGGGAATAAGACATCTAAAGGAGTTGCTCGCCTTAGTACCCGGGCTCCCGGTGTACTCATAGCCCTCTCTATTGAAGTTTGTCTACACGCGGGGAGTGCGCCGCTTCTTCCCCACATGGACTAGAGAAACCTCTCCGGGCTCTATAGCGTAGAGAGGTTAATACTTTCACCATACAATACATTCAATAGACCATAATGCATTCAACCAAGCAATCAACATAGAAGAGACAATATCAAATAACCATAATCCAAAGTTTCATCAACACCCAAGTATCAAAAGTTTAGCTCTCCATCAATGGAGAGTTACAATCAATGTCAAAGGAGAAATCAAACACAAGATTCATGAAACAAACCCTTGATGATAACCGTTTGTAGATTTCCTCTTTCTCTCTAGCCCCTTCTTCTTCTCTTTAGCCCTCTTGAGCCTTCTCTTCTTCAATCTCCTCCAAGATGCCCCAAAACCCTCTTTTACATCTCTATTTATACCCCCTTCTAGGGTTTTGGGTGTATTTCCCGACTTTACCCTCAATTCGGCCGAAATCGCAGCTGCAGTTTTACGATATACGACCCAGTATGTGTTTCATACGACCCCGTACATACCTTATACGGACACCTATATGGACTATCGTACGGGGTCGTATATCTCTCAGGTCCTCGTGTACGGGGTCTTGTCAGTCCGTATGAATCCCCAGGTCCATACGGGTCCGTATGTGACTCCGTATGGACTTTCTTCCAGCTCCGTTTCGCTTACTTTGGCCCGCATTCTCTCGAAAACGCTTCCTTTCTCTCGAGATGGCTGTTTTCTGCCCTGTTTACAAAAACAAAGCCTTTTTAAGCACCGGCGGGCCAACATTCCTCCAAAACATAAGATAATATGCATGAATTTCATATATAAATGATGCTCATTTGAACATTTATCACAACACAAGCTTCAACTGCGGGATGCCCGAAACACCGAGAAGGTTGCTAGGTATAACTACCATACCCCCCTTAACCAACCTCGAGGATGCTGGTCCAAGACCTTATGGTCCTTATGTGGCCCGAGCCCATAAAGAACCCAGCGTCCCGAAAGAATAGCAAGAGGTACTACAGTTTCCTACCGGGTAGGCCACGACACCGAGGATTACACCCACCAGAGGAACGTGATTGAGGAAGTTATTCGACGGGGCAAGCTCCGGCAGTACATTAATTTTGACCCAAGAATGGAAGGACCATTGTCTCCAAAGCACAACTAGGCCGGGAGAGAGATCGTCAGCTGCATTAGCAGCGACCCCAAATATGGCAGAGAAAGCTCAGCCTCACGAAAGAGCTACTCCTAAATGGTGGGGTCTACCCAAGTTGGGAAATACCTAAAGAGACCTCGGCTCACGCCGCTTATTATCTTCTACGACAATGGCGTCGGGAAGGTGTTCCACCCCCATGAAGATGCCTTAGTCATCGCCATCACCGTCTCCAACCTCGACATGAGGAGAATGTTGGTTGACAGCGGGAGCTTTGTCTATGTCTTATTCTGGAGCGCCTTCTAAAGAATAAGGTTTGAGGTAGATCAGCTTCATCCCGTGAAGTCCTCACTTGTACTCCTCACTTGTAGGATTCTCAGGAGGGGGTGATACAACCTGAGGGAGTGCTGAAGCTCCCAGTCACTGTCGGAATCTCACCCAGACTGCCACGGTGATGACAAACTTCTTGGCCCTCTGTTGTCTGTCCAGCTACAGCGTCATCCTTGGGAGACCGACCCTCAACGCCATGAGAGCGACCATCTCAACCTATCATATCCTACTAAAGTTCTCGACTGAGAATGGTTGCGGGGAAATAAGAATAGACCAACTGCTCGCTCGACAATGTTATGTCCCCTCCTCAAGGGCAAGGACAAAATCAAAGGAAAGGTCCTAGAAACCATGATGATTGAAGAGTCCGAGGAGCCCGAAAACAATAAGGAACACTGACCAACTCCAGTTGAAGAGCTGGTTACACTCCCTCTCAACAAGTCCCAACCAAACTGAACTGTCCAAGTAGGAGCCGAATTGCAAACCGAGCACCGAGGAGAAATCATGGCACTCCTGCAAAACAACTTTGGCCTCTTTGCCATGTCCTAGAAAGATATATCGAGCGTTGATGGAGACATTATCGAAGACTATCTTAATGTGGACTCAACCTTCAAGCCGATGATACAAAAAAGAAGAAGCTCTGCCTCGGAGAGGCAAAAGGCTGCAGAAAAGGAGGTCGACAAGCTTCTCAAAGCGAGTTTTATCAGGGAAGTCAACTACCCAGAATGGCTGGAAAATATAGTCATGGTCAAGAAATCCTCCAGGAAATAGAGGATGTGTATTGACTTCATGGATTTAAATAAAGCCAGTCAAAAGGCCTCTTTTTCTTTTCCTTCGATTGATGATCTAGTTGATTCCACAGCAGAGTATGAGATGCTCAGCTTCTTAGATGCTTTCTTGGGATACAACCATATTTGGATGGTCAAGTCCAACGAAGAAAAGACCCCATTCATCACTAGCAAAGGGACCTACTGTTACAGGGTGATGTCATTTGGCTTGAAGAATGCTGGGGCAACTTTCCAAATGCTCATGAGCAAAGTCTTCGAGGAACAGATTGGGAGGAACGTTGAAGCTTATGTAGACTACATCCTCGTGAAAAGCGAAAAGGATAAGTATCACCCAACTGACCTACAGGAAGCTTTCTAGTCCTTTCCGATATACAACATGCGCCTTAATCGGAGAAAATGCGCATTTGGCATTCGTTCGGAAAATTTTTTGGGTTTCATGCTGACCCAATGAGTCATTGAAGCCAACCCGGAAAAAAATCAAGGTAATACTTGAGATGGGATCCCCAAAGACCATCAAGGAAATTCAATGATTAAACGGATGCCTGGCGGCCCTCGGATGGTTCATCTCAAGGACCGAAGAGAAAAACCTCTCCTTCTTTCAAACACTATGGAAAGTATCAAAGATGGAATGGAACGAAGAATATGAGAAGGCACTTGGGCAGCTTAAGGATTACCTCAAGTGGCTTATGTTATTGGTCAAACCACGGCCCGGGGAAGAGCTCTACATATGCCTACCTGTGACCACCACAACGATCTGCATGGTCCTCCTAAAAGAGGACGGGAGCATCCAGAAGCCCATTTACTACACAAGCAAGGTCCTCAACAACCGCGAGTCAAGGTACCTTCCTTTGGATAAACTAGCCTTCGCCTTTATCACCTCGGTTGGGCAACTGAGACCCTACTTCCAGGCACATAAAGTCACAGTCCTAACCGACATACCCCTCAGGCAAGTTCTCCATCGGCCTGAAACATCCGGTAGGTTGGCCAAATAGGTAATCGAACTAGGAGAGTTTGAAATCAATTACAAGCCTTGGACCGCAATCAAGGCCCAGGTACTGACCGAATTCATAGTAGAACTAATAGTTTAGGAAGGTGGGAGCCCTCCAACTATGGAGCCTACAGAATTGGAAGGCATCTCCTCCTCCCAATTGAACTTACACGTGGATAGCTTGGCCACAAAGGATGGAGCAGGAGCGGGTCTAGTGCTACGCAATCTCTCAGCATGACACACGTCCAAGGTTCTTAAGTTTGGGTTCAAGGCAACCAATAACGGGTCGTTGGACACACCAGTCAGGAGTTCGAAGCTCGGGAAGAAAACAATGTCAAATACAAAGCCATAGTAAAGAAAATCATCCCCAGCTTCACATACTTCCAAATAATCAAGATCCCCGGAGCCCAAAACGAGGAAGTCGATCTTTTGTCCAGAATAGCATCCTCGTCGATATCGACCTCAAGCAGCCTCTCAACCTTCAGTACCTGACTGCAAAAACCATTGAAGGTCGCCCAGAAGAAGAAGTATAAGATATCATAGAGGAAAAATATTGGATTGACCCTATGCAAAGCTACCTCCAGGACGAGTCCCTACTGTCCGACCGAAAAAAAAGACTATCGCATTATTACCAAGTCGGCTCGGTACAACGTCATTGATAACTGCTTAAACAAGTGATCCTACACCCAACTCTTTCTTTGATGCCTGCAGCCCGCCAAGGCCAACTATATCCTATGGGAGATACACAAAGGCATCACGGAGGATCACCTCGGAGGCAAAGTCCTACGACAAGGATACTATTAGACAACCCTAGCACAAGAGGCCATAAAATTTGTCATGAGATGTGATGTATGGCAGCGCCACGCTATGATCCAACATCGACTAGCAGCACACCTCACCCAGATCTTAAGCTCGAGGCCGTTTGCATTATGGGGGGTTGACATCCTTGGCTCATTCCCTGTAGCAGCTCGACAAATAAAGTTCCTGATCATCGCCATCGACTATTTCACCAAGTAGGTAGAGGCGAAACCCTTGGCTACAATCACAAAAAAAGGCATGTCAGGGCTTCCTATGGAGGATGGTCATTTGCCAGTTCGGGGTCCTAGTGTCCTTGATTACCGACAACGGGCGCTAGTTCGACAACCGAGCCTTCAAAGACTTTTCTTCCAAGTTAGGTATCGTGGCAAGACTCACATCTGTGACCCACCCCTAGGCCAATGGGAAAGTCGAGGTGACTAACTAAACCCTGCTCCAAACATTGAAGACCTGAGTCCTTAGGGACGAGATTAGCTAGGGAGAAGAAATTCGGAGTGCATATGGGCATATCAGAGGACGACTAGGGAAACCCCCTTTGTTCTTGCTTTCAGAATCGAATCTGTCATCCCGGTGGAAATAGGAATGCCAACATTACGAACACGGACCTTCTCTCCTGAGACCAATGAAGAAAGGCTCCGACCAGAACTCAACCTCCTCGAAATAAGAAGGGAGGCCACCGAAGTTCGAGCTGCAACATACTGCCAAAGGGTGAAGTGCTTCTATGATTCTTGGGTAAGGGAAGTCCAATTCCAACTCGGAGCCCTGGTCCAACCCTTAGCTTTCCAAGCCGACCGAAGTTCGAGTACTGCTCGTCCATTACTCATTTTTGAACACAAGCGCACTTGGGGGAACTAATGATATGGATATATCCGGTCGGACACATAGCAGCGCCCAGTGAGCCCACGCAGCCAGTTTAGACCCGATATGTGCCGTCATCTCTTGTGCCCACCCGATCAGTCTAGACCGAGCACGCCACCGTATCCCCATCATTTATCCGACCGACCCAGATCCCCACCATGAAACCCGCCCTTGGACGAGAGAACGAATACAAAGTGAAGGCATGGGGAAGAACAATAACAGAGGGATAAGGGGCAGAAGAGATCGTGTTAAAGGATAAGTACGACAGAAAAAGCCCCTGACACGAAAAGGAGACGAGCGCCAAACCCGGCCTGGCACAAGAAGGGACGGGTGCTGAAACCGGCAGAAGGGACGAGTGCCATACTCGGCCAGACACAGGATGGGACGGGCTCCAGACCCGACTGAAGGGACGTGTACCGGGCCCGACAAAACTAAATAAGAAGGGGAGAAGCATAAACTAAAAGGTAAGAAATTTTTGATGGATCAAAGCTTCTCTCCGACCTCCATGTTTAGGCGAACTCACTTGATCGTCAGAGCTGAATCCGGGTGCAAGGCCTGCTTCGACCGGACTCTTCCCTTTGTGCAAGTATCCCGGAGGCCAGATGGCGTTCACGATTTCCTCCAAAGGCTGTTAGCATCCATCCAAACAAATATAAATCTCAACCGTTGGCCGGAACCAGTTCTGATCTCTAGAGAAACCGGTTTCAGCACTAACACATTATATTATAATAAATATTATTTATTTTGATAAAAGTGGATAAACCACATTTATTGATTATCAAAACAGGTTCTTATATGAATCTCTAGTACAAGTAGTTCTTGATTCGTAGTGAACAACGGAGAAACAACCGACTACCAATACATGTGCGACAGATTGGAGTAGACAACCTCCCTTATGCTAGTACACAACCAAAATAGTTTATACTCTTGCAGCAGAATGTTGTAAGTAGTATGACTTCCACAGAAAAATCTTGTATGCTATATAGATAGATGCATGCATTGTGTAATAGGATTAGCAGCATGAACCTACAAGGACTCCTCTGTCAGCAATTTCAACTAGTAGGATACACAACCATTAGGGCAAGCTATTACTCTTATCTTTTAATTTTACTATTTCTTTGCCTTATTATTATTATTTTTTTGTCACCACTGAATCATCTCGATGTTTAAAGAGCTCACTTATACCCCTAACTATTGTGTTCTCCCTTATGTATCTAGATTTACTTTACCTCCAAGTGGTTCATACCATATTCTCATTCCACGACACATTTATATATTTGATAAAACATACAAACTCATGTGAAAGGTCAACCCTATAAGTATATGATCCTAACTACAAGAGTGTATATATATTATATGTGACGTTTCTAAGCATGAAAGGAGAAGTGCAGATCACTCCTGTTCTCATGGTGCCTCGTCCTCGAAGTCTACCTCATAGCCTGATGGTGTTTGTTGCCCCTCTTCTTGGGTAAGTTCGAGGCTCCTTTTGATTTAGGGCTCCAGTGGTTATAGACTAATCCTTTTGGCTGTGTTGGTGGTGTTGAAAAATGAGAGTATATAAAAGTTGATGTTTCGGATCAGTTCCCTATAAACACATTGTTAAGCTTGGAAATATCTCTTATTTCGCTCTAACCATAACTTCCATACTATTACTATGACCACCATGTTTCATCCCTCTCGTACTATATGCTATTAATAAATATTATTAATAAAAATATTATATGTTATGTGGTGGGGATGAGCCCGTATTATCACCGTATTTTAGCAGGATTGACCAAAATGGATTCGACCAGGCTCTACACATTTTTGTTTTTAAAAATCTTCCACATAGACAGACAGGTCTTTTCTATTTTGTAGTTGATCAAAGATTGCTTATGTTTTGTTTTCACTATTTTGAATTTTGGCTTTTTTTTTAATCTACTAAAGTCGGTATTTGAAGGCATTCCTCCAAGTTTGTGGCTTTCCCAAAAAATCTTTAAATATTTGCCATCTTCTCAATCATTTTGCGCAAGATAGAAAAAGTGACTTGCACATGGCTAATTTTACGTCTAAAACGCTTCCTAATTTGCTTGCTACCATTAGTGGAAAGTTGTTCTTCTTCGCTTGTTAATTTGAAGTAAAGTGCTTGAAGCTGTCATAAAATAGAGGTTCTCCTTGGGGATTTTCAAGAAAGACATCAAACGATTCCCATGTTTTATAATATTTTCAGAGTTTATATGTATGTTATCTAGAAATTAATCACAAAACCTCATTAAACCATGACTTTAAAACTTAAATCATAGGAAGGTAACGTGACCTACCCAACTTGTTTACAACGAACTCCAAATCTTAATAGCATGAAGTGATTGCTCTTCTTTTTTCATATGGTGGCTAACACGAGTAGTCATTGTTTTGTGGAATTGATAATTTCATGAATTTAAACTCCTCTTCTCATCTCCTCTACCAAATTCACTTGCATGGATGAAGTTGTCATACCCTAAACCCTAGTCGTCAGCAGATAAATAGCACACCTATAAGCCTCTATCTTCTTTACACAATTTATGCAAGTATTTGAATTGATCACCAAGGTCCAAGCTAAATAAGTATCTACAACTACTAAGTCCAGGTTTAATAACAAATAACATTCAAGTTACAACCTTATACAAAGTTTACTTAATAACAAGATTCTCATGTTCAACATAACTTAACAAGTCTAAAAACAAAAAATAATTACTAGTTTGGCTAATAAAGAAAGAGTTCCCAGAATAACCCACCAAGGAATCTAAGCATCACCATCTGAAAAAGGTGGGACAAAGAATTTTATAAGCTCAATAACCAAGTAAGCATTATACCCACTTGACTAATGGAATCATGCATGTAAGTCAAAATAGTTTGTAATAACATAGAATTTTAGAATTTAAATAATAAATATTTAGCTCAATAAATCTTTAGATTATGTTATAGGGGGAAAATTGGGTTGTACATGTGGCACGAATCAGACATAATAAAGACAATAGAACCGTGCACCAAGCCGACCTACTCCCGGAAAGACACATGGAGATTCTCCACTACCCGATTGTGAAGGGGCACATGCCTGCTCTGGTGTCAGGGGCAACATTTGGCAGGGACGCCCTTCCATATCAACAGAACGGATGGTCGAGCCTTGGGTTAGACATACTCTTATACAATAGAGCCAGAATAGGTGGTTTTGTCCCTTTTCTTTTTTCTGCTCGAATAGGGGAGCTTTGTTTTGACCCTCCTTTTCTTTTTCTGGTCGTATTTCTAAGTGGTTTTGTCATCTTGAAAAAGTCATCGAGGACGATGAATCGTCTTGAGTTAGGGGATGGAGGATAGTTATGTTATGTTGGCTCTTGTTACTTTTGTTGTTTTGTCTATGTACTAAACTTGGTTACAAATCTTATCATATATTATAGTTCAGTGCATATTTTGAGCATATTGAAAAAAAAAATTGCATAAATTTTAAAGTAACAAGAAGAACCCCTACACAAAACGTGGTTGCTTCTCTAGTGTAAATACTTGTGCCATATAGTGATTTAGGATGAACTTGACTCTTTTTCATGCTTAGGAAAGTCATATATGGTATATGCTCTTATATTTAGGATAAATTAATTATATTTGACTTTTACTTGAGTTTTTATCCCTTATAGAGAACATTTATGGCTCATGGAGTAGGAATGGAGCATAAACCACTTGGAAGTCAAGTAGAACTGCACACATAGGGGAGAACACGATAGTTGGGGGTACAAGTTAGTTCTTTAAACATCGGGATGATTCCCTCGTACCCAAAAAAAAAAAAAGACTCAATTAACCGTTTGTGCATATGTGTGTGTGAATAAGGCGAAGGGATAGTCAACAAGGTGGGAGCAAATAGCTTGCCCTAACGATTGTGTCTCGTACTAGTTGAAAATGTCGAAAGACTAGTCTCTATAGGTTCGTACTGCTAATTCTATTCCACTTTGCATGCACCTATTCATTCGGCATACAATATTTTTGTAGAGGTAATATTACTTTTGAAATTATGGTGCAAGAGTATAGAATATTTTAATTTCTGATGAGTACTAGCATGAAGGATGTTGTCCTTCTACTCTTTTGCACAAGTGTTCGTATTCAATGCCAATAGAGAAGCAACAAATTTTTATGGACTCAATCATTGTTTGCATATGCATATTATTTCATTGCTTATACACTATATGCATCATGCTTAGGGCTAAATATGTGTATTAATGGAGAGAATTGTGTATGTTTAGCCCTAATTCTTATAAATTATAGAACATGTGTTAGGTTACTCGAACTATGCATATTTTGGATGATTTTGATAATTATGGGCACTAATCAGAGTTATTTGTGATTGTTGGAGTAAAGACCGATTTTCGACCTGCATGATGAGCTACACAAGTGGGAGAAAGTTTAGGAGCAAAAGCAAAAGGGGCGCGTCTCTAAATCTACTGTAGACGACTAACATGGCTAGAATTTTGTGACACGTCTATTGCTTATGTGAGATGCGTTACTAATGCGCAGCAACCCGGGTGATGGCGATTTGCGACGTGTCGCTCCGCAAGAAGGGACACATCGCAGGTCGTGGCTATATAAGAGCTTGTAGGTTTTTCCATATGATTATCTTGGTTCTATCTTGGTTTCTATGACACAGTTTCCACAATAGCTGCAGTGACCCAAAGGCGCCAACGCATAGGCGCTCAGAGGGCTTCACCAAAGGCTAAGACCGATGATCCGGAGAACCTTAAGGCAACTTGAGTAAGAGAAGGCTTCAAAATAAGGACTAAGATCCACACTTTTTCACATTATCTTTGATTTTAGTTCTTGTATTGTTAAAGTAAATGCTTTTATGTATGAATGCTTTGATTTGGTTGCAAGTATCATGTTTTAAGCTAGAACTTTTGTTATAGGGTTGTATGGTAATGTGGACATGAACTTCAGTATTATCGCTTGATTATATGGTTTGTTTGTTAATGTTTGTTGTGCTTGTGACGTGGTCCTTAATTAACAGTTAGTCAACGGGTGAGGGCAAATCTGTACTGATTAGCATCACGTGTATTTAGTTAATCATTGATCCGAAAGGCGGTGACATATCTAGGGCTTAATGACATGTGTATGTTAGTGTAGACAGACCACACATCGCATGGTGGAAGGTCGGGATGACAGACCAACATTTGCCATTAGCATAGACATATGCAGTGGGTCATCTATGGTTAGGACGTAGGCTAGGTTTAGTATGCTTCAATTCGCTGACATAGATATATGGGGTAGAAATAGTGGCATATTCCTTAGACATAAGGAATCAACATCTAAGCTTTATGTGTATAAAGTCGTCAAACTCATCACTAAAGAGCCCTTGCTACCTAATATAACAAACCATACTTAATTAAGAGAGAAAACAAAAATCATGTCCAGGCGCCATGTTACCCTATAGAGTCTTATCATTGATAGTCTTCTCTGTACTCTTCAACATTATCTCATTGAACCACTCTCCCAATTATCAATGATGAAGGATCGGAGTACCTTACTAGACTCTTGTTTAGCTGACCTACAATATTACTCCTTATGGATTCGACTTGGTACTCACCAGAATTTATTACTTGTGGCTACGTGTGCTTGCGTGTAGGAATTATAATCTAGTGGTCTCGGTTCCATGGAGTGAGACGTGGCTCTTCGGTAGCCACATAAAGCGCTCCGAGATTCGGTTTGGACTTCTTGAGATATGTTTTTCTCAAGATTTGTTCAATTGAGTTATGATGCACATATCTCGGAGAGCTTTATGTGGCTACCGAGGAGCCATGACTCGGCTCCATGGAACCGAGACCACTGGATTGGTTCTCTGCGTGTGGAGGCATAGTGCTTGCACTTGCCGATGGTCATTAGTCTTTTTACAAACACTACGTTAAGCAAGTATTTTTTCCCCCAAAAAAATTCCATTTTAAAATGTGCTTTACCAAATTTCCATTTCTATAGGATTAAGGAATAAATTAGGATAAACTATAGTTTGTCCAAATTTGTTCTCATTGTTCCAACTAAAGCCACAATTTGAAATGTTGTAATAACTAATTTCACAAATTTAATTAGTTAGATACATATAGGTTGGATTTGGAGAAGGGATATGTGGCATATCCATCAACTAGGTTTTCTTTAAAAAAAAATTTAATCAATTTGGAGGGGAACAGGTAAGTTAATTCGTGTCAATATTCAAATTAAATTATTATAACTTTTTAATTAACATACGTTGCAGAATTTACCATATTGCCCCCCCTAAAGAGAGATTACAAGGCGGTAACTAAAATGGCAGGCTTAAATTATTTCAAGATCATAATCTTATTTATTTTAATAAATTGCAACATAGGTGACAACTGGAAAAGATCATAATATTTCAAGATGCCTAGGTTACTTATTAAGCCAGCTTACATTATTAGCCTCAACTAATATATAACCCAAGCTCTTAATGCATTGTACTCTTTTCGTATCTCATAGGTGCAATAAATTAAACTGGCAATCGATCTAACTCAAATAGTTGTTTTGCCAACATTATTACCCCTTATTGCTATTTGAATGTGTCTTGTTAGTATTGTTTTTTAAAATTGGGGAGTGGAAATGGGGATATCCCAGAAATATCCCTTTTGCAAATACTACCATATTAATTATCTTTTATTAGGATTAACTAGTTTGTCCAAAATTATTATAATCTTTCCAACTAAACCCCCAATGTGAAATCCTTGAAATAGGAATAACTCTTTTACAATTTTAATTAATTAGATAAAAATAATTATTAATTAAATTAAATTTTTACTAGCTATAAATAAGCAATCAAAGATTTATTATTTGTGTTAATGAACAAAAGATCCCTCAAAGTTTCACAAATCCACAAAAAATCCACCAAAGTTTGGAATATCCCAAAACATCCCTCCTTTTTGAGATTTTGACTTTTGCAACCTTCCATCCACTAACAGAGTTACTTTTGCTCATGTATGATGAAAATGCCCTCCAAAGTATTAATTGAAAAAGGTTGTCAGAGCTGGTCCCCAATGCATACATTTGAAATATTGTGAGAAAATAACATCCAATATTAAGAAAATGCCCTCAAAAACATGCATTTAAAAGCTTAAAACAATGTGGTGGCTAGGCCCACCAAAGGCATGGATTTAGAATAATGTGAGTAAATAATATTCAATATTACAAAAATACCCTCCAAGGCACACACTAGCAGCTAGGGCGGTTGCAATCCCGAGCAGGCTGTTGATGCACTAGTTCCGACGGCTCCAACTGAACAACTGGCTCATCACTAATATCATCACCTCCCACGGGGAAGCTGGTGCAGAAAATCTCCCCGCCGCAATCTGCGCATGGTGACCCGGTCTCAGTCTGCGCAGGTCGCTCGCCGCGAAACCCTCCATAGAATAAGAAGAAGACTTCCCGCGATGCCAAAACATTGAAAGATATTGACGATGATGACATTGTCATGCTTAGCAGTGTAATCGAATCACTGAAAAAAATAGAAGCACGGAAAGCCCACCCGGAAGGACGACACATGGGTCCCTGAGCCAATGACCGTGGACAATGAAGTTCCAACCACGTTCGATTGTCAACAAATAACCACAGACTATACATACCTCAGTGCCAACGGACACTGAACTACAAGGGACCCACACGAAACGGCCGACGGCCGACGTTGAGCCATCGATTGCCTGCAAAGAACCACCGATTTCCTCAACTGAACAACCACTTTCCCTCGCCGTGTCACCGACCAAGGCTCCTCAACTATGGGGAGAACAACTTCCGAAAGCAAGCGTCACTTGGTCCCCTACTGAAATCGCTCGATGGAAATGAGGTACTCCGGCTTTCCTTTAAGTTTGTCAGCGTTAAGTTATGGAAATTCCCGTTTAATATAGTAAGTTCTCGTTTAATATAATGACTTCCCGTTTAAGTGTGTGTTTTCGTTTAATATCTAAAGATGAATACTCGTAAGGGCAAAACAGCTAAAGATGTTGACCGCAATACAACCGTGTCAATTGATGTTGACGACAACGAAATGGTCACCCTTGGCAGCATAATTCAAATGCTACAAAAATGAAGAACAAAAAGCCCACATTCCTTGTACCCACTGCTGCCTCTGAAGCACTAGCGACCGCCACCCAAAGACTCCGACCCCTGAAGCTCAACTACCCCCTGCCATCAATGAACCATCTACCGCTCATACAGATTTACTGGCCGACCCTGTCCCTGTACCCATCGCTGGCTCTGAAGCACCAGCGACTACCGACCACCAATTGTTGACCGCCGTCGCTGAACCATCCATTGCCGCCGTCATAGATCTGTCGGCCTCAGTGAGTGAACCGTCGACATCTTTCTCTTAACAATTGAAAGCATGAAGTGAACTGCCGTCGACACCCATTGAAATATCCTGTCGGTTTCATACGGATGGAAGAACTGGAGCAAGCAGCAATTGGATAGTATCTCAACAACATAACTAACAAGTAAGCTCTACGTTTGTTCATTAACAAAATTTCCACTTATTTATTTGGGTTTTTGTTTACTATTATGAGTTTCCGCTTAACATTCTTTAGTTTTTGTGTAAACTTATAAGTTAATTTTCGTTTAATATTATGAGTTTCCGTGTAAGATTTTTCTCTTAATTTAGGGGTTTTCTGCTGCAAACTTGTGGTTTCTGTTTAACATGTCGTTTACCACCAGGACTATCTTATGGAAGAACGAGTGGTCATTCACAACTCGAGACCATCTATACACACTGCTCGAGGGGAAGAATATGGTTCTCGATAACGTCATGGACTTTAAACGGAAACAACAAACAATAAACAGAAACACATATTTACGCGGAAATATGAAATACAAGAAATACAAGAAATATAAAATGGAGGATTGACACTTTGACTTGTTGGTTGGTTCATCCAAGAGAAGGCATGATATTTATGACGGGAATGAGGAGCTAGAGGGCATGCCCACCGCCTCTTCAACAGTATCGACAATGAGGTCGACGACAGCGCTGTTAAACACGTGGTATATGTGGCACATAGGCTGAAAGTCCACCTCGATATAATTTGGGCAAATAGTTTGGTGTGCATTATGTGTGACAAACTTCATCTTTACCTGGGAAACTTTAAGATCCCATCGCTAACATATCTCGACTAGTATTGATGCCCAAAGTTCAACATGGTAAACTGCATTACTCGTCCCTCCCCCTTGTATTTGGCTACTACACAAAAGGTCTCCATTGACAACTTGCAGCACGAGCTTCTTACACTGGTTTTAAACTTCACAAGATATGGAAAACTTGTTTTGGAAAAACGAGAAAAGAACTCATGACGAAGATGAATGTTTCTTCGACTAGCCTTGGGCCATGACTCACTGAGGAAGAGATGGACACAAAGCTCGTCACACCGGAGAGCAAATGGATCAAAATCAGATAAAGAAGAAGATCAGAGCTTGCAAAAAAAGAAAATTGGTGAAGAAGATAAGAAGCTTGCAACAAAAAAACTGGGAAAAAGTACAAAAAAGTAGGTGAAAAGATGGTAAAAAAGTGATGATGTGATGGGTGAAATTCAAAACTTATGACATGATTTGGAGGGAAAATTCTCTCAAAAGAAAATGGGCAAAGATGGTATTTAAACAAAAAATAACAGAAAGAGTGAGCATCCGGGGTGGAAAAATAACTTTATAGAAAAGGAGGGACTGTCTGAGAAAGTTTAATGTCAGAGGAATTGTCTGGGAAGTTTGAAACTTTTCAGAGCCCTAAAAATAATTTTCCCTTATTATTTTCACTACAACCTATTTATTTTATCAGTATCAATCAAAATAAAAATTCCATAACTTGGAAATAAATTTTTTCTTCCAAACTAAATTCATACTTCAAAACTGACATTGGAATGACTCTAATTTATTTCAATCCAAACATACATTAGTGGTTTATTCTATATTTATTATATATTTTTTTTTAATTTTTTTAAATATAAGTGGATATAAAGATTGATATCTACCATAGGACACCTATGTATTGCAGGAGCTATAACTTGAGAAGCAAACAAGGCCCTCGAGAGGGAACTAAAAGCACTGAAAGAAGAAAAGAATTGGGAAATTAATAAGTATGGAAGCACTCAAGCTTTGTTGTACAGAGATAGCGAATGCATGTCAATTATCTATTGTTAAAAATTATATTAAATATTTTTATTTAAATTAGTTATATAATTTAAATTTTAAATATAAAAAATATCTAACACTATTCAAAGTTGATAATTGCAATATATGGCGGATTTAAATAAAAACTGTGAATTGACTTGGATCTTAAAATGAGCAAACAATGTAAAGCATGTGCTTAATTTGTTAATTTAACATTCAAGACACGCGTCCGACTCCTAAGCAACGCAGAGGCCGAGCAGCAGCGCGATATAACCGTTTTCTCCGTGGTATTCTTGGCCAAAATACAGAAACACCCTTTCAATCGTCAGTCTTTAAAACATTTTATCGTCAGAAAATACAAGGTTAGTTTTGTCTTTGTAGCAAAGCGCTCGATGGTCTATATAATGACCGAAGCCCTCCATCAGCGAGCGAGTGCGCGCTGTCTCATTCGCTCGTCTCCAACTTCTTTGCTAAACATCCACCCAATCTCCAACGCTCCATAAGAAAGCCTCCCCGAAATCCCCAAATCGCCTTCTCTCCTTCCCAAGAAAATGGCTCTAAAACCTCCACCATTCCTCCAAACCCTAGCTTCGTTCCTTCTAGTCCTACTCGCATGCTCCGAGGCGTCCCCTCAGCAAGGCAATCCATCAATGCCTAGCTCGAATTAATCTTTCATCTCTTTCGGTTTTAGAGTCGATCGGGTTTCTGTTTTTTATCCGGGATCTTGATTTCTTGCAGGATTGCCGAACTACGTGCGGTTCTCGTTTGATGCGGCACTCTTCCCGGTGGAGGCAGAGTACGATTACATCGTCGTGGGCGGCGGAACGGCAGGGTGCCCTCTGGGAGCGACGCTGTCGGAGGGCGGTCACCGAGTCCTCATTCTTGAGCGCGGCGGGAGCCCCCACGAGTTTCCCTCCCTTTCCACCATGGACGGTTTCCTACCAACCCTCTCCTCCGCTTTCTTGGCCTCCGACTCCCCTGCCCACCCTTTTGTCTCTGAGGATGGTGTCCCTAACGCCCGTGGCCGCGTACTCGGCGGCAGTAGTGCGATCAACGCCGGCTTCTACAGCCGCGCACATCCGGAGTTCTTCCATGGCGCAGCACCAGAACAAGGGGGTGTGGCCATTAAGTGGGACATGGGAATGGTGAATGAATCGTACGATTGGGTGGAGAGGGCGGTGACATTTAGACCGGAGCTAAGGAGTTGGCAGTCGGCGGTGAGAGACGGGTTGCTCGAGGCCAACGTCACACCGTACAACGGCTTCACAGTGCACCACGTGGCGGGCACCAAGATCGGGGCCTCAACCTTCGATCCATCGGGGCAGAGGCACAGCGCCGCCGATCTGCTAGCCTTTGCGGATCCCGACAACATCCGCGTCGCCCTCCGCGCCAACGTCGATCGGATCCTCCTCAATCCCATTCACGGTAAGCTTGCTCTTATGACCTTCGCTTTTATATTTTATTTTCTTAATTTCCAAATATTTTACCAGCTTTCTCTGATATAATGTTCCTTGAAAATCTTTTTTAAATCCACAAAATCTAAAGAACAGAAAAATGTTTTTTTATTTATTAATTTATGTTGTAATTTGTATATGCTACAAAATAGAACCAGAAGTTCGGCTCATAATAGTCCACATTTTGAAGCTTAGGCTTTGGCATAATGGTCCACTTTTCCACTGGCCATCACACCGAGTTTCAAAGAATTTCTTGAATTTGTTGTGATGCTGTGTGATTTACTAGTGGTGTTGTGCCATTGTCTTGGTTTTCTTTCTTCTATTTATTTATTTATTTATTTATATATATAATTGAAGTTTTCTTTTCAGTATCCACAAATACAATGGCTATCAAGTTAGATTTATAAGTTTCATTATTTCAAGCATTTGTTGTCCGGTAATTGCCTACATTACTAGTGTTGGTGTGCCATTGTCTGGCTTTTGTTTTTTTAAATGAAAATCTTGTTTCAGTATCCATAAATACAATTGCTATCAATCTAATTTATTCCATTTATGGAATTATATTAAAAAAAAATTTTAAAAAAATCCTTCATTTCATTGAAAGTTTTAGATTTTTGCAAAATGTTTTATTATACCTAGAAATCGGAAATATATATTATAATTTTGGAAATTTTATATCGGAGGAACTGTGAGCAGCGGTAGCAGTAGAGAATTTAACGTGTTATGTGATCTAATAATCATTAGAATTGGACTGATTACCAGGTGGGCGACGGAGGAATCAGCACGCCGCGATCGGGGTGATTTACCGCGATCGATACGGACGGCGGCACCACGCGATGACACGGCCGAACGGCGAGGTGATACTCTGCGCAGGCGCCCTAGGCAGCCCCCAGCTCCTTCTACTGAGCGGCATCGGACCCCGTGCGTACCTCTCCTCGTGGGGCATCCCCGTGTCTCTCCACCTCCCGGACGTGGGCCAGAACATGGCTGACAACCCCCGTAACGGCATCTCCATCGTGCCCCCTGGACCCCCCCTTGATCATTCCCTTATCCAGGTAGTGGGTATCACCCAGTCAGATGGTGGGGACACTGGGCCCTTCCTCGAAGCCGCCTCCAACGTCGTCCCCTTCTTCTCAAACTCCCGGCTACCCCCCTTCCTCCACCCTCACACTGGTACCACCCCTCTCTACCTCACCGTCGCTACCCTCATCGAAAAGGTCCCCGGGCCCAAGTCCTTTGGATCACTCCGACTGGCGTCCCTCGACTCCCGCGACAACCCCCTCGTCCGTTTCAATTACTTCTCCAGCCCGGACGACCTGGAGGCATGTGTTTCAGGAACGCGGAAGGTGGGTGAGGTGCTCGCCGGAAGGTCGATGGATGAGTTCCGCGTGCCACCGGGTTGGTTCGGTAACGGGCTTGAGAAGAGGGACTTTAGGTTCGTTGGCGCAGAGCTTCCGGAGAACATGGAGGACGATGCGTCGGTCAAGGAGTTCTGTAGACGCACTGTGGCAACGATATGGCACTACCACGGGGGTTGCGTCGTTGGGAAGGTTGTAGACGGGGATTACAAGGTAATGGGGGTCGCTTCTCTCCGGGTAGTGGACGGTTCCACCTTCTCTGTGTCACCCGGGACTAACCCCCAGGCCACTCTAATGATGATGGGCCGGTGAGTTCCCCATTTGCTCTTCAATTCACTTCTCTTCTTTCTTATTTTCTTTAGTAATTACTTTGGTTTCTTCTCATCATATCTATGCTTCTTCTGGAAAGGTACATGGGGAGGAAGATGAACGAGGAGAGGCGGATGATTGAAAGGCGAAGAAACAGGAGGAGAACCACAACCGCCCCTCCTCCAGGGCCTTAACATGTTGAGCGAGAAGAGGAATTAAACCTTTTTCCACCGGCTCTGCTAGTCAGACTTTTGCGTTTACATGTTTTTTTAGTGGCCATTCATTTCCCTAGCTGTGATTGATGATGATTTGGAAAAAACAAAAACTAAATAGATATATGGCGCTGCGAACCGCTCTGAGAAGCTGTGGCTCCTGTATAAATTCTACTGGTTTAGTTTTTCATTCTTTGGTCTGTGAAAATTTAATTCATTGACAAGTAGAAGGCATGGATCTGCAGAAATGGAATTACTAGCTCTGGTAACATTATTTTTTATTTTTTATTTTTATTTTTTATATTTTGGCCCTGTCTACAATGTTTCTCTCACATCAAACAGAATAGACAAGTCATAAAAATTAAAAAATAATTAAAAAAATTGGGAAGCTTTCATCATTTTTTTTATTTTTAAATTTTTAAAAATTGAAAAAACATATTTCCATGAATATATTATTGGAATTGTTATGAAAACTTAGGACATGGTTAGTTATACAAATAGGAGAAAGATGGCCGCTATAAAGTCGATGCTTTAGAGGAAAAACTAGAGACCGAGGTGGCTTCAGTGAAGGCGGCGATGGAAGGAATCAACGGAAGATTCACGACCATGGAAGTAGGAATTGATGGAAAACTCAAGGCCATGGAGGATCGATTCACGACCCTGCAGGTGAGGGTACAAAAATTGATCGACTTCTATGTCAATCTGCCACCGCCGGTGGTTTCTCCGGCGTCCCAACAAGAAATTGCGGGCTTATCTACAATCTCAGGCGAACACATGTAAGGGGAAATTGTTTCCTTGGTGGCTGGAGAAGGTGGCGCGAGCATGGATCCCGTGGAAAAACCTGAGATTGACGAGATAGGGAAGGGGGACCAGGGCTAGGTCTAGATCGGGGAGTTTCGACCTAGGCGGCGCATGGCGGGCGTGTGAGCAATTTGGGGTCACGGGGATCTAAATCCTTTGGCGTGCACTCGAGTGTGTGGAGGACAGGACAAGTTGGTCAAGAAGGGCTTGGCAAAATATGGCCAGAATAGGGCAGAAGAAGACTGGCACCGTGGTGAATTTTGGGGCTTTGGCGTGTGGGGGCCAGAATCGGGCGGATGGGACCCGAGCTGGTGTGAAGCAGAGCAACCCCCATTTTCGGGACAACATGGTCCTGATGGGAGACCATCGTCAAGGACAGGCAAGTGGGATCCCAGACGCGAGGAGATGCCATATTTTCGACCATATGGCGGGATTGGTGGTGGTCGAGGCGCGTTCAGTCAAGGATACGAAAATTGAAAATGCTGATCTTTGAAGGTGAAGATGCTCACGGTTGGATATACCGTACAGAGCGATATTTCGTGGTGAACGGGCTGTCTAAAGAAGAGAAACTGGTTACGGCGGCTTTGTGTTTGGAAGGTAAGGCACTCGCATGATACGAATGGTGTGAGCAATGACATCCATTGAGGACGTGGGCAGAGTTCAAAAATTAGAACCTGGAGTATTTTTGGCCATTCCAAGATAGCAATTTCAACTAGCGGTTCTTTGCTCTCACTCAAGATGGGTTGGTCATGGGTTCCGCGAGAAGCTTGAGTTGCTCTCTGACAGACTACTCAGAATTTCTGAGGATATGTTGAAGGGGAATTTCATGAAAGGGTTGAAGCCGGAGATACGAGTTGTGATACATTTATGCAGACCGAGGAGAGGTTGGAGGAAATCATCGAACTGGCATAGATGATTGAACAGAAATATAGGGTTTAACGAAGCACTAAGAATAATGTCGGCGGGTTTACTCTGTAATAGAACAACAGGGGAAGGGTCAAAAAATCAATCACTGGAAATTCATAAAGAAGAGAAGAAGCATAAGGTGGGAACCTGACTCGGGGTTAATTTCAAACGCCTCATCGAAACTGTGATCCAGAACAAGAAAGTGAAAGGGACATGTTTTTGATGCGATGAAAAGTACTCACCGAGGCATCGATACAAAGATCGATCTTTGCAGGTTCGGACCGTGTGTGACGAGGAGGGAAGAGAGGAGGAACTCAGAAGAAGAGGTATGACTTGTTACAACAAAAGTTTCCAGATTTTCATCTTGAGGACAAGGTATCTTTTTGGGAGGGGAGTAATGTTAGGCCTGAGAGTAATTAGATATGTTAAGGGTAGTTTGGTAATTTTTTATTATTATGGTTTTACTATAAATATGTGATTAGGGGTTAGATGATGTGACGGCTGAGTTTTTGGATTAGTTTAGCTTTAGTTTAGTTCTTTGGAGAGATTGGCTTACCTCTCAAACTAAGTCTTCCATTATCAATAATAATTCATTCGATTGCCATTTCTTTCTTGTTCGGTGTCTATTACAGTGTTGATGTTGAGATCTACTCTTGCTGGGGATCAGAATAGATTTAGATCAATGGATGATAGAGGTCGGTAATTAGTGCGAAGCTTAAGTGATTTTCAAAGAAAGATCAGCTATGGTGGACGGCTCCACAGATGAACTCCTTCATACCCACATGATTATCATCTTCTCCAAAGAATAGACCTTTAAGGGTTGCGTCTTATTGAGAGAAGGATCTACATAGAGGGAAGAGGCAGAGCTCTAGTACCCTAGGATAGCCTCCGACAGTCAAGTCAGAGACTCCAAATATAGGGGAGAGTGATGTGCTGCTAGCCCGCAAGTGCACGGGGTCACTCAAGTAGTAAAGTACCTTGAGGGTAGGGTAATCGAATCAAAAGGGATCGACACTAGCTAGTACTCCAAGAACTCTATTATCTAGCCTAGAAACTATGGTTGGTGAATTGATCCTAACTAAATCCTAAATCAAACTAAACTAAAGTGACAGTTGGCAAATTGGGGTTTATCAATCAAGGGAGCATGGTACCCCAAATCACTATCCTCCTAAGATCTCCTTATGACTACTCCTCTAATACTAGTAACCTAATTAATCTATTCTTGGACCATAGAGAACCCTAAATTACTCTGGGCCCGATCTCTCAGCAACAAAACCCTAGTCCCATACGGAGACTTCTTACGTACGACTGTATTATCATGGTGTTCTATGGTTCCCACTATTACGTTTTACCCTAATCTGGAGAGTGAGTTGGTGCTGCATTAGCAACACGGCGAAAACACCCGTTCTCTCGGTGTGCCCCCCTATTGTCTATGCTTTAACCTAGCTTAACCGCGATCTCTCGTCATGCATCAAGCAATTCTAATGGTATGGTCGACGCTTTCGTACTTACAAACCATACGAAATAAGCACAAACAAACAATTCACAGAAATAAATAAAAAAGAAACTAATATTAGGAAGGAGAAAAAGTCAAAGATTCATTTAAGGGTTCAAGGACCTGAGGCACCACCAAGCGTTTAGCCACTCATACTAATGACAAACGTCACAATCGTAAAAGAAGAAGACATAATTAATTTCATAAACTTCTTGGCTTGATGTCTTCTTCGTCTTCAGCCTCTCCCTGAAACCCTAGCCGTCGGTTCTTGGATGCGCCAAAAGTCTCTTGAAAAGCAGAACCGACGACCTTTTATAAGCTTCAGATGTTACGATACACGCCCATGTCATCTGGTACACTTTCGTATGCTTCTCAGGAGTTCTTCTAGAAACACGACTTCCACGCGGACGCAGGGTAGTACACGCTCATGTTATCTTCTACATGGCCGTGTCATCTGACACACGACCATGTCTTTAATAGGCTGAGCGTGCTTCTTAATTAATCTCGATTTGAATCTACATGCCCGTGGACACGCCCATGTGGGTGACCGTGTCATGCTCTGTTTTGGCCCTTCTTGTTCCGAATTGCTCCCGAATTTGTTTCTTTTCTCCAAAATATTGAATTATCTGCCAAGTTACACAAAACACCTAATAGTACACAAAAGTGGGAGAAACTATGCCAAAATGGATGCAAAGTGCATGGGAATATGAAAAGAAAATATGTATAATTATGCACTTATCATAAATACCCCCACATTTAAACATTTGCTTGTCCTTTAGCAAAGAAAAATATAGAATATAAGCAAGATGACGAGTGTCTGATCTCCGATCTTACAAATACATGGGAGTCCCTCTGGTGTCAAGGGAAACACAGTGTTAGGTGTCATGATAGTTTTTATTTGAAATAGGTCTCACCTTACACTCGAACTCCCTTTGTATGTGTGTGTGACCCTTCCTATGGTGCCATTTATTAGCTCAAACCCGACCAACTAGTCTGAACCTTATTTTCTCTAAACTATTGTTTTCAACTCTTTAAGCTGGGGGTAGTAGCTTCATACATCAAATGAGGTAGCCTTTTTCCCCGGTAGGTCATCAAGTAAACATTTGTGATGCCCAAGATCCGACTAATCAATAGCAGCTTTCACCATTCAAAGGTGATAGCTCTTTTTACAATCTTTCTTATATTGGTAGGACATCCCTAATGAATCCAACTTTCCTTAATTCCAACTTGTTCTATTTTTTTTTTTTTAATTAAGACTCAGAGACTCTCACTATTTCTTAGATGGTTAGGTTAACTGAAATCCGAATCTAAGCTGGTAAGTGATAGCAAAGTCAGGGTTTGTGCTCAAAGTTTTTGTGAGGTGTTGATAGCTCTTGGAATTGAGCTATTTCTAGTACATGATTGTAAGGATTTTAGAGTTGAGATGAGCATTATCAAATAAATTATAGATGTCGTAGCTTTAAAATGCATTATTTGTACATCGGTGATACCTTGCATGCCTTTACAGTGTTTTACACCTGTTTGGAAAAGATAAATACTGAAACAAGTGAATTATTGATGCAACAGGTAAACTGAGCAACTCAAGGTAAAACATCGCAATGTACGAATCTTACATCGTGATGTCTCTAGTCGACTGATCGCCAAAATCAACCAAATTAACAGATCGCGATGTTCTCCGCGACATCGTGATGCAAGAATCCTGACTAGTTAAAGGGAACGATAACATTGCGATGTCAGATATCTACATCACGATGTCTTGAACAGGCTGGATGTAGTTTTAAAAGGATAAGTCAGATCGCGATGCTCAACATCGCGATGTCACCACAACATCGTGATGTCATTTCCCGACATCGCGATGTCAATCGCGCTGGGTATAAAAACAGTGGATCAACTAGGATTTGGACACCTTTTGTTAGTGGCGGCTGCTGGTGACTGAAACTGGTCTTAAAGGCGATTTTCAGCCCCATGGAGCTGGAGAGGAGTCATCCATGAGGGTGAACCTCTAGTTTCGTTTGCTTATCGCTTTAGAATATTTACTAGTTCATTTTGGAAGCTTGTATGAGAGTTTTCATTGCTATTGATGTTTCATTTGCAATGGTAGCTTAAACACTTTATCTAGGATTGTATGGGTGCTATGACTTAACAAATTTATTATCTTTGGTTTGCTTATGTTATCTTGTACATGGATATGTCTTTGAATCTATTCTCTTCATTCCTCAATTGTCGAGAGAGATTGAGTATCTTTAACTCCATGCACTATGAGAGATCTAGGCTTGTGAGTAGAATAGAGGACTAGGGTGGATGGAGTGACACCGATTTGACCTATTGCTGAGAGATCAGGGTAGGCAATTCCATGGTTGTGATATAGTGTTATCCTATAATGTATCTAACGTACCATAGAGATATGGACTTAGTTGCATGACCCTTAGAAATAAGGTCCTATATGATACACCCGGAGTGCACACAAGCACATGCTATGTCACATACACACCCACATCCACATTCAAGTAACCATAGCAATCCAAGGAGAACAACATTATAAGTCTAGCAACCCATACAATCCTAGGTCTTCCATCTTGAGAACTTCCTTCTCTTAACCTTCTATTCATCACAACTCACTCACAACAACACACACCTTACACACTTGTTACTAAAATCATCTTGTTAACTCATTCATAAATAGAATAATTCACCTCCGTTCTCTTGGGATTTCGACCCGGTACTCACCGGTTATCACTTACGACCACGTACACTTGCGTGCGGAGGCTTGAGTGCTTGCACTCAAGTTTTCTGGTCAACAGGTGTCAAGTAAAGGTAAGGCTAAATATATATATTTTTGAAATTTTTTTTTTGACACCAAACGCTAATGTCATCCTAGATCCAAAGAGGACTCCCGATCATTAACTATCATAGATCATCTTAAACCAGTACTTATTATAATCAAATAAGCATAGCTAATCCGTCCCCTACACTTAAACTGTACATTGTCCCTAATGTACACAATGTATACATAATAAAAAGAAGATATGACACTCAAGATCAAAAAGGAAAAAGGGATTACTCTACATAACTGTGTGGTGGTGCTCGTGTGAAGATTCCTGACAAGTTTTTGTGCCATGATTTCGAGAATACCCTGTAACATATAAAGCAGATAGTGAAACCGTGGTGCCTCGTTTTTCAAAAATAAAAGAAAAATACAAAAATGGTGGTAAAAAAAAAGAAAACTTTTGATGGTCAATCATCACGCCCCTCCTCCTCGTCACTAGCAGTCTCAAAGTCGTCGTTGGCCTCCACCCCCACATCTCTTGTGTTGTGCGTTGGAGCAAGTAGTGGGAGTGGGTATGGTGACTACCTTGCTAGATCAGAAAATGGACGACCCCCATCAGCCGGTCTAGTCGTGTGTCATGCTCGGCTAGGGTCTGTCCTAGATCTGGTCATGGTGCTGCTAGCGGCGATGGTGGAGGTGATGGTGTAATGCTCGATCCTGCTGCGATCAAGTCTCCTAGCTCCTGATGCGAAGTCGTGTCTGGCTCAATGACTCGGTAGGTGGTACCTTTTGAGGTGAGGATCGGTCGGACTATTTTCAGTGCCCACAGTGTCTCAAGTGTAGGGCTGGAAAACGATCAAACTGTTCGTGAGAAACTCGAGGTCGATTCGATATTAGTTCGAGTTCGATTTGATTATTTTAATAATAAATTGAACTAATAATAAATTGAACTTGAACTCAAATTTGAGCTCGAAAAATAAGTTAGTCGAACTCAAGCCAGAGTCAGTTCGAATATATATATAACTCACATAATTATTTGGGTTGCATAATTTATTCTTGATTTTTATCTTACAAAATAAAATTATAATTTAGTTATTTATTAATTTTATGCAAAAAACCCTTTATATTTTTTTAAAATTTAAACCAATTAATTTTTAAATTTTAAATTCTAAACCGTTTGATCAAATGATCCAACGGATCAACACCTTAAATTGAATGTATACCCAAACCCTAACCCTTACCTCGGTCTGCGCCGCTCTCTCTTTCTCGCTCTCGCTCTCTCAATCTCTATCCCAGCCGGCCCCTCTCTCGCTCTAGCTCTCTCGATCTCTACCCCAGCCAGCCCCAGGCCCTCATCTACTAAACCCTAACCCTAACCCTCTCTCCCTCCCAAAGCCGTCACCCCCTTTCTCTCTTTTGATACAAACTCCCGATCTCCACTAATCCTAACGATTTGGCCTAGAAGATCCTCAACTCCTACCACTCCATCCTGATCACCTCGCCTAAGCCCTCACCTCGTCATGTCTCGTCGCCTTGCGGCCCCTTCTCTCGTCTATCACGGCGTTCCTTTACTATTATTGAGCATTGTAGTAGAGATTCTCTGATTTATTGTGAGTTAAAGAATTTTTTTTAAATTGTCTTTTTGGAAGATTTAATGGTCCATGACAATGTGAAATCCTCTATAATTTCAGACATTTTCTAGTTTCTATGCTACAAAGAAGTTGTCATAATTGGATTGGATTCCCACTGCTGGAGCTTGTTTCTTGGAGTACCATTGACATATCTGGATTATCCTTGTTGGTGAGCATCAAGCCATAAGTGGTAAGCATTAAGTGCACCATAGTTTTTTATACAATATTAATTAGCTTCAACATGGATTAATGCTTGTATGTGTATCTAGGAATTCAGGATTCTGCTCCGGAGGTTGTGTTGCCAAAACAGATTCTAGAACTTCTCTGATAGTTGGTCCCACGGTATGTCCTTTCATAAAGTTCCAAAAGACATGCATGTATTCCAAACTCTGCTAATTTAAAGAAAAACTTTCTTTCCACTTTCCATAGAATTAATTTAAAAAAAAAAAATTAAGATGTATTTTTAAGCTAGTTGAACAAACAAAATTGTGCAGAGAGATGCCAGTTTTTAGGTATATGACATATTGAGCAACTTTTCCATCTTCCAGTGAGTTGAAGTACTCAAAATGGCTGAAGCAAAAATCAGTTGTAAAATTTGTCTTAATTGTGGGTGTATTTATAGTCTTATGTCACCATATTGAATTACTGTAAAATTTTGCTCATGTTGGACAATGCCTTGTCATCTTCTTTTTAACGGGCCTTGGCCCATAACTATTATTTTCTCTTGGGACAAATGGCATGAGTTTTGTGTTTTTACTAAAATATATTGATAACATCATTAACATGAATTACTCCTGCTTATCCATGATGAATGTGCATTATGTATTTCCTTTATTTGTCTTGGATAGATCCTTGCTGGTGAGCATCGATCAAGCCATAACTATTATTTTCTCTAGTGACAAATGACATGAGTTTTGTGTTTTTACTAAAATATATTGATAACATCATTAACATGTATTACTCCTGCTTATGCATGATGAATGTGCATTATGTATTTCCTTTATTTGTCTTGGATAGAAATGTTTTCACTTATTCTTTCATTTTCTTCTTATGTAACTATAATGTTAAATTGCATAAAATATGCTCTTAGTTATTTTAGTTCAGGCCAATCTAGTTTAATTATGCTTGTTATCTATGGAAAATGCTGAATGTTATTTTTATCTTAATTGTTGATGAGTTTCCCTTTATTAACATTTGTTATTTATTAGTTATATTTTTATTTTATTCTTACTATAGTCCTTTAATAATTTTTGTTATGTTATTTTTTCTTTATTAGTTTGTAAAGTTCTTATTAACTTCTAGTTTATAGTTGTTTACTAGTTATTTACTATTGTTTTCTTTTTTTTCCCCTGTTCTATTAGTTTTCAGCAAACAATGGTTGATTTACTATTATTTTCAAAAATTCTTTTCTTGATTCTATTAGTTTTTGTAAACAACTATTAGTGGTAATTATTTTGTGGTTGATGTCTAAATTATTGGTATTCCTTTCATTAACATATGTTATTTATTATTTTTATTTTATTTTCACTATAGTTCTTCTATAATTTTTGTTCACATTTCTTTTCTTTATTGTTTTCTAAAGTTGTTATTTACTATTAGTTATTGTTGTTTATTGGTTATTTATTACTGTTTCTAAGGTCTTATCTTTATTCTATTAGTTTTCATTAAACAACTATTAGTCATAGTTGTATAGTTATTTTTTTTTTATGATTTATGTTTTTTTTCTTTACTGATTTCTAAAATTTTTCTTCCTAAATTTCTATGTTTAGAAATGTCTGAACCTGACACACAACGATCAATAGTTAATACGGAAGAAAATCCTATACAAATTGGTACTCATAGTGAAGAAGTAGAGACAATCCAATGTGAAATAGAAGATAATGAAATTAAAAGAGGTCGGATAAAAATTTCTAAAGTTTGGGCAGAATTTCAGATTATAGACACTCGGGACAGAAATGGAGTAGTTCAGAAATATGAATGTCGTCATTGCAAAAAGAAATATGCAGTTTCTAAATCAGGAACAACAACACATCTTAAGAGGCATTTGGATGATTGTTTATACTTTAGAAAAGAGTATAAAGATAAAAAAATTATGATGTTTTTGCCTTTGGACAGTGGGGATAGTGACACAGTTTTATCTTTCTCTTCACAATCTTTTGACATGAGAAAAATTAGAGAAGTTATGGCCAAGATGATTATAGTGCATGAATACCCATTTAGTATGGTGGAACATTTTTGGTTTAATGTGCTAATGAAGTCCATGAACTCTCAATATGAAAGAATTGCTAGAAATACAATAAAATCAGATTGTTTGAGATTGCATGAAATTGAGAAAGAAAAACTTAAAAAAATTCTGAAAAATGTTGAAACAATTTGTCTTACATCCGATACTTGGACTTTAAATCAAACTATAGGGTACATGTGTTTGGCAGTACATTTTATTGATTTGGATTGGAAACAACAAAAGCGTATCATTAGTTTTTATGAGCTTGAACTGCCTCACACAGGTATTGTTGTCTAAGATACAATTTCTGAACGTCTTTTAGATTGGGGGATCCAAGATAAAGTTTCCACAATTACTATTTTAAATATTATATTGAGGATGAAATGAGAGAGAGAGAAAACTTTATTTCTCTCAAATCCCTCTCTCTCCCGATCTCACCGATCGGCAGCTTCTTACTCTTACGCTTATCGCCACGCCACGGCCCCATCACCGGCCACTCCACGACACGGCCTCGCCGGCCAGCGCCCGCCACCCTTGCCAAGCGCCTCCACCTCACCTCGCCTCGCCGCCTTCTCCGCCACGCAGCGGCCAAGCAGCCCACCACATCGCCCGCCGCCGGCAGCAGCCACCGCGCCAAGCCGGATCTACGCCCCCCGCACCTGCGTGCGTGCACCGGCGACCGACGATCTCTTGCGGCCTTCGCCGGCGATCCCAAACACCTGACGCCCCTTCTGTCCGGCAGGCCTGCACTGTCATACCGCCAAGATCCCCCTGCGATGGTGAACCCTAAATCTTGATTGGGGGTTAATTAAACTAATTGTATGTTAAGTGGATAAATGGAATTGGATAAATTGAATGTTAAATTGATGAATCCATGTGTAATGGATCGTATGTGTGAATGGTTGTATAATTTCGGTAGCCAGATAAGCGAGGAGGTCTTTGTCCGATTTCCGTTCGAAATCGATTCCGGGCTACCCCTTCAGGGTACAGTTCGGGAGAGCAATATTATCCCGATCGGCACAATTAGCATGCCATAAGAAAGGGGGAGAAAAGGACTTTCTAATGAGAGCTAAATCGGGGAAATCCGACTTGCGGATTTAAAGTTATTGGCAGTTCTCGGTGACTGCGCGCTAGAGTGAAAATACAGAATTTTGCAGGGAACTTGTATGCCCACTTTAACCATTTGATTAAGCATGATAGTGATTATCAAGTATCATTAACTAGGTTGTGTTCTATTTACTAGATCCTGATCCGGACGCGTGAGACGTGACGAGGATTAGAGGTTTCCTCTCCAGATCAGGTAGGATCTCGTACCCGTGCTTTGTGAGTATTGCTTTCTCCTACCTTGCTTTTGTTGTTGACACTCTTATTCCCTTGAGAGGTTCCCAACACATATTCGAGACGGACATCGGATATGTGTCGGTTTTATATCTCAAGGGATAGTTGCTTTCTACATTTCTTATACAAGTATTGCTTTCTCCTACCTTGCTTTTATTATTGGCACTCTTATTCCCTTGAGAGGTTCCCAACATATATTCGAGACGGACATCGGATATGTGTCGGTTTTATATCTCAAGGGATCGTTACTTTCTATATTTTTATACATATTTGAGTTGAGTTTTACTCCTTAAATATGTTTGGCTTCTGATCTCGAGGGATCATTATTTTCGTATGTATAATCATGTGGTTTGCCTTGGATGTACATATGTATGTATACCTGTTACTAGATATTTGATACTGTTAATCTCTTACGTACAGGCATGATACATTGGACGGAGCCTCAGTCAGAGAGTGATATTTTCTGGCCATGTATACATGATTATAGCACTATCCGGCTTAGGCCGAAGACGATACCGAGGGTATCCTAGTATCATATATGTCAGGAGATTGAGTACATCCGTGGATTTATCCACATCTTAGATGCAGACAGCTTGATAGTGAATGTTGTTTCACTTGCATATTTGTTTATTGCCTCTCTTACTCCTTGTTTATGGCGTTTGCCACTTTTTTTTACTTTATGAGGTCCTACTGAGCCCTCTTCTTTGGCTCATGCACTTGATTGTGTTTCTCAGGTACAGACGAGGAGTAGGGACGAGCCAAGGCAGGGGTTTCACCGAGTAGTCTTCTCGGAGCTTGTTGTATCTTGAGGTCTGCATACCTCCTTTATTCAGTGTGTGAGACTTGTATTTCTTTCATTGTTATGGATTTCTAGGGGTGACATGGACTAGATCCTAGTCTGGGGTTGTGAAAGCCCAGTATTTGTACTTTTATTCAGTACTTGTACGGAGTTGTGTAAACTCCTTTTTATTTATGGAAATTCCGCTGTTGTTATCTCTGAATAATTACTGTACAGAGTCTCTGAGGCCTTGTGCCTGAATAGGGGTCAGTCCCTGTTTGGGTACAGCCGGTTGGTTCACGTGCCCGGGCCGAGGTCTGGGGCGTGACAACTAAAGTGGTATCAAAGCGTACAGTTCGAGTCACCCTAGGGGTCTTAGCAACCTAGGAGTTGAGTCTAACTTTTATTGGAGAGTGGGTTGGGTAGTGTACTAACACTTGAAATCTTTTCCTCAATTTCAGAAGTCATGCCTCCAAGACGACCGGGCCGACCTCGCAAGCTGGTGGAGCTCCCTCCCCCGGAGCCTATGCATGATGCAGATAGAGATGGCCAGCAGATACCAGCCTCTGAGACTGGGGGGTATCCAGATCCCGCAGTTGGAGGATACCCAGACCCTGCAGCTGGGGGATACTCAGGTTTCACAGCTGGAGGTTATCCAGGCCCCGTAGGAGGAGACTATCCAGGCCCCTTGGCAGGAGGATATCCAGGTCCTGCAGCAGGAGGGTATCCAGGCCCCGCAGCCGGAGGGTATCCAGGCCCCACAGGAGGAGGATATCCAGGTCCCTCAGCAGGAGGATACCCGGGTCCTACAGCCGGAGGCTTCACCGTCCGTGCACTGGAGGACGGTTGACCTCGCAAAGCACTATAAGGGATGATGCATGAGATGATGTCCGCTCATGCGCGAAAGGGCCAAAGAAGCAGCAGCAAAGAAGAAGCTGGGAGCAAAGCAGCAGGGCTGGAGCAAAGAAGCAGACACCCCACCACCACTTACCTTCACCTACTACCGCAGAGAGCAAAATGGACCGCATCGGGCAGAGTTCAGGAGACATGGGCCGTTACCGTTTGAGGGGGGTGTTGACCCGACAGCTGTTGAGCAGTGGATTGATGAGATGGAGGCTACTTTCCAGGTCATGCAGAGCTTTGAAGAAGATATGGTCAGGTTGGCCAAGTACATGCTGAAAGGCCGTGCCAGAAGCTGGTTCAAGGCTGAGGTCCAGAGCAGAGGTGAAGAAGCCTTCCAGACTTGGGAACAGTTTAAGACAACATTCTTCAACAAATATTTCTCAGCAAGCAGGAAGGCTCAAATGGTGCAGGAATTTATAAATTTGAAGCAAGGAACCAGTACTGTGGATGAGTATGAGGCAGAGTTTGAGCGGTTGTCCCACTTTGCCCCCTTTCTTGTAGAGGATGACATGTGCAAGGCCTGACAGTTTATGGGTGGTTTGAGGAGCAGCCTTAGGCGATTTGTGACACCATCACTCAGACTGCCTTTTCATGAACTGGTGGATATAGCCAAGGACCAGGAGATCGCGTTGCGGGAAACCCAGGAGCTATCTAGGCGAGAGCCGGGCAGTGGGAAAGGGAAGAGCTCCAGGAAGAGTGAGTCTTCCCGGGGTAATTCAGAGCGCTCCAGGAGTGAGCGCAAATCCCATCCTTACAGCAGATCATCCTCATCATCCGGGTCCAGGGGCAGAGAATCTTCGGGGAGTGGTTCACGTCCTCCTAGTTGCGGCCGTTGTGGTGGTGCACGTTCCAGAGAGCAGTGCTGGCACACACCAGACATGTGCTTCCGATGTGGAAGCACCGAGCACTTCAAGGCTGATTGCCCTATTGATCAGACTGGTTCCGGAGGAGTAGGATCTCGCAAGTGCTGCATGCACCCCCCACGGTGCATCTGGAGGGTCACGACAGCAGACTACAGGAGGCCGAGGCCAGGGAGGTGGGTCCAGAGGTGGGAAGGGGAAGGGGAAGGCAACAAATCCCCCTTCTTCTTCCAATCGACAAGTCGCTCAGGGTCGGGTTTACAACCTGACCCAGGAGGATGCCCGAGCCTCTCATGAGGTGGTTGTAGGTACTATCACCGTTTGCTCTTACTATGCTTGTAAACTATTTGATCCTGGGGCGACACATTCTTTCGTGTCTACTTCATTTGCTCGGAGAAATAGTTTGTATGTAATTAAATTATCACACGACCTGTGCGTCGATACCCCGGTGGGAGTGACAAAGATTGTGGATAGGTTGGCACCTCAATGCTCAGTCACGATCGAGGGTCACGAACTCACTGCTGACCTACACTTGATGGAGTTGGGCGACTACGAAGTGATCCTCGGCATGGATTGGCTCTCCTCAACTTACGCGGTGTTGGACTGCAGAAGAAAGAGAGTGCACTTTCGATTTCCAGGCGCCGAGGAGTTCGTCTTTAAAGGCAGTAAGGGTTACACATTAGCCCGGGAGATATCTGCACTTCGGGCCCGGAAGCTGATCAACAGTGGTTGTGCTGGGTTTCTGGCATCAATCACGAAGACAAGGGATGCGCAATGCACGTTGGCACAAATTCCAGTAGTCCGTGATTTTTCGGATGTATTTCCAGATAACTTGCCGGGACTGCCCCCAGAGAGGGAAGTGGAATTTGGTATCGACCTAGCTCCGGGAACGGCATCCATATCCAGAGCCCCATAGCGAATGGCCCCTGCAGAGTTGAAGGAACTGAAACAACAACTTGAAGAACTCCTGGTGAAAGGCTTCATTCGGCCGAGCATGTCACCTTGGGGAGCCCCGGTATTGTTCGTCAAGAAGAAAGACGGATCCATGAGATTATGTATCGATTACCGTGAGCTCAACAAGGTGACAATCAAGAACAAATATCCTCTACCGAGGATCGATGATCTGCTGGATCAACTACAAGGAGCACAGGTATTCTCCAAGATAGACTTGAGGTCTGGGTACCACCAAGTACGGATTCGGGGCGAGGATGTTCCGAAAAGTGCCTTTCGTACGAGGTATGGGCACTATGAGTTTCTAGTGATGCCGTTTGGGCTTACCAATGCCCCAGCGGTGTTCATGGATTTGATGAACCGTATATTCATACGATACTTGGATCGGTTCGTAGTCGTCTTCATTGACGACATTTTGATCTACTCGAAGAGTAAGAAGTTACATGCAAAACACTTGAAGCTAGTGCTGGAGGCCCTGAGACATGAAGAGCTGTACGCTAAATTCTCCAAATGTGGCTAAGCAGCGTGGCTTTCTTGAGACATGTCATCAGCGGAGATGGAGTTTCTGTGGACCCCAAGAAAATTGAAACAGTAGTGGACTGGGGAAGACCGAGCACCGTCAGAGAGATCAGGAGCTTTCTGGGATTAGCTGGCTACTACAGGAGGTTTGTAGAGGGATTCTCTCGTCTAGAACTACCCATGACCAGGCTAACCCGAAAGGGTGCTCCTTTCATCTGGACGGAGGACTGCAAGCAGAGTTTCATAGAGCTGAAGAATCGATTAGTATCTGCACCTGTCTTGGCCCTACCAGAGAGCGGGTGCGGATACGTAATCTACAGTGATGCTTGCAAGATAGGCCTGGGGTGCGTCCTTATGCAGAATGGGCGAGTCATTGCCTATGCTTCAAGGCAATTGAAGTCGCATGAGGAGAACTACCCCACACATGACCTAGAATTAGCAGCAGTGGTATTTGCCTTGAAGATTTGGCGCCACTTCCTCTACGGCGTGCCATGTGAAGTGTATACAGACCATAAAAGTCTGAAATACATATTCACGCAGAAAGAACTGAACATGAGGCAAAGACGCTGGCTGGAGCTGATCAAGGACTACAACCTCAGTATTCACTACCACCCAAGCAAGGCTAATGTGGTGGCTGATGCATTGAGCAGGAAGGTCAATTACGGAACTGCCGCAAACCTTACTGATCAGATACCACTTCTGGAGGAGATGAGGAGGCTTGAGCTGGAGGTGATTGAGCCGAGCTCTGTGGCGGCTGATGCGTTGAGCAGGAAGGTCAATTACGGAACTGCCACAAACCTTACTGATCACATACCACTTCTGGAGGAGATGAGGAGGCTTGAGCTGGAGGTGATTGAGCCGAGCTCGGAGGTGAGCATGGCTACTCTATCCATACGGCCTACCATATTGGATAGGATCCGGGATACCCAGAGACAAGATAGTAGGATGGTGGACATTTTGAACAAGATGGAGCAAGGCTTGCCAACACAGTTTCGGATCCACGAGGATGGCACAATTAGATTTAGAGATCGGGTATGTGTACCCAATATACCAGAGCTCAAGAGAGACATAATGGAAGAAGCACACTACTCAAGCTATGCGATGCACCCCGGGGGTACCAAAATGTATCGCGGATTGAAGAACTATTTCTGATGGAACGCCATGAAGAAGGAGATAGCTAACTTTGTAGCTCATTGCCTCACCTGCCAGCGAGTGAAGGCAGAACGCCACAAGCCAGCAGGTAAGCTACAACCCCTACCAATACCGGAGTGGAAATAGGAACACATCACGATGGACTTCATGACCGGCCTACCTCGGACTCAAAAGGGAAATGAGGCCGTGTGGGTGATCGTCGACCGGCTGACTAAGTAGGCGCATTTCTTGGCATTGACACGTAGGAAAGATTTGGCACGACTGGCCAAGTTGTACTTGGACAAGATCCTCTGTCTACATGGTATACCAGTAACGATCACGTCCGACAGGGATCCCAGATTCGTCTCAAGATTTTGGGAAAGTCTACATGAAGCCCTGGGTACTCAATTGATGTTTAGCACTGCCTTTCATCCACCAACGGACGGTCAATCGGAGAGGACGATCCAGATTTTAGAGGACATACTGAGGGCATGTGCCCTAGACTTCTCAGATTCTTGGGATGAGCACTTGACAATGGCAGAGTTTGCCTACAACAACAGTTATCAGGCAAGCATCCAAATGGCACCATACGAAGCCCTATACGGACGGCCGTGCTGATTTCCTATATTCTGGAATGACGTAGGAGAACGGGCTTTCGAAGGACCCAAGGAAGTGCAAAATGCGAAGCAAGTAGTAAAAGTTATCAGGGAAAGGTTGATGACAGCTCAGAGTCGTCAAAAGAGTTATGCTGACAAACGACGCTCTGTGCTGGAGTTTCAGGTGGGCGAAAAAGTGCTTTTAAAAGTATCACCCATGAAGGGTGTGATGAGATTTGGACAGCGCGGGAAGCTTAGCCCGCGGTACATTGGACCTTTTGAGGTATTGGGCCGAGTTGGAGTAGTGGCATATAGGTTGGCCCTACCTCCGAACTTGGCCCAGGTTCACAATGTTTTCCACGTCTCCATGCTGAGGAAGTGCTTGACCGACCCGTCTCGAGTCATAGAGTATGAGCCGGTGGAACTTCAGTAGGATTTGACTTACGAGGAGTTGCCCGTAGAGATACTTGACTACAAGGAGCAACAACTAAGGAATCAGAGCATTCCTTTAGTCAAGGTAAGATGGACCAACCACACTGGTGGTGAAGCTACCTGAGAACGCGAAGCCGACATGAAGAAGCGCTACCCAGATCTGTTTGAGTAATCTTTGATGTGAGTTTAGGGACTAAACTCCTATATGGGGGGGGGGGAGGCAATTGTAACGCCTGCCCCGAAATAAATAAAGATTTTTATTTATTAAATCTTTAATGGGAAAAATTTAAGATTTTGTAGTTATGAAATTCGAGGAATTTGTTAAGTGATTAATGGAAATTAATTAACGGTAATTAATTCGGGTTCATTAATTATTGGAGGAAACAGACAAAAGTTATAGTCCCGGGAAGAATGGATCTGGTCGGGGACAGCGACGACCCCGTGATGCCACAGTGGACCCGTGACTAAAGGAATTGACTAAAGGCCGAGATTCGCGGACCTAGGTCGGGCACAAGGAACGAGAGAATTATGGCGGTGGACCCCACCGGAAAATAAATCCATTCACCCATGAATGAACAGTAAAATCGTGATGCTACAGTAATCGCGTGAGGCAACAATAATCATATGGTGCTACAGTGAAAAGAAAATATATTATTTAATTATTTTAAATGTTATATTGAGGATGAAATGAGAGAGAGAGAAAACTTTATTTCTCTCAAATCCCTCTCTCTCGATCCCTCTTTCTCCCGATCTCACCGATCGCCAGCCCTACTCGCGCCCTTACCCACGCCGATCGCCAGCCGCCGCCGGCCAGCCCATCGCCGGCCACCCACGACACCGGCCTGCAGCCGCCCAGCCCGCGCCCCGCCACCCTTGCCGCGCAGCTCCGCCCTCGCGCCCTCAAGCCCGCCACAGGCTCCCCGCCACCCTCCGCCAGCCCACACGCCGGGCCACCTGGCCGCCGGCAGCCACCGCGCCCGGCCGGATCTGCGCCCCCCCGCACCTGCGTGCGCGCACCAGCGACCGCCGGTCTCTTGCGGCCTTCGCCGGCGATCCCTGTCACCGGACGCCCCTTCTGTCCGGCAGGCCTGCAGCCGTCTGCGCCCGCGCGCGCATCCCCCTGCGACGGTGAACCCTAAACCTTGATTGGGGGTTAATTAAACTAATTGTATGTTAAGTGGATAAATGGAATTGGATAAATTGAATGTTAAATTGATGAATCCATGTGTAATGGATCGTATGTGTGAATGGTTGTATAATTTCGGTAGCCGATAAACAGGGGAGGTGCTGTCCGATTTCCGTTCGAAATCGATTCCGGGCTGCCCCTTCAGGGTACAGTTCGGGATAGCAATATTACCCCGATCGGCACAATTAGCATGCCATAAGAAAGGGGGAGAAGAGGACTTTCTAATGAGAGCTAAATCGGGGAAATCCGACATGCGGATTTAAAGTTATTGGCAGTTCTCGGTGACTGCGCGCTAGAGTGAAAATACGGAATTTTGCAGGGAACTTGTATGCCCACTTTAACAATTTGATTAAGCATGATAGTGATTATCAAGTATCATTAACTAGGTTGTGTTCTATTTACTAGATCCTGATCCGGACGCGTGAGACGCGACGAGGATTAGAGGTTTCCTCTCCAGATCAGGTAGGATCTCGTACCCGTGCTTTGTGAGTATTACTTTCTCCTACCTTGCTTTTGTTGTTGACACTCTTATTCCCTTGAGAGGTTCCCAACACATATTTGAGACGGACATAGGATATGTGTCGGTTTTATATCTCAAGGGATAGTTGCTTTCTACATTTCTTATACAAGTATTGCTTTCTCCTACCTTGCTTTTATTATTGGCACTCTTATTCCCTTGAGAGGTTCCCAACATATATTCGAGACGGACATCGGATATGTGTCGGTTTTATATCTCAAGGGATCGTTGCTTTCTATATTTTTATACATATTTGAGTTGAGGTTTACTCCTTAAATATGTTTGATTTCTGATCTCGAGGGATCATTATTTTCTTATGTATAATCATGTGGTTTGCCTTGGATGTACATATGTGTGTATACCTGTTACTAGATATTTGGTACTGTCAATCTCTTACGTACAGGCATGATACATCGGACGGAGGCTCAGTCAGAGAGTGATATTTTCTGGCCATGTATACATGATTATAGCGCTATCCGGCTTAGGCCGAAGACGATACCGAGGGTATCCTAGTATCATATATGCCAGGAGATTGAGTACATCCGTGGATTTATCCACATCTTAGATGCAGACAGCTTACTAGTGAATGTTGTTTCACTTGCATATTTGTTTATTGCCTCTCTTACTCCTTGTTTATGGCGTTTGCCACTTTTATTGCTTTATGAGGTCCTACTGAGTCCTCTTCTTTGGCTCATGCACTTGATTGTGTTTCTCAGGTTTAGACGAGAAGTAGGGATGAGCCTAGGCAGGGGTTTCACCGAGTAGTCGTCTCGGAGCTTGTTGTATCTTGAGGTCTGTGTACTTCCTTTATTCAGTGTGTGAGACTTGTATTTCTTTCGTTGTTATGGATTTCTAGGGGTGACATGGACTAGATCCTAGTCTAGGGTTGTGAAAGCCCTGTATTTATACTTTTATTCAGTACTTGTACAGAGTTGTGTAAACTCCTTTTTATTTATGGAAATTCCGCTGTTGTTATCTCAGAATAATTACTGTACAGAGTCTCTGAGGCCTTGTGCCTGAATAGGGGTCAGTCCCTGTTTGGATAAGGCCGGTTGGTCCACGTGCCCGGGCCGAGGTCTGGGGCGTGACAACCTTAGACAATGCAACAACTAATGATGTAGTTGCAAGAAGTCTAAAAACTAATTTTGAATCAAGAGGCATGTTGCATTATAAGAGTCATATTTTTCATATCCGTTATTGTGCACACATATTAAACTTGATGGTCTAAGATGGTCTCAAGGAAATAGATGGTATAATTCATAATAGGGTTAATTTTTTTTACCCACCTAAACTATGTTGCTTTTTTGATCTGACCCCTCAACTTTTTTTAAGTCTCTCAAAAAGCCTCAACTTTTTTTAAGTTTCAAAAAGTCACCTCCGTCATCCCCAAGGCGACGGCCGTGAGATTAAATAGCTAATATATTCATTAACCGGGTTAATTATTAGTTTATTGAGTTAATTAAACTTTAATAAAAAAAATAAGTTTAATAAACTTTAATTAACGACAGTGGAGATGTTGATCCGATGGTCGGCCGACGGAGAGTGGAGGTTGGCCATAGCTTTGAGAAGGGAGGAGAGAAGTGAGGACCTCGTTGCCTGTGGAGTATCGCTTGCCATCTTCGATGAGCCCCGCATGACTGCACGCCGTCAAGAGGCATAAGAAGGTTATGAAGTTCGGGTGGAATCCAACGTGGTCCATGAGCGTGAAGCGGTTGAAGATTGTGCACGTGTAGGTGAAATCGTTGATGCTCGAGGGTTCGAGGTTCTCCGCGAGCGTGCATTTGAAGAAATGGAGAGCGTCGAGGTTGAGCCCCGCCTGAGCGTACCCATAGATCAAGCCGCTCCAAGAGACTACGTTTCTTTGTGGCATTGAGTCGAACACGTAGCGTGCATTGGAGAGGAGAGAGCATTTAGTATACATATCGACAATCCAGGACACATCAAAGACATCGTTGGTGAAAAGGCTTCAGAGGGCGAGGGAGTGGAGGGATCGGGCAAGGGAGGGGAAGGAGAGGGCGCCGTAGGACTTGGTGGCTGGCGGGAGGGTGCAATCAAAGGTGGGATGGAGTGGGAGAGCATGGATCAGAAGGTGAGGAGGGTGTCGGCGGGGAAATCATTCTGGGCAAGAGTGAAGATGAGGGAGGCCCAGCCGGCGGTGGACCTCGACAGGGAGTCGAGAAAGGCGAGGCGGGAGAGGTAGGGGAGATGGCACCAGGCGTAGAAGGTGATGAGTGGGAGCAAAGTCACGAGAGGGGGGAGTGAGGATCGACGGAGAAAGAGGGGAGACAGTTATTGGGCACGCCAAAGACGAGGTCGAGGTCGGCGCCGGAGAGGGCGTGGAGGACGATGGGGACATCGAAAGAGGGGAGGCAGTTATCTTTAAAGTTAGTTTTTGAAAAGTTAATTGTTTATTAAAGTTTAATTAAATCAATAAACTAATAATTAACTCAATTAATGAATAAATTAGCAATTTAATTGCACCACCGTCGTCTGGGGGATGACGGAGGTGCCTTTTTGAAACTTAAAAAAAGTTGAGGCTTTTTGAGAGACTTAAAAAAGTTGAGGTGTCGGATCGAAAAAGCAACATAGTTCAAGTGGGTAAAAAAAAAATTAACCCTTCATAATATAAGAGAGAATGTTAAGTATTTAAAAAAATCACCATCTAGATTATTTAGATTTGGTGAAGTTGCAAGACAATTGAATGTTTGTACAAAAAGAGGATTGCGTATTGATGTCCCTACATGTTGGAATTCAACCTGTTACGGATATATTTGGTAAGACAGATGTCATTGACCTAGGAACCACCTGTCACACACAGGACCGTGTTTCTTCGGCCACGTAGCATCTTTGGCCGTGTGGCAATATCACCAAATAACCTTGCACAATTCCGTTCGGCAATAACAGGAGGAATAAATCCTGCGAACAAATCCGTCGGAATTATAACAGCCCTCTTATACAGGGCGTGAGGTGGAAGAAGAGAAGTAAATATCTAACGCCTCTACAGTAAGTAAGCTTTATCCACTTACTACAGTGGGCAGATATTTACTCTACTTACCTACAGGGCATCTACACGCTAGGCAGATATTTTCCTACCGCCTTAGAAGATTTACCTGGCCCACCGCCTTACCCCACCGCCTTTCATACCCCACCGCCTTGCAAGATGTTTGTTTAAACCGCCTCTAACTTGCTATAAAAAGAGAGGAAGGACAGAAAGGAAAGGATCCGAAAAAAACACTCACTACACATTATACAAAGAATTGCCTAAGACCTCTTACCCTGATTTCTGACTTAAGCATCGGAGTTAAATCCGGGCAGAAAGGCCCAATTCCGACCCCTTTTTCTCCCCTTTACAGGTCCATCAGTGGATAAATCCGGACGGAATTTCAGGGTGCCCTCCGCGTTTCCCTGTTCATGAGCAGAAGTAAGCGTCTACACCAACTATAAATTTTAACCGTTTGTCAAAGGCTGAGACCAGATCACGAGGCCACGGTAGCCAAAGTGTGAGGCGGACCAGTTTTTGGCATCAACACTTTATATAGGCACTTTCTAAGGGTACATTTCAAGAAAGGTTCTATTTTACAGGCGGAGGCAGGAGAAGCGGCCCTTCTAGACAAACTGAGGGTGGCGGACTCAGTCTTAAAGGGATCTGCCACTAAGCAGAAGGAGCTACCTTCTGAGGATACTCCTTTTCCCGACGCTGGGTCCGTAAAGGATGTTTTGATGGCCATGAGGCCCGAGCAGCTCTCCACGAAACTCCGAAGGGCTGGGAGGGAAGAAGCCACTTATCAATTATTCCGCTCAGCCATGTTGGTAAGGGCTGTTATCATATTTCTCTTTATTTTTAAACTTGGTGTGTTTTTACGAGCGTCTTGTTATCCGTAGACTGTACAATGGGCGGATCGAGTTGGTGATCTTTGCCAAGAAGATTTGGCAAAGATGGAAACGAATAGGGCAGACATTGCCCAATTAAGCTCTAGGGTGGTGGCCTTAGAGGAAAAGGAGAAAGAACAGCTTAACGCTATCCAGGCCCTTGAGCGAGATAAAGCTGAGCGGCTGCAACAACTATCTGCCATGGAGAAGGAGAAGAACGATCTAGCGGCTCAGCTATCTATTTCCAAAGGTTCTCTTCTGACTGCTGAGGAGAATATCAAAGAGTTACAAAACGAATCCAGCAGTTTGAAGAAGGAACTCAAATCCACTCAGGAGGAGCGAGCTGCCGCTTGATGGGATCTAAAGCTGAAGGCTGCTGAGCTTACCGCCGCTCAAGCTGAGTTGGCGGAAGTAAAGGAGGAGCGTGACATACTCAAGGAAGACTTGGCTTCCCGTTTGAAAGCTCCTAAATCCGACTCGCAAGAGATTAAGGACTTAATAGAGCGAGCGAATAAACTAGAGAAGGAGGTTGCCCGGCTCAGGGCAAAAGTTAAAGATGGAGCCACACGTATATATTCGGTGGTGCACCAAGTGAGCCAGCATGTTCCTCCAGGAGAAGTGTTATCTATGGGGCTGGCTAGGGTCTTGAAGATTTACATGGAACTAAAAGAGAAACAGATTATTAAGACCCCAGAAGCTTCTGCCCCTAACCCTTTGGAACCTCCAACTCAAGTTCCTCCAGAAGTGGCTGACCAGCCTGAAGGCCCCGGTTCTTAGGGGTTTTTTATGATATGCCTTTGTAAATTTTTTGTTTATTTGAAATGTAACTTCTATTTGATATGAATGAAACGCAAACCTTTCTGGTGGTGAAGATTTTTAACCATGTAAGAAAACCGCTGAGAAGTATTTTTGAAGTCCTTTGTAAGGTCTTCCCTTCCTCATTCGGTTTGCCTTGGCAAGCTTCGTAGTGGGCTCTTCTCTTCTTGGTTCAACCATGGGACTGAACCGTTGAGTAAGGTACTTGCCTTCATAAATGAGATTGTTGCCTCATATTTCGATCGGGATTTTTGCCCCTTGTTTGAGAGTTGTCGTTTATCTGTGTAAGATAATTCCGACTCGTCTTTCAGGAATGGGAATTTCACCACATTTTAGTAGAATGGGAATTTCACCGCATTTTAGTAGAATGGGAATTTCACCGCATTTTAGTAGAATGGGAAAGACTTGAGCTTTATTCCGTGACATTTAAGAGACAGCTACAGAACTTATTAATAGTAGCGCCGTAAGTGTTCAGCATGGAATGGACGCTTGAGCGTTTTTTTGTCCATATTTACTAGATAATAGGTGTCAGCTCGGACGATCCTTTGCACGACGTAAGGGCCTTCCCAGTTAGGAGTTAGCTTCCCCGTTCGGCTTTTATTTCCTTGGAATTCATTTTCTCTTAGGACCAGATCACCGATTTGGAAGAAGACTCTTTTCACCCTAGTGTCGTAGAACCTTTTGACTCTTTGGCGATAGACAGCGGCCTTTATTTCTGCCATTTCTCTTCGTTCTTCAAGTAGGTCTAGTTCCGCTCGGAGATTTTTCTCATTTTCTTCTGATGAGAACTTCTGTTGTGTTCGCAAAGTAGGCATTCCTACTTCTGCGGGGATGACGGCTTCGGCCCCGTAAGTAAGAGAAAATGGACTTTCCCCTGTGGGAGTTCTGGCAGTTGTCCTGTAGGCCCAAAGGGCGCTCGAAATTTCTTCCACCCAATTGGTTCCATTTTTGGATACCCGGGCTTTCAGGGTCTGGAGCAAGGTACGGTTTGTTACCTCTACCTGGCCATTGGCTTGAGGATGTGTTACAGAAGTCAGCCTGGATTCAATTCCGAGCTCGGAACAGAAACTTTTGAAAGCCTGGTTATCAAACTGTCGCCCATTATCGGAGATGAAGGCGACTGGAATTCCGAATCGGCAGATGACCGTTCGCCATAAGAATCCCTGACAAGCTTTCTCTGTGATCTTGGCTAAGGGCTCAACTTCCACCCATTTGGTGAAGTAGTCGATAGCGACTATTATGAACTTCAGCTGCCGGATTGAAGTAGGGAATGGCCCTAAAAGATCAACTCCCCAAATAGCAAACGGTCGCTGACTGATAATTGGCGTAAGTGGTGCCGGTGGTGGTCGCCTCTCAATCTTGAATGCCACCGGCAGCATCACATTTCGTTTAACGCTATTGCATCTTGAGTTAGCGTTGGCGGTAATAACCTTGTCGTAAGACTTTGTAACTCAAGGCTTTGCCTCCTATGTGACCGCCACCGATGCCTTCGTGAATTTCTTGAAGGATATAGCTAGCTTCAGAGGATGTAGGCATCGCAAGAAAGGTTGCGTGTAAGACCTTTTGTATAGGCTTTCGTTGATGAGGGTGTATTGAGCGGATTTGTGCGATTATCTGGGGCCTCTACTTTGTTGGGTGGTGCAGCCCACCTTGTAGGTAATTTCTTATTGGATCCATACAACTCGGCTCTTCGGCCACACTTTGTACCTCTCCTTCCAATATATCGATAGTTTTCGTGGGAAGATACTGCAGGTTAAAAGAGGACTCTGTATCTCCGTTTGATGCTGTGGCCTTTTTGGACAGGGCGTCCGCCTCTTCGTTTTGCGCTCGGCCAATTTTTTCTACCCTGAAATAGGCGAAGTATAGTACTATTTTCTTTACTATTGCTTGGTATTTGACCATGTTCTCTTCTTTTGCTTCGAAGCTGCCTAAGGTGTGGCTCACGACTAGCTGTGAATCGGAATACACATGCAAACACTGAATTCCGAGCCCTCAGGCCAAGTGTAATCCCGCAATGAGAGCTTCGTATTCGGCCTCATTGTTAGTCGCTCGGAATTGGAAGTTGAGTACTGTCGCCATTTTCCATTTAGAAGGAGAATAAAGGACGAAACCTGCTCCTGATCTTTCTTCAGTTGCCGATCCATCAACGTATAAGGACCACGGGATGCTAAGACATTCTTCTGGATTCTGTGACGGGAATTCGCTTTCGTTTGCCGGGAAAGTTAATTCCGCGATGAAATTAGCCAGCACTTGAGCCTTGATTGCTGTTCGGGGCTTATAGGTGAGATCGAACTCGCCTAATTCTATTACCCACTTGGCTAGGCGTCCGGAATTCTCCGGTTTATGAAGAACTTGCTTTAATGGCTGATTAGTCAAGATTGTGATCCTGTGGGCTTGAAAATATGGTCTCAATCTTCGCGCAGATGTAATAAGAGCAAAGGCCAATTTTTCAAGTGGCAGATATCTTGACTCCGCCTCGTTAAGGATCTTACTGGTGTAGTAGACTGGTTTTTGAACTCCGTTGTCTTCCCTCAAAAGAACCGCACTGACTGCTCGTGGGGCAACGGCCAAGTAGATGTAGAGTTCTTCTCCTACTTGCGGCTTAGCTAGTAGCTGAGGCGATCGTAGATAATCTTTAAGCCCCTGAAAGGCTTTTTCACATTCTTCCGTCCAATCCATTTTTGGTGCTTTCCGCAGGGCTTGAAAGAGTGGGAGATTTTTCTCTCCGGCTTTGGAGATGAATCTGCCAAGTGCCGCCAGGCGTCCATTAAGCCGTTGAATTTCTTGAAGACTTTTGGGTGATCCCATGTCAAGGATAGCTTTGATCTTTTCTGGATTTGCTTATATTCCCCTTTGTGTCAAGATAAATCCCAAGAACTTCCCTGATCGGACACCGAAGGAACATTTATTCGGGTTTAACCGCATAGTGTAACTCTGGAGAGACTGAAAAGCCTCTTGTAAGTCTGATAGGTGTTCAGCGGCTTTTCGGCTCTTTACCAAGATATTATCCACATACGCTTCAACATTCCTACCAATCTACTCTTTGAAGACTGCATTTATGAGCCTTTGGAAGGTGGCTCCAGCATTTTTTAGGCCGAACGGCATCACCGTATAACAGTAAGTTCCAGTGCTTATAATGAAGGACGTTTTTTCTTCGTCGTCTTTGGCCATTCGGATTTGGTTGTAGCCTGAAAAGGCGTCTAAGAAACTCAGCATCTCATGCCCCGTTGTAGAGTCAACCAAACCATCAATTGATGGCAAAGGAAATGAATCTTTTGGACAAGCTTTGTTCAAGTCTGTGAAATCAACACACATTCTCCATTTTCCGGACGGCTTTTTTACTAGAACAACATTGGCCAACCAATCCGGGTAATACACCTCTCGGATAAACTTAGCCTTTAGAAGGTTCAATTCTTCTTCCTCTCACGCCTTACGCCTTTCCTCGAGCGAAATTTCTTCTTTTCTGTTTCATAGGTCTAAATGACTGATCTACATTGAGGTGGTGTTCTATGATCTCGCATTTCACGCCTGGCATATCCTCTGATGACCAAGCGAAGAGATTAGAATTTGCCCTTAATGCTCTCATAAGGTCTTCTTGCTGTGCGATTGCCAAATTTGCCCCAATCCGTGCACTGCGCGATTACGCTTCCGGTTGCGTCTAGGGGAACTGTTAACAATTCTTCAACTGGTGTAGGTCGAAGCCCTTCATCTTCCCGTTCGGCTATTCTGCTGACTAGCATGGCTTCTGAAACCTTTGTTTTCCTTTTATTTAGAGCTTTCCCTTTGAGGGTCGAGACATAACATTGCCGAGTCAAGGGTTGATCTCCTCTTACTTCCCCACTACCACTTTCAGTTGAGAATTTGAGGAGAAGATGGTAAGTAGAGATGATGGCTTTCAGGGCGTTGAGGGTTGGTCTGCCAAGGATCACGTTATAACTTGAAGCACAACGTACGACCAAGAATTTTGTTGTCACGGTTGACGATCTTGGTGAGTTTCCTCATCAGAATCGGTAAGGAGATCATTCCTTCCGGGTCATATCACCCCCTGAGAATCCTACTAAGGATGATTTTACAGGAAGTAAATCATCCGCGTCATATCTCATTCTTTCAAAAGCACTCCAAAAGAGAATGTCAACTGAACTTCCACTATCTATCAGAACCCTCTTCATTTGGAAGCTGGAGACCTTGATGGCAATGACCAGTGCGTCATCATGGGGATGACAAACCTTGCTGACATCATTATCATAAAAAATGATGGGAGCCGTGGGTCGAGACCTTCTTCGTGGTGTTTCTGTCTCTTGCGTCGTTCCCACCATTCGGGCATAACTTTTCGAGAGGCGGAGCTTTCACCTCCACAACCAGGGCCACCACTAATAAACCCCACCATCTCTCCTTTTTCTTCTTCAGGTTGTGAAGCTTCAGGTTCCTCCTGAATCTCAAGGTTGATATATTGCTCCAACTGTCCTCTTCGAACGACATCCTCTATCGCATTCATCAAGTGGGTACACTTTTCCGTGTCGTGTCCTTTAGATTGATGAAACTGGCAATATCTCTTGCTATTCCTTTGCGTTCGGTATTTCTTGCAGGCTCTGGCCATGTCAGAAGCTTTTGTTCTTTGATTTGCATAAGGATATGGCTTCTGGTTTGATTTAGTGGGGTATGGTGATCATATTTGACAATTTTTCCTTCCTTTGTAGGTTCTCGGGGCTGCAGCATATGTCGTTGAGGGCGTGTTGAGGTTTCCAGATTTCTGTTTGTGCCCTTGTTGTCCCTATATGATCTTCTTTCCTTCCGTATATCCGGGGGCCTTCTGTTGACACTTTGGTAGGTTTTTCCTTTTAGGGTGTCTACAGGCCCACGTCGAGTCTCTTCTTCCCAACTCGTATAAATTTCATCGGAATTGATGTATTTTTGGGCATGGTTCATAAGGGCGGGAATTGTCTTTGGTGGATCCAAAGTGAGGGAGAAACGAAAAGGGGAGTCTAACAGCCCCTCCATTAAGAAGGTTACGGCCATTCGTGGAAGAAGGTCCACAACATTTGTTGTTTCGTTTATGTAACGATTTAAATAGGCTTGGAGCGTTCTCCCTTTCGTTGTTTAACGTGCAAAAGGGTAGATGGGGTTTTCTTTTGCCTTGAGTAATTAGCAAAATAGGCTAGAAAGCGATCTGCTAAAATCTGAAAAGAAGTAATTGTACTAGATGGAAGATCGACAAACCAGTCTTGCGCTTTTCCCTCTAAGGTGGCGGGAAAAGCTCGGCACATCTGGCGTCGGTAATTCCGGTGAGGAGCATCTTCGATCGGGAAAGACTTGGTGGCCAGGGGACGGATCGGTTACGCCTTGGATGCGGTCATAATAGGTGGCCTGAAGCTGTCAGGAACTCGTTCTTCCAATATCTCCTTGACAAAGGGCGAACACATACTGAGGATATGTCGCTCGGATTTCCTGTTTTCTTGGGAAAGGTCCTGCCGCTGGGTCCTTCTATCAACAGTTTGCATAGATGGACTACTCTGTTCTATCCTTGTCCGTTCGGTTCTTGTGGCAGCTTGGTCTCTACGTCGAACGGAGGGGGGTTCTGAACTAGCGGAAAAGGCGGTTCTTTCTTTTTTCTCTTTATGGGTGCGGTTCTTGTCCTCCCTCTACTTTCGGAATTAGCCAGCGGGACCATTGATACGTTTGGTGTTGGAGCTTGTGTGGGGAGAGGTGGAGGATGAGTCAACGTATGGACAGCTTGAGCCAACTGTTCTAGCTGCTGCTGCATGTTAAGATAAAATTCCGGAATGGACTCTTGGGGTTGGACGGACGGATTTTCTGATGGAGGTACGATGGGTGGATCGTCCGACCGGATTTCTTCATGTCTTTGGACTTCGCCAGGTCCTTCAAGGCTAGTAGGTGCTCCTTGTCCTTGGATTCGTTTTAATCTTCTGGTAGTGGTCATTTGGCTTTTTGATGCCAAACTGTTGGTGCCAAACTGTTCATTTGGCTTTTTGATCTTCATGTCCCCACGGATGACGCCAAACTGTTGATGCCAAAAACTGGTCTGCCTCACACTTTGGCTACCGTGGCCTCGTGATCTGGTCTCAGCCTTTGACAAACGGTTAAAATTTATAGTTGGTGTGGATGCTTACTTCTGCTCATGAACAGGGAAACGCGGAGGGCACCCTGAAATTCCGTCCGGATTTATCCACTGATGGACCTGTAAAGGGGAGAAAAAGGGGTCGGAATTGGGCCTTTCTGCCCGGATTTAACTGCGATGCTTAAGTCAGAAATCAGGGTAAGAGGTCTTAGGCAATTCTTTGTATAATGTGTAGTGAGTGTTTTTTTCGGATCCTTTCCTTTTTGTCCTTCCTCTCTTTTTATAGCAAGTTAGAGGCGGTTTAAACAAACATCTTGCAAGGCGGTGGGGTATGAAAGGCGGTGGGGTAAGGCGGTGGGCCAGGTAAATCTTCTAAGGCGGTAGGAAAATATCTGCCTAGCGTGTAGATGCCCTGTAGGTAAGTAGAGTAAATATCTGCCCACTGTAGTATGTGGATAAGGCCTACTTACTGTAGAGGCGTTAGATATTTACTTCTCTTCTTCCACCTCACGCCCTGTATAAGAGGGCTGTTATAATTACGACGGATTTGTTCGCAGGATTTATTCCTCCTGTTATTGCCGAACGGAATTGTGCAAGGTTATTTGGTGATATTGCCACACGGCCAAAGATGCTACGTGGCCGAAGAAACACGGTCCTGTGTGTGACAGGTGGTTCCTAGGTCAATGACATCTGTCTTACCAAATATATCCGTAACATAAAGATTCTCACCTCAATAAGAAGGATATCCTCCGACCGACTGGAAGAAGGACCTTCGAAAATTGGAGATAAAACCGGACGGACTTCGTCCGCACGGCCTTCCTCTTGAGACGTCTTCGCCTGTTCTCCTACAATTCCGGGACTCGATACGTCCTCGGAATTCTTTCTCTTGGTCCTCCTCTCCCGTGAGGACCCTGCGCTGGGGTTACTTTTAACCCCCTTTGTGGAAGAGTCAGTCTCCTTTCTCTTCCTCTTCTTTCTCTCCGCTTTGGAGGTATCAGCCCCTTGGCCAGGTATCACTTCTTTCTTTTTCCGCCCGCGAGCCAAGGACAGATGAAATTCGCCTTTGAAAGAAGCCAGAAGACCCTTCACATAGCTTAAGTCTTCGTCTTCCATCGGACTTTCTGCAAAACAAATTCCGAACAAGGTTAGACGTCACAAGTCAAAATCAAACTAAATTAGGTACGCGAGCGAATCCTACCATTAGACACTATTAAACGACACTTAATGAGGTTTTCCTTGGTCAAAAACCTATCCATATAGACTTTGGATAGCCCCGCCATGGACTTAAGAAGATTTCCCTCTTCTTCTGACATCTCCTCACAAATGATATCCGCACGGGGAACCTCCCACCTTGTTCGGATATCCCACTCGGACTTACACCTAACAAAGAAAAACTTGCTCTTCCATCGCTTGATGGAAGAAGGGACTTTCCCTAAAAACTTCCTCCTGTATGAGCCGAGAAATAGTACCAATCGGCATTAGACTCCAAGCAAAGGCTAAACAATAGGCGGAACCAGCGGAAGGTCGGATTTACTCCATAATTCTTAAAAACCATGACAAATCCGTTGAGCAGTCTCCAAGAATTCGGAGTTAACTGCGAGGGACACAAACGATATTCCTCTAAGATTGCCTTAACAAAATCAGAGAAAGGAAGCCTAAGCCCACCTAGCAACGCGTCCTGATAAACAGCTATCTCCCCCTCCCTGGGGGCACTCGCCCTCTCCCCTGAACAAGGAACCCTAACCTCAAATAACGAGAGATCTATCTCGTATCTCTCTACTAGGTCATCTACATCCTCCTGCCTTAGAAGGCTTATGAATGTATCCGACCCTCTACCCATGGCCCTAGAGGCAGGATGAACCCGCGAACCCTGAACTGGAGCGCCCCCAAATTCACCCGGAATCGCCGGAATCGCAACAGAGACCATAGGGTTGGATGGAGAAGGAATCGAGGACTCATGAGAAGAACTAGAGGAGGAAGAAACAACGCTAGCCATTACCTTAGGGAAGGAAAAAGACAATAAAAACGCAGAAAGCTCAAAACCAGGGCTCGCCGGAGAAGAGGAAGTCTGGAGAAGAAGACGCGACTCGATTTTCGAAACAACCTTTTGCTGCCTGTACGGTTCCCCTTATATACAAAGGCAATGAATCCATGGCCGTTAGATCTTAAGATTGTGTTCCGATCAGAACCATTGAACTGAAGGTCCACAAATCTGAACCGTTCAAATAACCATCAAAATTCTGTCCACGTCAGCGATACCGAGCGCCGCCTGGCACACATGGAAAGCCGCGCCCATCACCCATCATGACATTGACAAACGCGCACACCACGCACGTCGCGCCACTATCCTCCTTTAATGCTAAATAGTAGAGGAGACACGTGTCGTCTTAGGGAGCAAGGAACGTTACGTACGTAGAGGGTAGAACCTGTACCGTATACGACAAAACACACACCCCAACATAGGATCACCAAAATGCCAAAGGATTTACAAACAAAACGACAAACGTCATTTATTCAGGTTACATGGCGAACGCAAACAAAACAAAAATAACAAAAACATGTTATCCGACGGACTAAAGTTAAATATCCGCGGATCCATCCGAAGCCACGCTCGGATGAGACTCGGAGGAGATGCACGGACTCCCGCAACCGTCACTATCCTCGTTCCCACTAGGAGAACCTGGATCAGCACGGGGGCGAAGGTAGGGACCCACTTCTCTACGGCAGGAGTCGTCTCCAAACATCTCAAATTCGAAACGTACACCCCCTGCATAAGTGACAACTAAAAGGTCCCCCGCCTCCATGCCGTGATCAGCATGAAAAGCCTCCCACCCTGCATCGATACATATCTCACCTAGGTCCCCGTTAATCAATAGAACGCCCGGCCACACACAGCCGTTCGGACTTACTAGGTGGATAAACCCAGTCCTTAATTCCGACAGATGTTCGTGAAAGGAGCTGGGAATTCGCAAGTGACAAGAGCATTGGCTAAAAGTGAAGAATTTATAAAAAGACAAGCGTTGAGCCATGATACAAAAGATTTCTGACTATGAACGTTACCCATACAAGCCCTTAAGTAGAAAAGCAGGCGAAAATTTCAGAGAAAAATCTACCTCGATAACAGCGCAAAGAGAACACAGTAAACGTCGGTCACCTATTAAAAACACGTGTACCATAGCCATAGACGAAGCCTACTCCTACATAGACGTGCCAACTAAGAAAAATACTTGTTCTCGAACCAAGCGAAACGTGTGATTAGCTCACCCCTCGCTCAGATTCTTCGAACAAGTACATTTTAGGGGGGACTAGTGTTACGGATATATTTGGTAAGACAGATGTCATTGACCTAGGAACCACCTGTCACACACAGGACCGTGTTTCTTCGGCCACGTAGCATCTTTGGCCGTGTGGCAATATCACCAAATAACCTTGCACAATTCCGTTCGGCAATAACAAGAGGAATAAATCCTGCGAACAAATCCGTCGGAATTATAACAGCCCTCTTATACAGGGCGTGAGGTGGAAGAAGAGAAGTAAATATCTAACGCCTCTACAGTAAGTAAGCCTTATCCACATACTACAGTGGGCAGATATTTACTCTACTTACCTACAGGGCATCTATACGCTAGGCAGATATTTTCCTACAGCCTTAGAAGATTTACCTGGCCCACCGCCTTACCCCACCGCCTTTCATACCCCACCGCCTTGCAAGATGTTTGTTTAAACCGCCTCTAACTTGCTATAAAAAGAGAGGAAGGACAGAAAGGAAAGGATCCGAAAAAAACACTCACTACACATTATACAAAGAATTGCCTAAGACCTCTTACCCTGATTTCTGACTTAAGCATCGGAGTTAAATCCGGGCAGAAAGGCCCAATTCCGACCCCTTTTTCTCCCCTTTACAGGTCCATCAGTGGATAAATCCGGACGGAATTTCAGGGTGCCCTCCGCGTTTCCCTATTCATGAGCAGAAGTAAGCGTCCACACCAACTATAAATTTTAACCGTTTGTCAAAGGCTGAGACCAGATCACGAGGCCACGGTAGCCAAAGTGTGAGGCGGACCAGTTTTTGGCATCAACACAACCTATGAAATGTTGGACTTGGCTTTTAATTTCAGAAATGTTTTTTATCAGTATGCTATTAGAGATGCAAATTATAAATGGTTGCCTACTTTTGAAGATTGGGAAAAGGCCAAAAAAGTTGCTGATTTTCTTGAAGTTTTTTATGATGTTACACATCTTTTCTCCGGTTGTTTGTATCCAACTGCAAATAGATTTCTTCCTAATATTTGGAAGGTTAAAGAAGTGTTAGATAATCATTCAAACTCATACGATCAGTTTTTGAGAAAAATACCATTAGTAATGGGTGCAAAGTTTGACAAATATTGTAAAGATTGCAACATGCTTATGGCAATTGTTGCAGTTTTAGATCCAAGATACAAAATGGTGTTGATAAATTTTTGTTTTCCTCGCATTTATCCTGAATTTGCACACATTGAGAAAATAGTTAAGTTGAAACAAATTATGGTGGATATATTTGAAGTATATGCAAGTGAAAATGTCAATGAACAACCATCTTCAAGCTTTGCTGGTTGTTTTTCCGAATCATCAAATAATGTTGCAATTTCATCAAGAAAAACAAAAAGTAGAGGCAGATCTAAATTTGATGAATTCAAACGGAAAAATGAACTAGCACAACCTATGAAATCTTATTTGGAGATTTACTTGGAGGAAGAGACAGTTGAATGGGAGGAAGATGAAGCTACTTTTGATGTTTTGGTTTGGTGGAAGTTAAATTCTCTTAAATTTAGAAACTTATCCAGAATGGCTCGTGATTTGCTCACAATTCCAATGACTACAGTTGCTTCAGAATCAGCCTTTAGTGCAGATGGTAGGGTATTGGATAAGTATTGTAGTTCTCTTGCTCCAAAAACTGTTGATGCTTTAGTATGCACTGCAGATTGGCTTAGAGCCACTCAAAAAAACATAAAAATCAAAACAGTAAGTGTGTTTATTTAAATGAATTTACAGTTTTAATTTAATTTAGCTTTTTTTACTTCAATCTAAATGCATTTATGTTGTATAGATTGAAGAAGAGGAAGAAAAACTTAAATTGGACATTCCGGACAGTTTTGCTACTCTTTCATGTATTGCAACAACATTTTGATGAAGTAACAACTGGTGAGCATTTATTTATGAATGACCTTTTTATTCTATTAGTTATTTTACAAGATATTTGTTTTAATATGTAGTTTGTTTCTATTTTCAGGCTGTTGTACATGTGTCTTGTTGCTTCTCTGTGAAAATCTTCACTTGTCAATGCAATTGCGAGGAATAAGTTGAGTATATCTTTGAGGTATGCTTGGAAACCTTTAAGGATGCTAGAAACCAGTTAGTTTTTCTATTAGTTTATGGAAACAACCATCTCATCTTCTATAATAGGTCTTCTCCTTTTAATTAATTTTGCTGCTAGCTAGCTCCTTATAATTTGATTTTACTTCGATCTCATATAATGAACAAACTATTTATATACAATGACAAGTTGAAGAGACTGATCAATTTTACTGCTCTCTAGCTACAAGAGGTTTTAGGGTTTGGTTTTTAGGCTTTTGATCTAAAGTACTGCTATTTTTTTCCCCATAATGAACAACCTATATGAAATCAAGTTGAAGGGAATAAAACAAGTAAAAGAGACTTTACAGGGTTTTGAGATCAAAAGCACTGCCACCTCAGATTTCCTTCGATTTTCTTATAACGAAAGACTGAGCTTTAAAGAGGTTTTAGGGTTTTGATCTTTCTGTAGCAGGTCTTCTCCTTTTCCTTCTCCTATAATCTTCTTACAATGAACAAACTATATGATAAAAAAGTAGAGGAGACTAAGATTTGTTCAAGAAACAAATAAAAGAGTTTCTCTAAGAGTCTTCGTGGTTTCAATCAAAATAACTACTATATATTGAAAGAGCAGGAGCAGAACCCTTGCCATTCTCATATAGCTCCATGTTTGAGCAAGCAGAGCAATTTTTTAAAACCAAGTCTATTTTGTTCTGTTTTTCCAGTGTGTCCTTGCTAAAATATAGATTTTCAAAATATGAGATTTTGAATTATGTTGGCCAAATGTGATTCTAAGCCAAAGGGTTACCTTGTATTTGTTTATGTAACTTGCATACTTTTTGCATTCAGGACCATTGTAAGAATTCCCAGTATGAAGCAGATACTTTTGTTGTTGATTCTCTGCCAAAGGAGCTACTAATGGTGTTGTGAAATCTGTTTTGGCAGCAGGCCTTGTATAGTTGCATGTGCATTTTCTTCTACTGTGAATCAGTGATGCATCTTGTTATGTTGATGCATTGAAGGCAGAATTTTATGTTGCTCTCTTGTTATTTTCCTCTGCTGTGAATCTGTGATGAATCTGTGAATCTGTTAATCTGTGATGCATCTTGTTTTGTTGCTCTCTTTTCCTATATTTTATATAGTGCATGGTTCCAATTTTTCTCTTAGGTATTAGTTGGGTCTCTGAGAGATATTTGTTGTGTGATGTACTGATGTGTCAGATGTGTGCAACAATGCAAGTATCAAATGTCTTATAAAAACTTTTTTGAGGATTGCTTGTGGTTGTTAAATATTTTCTTTGTAACTTGAAAACATGACAGAGAGATTGGAGTATTAGATTTGATATAATGCTTTTTAGGATTTTTAAATTATGCTTTTTAATAATGTTCAACATTATAATGTGAATGTTAATATATTTTTTTTAATATTTTTTTGGTTTCTAGCATTTTCGAATCGAACTCGAACTTTTATAACTAATTTCGAGCCGAACTCAAATATAACATTTTGAGTTTATTCGAACTCGAGCTGAACTCGAGCAGAACTCGAGCTGAAATTTATAATTTCGAGCCGAACTCGAGCTGGGTTTAGTTTGTTCGAGTTCAGCTTATTGCCAGCCCTACTCAAGTGTGATCTTTAGGGTCCCTCCTGCCACTGTCAGTCTCACCATGGCTCCTCCTGATAATAAACCCATTCCACAGGAAAGTTTCGTAATGTATGGGCCCGCGAAGATGGTCTGGATCCTTGGGTTGGTGCCCTAATGGAGCAAGAACTGTGCGAGGACCCAACCCAAGTGAATTGGGAATCCCTCCATCATGCTCGACAGAAAGAGGAAATCTCTGGTGCCAACCACCCTTGTACTATCGCCTCACCCTGTGATAGAGTGTGTGAGAACGTAGTGGATGTACCTTAGGGCGGGGGTCCTGAGTGTGCTAGCCTTCAACCGCGCCTGGTTGTACATTGCCTCGGTGCTGATTGTATGCCAATAGTCGAGCTTTGACCTCCTGTGCGGTCTGGCGATGTCGAGGGCATGGTACTCAGGCGTTCGAATGAACTCCTCGTCATATAGTCCTAGGTGGAGGGCGAACTGTGTGTAGCTCATCATATGCATCACATCCCTTAGCCTGAACTTTATTTGGTCTGTGCCACGAGAGCTAGGCATCTCATCTAGTGATGGTGAAAGTGACGGGGACCTCTAATGTATGCTCCCGGTATGCCATCTCCTCGACGGTGAGCAGCCTTCTCCAACCTCCTATTGTGAGCAGGCGGTTCACCTCGTCGGGGAGGCCCACATCTTCCAAGACTCTGAAGTTTATGGCTTGGGTTTCCCAAAAGTTCTTATGGCGTAGGATGGTGTACCTCCTGCTATGGATCTCCGCCCCGAAGCTCAGCTCAGGTAGGTCTTAGGAGCTTCCATTTCCTTTCTTCCTCTTTGGGGGTTTCCCGGGGATTTGGTTCTTGAGACCTATTGCTTCACTGGAGATGGAGGTGCACACCGCCATGTAGGTGTCGACACGGCTGTGCCGGTGAACTGGGCTGGAGAACTGCTGTGGTGGTTGTCGGCTGATGGTGAGGCACAACTGGATTTGGTCAGTGGTCGCCGGAGTAGGATCATTGGAGTGTGTGTGTGTGTGTGTGTGTGTGTGGGGTGGGGGGGGGGGGGGGGACGAGTTACCCGGTAATAGAGGAAGAAGAGGGCGGCGCGAGTGGTGGTGGCGGCAACCCCCTTTTTCACGATTTAAAGACCCAACATTTTGAGTCCGCGGGCGGGACACGGCTATGTACTTTTTCACATGACCGTGTCAAGTGAGATCTAGCCGTTTGGTTAGTGCCAACGCTACGTGGATGGGCATGTGTTGCTTTGTCTTTCGTCTGTGGTTCCTTTACTTCTTTCCGAGCGTGACTCACCCCTCCACACTCGCGTGTCCCTAGGTGTGTGGTGCACTGTATTTTGACGCCCGTCCCTTGTTTCTATCCTGAAAGCCATACAGGCTGGTACACGCCCATGTGCAAGGGCGTGTACTGCTATGTAATTCCTATATATGTGGTTTTTGCCCTGTTTTCACCTGCACCAAAGTGTTATAGACTCCAAAGACAAAAATTAGTTGTTAAAACACTTAAGAATCATATAACTATTAAACATCATCAAAAAGATATTGTCACCACTAATGTATGCCTAAAACTAAACCTGAAATAGTCCTAATCATAAAAACTAACTAAAAGACTACCTAAAATTACAAAGTTTGTGTTGCCTCACAAGAAGAGCTTGTTTTACGTCACTAGCTTGATATATCTGTACACTCACGGAGGTCCTAATAAATGATGCCTTTCAACTTTCTTACTAGAAGGAAAATTTTCCACCATATATGGTTTTAATCTCTGTCTGTTCACCTTGAATGTCCCCTTTCTTGTGTGTGAGATTTCAACTGCTCCATGAGGGGATACTTGTGTTATTGTGTATGGCCCGGACCACCTGGATTTGAGCTTCCGGGGAAATAGACGAATTCGTGAGTTAAAAAGTAATACTTTTCGCCTACTTGGAATTGTCGATTCTTATTGATGTGTCCATCATGGAGTTGCTTTGTGCATTCCTTGTATGATCTCGCATTCTCATAAGCATCTTGCCTCCATCTGTCAAGCTCATTTAATTTTAATTTTCGCTTTTTCCCTACATGTTCCAAATCTAAACTTAGTAATTTAGTAGGCCAGTATGCCCGATGCTCCAATTCGATAGGTAGGCGACATGCCGTGCCATATACCAATCTATACGGGGTATTCCCAATTGGAGTTTTGTATGTTGTTCTGCATGCCCAGAGTGCGTTATCTAATCTTTCTGACCAATCTCGTCTATTATGCTAGACTGTTTTTTTGAGTATGTGTTTTAGTTTCCAATTGGATACTTCCACCTGCTCCCTTGTTTTGGGGTGATATGGTGTTGCTATCATGTGTGTTACCCCATATTTCTCGAGGGTTTTCTCGAGTTGGATATTGCAAAAGTGTGTCCTGGAATCACTGATAATGGCTCGTAGTGTCCCAATTGGAGAAAACAGCTTCTTGACGAATTTAGCTACTACTTTGGCGTTATTAGTCGGAGGTGCTTGAGCTTCTACCCATTTTGACACATAATCTACTGCTACCATAATGTACTTATTACTATTGGAATTCAGGAATAGTCTCATGAAATCAATTCCCCACACTTCAAATATCTAGCATTGTTGAATTTAGTATGGACTCATTTCATAACACTTTGAAATGTTCCCTACGAGTTAACACCTATCACATGCTTGCACAAACTTTCTTGCATCTTGGAACAATGTTGGCCAAAAGAATCTTATTACTAATATATTCTCTGCTGTTCGACTCGAACTGTAGTGCCCTCCAGATGGTCCCGCATGGCAGTGGTTCAGGATGTCCCATCCTTCCTGACGAGATACACATCATCGGATTATTTGGTCGACATATACCTTGTATAGATACAAATCTTGCAATAAGCAGTGCTTTAAGTCTGAAAAAAACTTTTTTCTTTCTTGGGTAATCAATCCCTTCGGCAATACTCTTCCTATTAAATAGTTGGCAAAGTAAGCGAACCATGGGGTCTCCCCTTCTTCTTTCTCATCGATGCGGTAGAGCTGCTCCTTGGGAAAAGCGATAAGTGTTTTGATTACCATATTCTTATGCCACTTTGGCACGTATATAGCATGGAATTAGATGATTTATAGATTTTCGGTACTTAATTCATGTTTATTTTACTCATCACAATACACCAGAGGCGATTTGAGGACATTTACAAAATTTGAAGAAATTTAGATCAAGTTCGAGGAAAACAAGCTGAATTGTACTAGCAGACAATCTCGTCTGAAACTCAGACGGAACCACATGGTAGAGGAAAATCTCGAAACTCATATCTTCAAGTCACTAGAAAAGCAGATTGGCTCAGAGAGGACCTCAGGGGGATCCGCAAACTATATTTCCTATATCAGATGGTCCCGTGTAGTGCAATGTATGGAACAGTCTGCTTGTGAAGAAGCACCAAGAAGCCATTAGGTGGAATCGCCTGCTGCTCAGGAGGAACTGCCTGTCTTTGGGAAAATACCAAGAAGCTAGTAGAGGGGACTGTCTGCTACCCAGACAGAACCGTCTGGCATTAACCTAGCTGAGAGGTAAAGTCATTTCCAAAACGAATCCATATTTCTCCAGAATTGGGGGGACATATAAATAGACGAACCTAAGGTTTGGAAAGACATCTTTGGTTGTAGAGGCACCCTTGGGGACTCTCCCATTGATCCACCATCATCTTCCACATCTAGGGTATCATCAGAAGCTTGGAGGAGAGCGCGAAGACACCCTTCCCGACGGTAGAACTTGGAAGGCCAGATCTCCCATTGTACCAGTAGTGGAGGAAGCTTTTACTTTTTTTATGAATACTTTTATCTTCATTATTGTTTTGTATTTGTCTTCTTCTTCTACAATGGAAGGCTAACTTCCTTGGTATTCTGGCATGTGGATCCCTTGGATGATGCACTATCGAATGTGAAAAAAGTGCATATAATGAGTATGCTAAGGTATGCATAATATTATTTAGTAATTATGTTTATTATGCAATGAACTCTATATGATTTTTGTTACTAACTTCAATTTTTGATGCAATGCAGACCCATAAGGAAGCAGCCGGTCTTTATGGAAAAGTGTTTAGTTTCTTCAATGACCTTGCACCGGTCTTTGCAAGAGATAGAGCAAATGGCAGTGCAAGAGGGGATATTGGAGATGATGCCGAGCAGTATTTACATGAGAACATCACTTTGGATGACGATCCGAGCTTCTCCTCAATGGCAACTAATGAGTCTTTTATGCCTGCTCATGAACCCATTCAGTCTCCATTGCCTATGGGATCAGAGACAAGTACATCAAGAGCACGTCGGAAAAGGAAAAGTATTGTGGATCCATCAATGGAGAAAATGTCCCAAAATTTTGAGAAATTTGTGGAAATGGTTGGTCCAGGATTAAAGTCCATGGCTGAAGCTGCTGTTCGTGAAGAGGCCCATGATGAAGCTCGTGAGAAGACCATTGAAGCTTGTGAGAAGGCCATTGAAGAGAGGAAAACTCTACTGTTTCAGGAAATTTTTGAGATTGATGGTCTTTCTACTAATGAGGCATTATTCATCTTACAAGTTTTTAACAAAGATGATGATGAGCTGAAAATTTTTTTGAAGTTGCCCGACATCATAAGGTTGCGTTTCTGTCGTTTACTTTTAACAAAGATGTCATTTAGCCCACCTAATAACTAATGTTATTGGTTTATGGCTCTTGTGTTTTTATGTTTGAAGGCTACTGTGTTCTTATGTTTGTTGGTTGTTTTGTTGACGGTTGAATTTACTTGACTGTAGCTGAATATTTTATGTTGGACATCTTATCTGTTTTTATTGAATTTAGCTGAATATTGTTTGTTGGACATCTTATCAATTTAATTGTTTGTGTAAGGGTGTATGTTGGTTTTTTGTTATTTTTATCTGTTGTGTAACTTGTGTTGTATGGTGTTGTATCCTGTTCCCTATTTTTGATTTTTCAGTTTCAACTTTTCTTATGAAGTACCTTGTTTTTCATTCCAATTTTTTTTATTAATTTATTTTAAGTACTTTCTCTTTGAACCCCATTTTTTTTGTCATCTTATATATAGTTTTTTATTTCAGAAGCTTTTATTTTAACATATCAGACAATTTTTAGACGAACAGAAGTCTCGATATGAAAACAGAAGGTATATATTCTGCCTTGCCTCTCTAACTCAACATCTTTTGATATATATAGAAACAAAGAGGAGTATTAGGTAATGGTAAAGTAGTAACCTGAAGGGTACAAGTTTGAGTCATGGAAAAGATTTTGTTAAAACATTAACCAAAGTTCAAAACATAATGGATGAGTCCAAAGTGTTTCACCAGGTGATCGGATATAGGGCTTGGTATGGCTGTGAGGAACACCAGGTGCTGGGCCAAAGTGTTTCACAGCTTCCCTTGCATTCTTTGGACCTCTCAGGAGAATCTGCAAAACATCCAGCCAAATGAGCAGTGTCTTATGAATTATAAAAAGCAAAAAACAAGCATCAAGTATAATGAACTTGTTTATAAATAATATATTCATCCAAAAAACACGTTGTTAAGATGTGAGAAGACTCACCTTTTTTTATTACATCATTTAACATAACATCTAGTACATTCCATATTTTAAAAATAATTATTTATTTTTTTTCATAATAATTAATTTATTATAATATTTAACTATTTAAAAATAGTTATAATTTAACAAATGTATTGTTATTTACATAATATATGTTATTTGCATAAGGGGCACAAGTGTCATTTCATCACATATTTCTTCTTTTACTTTCCACATTCCCAATAAACTACAATTCCAATCCCTTCCAACCAAACACCGTTTTCATTCCCATACCTTTCCATTCTCATACATTTCCATTCCTTCCCATTCCCATTCCTATTCCTATTCCGCTAACCAAACGCCCCCTATATGTAAATCATGTTGAAGTTGATAAAAATATTTCTTTTATAGTGTTTTTAAGTATACACCCCCATAGAAATTAGGAAATTATACTTATACCCTCATAAGATTTTAATATATATAAATATGATAAGGGTAAAATCAGGAAGACACGTGTTCTCCATCCAACCAAACACGTGGAGGAGATACAAGCCATCATCCACTGAACACCAACACTCGCTTTACCTCACTAACACTCGGCCTATTGCACTAACGTTTCAGCTGAAATTATGGTCCATAGATGCAACACTCAGTCAAGGCTAAAATAGCCAAAATCAGAGCAGAGCTGCCATGTTTGGAAGATATCTATGGGTGGTGTTGACGTCGAAACCGGTAATCCCTCGAGATCAAGTACGACCTCTCGATCAACGGTTAAATTTATATTTGATTAGGAGCGCAACGACCACAGGAAAAGTAAACAACAACCTGCGCCAAAAACAAAAAGAGTGAACTTGGGGCGGTGGGAACGCACAATGGGACTCCGACGCTCAAAGTAGATGTGGAGGATGATCAGAGAAGACGTGAGAGTTTTTGGTTCTCAGAAATTGAATACCTTTCCTTTGTCTCATCCTCCCCTTTATTTTGTTTCCTCGAGTCATTATTTGGATCCCGATCCCACGATCCGCATATTGTATCATGCCCCGATTCTTGCCCATGATTTTTCCCTTACTCGGCCTTGGGTAACTGTCCTTCCTCATGTCTGTTCAAATCCTGTCTTATCACCACTCCCCCTCTTAGTAAGCTTGCGTATGAGTTCGAGTAATAGTCAAGTTATCCTCGGCTATCGATTGGCTCGGGGAGCTAAGCATTTGGGTTGACCCGGGGTGTGCAGTGTCCTTGGGGCAAGCATGAAAGGGTGATGGACCTGTGGTGATGCTTCCAGAACAGATGTTTGTATTTGTGGCCGATCGGTGATTTGGGCTTGGATTCGACTGGGTGAAGGCCTAGCCGTTGCCACCTTCGGTCCCGGATGGCCACTTGATGGCTTTCAAAGTTGTGCCTGGTCTTCATCGTAGTTGTTGCTGGGCTTCAATTCACAAATCAATATTTTATGAGGTATTCAATTCACAACCGGTCTTCTTTCTGTTTATTGATTTGTGAATTGAAGAAGGACCTCAATATTTCAACTGACAACCGGTCGCATGACTATAGAAGAAGGACCTCAATTCACAAATCAATATTTTGATCTAACAATCTGATCTGACCTGGTATTCTACCAGGTGTTAGCTCTCGAAAGAGAGCTATTTTATAAGACATGTATTGCATGCTTTAGAGCCAAAATACTATTTTCAAGTGAAAATGTGTTCCTTTTAGTTCTAAAATTCAATTGTTGTCCATCTTGGGTTGTCAAACTTGCTTAGTGTTTTTTTATCATAAATGTTGCATTTCTATGCACTAAATCAAGTGTATTCGGTATGTATTAGGTAAGAACAACTATGGAGCCAAGCTCATAGTAGAACAAAGTCAAAATAACTGTAACATAGCAACCAAGAAATGAACCTTTGTGATGCCTATATTTGGGCATCGCGATGTTGAACTTGGAGAAAGAATTTTCAAAAACTGAACCCCGTCACGATGCTGGTTGTCAGAGGCAACATGAAACCCAGCATCGCAACGCAGATCTATGAGAGTCGCAACACTAGTTGTCAGAGACAACTTGGAACTCAGCGTCGTAACACAGATCTAGGAGTGTCCTGATGATGGGTAGGGGTCTATATAAGGCTTGGCATTTTTTAGGGTTTTCTCATCAAAGCTTGAAGGCAGAGCCTTGTCTTTGCCGGCGATGCAGAGACTCTTAAGGTCATCTAAAGTAGGAGAGAGCTTGCAAAAAGGGATAAGGCTTACTTGTAGTATTTTATTCTTCGATTTATCAATTTGTATTCCTATTCATGGATGTTATAATTGAATACATTGATACATTGATGTTGAACTCTCTGACTTGTTGCTAGAACTTCTATTTCTAGGGTTGTATGAACTTGCTGGCATGATTATCAATAGTAGTATATGATTTGTATGGTTTGTTTGCTATGCTGATGTGCTTGTGACATGAACCTTGCTTAATCATGCGTGGCAAGGCAATAACATACTTGTAGCCATTCATTCATGTGAATGTTTGTATGGATGACTTAAGTATCACAAGGAAGAAGTCTGGTTCGACCTTAGTCCTAAGGCATAGAAATGTGTTGTAGTAGCCTCATGATCAGAGTATAGAACTAGCGTCAGTAACGTCTCACTCTAAGCATATGCATATATGGTAGAAAAAGTAGGTGTATTCCCTAGACATAGGGAATCATCAAATTGTTCTTATACATGAAGTCCTTTAAGCTTACCACTTAATAGCCTTTGCCCACTAGCATAGCAAACCTATATATATAATAGATGAAACCAGAAACATGTCAACAAGACATATGACCCTGGAACTTCATTATTGGGTTTCTCCTAAAACACTTTTTCTAACTTTTATTTGCTTTCTAGGTATTAGTTTAGTGTAGGCAAAACCCTTGATTTCGACCAACCGAATGAACATATTACTAGAGTAGGCTAGTAGTACGTTAGTTTGAACTCCAGTACTCCCTGAGAGTACAACATTGGTTATCACTTTTATTACTTTGACGACATGTTCGCTTACTGCCTACTTGTGCATCCCTCTCACTTGAAATCCTCTCCACTATTTGATGAGTGTATAATTATACATATTTTTTTTATCATATTCCCATACACATTGTATCCATTTTGGCATAGTTTCTCCCATTTTTGTGTGTTGTTTGGCGTTTTGTGTAACTTGGCAGATAATTCAGCACTTTGGAGAAGAAAACAAATTATAGAGCAATTCAGAGCAAGACAGGCCAAAACAAAGAATGATACAGTGATGCGCAAAATCCGCAAGTGCACGAGTCATATTAAGTAATAAAGTGGACTACGAAGTCGGGTATCGATTCTCAGGGAGAAGGAAGTACTAGTACCCACTATTTGTCTATTATCTAGTCGATCCAAAGGTTAGTGATTTGTATTATAAACCTAAAATTAAGAAATTGAAAATACAAGAAATTGGATAAAATCAACCTTGATAGAAATCAATCATGTAAAGGTAAAGATGGATGAAGCTCTTTCTATGTTGATACTTGGTAGAATCTTGGCCAAGTGTTCCTAAGGTGCTTTCACTCACTCTTACAAGGTGAATTACTAATCCTAGTTCCCTTACCGATGATATTCTAGGGAACCTAATTCTTGGAAGAATTGTAGGAATAAGACATCTTAAGGACTCTCCTCCTTAGTACCCGGGTTCCAGGTATACTCAAAATCCTCTCTATTGGAGATGGTCTACACATGGGGAAGCATTCGCTTCTTACCCCATATAGACTACAAAAATCTCTCCAAGCTTGGGATTAACAAACATTAAAACATCAAATAGACTCAATACAATCAACCAAGCATTCAACATATGAAGACAACATCAATTAAACCATAATCCAAGGGTTCAACATACCCAAGTATCTACAAATTTAGCTCTCCATGAAAGGAGAGCAATAATCCAATACAAGGATAAAGGAAATAAAAAGATTAATGAATAGAAATGCTATTACATACACCTTTGGTGGATCTCTTGATTTCTCCTCTAAGCTTTTCGCCCATTCTCTTCCTCCAAGGGTTGGTGATGAAGATCCCTAAGCCCTAATGAAGATTTCTTCTCTCCCCCAAGCTAGCTCTCTCTCTAAAGCCCTCAATCCTCGGATTATATACTACCCTTTAGGGTTTTAGAGCGCCATTTACAATTCTGCATCTGCTTGGGTCCGCAGATTGCTAGAAACTTATGACATACGGGCCCATTTATTGGCCATATACGGCTCCGTATAGATTTCAAGTCGACCTATATGCCCGTATGTTAGACCGTATGAGGGCCCGTATAGCCTATACGGGGGTGGGGCGCGGGGGCGGGGGCGGGGGCGGGGGCGGGAGCGGGGGGGGGGGTAGGGTTGTACAGCCTTGGGATATTAACTACAGAGACCTCCAATTCTCCAGGTCTATACAAGCCGTATGAAGGCCCATATGCCTTTGCACTTTCTTTAGAAATGCTCCATTTTGGCCTCAATTTCCCTTGAAAAGCTTTCTTTCTCCCAGGGTCTCGATACTTTGCCCTGTTTATAAAAATAAACACTTTTTAAGTGCCAGAGGGCCATAATTCCCCAAAATCACATGAAAAAACATACATGAATATTGTATAAAATTTGGATTAAATGAACATTTATCACATATCTCCACACTTAAATGTTTGCTTGTCCTCAAGCAAAGAAATGAAATTAAAACAAGAAATGATAAGTGTTCATCCTTGGGGCCATAGAATTCATGACTCAACTCTATTTCAAATTCACCATCAAAGTGTTTGTTCCACTATTTCCATACCAGGGCTTAGATTGATCTAGTGACATTAGTCAATATAGTTCGAGACAAAGCTTGTTCACTCCATATGCCATATCCTAAAAACCTTGAAAGACAAGCATACCCTCAATGGACTCTAGAGAATCCTTGAGGCCCTAAGATCAAGGAGACTACCCCTCTATTAGATAAACAATGGACAAGCTTGAAGGACTCTACAATAGTTGTTTTTTTTCTTTATTCCGGTAGGGCATCCCTAATGGATCCGACTTTCCCGCACTGAAGATTAATGTAGAGTGTAGTTCCTCCTTTCTGCAAGGTGCTCATGCTGATTAGGCACCAGATCACTTAGATACTAAGATGGTTACAACTCTACAGAGGTGTGCTCGTGCTAAATAGTGACTTTTCGAATTGAGGGACGCTCTGATCAGGAGCCAGAACCCTAAACTACTTCATCATAACAAGCAGCAGAACACTATCTTTATTATTCTACAACTAATATGTACAAACTATTTTATTCTATGCTTACTTGTCCACTAGGTTATTTTATGAGGGGTTAAATGTTTGAACTAGTGCAATGAAGTCTCTTCGAGTTATTAAAAATGATGCTTAGATATAAAAGTAAAGAGAACATAGGAATGCGTAATCTATCGTCTCTAAAGATTATGAGTATCAGAAAGATGGTCTCTAAGTGCCCATGGTGTTTCATAGGAGAATATGACAAAATTATGTGCTAAGATGGTGCCCTATAAACCTATAAATATAATGTGTCAAAGTTTTTCCTTAGGGCCTTCATCGATGTATATTGGACATGAATAAAGATTTGCAATGAATTTCACTAATGACTACCTATCTCCACACTTAAGAGTTTTCCATAGATGCATAAATGGGTAGGTAGCTACTCATCTCCACACTTAAATTCCTCAATGTACTTAGTAAATATGAAATAAAATGAGCATGGAGAAAGGTGAACTAAAACTTCCCCGGTTAATTTGTTGTGCCGCTTGAATCCATGAATTGATCGCGTGACAAATATCGGGAAAACTTGATTCATGTTCCACATCTGCAAGAGAAGGAAATCATCATAACTCCACAAAATAGAAAATCAAGAGAAACCACAGAAAGTAAAAATAAAGATAAGTTTAGCAGGGCACTGACCTTGCTAACTAATACAACGATGCACAAATAAAAGAGATAAGTCCACATAACACATAAAACAAGTTAAAGCAACACATGAAAACAAAGAACACATGAAAGCAAATAAGGAAAGATGTCTCAGTCCTCAGAGTGGCTAATCATCTGCTGGTGCCTCGATGATGTAGCGGCGGGTCCCTTAGATGGAGGAGATGCAAAGGGTGCCTGTCCTCTAATGAAGAGGGAGAGCTCGATGAATTAGTCCCTCAATTGACGCTACTCCTCGAAGATCTGTGTTTGCATCCCGCGTTGCTCAACGAGGATAGTGTCCTGGACTACGCAGACCTCTAATATCTGCTCCTCCAAACTCACAAGGCAACTCCTGGAGGCGGAGGAAAGTTGGCCAGCCAGCGGTGGTGGATCGGAGTCCTCATATCTGGATTCATGCTCATCGGAGCTCTCTAAGGCCTAGTTGACGAGGTGTAGCAGCTGCCTGAATACTAGAAGAGCCCCATCTGACAGAAGGTGTTCATCCCAAGAGTAGTGATAAGTTGCAACCGTGATGCGCCCTCCGTCTTCTGCTCAAGGCTCATACCGATAATCACGTGGGTGATGCAAGGTCCCGCATTAATAGCCTTGAAACGGAAGCTCTGTTCGTAATGTGCCAAGTAGTCAATGAGCACATATCCCAGATTGATAGTCACTCACTCAAATATGTTGTAGAGAAGAACCCGCTCGGTGATGCTGACTATATTGGTGTTATCGTCGCGACCCGCAATCGTGCGACTGATAAGAACGTGGGTGTAATGGTGCATGGGGTTGACCATCAGGGACGCCTTATTGTTGTCGTGGCGTCCACCAAGCTGTAGCCAATAGCGCTTGGAGGAGATAGTGTGCTCCGGGAAGGAAATGAGAAGTTCGTTGTACTCGCGACTGAAAATGTACTCGCGATCATATAATCCCTCATAAAGGGTGAATTGCATGTAGCTCATTGTTTGCTGCTCCCCGTAAAGCTGAAATGATATGGTGGTGAGGCTTTGCTTTGCCATGGCGCTCCAATCGGCCTTGAATATGCTCAACACCCCTAATGTAGGCTCCCTAAACACCTCATGGTTTAGGGAGAACACCTTGTCCCATCCACCGAAAGAGATCATCACCCGGGCACGATCGGCGACCCAAGCTAACTGAGGACTCCCTAGTCAATAACACGCATGCCACCGAAAGGTTGGGTGGCGAGGCATGTATATCAGTGGAAGAAACTCTCCTCTGTGGACTGGGGGTGCCGAAGGATGAACCTTCTCCTATACTACACCTTTTGGGCATAGAGGCGGTCTTCTTCTGAGGCATGTTTGCAAAATGATTGAAAATGATGTCAGTGTAATTGAAAATATAAGGAAATTGTTGATGCCAAAAACTGGTCCCCCTCACGCTTTGGCTACTGTTGCCTCGTGATCTGGTCTCAGCCTTGGACAAACGGTTGAAATTTATAGTTGGTGTGGACGCTTACTTCAACTTCTAAACAAGGAACGCAGGGAACGCTTTGGAATTCCGATCGGAATTATCAGCTCTTGATCGGAATTATCAGCTCTTTGCTTTGGGATGAATCTGTAAAAAGGAGAAGGGAGGAATCGGAATTGGGCCTTTCTGCCCGGATTTAACTCCGATGCTTAAGTCAGAAAGCTTGTGAGAAGGAAGTGTTAGACATGAGTGTGTAATGATTTTTCTTGGTCCTTTCTTTCTATCATTGCTCTTCTTTTATAACAACTTAAAGGCGGTTTAGGAAAGGCGGTGGGTAAGGCGGTGAGTAAATATCTTCTAAGGCTGTAAGAAAATATCTGCCTACTGCGTAGGTGCTACGTAGGTAAGTAGAAAATATCTGCCTACTGTAGAGGCAAGTGGATAAGATCTACTTACTATAGAGGCGTTAGATATTTTCTTCCCTAGGTGGCTATAAGCACCTTATGAGACCCTCACGCCTTGTGGATAGGTTGCTATAATTCCGACGGACTTGTTTGTAGGATTGAACCCTCATTTTTGTTTGCCAAACGGAATTATACTAGAATATTTGGTGGTATTGCCATGTGGCCAAAGGGACACAGTCCTGTGTATGACAGGTGGCCATTTAGGTCGATGACACGCGTCTTAATATATATCCGTAACACTAGTCCCCTCCAAAGTGTACTTGTTCGAAAAATCTGAGCGAGGGGTAGTTAACCGCACTTTTCGCTTGGTTCGAGAACAAGTATCTTTCTTAGTTGGCATGTCTATGTAGGTGTAGACTTTGTCTAAGGTGCATGTGTTTTTAATAGGTGACCGACGTTTACTGTGTCGTTGTTTTAATCGAGGTAGATTTTTCTCCGGAATTTTCGCCTATGGTGTCACTAAGTTTTTTCTATTTAAGAAGCTTGTAGGGGTAGTGTTTTATTCAAAATCCAAAAACTTAGTAGTAGCTTTGTATAATGGCTCAATGTTTGTCTTTCTATAAATTTTTCACTTTCACTTAGTGTTCTCTTTATTTGCGAATTCCCAGTTCTTTTTATGAACATCTGGCTGACTTAAGGACAGGGGTCATCCATTTGGTAAGTCCAAATGGCTGTGTATGGCCGTCCATTCTGCTTATTGACAGGGGTGTAGGTGAGATAAGTATTGAGGAAGGGTGGGAAGCCTTCTATGTTGATCATGATATAGAGGCGGGGGACCTTTTAATTATTACTTATGCAGGGGGTATGCGCTTCGAAGTTGAAATGTTCGGAAGCGACTCCTGCCGTAGAGAAGTGGGCCCCCATCTTCGCCTGCGTGCTGTGCCGGGGTTTCCTAGTGACAATGAGGACAGTGACGGCTATGGAAGTCCGTGCGTCTCCTCTGAATCTTATCCGAGCGGGTCCTCGGATGGGTCCGTGGATTGTTAATTAGGGAATTCCGAACGGAAAACATGTTTATTTAGGGCTTGTCATGTTGTTTTTTTTTAAATACCACTATCGTTGTAACATGAAATAAAGTTTATCCTTTTGTTCATAAAGTCTTTGATTTCTTCAAGAAGAATGATCGCTGGTGATCCTATGTTGAGATGTGTGTATTTGTTTTTATGGTGTTGGTTCTATGGTACATTGCCCATTACTCCCCAGAGAGACACGTGTCTCTCACACCATGTCGCATTTAAAGGGAGAAGATGGCATGACGTGCGTGGCGTGCGCTTTGTCAACAGTATGATGGGCGCGGCTATCTATGTGTGTCAGGCGGCGTTTGGTGTGCTGACGTGGATAGAATTTTGAATTTCTTAAAGAGAAGCAATGATGGTTATCTGAACGGTCCAAATTTGGGGACCTTTGGTTTAATGGCTCGATCGGGATGTAGCTTTGGGATCTAACGGCCAGGAATTCATCTCCTTTGTATGGAAGCGAAGTTGTACAAGTGAAAAAGGTTTTATTTCAAAAGCTAAATCGCATCTTCTTCCCATAATCTCTTCTTCTCCGGCGAACCCTGTTCTAAAGTTCTTGCGTTTTTTCATCCTTTTTTCTTCTAAGGTATGGCTAGTGCGTCTTCTTCTTCTGGTTCTTCTCATGAATCTCATGAACCTGTTGCTTCCCCCCCTCTTTCAATCCCTTCTCCGTCTGAGCTCATAGTCTCTGTCGCGACTCCAAGCGAGTCTAGGGACGTTCCAGTCCAGGGTTCGCGGATTCATCCCACTTCTAGGGCTATGGGTAGAGGGTCTGGTACCTTCATAAGCCTTCTGGGGCAGAAGGATGTCGATAGCTTGGTAGAGAAGTATGAGATAGACCTTTCTCTGTTTAAAGTTAAAGTTCCTTGTTCTGGGGAGAGGGCGAGCTCTCCAAGGGAGGGGAGATAGCCATCTATCAAGATGCGCTATTGGGTGGCCTTAGAATTCCTTTTTCTAACTTTGCTAAGGCGATTTTGGAAGAATACCACTTGTGTCCTTCACAATTAACTCCGAATTCTTGGAGGTTGCTGAACGGCTTTGTTATTGTTTTTAAGAACTACGGGGTAAATCCGAGCGTCCGTTGGTTTCGTATGTTGTTCAGTCTATGTTTAAAGTCTAATGCCGACTGGTATTATTTCTCGGCTCGTTCCGGGAGAAAGTTTCTAGGGAAAGTCCCCTCTTCCATTAAGCGATGGAAGAGTAAGTTTTTCTTTGTTAAAAGTAAGTCCGAGTGGGATGTCCAAACCAAGTGGGAGGTTCCCCGAACGGACATTGCTTGTGAGGAGATGACACAAGAAGAGGAGGTTCTTTTTAAGTCAATGACGGGGTTATCTAAAGTTTATATGGACGACTTCTTGACCAAGGAAAACCTCGTTAAATGTCGTTTAATAGTAGCTGCCGGCAGGACTTATTCGTACATCTAACTCAGTTTAATCTTGAATTGTAATGTCTAACTTGCTTCGAAATTTATTCTTGCAGGAATTCCGATGGAGGATGAAGATTTGAGCTACGTTAAGGGCCTTTTAGCCTCTTTCAAAGGTGAGGTTCATCCGCCCTTACCTCGTGGGCGGAAGAAGAAGGAAGTAGCATCTAGCAAAGTTGCTGACACTTCCAAGGAAGAGAAGAGGAAGAGGAAGAGGAAAGAGGTCGACTCTTCCAAGAAAGGCGACCCCGCTGCAGGGTCTTCGCGGGAGAGGAGGACCAAGTGAAAGAATTCCGAGGAGGCATCGGGTCCCGGAATTACAAGTGAACAGGCGAATTCGCCTCAGGAAGCGGTCCGCCCGGCTTTATCGCCGATTTCAGAGGGCCCTTCTTCTAGTCGGCCAGAGGATATCCTCCTTATGGAGGTAAGAATCTACTTCTTAAGGGTATCTATGGCTTTACTAAGAACTTTTAACTTGAGGCTTATTTTATAGGCGGAGGCAGGAGAAGCGACCCTCTTGGACAAACTAAGGGTGGCGGACTTAGCCTTAAAGGGGCCGGCAACTCAGCGAAAGGAATTACCTTCCGAGGATATTCCTTTTCGAGATGCCAGGTCCGTAAAGGATGTTTTGATGGCCATGAGGCCCGAACAGCTCTCCGCGAAACTCCGAAGGGCTGGGAGGGAAGAGGCCACTTACCAACTTTTTCGCTCGGCCATGCTGGTAAATGCTATTCTTATATTTCTTCTACTTCCTAATTTGGCATTATTGTCTTTAACTCATTTGTTACTCCATAGACTGCTCAATGGGCGGACCGAGTCGGCAATCTTTGTCAAGAAGATTTGGCAAAGATGGAAGCGAGTAGGGTAGATATTGCCTAGTTAAGCTCTAAGGTGGCGGCCTTGGAGCGAAAGGAAAAGGAGCAGCTCACTGCTATCCATGCTCTCGAGAGGGATAAAGCGGAACAGTTGGCCGCTGTGGAAAAAGAGAAAGATGACTTAGCGGTCAAGCTGGCTAATTCCAAGGGCTCTCTTCATACTGCTGAGGAGAATATCAAAAAATTACAGGATGACTCTAGCAGTTTGAAGAAACAACTTAAATCCGCTCAAGATGAGCGCGCAGAAGCCCGATGGAATTTAAAAATGAAGGTTGCTGAGCTTGCAGCCGTGCAAGCTGAGTTGGGGGAAATAAAGGGGGAGCGTGACACACTTAAGGAAGACTTAGCTTCCCGATTAAAAACTCCTAAATCCGACTCGCAAGAACTCAAAGATTTAATAGAACGAGCGGATAAGCTAGAGAAGGAGGTCACTCGGCTTAGGGTGAAAGCAAAAGAAGGGGCCACCCGCATTTATTCTGTAGTGCAGCAGGTGGGCCACCATGTTCCTCCTACGGAAGTTTTGTCTATGGGGCTTGCTGGAGTCTTGAAGAAATTTACGGAGCTAAAAGAGCTACAGATTATAAAGACCTGCAGGCTCTGCTCCAAATTCTGAACCTCCAACTCAAACTCCTCTAGAAGCAACTGACCGCCCAAAAGGCTGTAGTTCTTAGGAGTTTTTATGACATGTTTTGTAAACACTTAGTCATCTTGGAATGTAATTTCTATTTACATGAATGAAAAACAAACCTTTACTTTGGTGAAGATTTATTTCCGAGTGATGGTTTTAACCATTTTAAGAAGTCTTTCGTAAAACCTTTCTTTCTTCACTTGGCTCATAAATTAAGCTTCATGGCAGTTTCTTCTCTTCTTAGTCCAATCCTGGGACTTTGATTTGTTGAGTAAGATCTTTGCCTTTGTAAATGAGATTGTTGCCTCATATTTCGATCGGGATTTTTGCCCATTGTTTCTGAATGAGAGTTATCGTTTATCCTTGTAGGATAATTCCGACTCATCTTTTAGGAATGGGATTTTCACCTCATTTTTGTAGAATGGGATTTTCACCTCATTTTTGTAGAATGGGATTTTCACCTCATTTTTGTAGAATGGGATTTTCACCTCATTTTCATCTGGGAAAACCTTAAGCTTTATTTCATGAAGCATTTTGGAGACGGCTACAGAATTTACTGATAGTATCGTCACAGGTGTTCAGCATGAAATGGACGCTTGAGCGTTTTTCCTTCCATATTCACCAGATAATAGGTGCCCGCTCGGACAACTCTCTGTATGACGTAAGGGCCTTCCCAGTTAGGAGTTAGCTTCCCCGTTCGGCTTTTGTTTCCCTGGAACTCATTTTCTCTTAAGACCAGATCACCGATTTGGAAGAAGACTCTTTTCACCCTTGTGTCATAGAACCTTTTTACTCTTTGGCGATAGATGGCTGCCTTTGTTTCCGCAGCTTCTCTTCGCTCTTCAAGTAAATCGAGTTCCGCTCGGAGATTCTTCTCATTTTCTTCTGATGAGAAAGTTTGTTGTGTCCGTAGGGTAGGCATTCCTATTTCTGCAGGGATGACAGCTTCTGCCCCAAAAGTAAGAGAGAACGGAGTTTCTCTTGTGGGGGTTCTTGTGGTTGTCCTTTAAGCCCAAAGTGCGCTCGGAATTTTTTCAACCCAGTTAGTTCCATTTTTGGAGACCCGGGTTTTGAGTGCTTGGAGCAAGGTGCGATTTGTCACTTCTACTTGGCCATTGGCTTGAGGATGTGTTACGGAGGTTAACCTGGATTCAATTCCGAGCTCGGAACAAAAGCTTTTAAAAGCCTTGTTATCAAATTGTCGCCCATTATCGGAAATGAAGGTGACCGAAATTCCGAATCGACAGATAACAGTTCACCACAAGAATCCCTGACAAGCTTTCTCTGTGATTTTGGCCAAGGGCTCAACTTCTACCCATTTGGTGAAGTAGTCGATAGCCGCTATCAAAAACTTCATTTGTTGAGTCGAAGTAGGAAATGGCCCTAGAAGATCAACTCCCCAGATAGCAAACGGGCGAGGGCTGATAATTGGCGTGAGCAATGTTGGTGGTCGTCTTTGAATCTTGGAATGCCGTTGGCAGGCATCACATTTTCGGGCGAACGCCACCACATCTTGAGTTAATGTTGGCCAGTAATAGCCTTATCGCAGGACTTTGTAACTCAAGGCTTTGCCTCCTATATGCCCCCCTCCAATTCCTTCATGGATTTCTTGAAGGATATAGTTGGCTTCTGTGGGACGTAAGCACCGTAAGAAGGGTTGCGTATAGGACCTCTTGTATAGATTTTCGCCAATGATAGTGTACTGAGGGGATTTGTAAGAAATCCGTCTGGCTTCCGTCTTGTTGGATGGTGTAGGTCCACCTTGCAGGTAGTTTCTAATGGGATCAATCCAACTTGACTCTTCTGCTGCACTTTGTACTTCTCTTTCTAACCCTTCAATAGTTTTTGTGGGAAGATACTGTAGGTTGAAAGAGGATTCTGCATCTCCGTTGGGTGCAGTGGATTTTTTAGACAAGGCATCAGCTTCTTCATTTTGTGCTTGACAGATTTTTTCGATCTGGAAGTGAGCGAAGCATGGAACTATTTTTTTCACCACTGCCTGGTATTTAATCATGTTCTCCTCATTTGCTTCAAAATTGCCCAATGTGTGGCTCACTACTAGCTGTGAGTCGGAATATACATGCAGATGTTGAATTCTGAGCCCCCGGGCGAAACGCAATCCTGCGATGAGGGCTTCATATTCGGCTTCATTATTAGTCGGTCGGAACCGGAACTTGAGCACTGTCGCAATTTTCCATTTAGAAGGAGAATAAAGGACGAAGCCGGCTCCTGACTTTTCTTCAGTTGCTGATCCATCAACATATAAGGACCATGGGATGCTTGGGCTTTCTTTTGGGTCCTGTGACGGGAGTTCATCCCTCTCCATGGGAATGGTCAACTCCACAATAAAATCTGCTAGCACTTGAGCCTTGATTGCCGTTCGGGGTTTATAAGTGAGATCAAACTCTCCCAATTCTATCACCCACTTGGCTAAACGTCCGGAATTTTTGGGCTTATGGAGGACTTGCTTTAAGGGCTGGTCAGTCAATACCGTTACTTTGTGAGCCTGAAAATACGGCCTCAATCTACGTGCGGATGTGACAAGAGCGAAAGCCAATTTTTCAAGTGGTAGATACCTTGATTCTGCTTCGTTAAGGATCTTACTTGTATAATAAACTGGCTTCTGAACTCCATTGTCTTCTCTCAAAAGAACTGCACTGACCGCTCGAGGAGCAGCGACCAAGTAGATTTAGAGTTCTTCCCCTACTTGCGGCTTAGCTAGCAATTGAGGCGATTGGAGATAATCTTTAAGCTCCTGAAAGGCTTTCTCACATTCTTCTGTCCACTCCATTTTTGGTGCTTTTCGTAAGGCTTGGAAGAGTGGGAGGTTTTTCTCTCCGGCTTTAGAGATAAATGTCCCAAGAGCGGCTAGGCGTCCATTAAGCCGTTGTACCTCTTGAAAGCTTTTAGGTGATCCCATATCAAGGATGGCTTTGACCTTTTCCGGATTCGCTTCTATTCCTCTTTGAGTTAATATAAATCCGTGAAATTTCCCTGATCGGACACCAAAAGCACACTTGTTCGGATTTAGGCGCATGTTATAAGTCCGAAGCGACTGAAAGGCCTCTTGTAAATCCGTCAAGTGTTCATCGGCTTTTCGCCTCTTCAGTAGGATTTCATCTACATAAGCTTCAACATTTCTGCCAATTTGCTCCTTGAAGACTGTATTTATGAGCCTTTGGAAGGTGGCTCCGACATTCTTTAGACCGAATGGCATCACCTTATAGCAATAAGTTCCTTTGTTTGTGATGAAGGATATTTTTTCTTCATCGTCTTTGGCCATTCGGATTTGATTGTAGCCTGAAAAGGCATCTAAGAAACTAAGCATCTCATGCCCCGCCGTAGAATCAACCAAACCATCAATTGAAGGTAGAGGGAATGAATCTTTTGGACAAGCTTTATTTAGGTCCGTGAAATCCACGCACATTCTCTATTTTTCGGAAGGCTTTTTTACTAGAACCATATTAGCCAACCAGTCAGGATAGTTCACCTCTCGGATAAATCCAGCCTTCAAAAGGGTTGATACTTCTTCTTCTGCAGCCTTCTGACTTTCTGGGGCGGAATTCCTCCTTTTTTGTTTGACAGGCTTGAACGACTGATCTACGCTGAGACGGTGTTCAATGACATCACGCTTTACACCTGGCATGTCTTCTGATGACCAGGCGAAGAGATCAGAATTTGTTCTTAGTACTGCCATGAGATTTTCTTGCTGTGATATTGTCAAATCCGCACCAATACGCACAATACGCTCCACCCTAGTTGTGTCTAGGGGAACTGTAAGCAATTCTTCAACTGGTGTGGTGGGCGGAGTTCTTCATCTTCTCGTTCGGCTATTTTGTTGATCAACATGGCTTCCGAAACTCTTGTTTTGTCTTTATTTAGAACTTTTCCTTTGAGAGTCGAAACATAACATTGCCGTGCTAAGGGTTGATCCCCTCTTACTTCTCCACTGCCACTCTCGGTCGGAAATTTGAGGAGAAGATGGTAAGTGGAAATTATTGCTTTCAAGGCGTTGAGGGTTGGCCTAGCAAGAATCACATTGTAACTTGAAGCACAGCGTACAACTAGAAAATTTGTTGTCACCGTTGATGATCTTGGCGAATTTTCTACCGTAACTGGCAACGTGATCATTCCTTCGGTCAGATAACCCTCCGAAAAATCCCACTAAAGATGATTTTACGGGGAGCAAGTTGTCTGCATCGTACCTCATTCTTTCGAAGGCGCTCCAGAAAAGAATGTCCACTAAACTTCCACTGTCTACCAGAACTCTTTTCATTTGGAAGCTGGAAACCATAATGGCGATGACCAAGGCGTCGTCATGAGGGTGGCGAACCCTGCTGACATCGTTGTCATAAAAAATGATGGGGGCCATAGGCCGAGACCTTCTTTGTGGCGCTTCTATTTCCTGCGCAACTCCCACCATTCGGGCATAGCTTTTTCGAGAGGGGGAACTTTTGCCACCACACCAAGGACCACCGCTAATAAATCCGACCATCTCCCCTTTTTCTTCTTCAAGCTGTGAAGTTTTCGGCTCCTCTTGGACCTCAATGTTGATATACTGCTCCAATTGTCCTCTTCTAACGACATCTTCTATGGCGTTCATCAAATGGGTGCATTTTCTGTGTCATGTCCTCTAGCTTGATGAAATTTGCAATATATTTTGCTGTTCTTTTGCCGTTAGGGATTCTTTGCAGGTTCTGGCCATGTCAAGAGTTGTTGATCCTGTATTTGCATAAGAATATGGCTTTTGGTCTGATTTAGTGGGGTATGGTGATCGTATCTGACAATTTTCCCTTCTGTTGAAGATTCTCTAGGTTGTAGCATATGTCGCTGTGGGCGTGTTGAAGTTTCCGGACCTCTATTCTCACCCTTACGTTCCTTGCGCGATCCTCCCTCCTTTCGGATTTCTGTGGGCCTTCTGTTGACATTTTGATGGGCTTTTCCCTTCTGGATTTCCACAGAGGCACGTCGAGCCTCCTCTTCCCAGCTCGTATAAATTTCATCAGAATTGATATACTTTTGGGTATGGATCATGAGGGCGGGGATGGTTTTCGGCGGATCCAAAGTTAGGGAAAAACGAAAAGGTGATTCTAGCAAACCCTCCATCAGCATAGTTACAGCCATGCGTGGAATAAGGTCCGCAACATTTGCGGCTTCGTCTATGAAACGGTTTAAATAAGCTTGGAGTGTTTCACCCCCTCGTTGCTTAACGCGCATAAGGGTAGACAGAGTTTTCTTTTGCTTTGAGTAATTAGCAAAATAAGCTAAAAAATGATCTGCTATAACTTGAAAAGAAGGAATCATGCTAGATGGAAGATCGACAAACCAGTCTTGCGCTTTTCCCTCTAAAGTAGCGGGAAAAGCTCGGCACATACGAGCATTAGTAATTCCAGAGAGCAGCATCTTCGATTGGAAGGACTTTAAGTGACGAGACGAATCGGTTTTGCCTTCATATGCAATCATAGCGGGTGGTCGGAAACTATCAGGAACTTGCTCCTCCAATATTTCCTTAATAAAGGGTGAGCATATGTGGAGAACATGCGGTTCGGATTTCTGTTTTCCTCGAGAGGGATCTTGTCTCTGTGCTCTTCTGTCAACAGTAGGGGTAGATGGACTATTCCGTTCTAGTCTTGTCCGTTTCGTCCTTGTGGCAGCTTGCTCTCGACGTCGAACGGAGGAAGGTTCTGAACTAGCTGAGAAGGTGGTTCTCTCCCTTCTTTCCCGATGGGTGCGAGTCCTTGTCCTCCCTCTGCTTTCGGAATTGGCTAGTGGTGCTGTTGGCACATTTGGTGGAGTTCGTGTGGGAGGAAGTGGCGGATGAGTCAAAGTATGAACAGCTTGAGCTAACTGCTCTAATTGCTGCTATATGTTAAGATAAAACTCTGGGATGGGTTCCAGGGGTGGGACGGAAGGATTTTCCGATAAAGATAAGATAAGTGGATTGTCCGACGGAATCTCCTCATGCCCTAGGACTTCACCAGGTCCTTCAGGATTACTAGGTGCTCCTTGTTCTTGGATTCGTTTTGATCTTCTTGTAGTAATCATTTGGCTTTTTGTAAGGGTTCCCACGGACGGCGGCAAACTGTTAATGCCAAAAACTGGTCCCCCTCACGCTTTGGCTACTGTTGCCTCGTGATCTGGTCTCAGCCTTGGACAAACGGTTGAAATTTATAGTTGGTGTGGACGCTTACTTCAACTTCTGAACAAGGAACGCAGGGAACACGTTGGAATTCCGATCGAAATTATCAGCTCTTGATCGGAATTATCAGCTTTTTGTTTTGGGATGAATCTGTAAAAAGGAGAAGGGAGGAATCGGAATTGGGCCTTTCTGCCCGGATTTAACTCTGATGCTTAAGTCAGAAAGCTTGTGAGAAGGAAGTCTTAGACATGAGTGTGTAATGATTTTTCTTGGTCCTTTTTTTATATCATTGCTCTTCTTTTATAACAACTTAAAGGCGGTTTAGGAAAGGCGGTGGGTAAGGCGGTGAGTAAATATCTTCTAAGGCGGTAAGAAAATATCTGCCTACTGCGTAGGTGCTACGTAGGTAAGTAGAAAATATCTGCCTACTGTAGAGGCAAGTGGATAAGATCTACTTAATGTAGAGGCGTTAGATATTTTCTTCCCTAGGTGGCTATAAGCACCTTATGAGACCCTCACGCCTTGTGGATAGGTTGCTATAATTCCGACGGACTTGTTTGTAGGATTGAACCCTCATTTTTGTTTGCCGAACGGAATTATACTAGCATATTTGGTGGTATTGCCGTGCGGCCAAAGGGACACAGTCCTGTGTATGACAGGTGGCCATTTAGGTCGATGACACGTGTCTTAATATATATCGCATTACATCAGGTAGCTTGAATACCACCTTTTCATCTCCCACTCCCAATGCTAGTCTTCCTTGTACATGATCTTCAAGTACTAGAGCAGTGGCTAAGAAAGGGCGTCCAAGGATAATCGGAACATCGACGTCATTATCTACATTGAAACATACAAAATTAGTCAGAAAGACAAATTGATTGATTTGGATGAGCACATCTTCGGCTAGCCCCTTAGTTTGTCTCACTGAACGATCGACGAGTTGTAATCTTATTCCAGTGGGCTTTGGTTCCTCAAGACCAATGCTTTCTTTGTAATCCCTTCACTAAGTACACAAGGGACAACAAAACTACCCAGATCTTTCAACTTCTTTGGCAAGCTTTGTTGTAAAACGGTCGAGTATTGGGCATTCAATGTGACTACACCTACATCTTCCAATTTCCTTTTATTGGATAGAAGTTCCTTCATAATTTTCCGTACTTAGGCATTTAAGACGAAACTTCTACCAATGGCAAATTTATGTGCAATTGCTTCAACATGCTTATAAACGTTGCGAATTGAGCATCTTTCTTCAACCTTGCCAGATATGGTACTTTAGGTTGGTAAAGGGGTATAGGTGGTGCCTCCACCACTTTCTCTTGTTCTTTCCCTTTCACCTCGGAACTAGCAATGGGTTTCGAGTCTTCAACTATAATGGTGCTTTTATCTTGTGGTTTCTCCACGGGAAAGTCTATCTCTTTCCCACACCTCAATGTGATGGCCATGAGTTATTCCTATGGGTTCTCTTCCGTATTACCAGACAAGCTTCCTTAAGGCCTCTCCGATAGAGTCTTTGGAATTTACCCCACTTGATTCTCCAAATTCTGAACCGTAGCTTGCAAAGTCCGATATGTGGTGTCTTTGTTTTGCATATATTTCAATATGAGTTTCTCCATGTTGGGTTTTCTCTCTTGTAGCTTCTCAGGGTGTTGGATACCTGGAGGATATTGTCCCGCTTGTAGATTCCCATAAGAGAGTGTCGGATGGTTAAATTTAGGGGCATATGCTCTATATTGACAATTTTGTTGCCTTTGTGCATTTCCCATTTTTTGCACTTGCTCTACGAGGACCATTTTTGTGCTTGCAATTGGGCAATTCAATACTTCATATCCCGTTCTACATGTAGTGCAAAACATGACTGTAGCCAATCTTGAACTATTGTTGGATGTAAGTAGCTCAATTTTTCTTGTCAACTGATGTAGCTTTTCTCCAAAAGTGGCATCGGTGATTGTGGGTTCATCCAATGACCCAACCACTTTAACTTGCTTTCCCCTTGTAGACCAATCAGCTTCATTTCTTGCCATATCTTCAAAAATTTGCTTGGCATCCTTCGGGTACTTGTTTCTCAACGACCCTCCTACGACAACATCAACTAGTTGCCTCGTGGTGTTGTCTAGCCCATTGTAAAAGATTTGGATTTTTGCATACGGATCTAGACCATGTTGAGGACAACGATGAAGCAAGTCTTTGTATCTCTCATATGCTTCAAAAACTATTTCGGATGCACTTTGCTTGAATGCGGAGATATCATATCTAAGCTTGGCGGCATTGCTTGGTGGGAAATATCGGCCAAGGAACTTATCTAGCATCTCGGCCCAAGTGCGAATAGACCTGGAAGGAAGTGAATTGAGCAACCTATATAAGCTTCTTCTCTCAAGCTAAATAGGAAAAGTCTCAATCTAATAGCATCATCGGAAGCTCCATTAATCTTGAGCATATTGCAAATTTGAACAAACTTTACTATATGAGCATGGGGGTCTTTATCTGACATCCCATCAAATTGAGCCAAATTTTATATCATGTTTATTGTGCTAGCCTTGCTCTCAAAATTATTCATGTTGACATTTGGAGCATAAATACTAAATTCCACCCCTGTATAGTGAGATCTCTCATACTCAGATAATGTTTATCTTCTTTCATCTATGATGGGTGCTTCTCTAACCTCAATACTAGGTTCAGTAGGTGTGGAATTTTCTTCTTCTAAAGAGGATCCTCGACTCAAGCATTTCCCGCGGATTAATGGGAAAGTAGTTCTTCTTTCTCCCGAATCTAAGGCCAAAACAAAAGCATACGGACAACGCACAAAGGTCAATGGTGCCCTTTCTTTTCTACCAAACTCAACATAAGAAAGATGGAAGGCTCGGAGCTTGCTCCTTCTACTTCCCTCAACCTGCAGTGTAAAGTCCTTTCTATTTCATTATCAGCTTTAATAAGACCCTTAGTATTTTTGCGGGTCATGCATCAACACCTCGCAATAAAGTATAGTGAGAAAGATTAGTATCCAAGAAATCAATTAAACAAAAGATAAAACAAAGAAAGAAAATTAAATGACAAAATTAATAAACACCTAGCTATCCTAGTAGTCCTAATCTCCCCGACAATGGCGCCAAAAACTTAATGCGCAAAATCCACAAGTGCATTTGTCACGCCCCAACCCGAATCCCGGGCCACGGGCACATGTACAGACAGGTCGTATCCAAGCAGAGGCGCACCTCACTCGGATACAAGGTGTTGATGCCAAAAACTGGTTCATCTCACGCTTTGGTTGCTGTTGCCTCGTGATCTGTTCTCAGCCTTTGACCAACGGTTGAAATTTATAATTGATGTGGACGCTTACGGATTGATGAGGATGCTCGGAATTGGTTGCTTGGATGAATCTGTAAAAAGGAGAGGGAAGTGATCGGAATTGGGCCTTTCTGCCCGGGTTTAACTCCGATGGTTAAGTCAGAAATCCTGTGAGAAAGAAGAGGGTTTGGTAAACTTTTAGACTTCTTGGGCATAGGTTAGTTAATTGCTCAAGTTCTGGATCCTGTTCTTATTGTCATTGTTCTTCTTTTATAGAAAATGTGAAGGCGGTTTAAGAAATATCTGGAAAGGTGGTTGAGGAAATATCTCTTGAGGCGGTGAGAAAATATCTCTTGAGGCGGTGAGAAAATATCTGCCTATTGTGTAGGTAGAAAATATCTGCCCACTGTAGAGGTAAGTGGATAAGATCTACCTACTGTAGAGGCGTTAGATATTTTCTTTCTTAGGCTGTGAGCACCTCATGAGATGGGTTTCGGATAAGAAAGTTGCTATAATTCGGATCGGATTTGTTGGTAGGGTTGAAACCTCGCTTCCAATTACCGATCGGAATCGTGCTAGAAACAGTAGCAGAATGTTTAGTATTAGGTGGCACTACCACGTGGCCAGAGGGGTGTGGCCCCGCGTGTTATACCTGGCCATTTGGGTAGGTGACACGTGTTTTACCAAATATTTCCGTAACACTAGTCCCCCCCAAAGTGTACTTGTTCGAAACATCTGAGTGAAGAGTGAGCTAATCTTACTTTTCGCTTGGTTCGAGAACAAGTATCTTCCCTAGTTGGCACGTCTATGTAGGTGTAGATATTTGTCTCTAGGATGATAAGGCACATGTGCTTTTAATAGGTGATTGACACTTGTTGTGTTGTCTTTTCGTTGTTTTGAATCGAGGTAGATCTTTCTCCGGAGTTTTCGCCTATAGTGTCAATAGGTTTTCTATTTAAGGAGCTTGTATAGATAGTGCTCTTTATCTATTCTGTTTTTATCGTTGTATAATGGTTCTTCCTCAGCGTTTATCTTTTTTCAAGTTTTTCACTTTCACTCAATCTTCTCGTCATTTGCGAATTCCAGTTTCTTTTTATGAACATCTAGTGGGCTTGAGGACTGGAGTCGTTCATTTGGTAAGTCCGAACGGTTGCGTATGGCAATCTCTTCTGGCTGTTGACGAGGATACAGGTGAGATCTGTTTTGGGAAGGGTGGGAAATCTTTCACGTTGATCACGATGTTGAGGTGGGGGATCTTCTAGTTATTACTTATGCAGTGGGTATGCGTTTCGAAGTTGAAAGATTCGGAAGCGATTCCTGTCGCAAAGAAGTGGACCCCAATCTTCACCCACGTGCTTTGCCGGGGTTTCCTAGTGATGATGAGGACAGCGACGGTTGTGGAAGTCCGTGCATCTCTGCAGAATCTTATCCGAGCGAGTCATCGGATGGATCTATCGACTAGGAGAATTCCGACTGGTACTAGCGTTTGTTATGGTTCGGGTCTAATGTAACTGTTTTTGTCATAAATATTATGAATAAATAAAGCATCTTTTTGTTCATTAAGTCTTCAAGAAATAACCGCTGGTGATCCTATGTTGGGATGTGTGTTTTGTCTTTCATGGTATTGGTTCTATTTTTATATTGTACAGTGCCTATTATTCCCTAGGGAGACACGTGTTTCTCACACTGTTTCGCATTAAAGGGAGAAGGTGTCGCGACGTGCGCTTTGTCAACATCATGATGGGCGCGGCTTCCCATGTGTGTCAGGCGGCGTTTGGTATGTTGACGTTTAGGGTGGGATTTTAAATCGTTTAAGGAGAAATAATGATGGTTATCTGAATGGTCCGGATTTGGAGACTTTTGGTTCAACGGTCCGATCGGGATGTAGTGTTGGAATCTAACGGCCAGGGGTTTATCTTTCTTTCATATAACCAAGCAGAGAAGGTTTATTTCGAGATAGCGTTTTCTTTTAAGACTTCTTCTTCTCCAGCAAGCTTTGTTCCTAAAGTTTCTGCATTCTTTCACCCCTTTTTCTTCTAAGGTAATGGCTAGTGATTCTAGTGCATCTTCTTCCGCTAGTTCTTCTCATGAAACTTCTCATGAAATTGCTACTTCCCAACCACTTTTTATTCCTTCTCCGTCCGAACCCATAGTCTCTGTCGCGATTCCAGGCGAGTCTAGGGATGTTTCGGTCCAGGGTTTGCGGATTCATCCTGCTTCTAGAGCAATGGGTTGGGGGTCTGATACCTTCATAAGCCTTCTTGAGCAGAAGGATGTTGATAGCTTGGTAGAGAAGTATGAAATAGATCTTTCTTTGTTTGAGGTTAGGGCTCCATGTTCTGGAGAAAGGGCAAGTTCTCATAGGGAGGGGGAGACAGCCATCTACCAAGATGCGATGTTAGGTAGTCTTAGGATTCCTTTTTCTAACTTTGCCAAGGCTATTCTGGAAGAATATCGTTTGTGTCCTTCACAATTAACTCCGAACTCTTGGAGATTACTCAATGGCTTTGTCATTGTGTTTAACAATTATGGGGAAAATCCAATTGTTCGTTGGTTCCGCATGTTATTTAGTTTACACCTAGAGTCTAATGCCTACTGGTATTACTTCTTGGCTCGTTCTAGGAGGAAGTTTCTAGGTAAAGTCCCCACTTCCATTAAACGATAAAAAAGTAAGTTTTTCTTTGTCAAAAGTAAATCCGAGTGGGATGTCAGAACCAAGTGGGAGGTTCCCCGAACGGATATCGCTTGTGAGGAGATGACAAAAGAAGAGGAAGTTCTCTTTAAGTCAATTGCGGGGATTTCTAGGGTTTACATGGATACTTTCTTGACCCAGGAAAATCTCCTCAAATGTCGTTTAATAGTAGCTACTGGTAGGATTTATTTATGCGTCTAACTTAGTTTAGTAGTGAGTCGCGGTACCTAACATGTTTCGGAATTTATCCTTGTAAGAAATCCGATGGAGGATGATGATTTGGATCTTGCTAGGGACATCTTGGCCTCTTTCGAAGGTGAAGTTCATCCGCCCTTGCCTCGTGGGCGAAAGAAGAAAGAAGTGACATTCAGCAAAGGTGCTGAAACTTCCAAGGAAGAAAAGAAAAAGAGGAAAAGAAAAGACGTCACTTCTCCGAAGGAGAGGGTCAAAAGCGACCCCGCTGCAGGGTCCTCCCAGGAGAGGAGGACGAAGAGGAAGAATTTCGAGGACGCGTCGAGTCCAGGAATTACGGGAGAACAGGCGAATTCACCTCAGCAAGAGGTTCTCCCAGCTTTAGCGCCAATTCCAGAGGGCCCTTTCTCTAGTCGGCCAGAGGATATTCTCCTTAGGGAGGTGACAGTGTACTTCTTCTTAAAGTTATCTATTGTTCCACTAAGAATTTTTGACTTAGGTTTATTTTATAGGTGGAGGCAGGAGAAGCGGTTCTCCTGGACAAGCTAAGGGAGGTAGACTTAGTTCTGAAAGGACCGGCACCTCAAAGAATGGAAGTGCCTTCAGAGGATATCCCTTTTCGGGACGCTGCGTCTGTGAAGAACGTTTTGATGGCCATGAGGCCCGAACCACTCTCTACCAAACTTCGAGAGGCTGGAAGAGAAGAGGCTACTCGCCAACTTTTCCGTTCGGCTATGATGGTAAAAGTTATACCTGTACTTCTTTTATTCCCTCGTTCAGTATTATCGCTTATAATTCTTAAAGGGGAGCATGACATGCTAAAGGAAGACCTAGCTTCCAGGCAAAAGGCTCCTAAATCCGACTCGCAAGAAATGAAAGATTTAAAAGAACGAGCGGATAACTTGGAGAGGGAGGTCACTCGGCTTAGGGCGCGAGCGAAAGAGGGGGCCACACGCATATACTCATTAATACAGGAGGTGGGTCATCATGTTCTCCTGCGGAAGTTTTAGCGATCGGGCTTGCTGGAGTCTTAAAGAAGTTTACTGAACTGAAAGAGCAGCAGATTATAAAGACTCCGAAGGCCCCTGCTCCAGTCTCATCTGAACCTCCGATTCAGACTTCCCAAGAAGCAGCTAAACGCCAGGAGGGCCCTAGCTCTTAGGAATTTTTATGAAATATTTTTGTGAAGATTTGAGTACTTTGAATGTAACTTCCACTTATATGAATGAAATACAAACCTTTATTTGGTGAAGATTTATTTTCGAGTCATGGTTATTTTTAACCATTCGAGAAATCCTTCGCCAAGTCCTTCTTCTTTTTTCATTTGGCTTGTGTGAGTTCTTCGCTTCTTAGTCCAATCGTGGGACTTTGCTTTGTTGAATAAGATCCTTGTCTTTTGTGAATGAGATTGTTGCCTCATATTTCGATCGGGATTTTTGCCCCATACTCTGTATGAGAATTGTCTCTTATCCTTGTAGGATAATTTGTTTTTGCCTCATCTTATAAGGACGAGAGATTTTTTGTCTCATCTTTTAGGGATGGGATTTTCACCTCATCTTCATTTGGGAATTTCTGAACAGAAATTTAAGTTTTATTTCATGAAACATTTGCTACAGAGTTCACTGATAGTAGCATCGCAGGTGTTCAGCATGAAATGGACGTTTGAACGTTTTTTCCTCCATATTTACCAGATAATAAGTGCCCGCTAGGACAATTTTCTGTATGACGTAAGGGCCATCCCAGTTCGGAGTTAGCTTCCCCGTTCGGCTTTTGTTTCCCTGGAATTCATTTTCTCTGAAGACAAGATCACCGATTTGGAAGAAGACTCTTTTTACCCTCGTGTCGTAGAACTTTTTTACTCTTTGGCGATAGATTGCTTTTGTTTTTGCAGCTTCTCTTCGCTCTTCAAGTAGATCAAGTTCCGCTCGGAAATTCTTCTCATTTTCTTCTGATGAGAAAGTTTGTTGTGTCCGTAAGGTAGGCATTCCTATTTCTGCAGGGATGACTGCTTCTGCCCCATAAGTAAGAGAGAATGGAGTTTCCCCTGTGGGGGTTCTTGTAGTTGTTCGCTAAGCCCAAATAGCGCTCGGAATTTCTTCAACCCAATTAGTTCCATTTTTGGATACCCGGGTTTTAAGAGCTTGGAGTAAGGTGCAATTCGTCACTTCTACTTTGCCGTTGGCTTGAGGATGCGTTACAAAAGTTAGTATGGATTCAATTTCGAGCTCGGAACAAAAACTTTTGAAATCCTTGTTATCAAATTGTCGCCCATTATCAGAAATGAAGGCGACCGGAATTCCTAATCGACAGATAACCGCTCGCCATAAGAATCCTTGACAAGCCTTCTCCGTGATCCTGGCCAAGGGCTCAACTTCTACCCATTTAGTGAAATAATCGATAGCAACTATCAAAAATTTCATTTGTCGAGTCGAAGTAGGAAATGACCCCAGAAGATCAATTCCCCAAATTGCAAATGGTCGAGGACTGATAATTGGCGTAAGCAGTGTTGGCGGGCGTCTTTGGATCTTGGAATGCCGTGGGCAGGCATCACATTTTCGAGCGAACTCCACCGCATCTTGAGTTAATGTTGGCCAATAATAGCCTTGCCGCAGGACTTTGTAACTCAAGGCCTTGCCTCCTATATGATTTCCTCCGATGCCTTCATGAATTTCTTGAAGGATGTAGTTGCCTTCTGTGGGACGTAAGCAAAACAAAAAGGGTTGTGTATAAGACCGCTTGTATAGATGTTCTCCAATCATAGTGTACTGAGCGGCTTTATAAGAAATGCGTCTTGCTTCTGTCTTGTTGGATGGTGCAGGTCCACCTTGCAGGTAGTTTCTGATGGGATCAATCCAGCATGACTCTTCTTCTGCACTTTGTACCTCTCCTACTAGCCCCTCAATAGTTTTTGCTAGAAGGTACTGTAGGTTGAAAGAGGGTTTTGTATCTCCGTTAGGTGCAATGGCTCTCTTAGATAAAGCGTCCGCCTCTTCATTCTGTGCTCGACAGATTTTTTCAATCTGGAAATGAGTGAAGCATAGAACTATTTTCTTCACTACTGCCAGGTATTTGACCATATTTTCCTCCTTTGTTTCAAAGCTGCCCAGCGTATGGCCAACGACTAGCTGTGAGTCGGAATATACATGTAGGCGCTGAATTCCGAGCCCCCGGGCAAAATGTAATCCTGCAATGTTAGTCGCTTGGAATTGGAACTTGAGAACTGTTGAAATTTTCCAATTAGAGGGAGAATAAAGGACGAAACCTGCCCCTGATTTTTCTTCTGTTGCTGATCCGTTGACATATAGAGACCATGGAGTAATAGAGCTCTCTTCTGGATCTTGTGACGGGATTACATCTTCGCTCATGGGAATGGTTAACTCTGCGATGAAATCTGCTAATACTTGGGCCTTGATCGCTGTTCGTGGCTTGTAAGTGAGATCAAACTCACCCAATTCTATTACCCACTTGGCTAGGGTCAGTCAATACACTAATTTTGTGAGCTTGAAAATAAGGCCTCAATCTCCGTGCAGATGTGATAAGGGCGAAAGCTAGCTTTTCAAGTGGCAGATACCTTGACTCAGCGTCTTTAAGGATCTTGCTTGTATAATAAACAGGCTTCTGAATTCCCTTATCTTCTCTTAAGAGGACTGCACTGACCGCTCGAGAAGCAGCTGCTAAATAGATATAGAGCTCTTCTCCTACTTGCGGCTTGGCTAGCAACTGAGGCGATCAGAGATAATCTTTAAGTCCCTGGAAGGCTTTTTCACACTCTTCTGTCCACTCCATTTTTGGTGCTTTACGCAAAGCTTGGAAGAGTGGGAGATTTTTCTCTCCGGCTTTAGAGATAAATCTTCCGAGAGCGGCTAGGCGTCCATTAAGCCGTTGTACTTCTTTAAGGCTTTTGGGTGATCCCATGTCAAGAATGGCTTTGATCTTTTTTGGATTTTCTTCTATTCCTCTTTGAGTCAGTATAAATCCTAAAAATTTTCCTGATCGGACACCAAATGCACACTTGTTCGGATTTAGGCGCATGTTGTAAGTTCGAAGCGACTGAAAGGCTTCCTGTAGATCCAATAGATAATCTTCGGTTTTTTGACTCTTTACCAGGATGTCATCTACATAGGCTTCGACATTTCTGCCAATTTGCTCATTGAACACCATACTTATGAGTCTTTGGAAAGTGGCTCCAGCATTCTTTAAACCAAATGGCATCACCTTATAGCAGTAAGTTCCCTTGCTAGTAATAAAGGACGTTTTTTTTTCGTCGCCTTTGGCCATTCGGATTTGATTGTAGCCTGAGAAGGCATCTAAAAAACTGAGCATTTCATGCACTGCCGTAGAGTCGACCAAGTCATCAATTGAAGGTAGTGGAAACGAATCTTTCAGACAAGCTTTATTTAGGTCCGTAAAATCCACACGCATTCTCCATTTTCCGGACAGCTTTTTGACCAGAGCCACATTAGCCAACCAGTCTAGATAGTTCACCTCTCGGATAAATCATGCCTTCAAAAGGGTTGATACTTCTTCTTCTGCAGCTTTATGCCTTTCTGGGGCGGAATTTCTCCTTTTCTGTTTAACAGGTTTGAACGACTGATCTATGCTAAGGTGGTGTTCAATGACATCACGTTTTACGCCTGGCATGTCCTCTGAGGACCAGGCAAAAAGATCAGAATTCGTCCTTAGTATTGCCATGAGATTCTTTTGCTGTGCTGTTGTCAAATCCGCGCCAATCCGCACGGTACGCTCCAATCTAGTTGTATCCAAAGGAATGATAAGCAACTCCTCAACTGAGGTTGGTCGGAGTTCTTTATCTTCTTGTTCTGCTATCCTGTTAACCAACATGGCCTCTGAAGCTCTTGTTTTACCTTTATTTTGAGTTGTTCCTTTGAGAGTTGAGGCGTAACATTGTCGTGCCAATGGTTGATCCCCTCTCACTTCCCCACTGCCACTCTCGGTCGGAAATTTTAGGAGAAGATGATAAGTAGAAATTACGGCTTTTAAGGCGTTGAGGGTTGGCCTACCAAGAATCACATTGTAACTTGATGCACAGCGTACGACCAAAAAATTTGTTGTCACTGTTGATGATCTTGGCAAATTTCCTACCGTAACTGGTAAAGAGATCATTCCTTCTGGTTGTACTACTCCTCCAGAAAATCCCACTAAAGATGATTTTACGAAGAGTAAATTGTCCGCATCATACCTCATTCTTTCAAAGGCACTCCAAAAGAGTATGCCCACTGAACTTCCACTGTCTATCAGGACTCTTTTCATTTGGAAGCTGGAGACCACGATAGCAATGACTAAGGCGTCGTCATGAGGATGACGAACCCTGCTGACATCGTTATCATAAAAGATGATAGGAGTCAAAGGCCAGACCTTCTCTGTGAGACTCCTGTCTCTTGTGCAACTCCTACCATTCGGGCATAGCTTTTTCCGAGAGGTGGAACTTTCACCACCACAACCAAGAACACCACTAATAAATCCGACTATCTCTCCTTTTTCTTCTTCAGGTTGTGAAGTTTCAGGTCTCTCTTGAATATCCAGGTTAATGTATTGCTCCAGTTGTCCCCTTCTAACGACATCTTCTATAGTGTTACGGATATATTTGGTGAAGACAGGTGTCGTTAAGCTAAAGGACCACTTGTTCATTTGGCTACATGGCAGTATCACCATCTTTGCACAAATTCCGCTCGGCCAATAGCGTAAGGATTCAATCCTGCGAACAAGTCCGTCGGAATTGTAACAACCCTCTCATAACATAAAGGGCGTAGGGGCGTAGGGTAGAAAGAAAGAGATAGAGAAACATCTAACGCCTCTACAGTGAGTGGGCCTTATCCACTTGCTACAGTGGGCAGATATTTTCCTACCGCCTTCCTACCGCCTTCCCACCGCCTTCCTACCGCCTTAAGAGATATTTACCTAACTCACCGCCTTACTCCACCGCCTTTCCTGAACCGCCTCTAAGGTGCTATAAAAGGAGAGCGCTAATAGAAGAAAAGGGATCCGAAAAAAACTCATCACACAAAAAACTGCCTAAAACTAAGATTCTCTATTCAAGTTTTCTGACTTAAGCATCGGAGCTGAATCCCGGCGGAAAGGCCCAATTCCGATCACCGTCCTCTCCTTGTTTACAGGCTCGCTGATGAGTAATTCCAGTAATTCCGAGCGGAGTTTTTATGATGCTCTTCGCACTCCCTGTTCGTAGGCAGAAGTAAGCGTCGACATCAACTATAAATTCTAACCGTTGATCGAGAGCTGAGACCAGATCACGAGGCAACAGTGACCGAAACGTGACGTGGACCAGTTTTTGGCATCAACAGTTTGGCGCCGTCCGTGGGGACCTTACGAAAAGCCAAATGACCACTACCAGAAGATCAAAACGAATTCAAGAACAGGGAGCCGTAAATAATCCCTAAGGATCTGGCGAGGTCCGAAGGCATGAAGAAATCCGGTCAGATAATCTGCCCATCTTACCGCCATCAGAAAATCCTTCCGTCCAACCTCAAGAATCTGTCCCAGAATTTTACCTTAACCTACAACAACAATTGGAACGGTTGACTCGAGTACATTCACGCTTTGACTCATCCTCCGCCTCCTCCTACACAAGTTCCAACGCCAAACATACCAATAGCCCCACTGGATAATTCTGAAAGCAGAGGGAGAACGAGAACTCGCACCCATAAAGAGAAAGCGAAGGGCGCCTTTTCCGCTAGTTCGAACCTCCCTCCCGCCGGCGTAGGCGAGGCCACCATAAGAACCGAACGGTCAAGGACGGAACGGAATAGTCCATCTGTTCAAACAGTTGATAGAAGGACTCAACGACAGAACCTCTCTCGAGGAAACGGAAAGTCCGAGCGACACGTTCTCGGTATGTGTTCACCCTTTGTCAAAGAAATATTGGGAGAGCAAGTTTCGGATAGCTTCGGACCGCCAGTTATGACCGCGTATGAAGGCAAAACCGATCCATCCCAACACCTGAAATCTTTTCGGTCGAAGATGCTCCTCACTGGAATCACAGACGCTCGCATGTGCCGAGCTTTTCCCGCCACCTTAGAGGGAAAAGCGCAAGACTGGTTTGTCGATCTCCCATCTAGTACAATTACTTCTTTTCAGATTTTAGCAGATCGCTTCCTAGCCTATTTTGCCAATTACTCAAAGCAAAAGAAAACCCCGTCCACCCTTCTGCGCATTAAGCAGCGAGGGAAAGAAACGCTCCAGGCCTATTTAAGCCGTTACATAGACGAGACAGCTAATGTTGCGGACCTCCCGCCACGTATGGCTGTGACTTTTCTAATGGAAGGGTTATTAGACTCCCCCTTCCGATTTTCCCTGACACTAGATCCACCAAAAACCATTCCCGCCCTTATGATCCACGCCCAAAAGTATATCAATTCCGAGGAAATTTATATGGGTTGGGAAGAAGAGGCTAGACGTGGACCTGTGGACACCCAGAAGGAAAAAACCCACCATAGCGTCAGCAGAAGGCCCCCGGATACGCGAAAGGAAAAAGGATCGCACAGGGAGGGCAAAGGCATAAACAGAGGCCTGGAAACCTCCGCACGACCCCAACGACATACGCTACAGCCCAGAGAGCCTTCTAAGGAAGGAAAAATTGTCAGATATGATCACCATACCCCGCTGAATCAAACCAGAAGCCACATTCTTATGCAAATCAAAGAACAAAAGCTTCTGACGTGGCCGGAGCCTGCAAGAAACGCCGAACGGCAAAAGAACAGTAAGAAGTATTGCCAGTTTCATCAATCCAGAGGACATGACACAGAAAAGTGTACCCACTTGATGAACGCAATAGAAGATGTCGTTCGAAAAGGACAATTGGAACAATACATCAACCTTGAGATTCAAGGGGAACCTGAAATTTCACAACCTAAAGAAGAAAAAGGAGAAATGGTGGGATTTATCAGTGGTGGTCCTGGCTGCGGTGGTGAAAGTTCCGCCTCTCGGAAAAGTTACGCCCGAATGGTGGGAACCACGCAGGAAATAGAAACGCCACGAAGACGATCTCGACCTACGGCTCCAATCATCTTCTATGACAATGACGTCAGCGGAGTTCGCCACCCACATGATGACGCGTTGGTTGTCGCTATCAAAGTGTCTAATTTCCAGATGAAAAGAGTTTTGATAGACAGTGGAAGTTTAGTTGATATCCTCTTTTGGAGTGCTTTCGAAAGAATGAGATATGACGCAGATGACTTGCTTCCGGTGAAATCATCCTTGGTAGGGTTCTCTGGAGGGGTAGTACAGCCAGAAGGAATGATCTCCTTGCCAGTTACGGTAGGGAACTCACCAAGGTCATCAACAGTGACAGCAAACTTCTTGGTTGTGCGTTGTGCTTCAAGTTACAACGTAATCCTGGGCAGACCAACCCTCAACACCTTGAAAGCTGTAATCTCTACTTATCACCTTCTCCTCAAATTCCCAACTGAGAGTGGCAGTGGAGAGATAAGAGGAGATCAACCCCTGGCACGGCAATGCTATGTCTCAACCCTCAAAGGGAAAACTCTCACGAGCAGCAAGACAAAGGTTTCAGAAGCCATGTTAGTCAGCAGAATGGCCGAACGGGAAAATGAGGAGCTTCGACCTACACCTGTCGAAGAATTGCTAACAGTTCCCCTAGACACAACCAGAGCGGACCGCACGGTACGGATTGGGGCAGATTTGACAACAGAACAGCGGGAAGATCTCATGAGAATATTGAGAGCAAATTCCGATCTCTTCGCTTGGTCTTCAGAGGATATGCCGGGCGTAAAGCGTAATATCATCGAGCATCGTCTCAACATCGATCAATCGTTTAAACCCACAAAGCAGAAACGGAGAACTTCTGCACCAGAAAGGCAGAAGGTCGCGGAGGAAGAAGTATCTAATCTCCTAAAAGCTATGTTTATCCGAGAGGTATACTACCCAGACTGGTTAGCCAATGTGGTCCTGGTAAAAAAGCCGTCCAGAAAATGGAGGATGTGCGTTGACTTCACGGACTTAAACAAAGCCTGCCCGAAAGATTCGTTTCCCTTACCGTCAATTGATAGTTTGGTTGATTCAACAACAGGGCATAAGATGTTGAGCTTCCTGGATGCCTTCTCAGGTTACAACCAAATCCGAATGGCCAAAGGCGATTTAAGAAAAAGCGTCTTTCATTATGAGCACGGGAACGTACTGCTATAAGGTGATGCCGTTCGGCCTAAAAAATGCCGGAGCCACCTTCCAGAGGCTCATAAATACAGTCTTCAGAGAGCAATTGGCAGAAATGTTGAAGCCTATGTGGACGATATCTTAGTAAAGAGCCGAAAGGCCAATGAACACCTGTCAGACTTACAAGAGACTTTTCAGTCTCTTCGGATTTATACTATGCGGTTAAACCCAGACAAAATTCCTGGGATTTATTTTGACACAAAGAGGGATAGAAGCGAATCCAGACAAAATCAGAGCTATTCTTGACATGGGATCGCCCAAAAGTCTTCAAGAAATTCAGCGGCTTAACGGGCGTCTCGCCGCGCTTGGCAGATTTATCTCCAAAGCCGGAGAGAAAAATCTCCCACTCTTCCAAGCCCTAAGAAAAGCACCCAAAATGGAGTGGACAGAAGAATGCGAAAAAGCCTTTCAGGGGCTTAAGGACTATCTCCGGTCGCCTCAGCTACTAGCTAAGCCACAGGTGGGAGAAGAACTCTACGTTTATTTGGCGGTCGCCCCACACGCGGTCAGTGCAGTTCTTCTAAGAGAAGATAACGGAGTCCAAAAACCTGTCTACTACACAAGTAAAATCCTTAACGATGCAGAATCGAGATATCTACCACTTGAAAAGTTGGCCTTTGCTCTTATCACATCTGCACGGAGGTTGAGGCCGTACTTTCAAGCCCACAAGATCATAGTATTGACTGATCAGCCACTAAAGCAGATTCTCCATAAACCTGAAAACTCCGGACGCCTAGCCAAATGGGTAATAGAATTGGGCGAGTTCGATCTCACCTACAAACCCCGAACGGCAATAAAGGCTCAAGTCTTTGTGATTTCGTCATGGAATTAACTTTCCCAAAGAACAGTGTAACCCCCGCCACAAAGTCCGTAAGAAAGCCCTAACATCCCATGGACCTTATATGTTGACGGATCAAGAATAGAAGAAAAAGCGAGTGTGGTTCATCCTCTACTCTCCTTCCAAGTGGAAAATCGCGGCGATCTTGAAGTTCCAATTCGAGCAACCAACAATGAGGCCGAATATGAAGCCCTTATCGCAGGATTCCACGGCCCGGGGCTCGAATTCAAAGACTGCGACGTATATTCCGACTCACGACTAATAGTAAGCCACACCTTGGGCAAATTTTGAAGCGAAGGAAGAAAACATGGTCAAGTACCAAGCGGTGGTAAAGAAAATAGTTCCACACTTTGCTTTCGCCTCCAAATTGAAAAGTCTCATTTTAACGAAATGAAGAGGCGGACGCTCTCTCCAAAAAGGCCACAGCACCGAACGGAGACACAGAGCCTTCCTTTAACCTACAATATCTTCCCACAAAAAACCATCGACGGATTAGAGGAGAAAGTACAAAGTACAGCAGAAGAGTCAAGCTGTATAGACCCCATCAGAAATTATCTACAAGGTGGACCTGCACCACCCAACAAAGCAGAGGCCAGACGGATTTCTTACAAATCCGCTCAGTACACCATCATCGATGAGAACCTATATAGAAGATCCTATACGCAACCCTTCTTGCGATGCTTGCGTCCAACAGAAGCTAGTTATATCCTTCAAGAAATTCACGAAGGCATTGGAGGAGGTCACATAGGGGGCAAAGCCTTAAGTTACAAAGTCCTACGACAAGGTTATTACTGGCCAACGCTAACTCAAGACGCAATAGCGTTCGCTCGGAAATGCGATGCCTGCCAGCGGCATTCCAAGATTCAGAGGCGACCACCGGCACAGCTTACACCCATCATTAGCCCTCGACCATTTGCCATCTGGGGAGTCGATCTCCTAGGGCCGTTCCCCACTTCAGTTAGGCAAATGAAGTTTCTAATAGTCGCCATTGACTACTTCACCAAATGGGTGGAAGTTGAACCCTTGGCCAAAATCACGGAGAAAGCCTGTCAGGGATTCTTATGGCGAGCGGTTATCTGTCGATTCGGCATTCCAGTCGCCTTCATTTCTGATAATGGACGACAGTTTGATAACAAAGCCTTCAAAAGCTTTTGCTCAGAGCTCGGAATTGAATCCAGATTAACGTCTGTGACACATCCCCAAGCCAACGGCCAAGTAGAAGTGACAAACCGCACCCTGCTTCAAACACTGAAAACACGGGTATTCAGAAATGGGACTAACTGGGTAGAAGAAATTCCGAGCGCCCTTTGGGCCTACAGGACAACAACAAGAACTCCTACCGGAGAGACCCCATTCTCCCTCACTTATGGGGCAGAGGCTGTCATCCCTGCAGAAATAGGGATGCCTACCTTGCGGACACAGCAAACTTTCTCCTCAGAAGAGAATGAGAAAAAACTCCGAGCGGAACTTGATCTACTTGAAGAACGGAGAGAAGCTGTGGAAACGAGGGCAGCCATCTATCGCCAGAAAGTAAAAAGGTTCTATGACACAAGGGTAAAAAGAGTCTTCTTCCAAATCGGCGATCTAGTCCTACGGGAAAATGAGTTTCTTGGAAATAAAAGCCGAACGGGGAAGCTAACTCCTAACTGGGAAGGCCCTTACGTCATACAAAGAATCGTCCGAGCAAGCACCTATTATCTAGTAAATATGGACGGAAAGACACTCAAGCGTCCATTCCATGCTGAACATCTACGACGCTACTATCAGTAAATTCTGTAGCTGTTTCTTAAAATTCACGGAATAAAGCTCAAGTTTTTTTCTATTAAGATGCGGTGAAATTCCCATCCTATTAAGATGCGGTGAAATTCCCATCCTATTAAGATGCGGTGAAATTCCCATCCTATTAAGATGCGGTGAAATTCCCATCCTACTAAGATGCGGTGAAATTCCCATCCTACAAAAATGCGGTGAAATTCCCATTCTTGGAAGACGAGTCGGAATTATCCTGTAGGGATAGAACGACAACTCTTATCCAAAAAGCAAGGGGCAAAAATCCCGATCGAAATATGAGGCAACAATCTCATTTATGAAGACGAGTACCTCATTCAACAACTTAAAGTCCCGCGATTGGACTAAGGACTCGTTACGAAGCATCCTACAAAATCAAAGGAAGAGGGAAGAAAGAAGAAGTTTACAAAAGACTTCGGAAAATACTTCTCAAATGAATTTCTTATATGGTTAAGGATAACCATCACTCGGAAATAAAACTTCATCAAAATAAAGGTTTGCGTTTCATTCATATGAATAAAAATTACATTCCAAGTGATTGAGAATTTACAAGAACATTCATAAAAGAAAAACATCCTAAGAGCTAGGGCCCTCGAGGCTGACAGCACATACGAAGGAGCTTGGGTAGAAGGTTAGAAGGAGCGAGGGACAGAAAGGAAGCGAGGCAGAGGAGCCTCCGGGGTCTTGATGACTTGTTGCTCTTTGAGCTCCGTAAACTTCTTCAAGACTCCAGCCAGCCCCATAGACAAAACCTCCTTAGGAGGAACATGATGGCCCACTTGTTGCACCACAGAATATATACGAGTGACCCCATCTTTAACTTTCGCCCTAAGCCGGGCAACCTCCTTCTCTAAATTGTCCGCTCGTTCCATTAAATCCTTAATTTCTTGCGAGTCGGACTTAGGAGCTTTCAAACGGGAAGCCAAATCTGCCTTAAGTGTATCACGCTCCCCCCTTATTTCCGCCAACTCAATTTAAACGGCGGTAAGCTCAAGACCTTGACTTTAGATCCCATCGAGCGGCTCGCCTCCTCCCGAGTAGATTGGAGTTCCTTCTTCAACCTCTTTGGATTCATCTTGTAACCCTTTGATATCCTCCTCGGTGATTTAAGAGAACCTTTGGAAATAGATAGCTGAGCCGCTAGATCGTTTTTCTCCTTCTCCAGGGCAGATAGTTGGTGCAGCCGCTCGGCTTTGTCTCGCTCAAGGGCCTGGATAGCGTCATGCTGTTTCTTCTCCTTCTCTTCCAAGGCCGCCACCCTAGAGCTCAACTGAGCGATATCTACCCTATTCATTTCCATATTAGCCAAATCTTCTTGGCAAAGAGCACCAACCCGATCCGCCCATTGTGCGGTCTACGAAATAACAAAACGCTCATAAAAATATACCAAATTTAGAAATAAAGGGAAATATGAGAACAACCCTTACCAGCATGGCCGAACGGAATAATTGGTAAGTGGCCTCTTCCCTGCTAGCCCCTCGGAGTTTTTTAGAGAGCTGCTCGGGCCGCATGGTCATTAAAACATCCTTTACGGACTTAACATCACGAAAAGGAGTATCCTCAGAAGATAACTCCTTCTGCTTAGTAGCAGATCCCTTTAAAACGGAATCCACCACTCTTAATTTATCCACGAAGGTCGCTTCTCCTAGCTCCGCCTGCAAAATAAAACCTAAGTTAAAAGTTCTAAGTGAAACATACCTATAGAAAATAGAAATTCTCACCTCTGCGAGAAGGATGTCCTCCGGCCGGCTGGAGGAAGGACCCTCGGAAATTGGGGACAACGTCGGGCGGATTTCTTCCGCACAAACCTCTTCCTGAGGCGCCCCCACTAGTTCTTCTACAATTCCGGGACCTGATACGTCCTCGGAATTCTTCCTCTTGGTCCTCCTCTCCCGTGAGGACCCTGCACTGGGGTCATTCTTAATCCCCTTGGAAGAGCCCGTCTCTTTTCTCTTCCTCTTCTTTCTTTCCTCCTTGGAGGTATCAGCCCCTTGGCCAAGTACCACCTCCTTCTTCTTCCGCCCGCGAGGCAAAGACGGGTGAACTTCGCCCTCGAAAGAGGCCAAAAGACCCTTAACATAGCTCAGGTCTTCGTCCTCCATCGGATTTTCTACAAAACAAATGTCAAAAAATTAGATACTGTAGTTAAAAATCAGACTAGTAAGGTACACGAATAATTCCTACCGGCGAACACTATTAAACGACATTTAACAAGGTTTTCCTTTGTCAAGAACTCATCCATGTACACTTTGGATAACCCTGTCATTGACTTAAGAAGACCCACCTCTTCACCCGTCATTTCCTCACAAGCGATGTCCGTTCGGGGAACCTCCCACTTTGTTCGGACATCCCACTCGGACTTACTTTTGACAAAGAAAAATTTGCTCTTCCATCGCTTAATGGAAGAAGGAACCTTCCCTAAAAATTTCCTCCCAGGACGAGCCGAGAAGTAATACCAATCGGCATTAGACTCTAGACATAGACAAAAAAGCATACGGAACCAACGGGCGGTCGGATTTATTCCGTAATGCTTGAAAACGATAACAAAGCCGTTCAGTAGTCTCCAAGAATTCGGGGCCAACTGTGAAGGACACAAATGATACTCCTCTAGTACTGCCTTAGTAAAATCAGAAAAAGGGAGTCTAAGGCCACCTAATAGCGCATCTTGATAGATGGCTATCTCCCCTTCCCTGGGAGAACTTGCCCTCTCCCCAGAACAAGGAACCCTAACCTCAAACAGTGAGAGATTTATCTCATACTTAGTTACCATGCTATCTACCTCCATTTGTCCAAGAAGACTTATGAATGTATCGAACCCCTACCCAATGCCCTAGAGGCGGGATGAACCCATGAACCTCGAATCGAACGCCTCCAAGTTCACCCGGATCAGGAATCACAAATTGAAACCATAGGGTTGGACGAAAAAGGAATCGAGGACTCATGAGAAGAACTAGAGGAAGAAGAAGTAGCACTAGCCATTACCTTAGAGGAGGAAAAAGATAAGAAAAAAGCACTAAACCGTGAGCTCACGGAGAAGAGGAAATGCGGAGAAGAGGACTTGATTTTCAAGCAATCTTTCTTTGCACTGCAGTTCCCCTTATATACAAAAGCAATGAATCCATGGCGTTAGATCTTAGGGTTGTGTTCGACCAACCCTTGAACCAAAGGCCCACAAATCTGAACCGTTCAAACAACCATCATACACCTCCTCGAAACAATTCAAAATTCTGTCCACGTCAGCAATACCAAGCGCCGCCTGGCACACATGGAAAATCACGCCCCATCGCCCATCATAACGTTGACAAAGCGCACACGCTGCGCATGTCGCGCCACTATCCCCCTTTAAATGCTAAATAGTAAAGGAGACACGTGTCGTCTTAGAAAACAAGAAGCGTTACATGGAAGGTAGAGCCGGTACACATGGAAGGCAGAGCCTGTACCGCACAAAGACAAAGCGCACACTCCAACATAGGATCATCAACAAAGGCCATAAAAAGGCCAAAGGATTTAAAAACAAAACGACAAAATGTCATTTATTCAAATTACACATGACGGATAACAAACTCTAAAACATATTTCCGAACGGATTATCCTAACTATATTTCCGAACGGATTATCCTAACTAAACGTCCGCGGACCCGTCCGAAGGTACGCTCGGATAAGACTCGGAGGAGATACACGGGCTTCCGCAGCCGTCGCTATCCTCGTTGCTGGGGGAGCTTGGTTCGGCATGAGGACGGAGGTGGGGACCCACCTCTCTACGGCAAGAGTCGTCTCCGAACATCTCAACCTCGAAGCGCATACCCCCTGCGTAAGAAAAAACTAAGAGGTCTCCCGCCTCCACACCATGGTCAACATGAAAAGCTTCCCACCCCGCGTCTATGCTCATTTCACCTACCCCCTCACAATCAAAGAAAATAGACGGCCAAACACAGCCATTTGGACTTACCAAGTGGATTACCCCAGTCCTTAATTCCGATAGGTGCTCATAAAAAGAACTGGGAATTCGCAAACGGCGAGAGCATTGAGAAAAAGTGAAAAACTTGTAAAAAGACAAGCGCTGAGCCATGATACAAAAATACAAGGGTGCAAAAGTTTTCTAGTCAAAACACCCTATCCATACAAGCCCTTAAATAGGAGAGCCCATCGACACTATAGGCGAGAATTCTGGAACCAAAATCTACCTCGATAACAGCGAGAAGATAACACAGTAAACGTCGGTCGCCTATTAAAACATGTGACCTTTAGGTACAAGCGACTGTATACAGAGCCTACGCCTACATAGACATGCCAACTAAGAATGATACTTGTTCTCGAACCAAGCGAAACGTGCGTTTAGCTCACCCCTCACTTAGATTTTTCGAACAAGTACACTAGGGGAGGGACTAGTGTTACGGATATATTTGGTGAAGACAGGTGTCGTTAAGCTAAAGGACCACTTGTTCATTTGGCTACATGGCAGTATCACCATCTTTGCACAAATTCCGCTCGGCAAATAGCGTAAGGATTCAATCCTGCGAACAAGTCCGTCGGAATTGTAACAACCCTCTCATAACATAAAGGGCGTAGGGGCGTAGGGTAGAAAGAAAGAGATAGAGAAACATCTAACGCCTCTACAGTGAGTGGGCCTTATCCACTTGCTACAATGGGCAGATATTTTCTTACCGCCTTCCTACCGCCTTCCCACCGCCTTCCTACCGCCTTAAGAGATATTTACCTAACTCACCGCCTTACTCCACCGCCTTTCCTGAACCGCCTCTAAGGTGCTATAAAAGGAGAGCGCTAATAGAAGAAAAGGGATCCGAAAAAAACTCATCACACAAAAAACTGCCTAAGACTAAGATTCTCTATTCAAGTTTTCTGACTTAAGCATCAAAGCTGAATCCGGGCGGAAAGGCCAAATTCCGATCACCGTCCTCTCCTTTTACTGTGCTCACATGAGTAATTCCGGTAATTCCGAGCGGAGTTTTATGATGCTCTTCGCACTCGCTCAGAGGCAGAAGTAAGCGTCCACATCAACTATAAATTCTAACCGTTGATCGAGAGCTGAGACCAGATCACGAGGCAACAGTGACCGAAACGTGACGTGGACCAGTTTTTGGCATCAACAGCGTTCATCAAATGAGTATACTTTTCTGTGTCATGTCCTCTAGATTGATTAAACTTGCAATATCTCTTACTATTCTTTTGTTGTACGGGATTCTTTGCAAGCTCTGGTCATGTCAGGATTTTTTGATCCTGGATTTGCATAAGGATATGGCTTCTGGTTTGGTTTAGTGGGGTGTGGTGATCATATCTGACTATCTTCCCTTCTTTTGGGGATTCTCTGGGCTGCAGCATGTGTCGCTGAGAACGTGTTGAAGATTCCAGACCTCTATTTTCACTTTTACTACCTCTACATGATCCTCCTTCCTTTCGGATTTCTGTGGGCCTCCTGTTGAAGCTCTGATGGTTTTTCCCTTTCTGGATTCCCGTAGGGATGCGTCGAGCCTCTTTATCCCAACCCGTATAAATTTCATCCGAATTAATATACTTTTGGGCGTGGATCATAAGGGCAAGGATGGTTTTTGGTGGATCCAAAGTGAGGGAAAAAAAGGAAGGGAGAATCTAGCAAACACTCCATCAAGAAGGTTACGGCCATTCGTAGAACAAGGTCCGCAACATTTGCCGCTTCATCTATGAAACGATTGAGGTAGGTTTAGAGTGTTTCACCCCCTCGTTGCTTAACGCGCAGAAGGGTAGATGGGGTTTTCTTTTGCTTTGAATAATTGGCAAAATAAGCTAGAAAACGGTCTGCTAGAACTTGAAAAAAAGAAATTGTGCTAGATGAAAGATCAACAAACCAGTCTTGCGTTTTTCCCTCTAAGGTGGCGGGAAAAGCTCGGCATATACAGGCATCAGTGAATCCAGAAAGCAGCATCTTTGATCGGAAAGACTTCAGGTGACCGGACGGATCAGTTTTGCCCTCATATGCAGTCATAGCAGGCGGTCGAAAACTGTGAGGAACTTGCTCATCCAGTATTTTCTTGATAAAAAGAGAGCCTATATTGGGAACGCGCCATTCGGACTTCCTCGGGTTTCGAGAGGGGCCACATTGTTGTGTTCTTACGTCGGCGGTTGGGATGCATGATCGCTCCGCTCGTTCTTGTGGTAGCTTGCTCTCGGTGTCGAACGGAGGGAGGTTCCGAACTTGCATAGAAGGCGGTCCTCTCTCTGCTTTCTCCATGGGTACGGGTCCTTGTCCTCCCTCTACTTCCGGAGTTGGCTAATGGGGCTGTCGGCATATTTGGTGGAATTTGTGTGGGTGGGAGTGGTGGATGGGCCAAAGTGTGAACGGCTGGAGCCAACTGCTCTAATTGTTTCTGCATATTGAGATAAAATTCTGGGATGGGTTCTGGAGGTAAGACGGGCGGATTTTCCAATGGATTCCCCCCATTCCCGCGGACTTCACCGGGTATTTCGACATTACCGGGCGCTCCTTGTTCTTGAATTCGTTTAGATTTTCTGGTAGTCATCATTTAGCTTTTCGTAACGGTCCCCATGGACGGCGCCAAACTGTTGATGCCAAAAACTGGTTCACCTCACGCTTTGGTTGTTGTTGCCTCGTGATCTGTTCTCAGCCTTTGACCAACGGTTGAAATTTATAATTGATGTGGATGCTTACAGATTGATGAGGATACTCGGAATTGGTTGCTTGGGTGAATCTGTAAAAAGGAGAGGGAAGTGATCGAAATTGGGCTTTTCTGCCCGGGTTTAACTCCGATGGTTAAGTCAGAAATCCTGTGAGAAAGAAGAGGGTTTGGTAAACTTTTAGACTTCTTGGGCATAGGTTAGTTAATTGTTCAATTCTAGATCCTAATCTTATTGTCATTGTTCTTCTTTTATAGAAAATGTGAAGGCAGTTTAAGAAATATCTGGAAAGGCGGTTGAGGAAATATCTCTTGAGGCGGTGAGAAAATATCTCTTGAGGCGGTGAGAAAATATCTGCCTATTGTGTAGGTAGAAAATATCTGCCCACTGTAGAGGCAAGTGGATAAGATCTACCTACTGTAGAGGCATTAGATATTTTCTTTCTTTGGCCGTGAGCACCTCATGAGACGGGTTTCGGATAAGAAAGTTGCTATAATTCCGATCGGATTTGTTGGTAGGGTTGAAACCTCGCTTCCAATTACCGATCGGAATCGTGCTAGAAACAATAGCAGAATGTTTAGTATTAGGTGGCACTGCCACGTGGCCAGAGGGGTGTGGCCCCGAGTGTTATACGTGGCAATTTGGGTAGGTGACATGTGTTTTACCAAATATTTCCGTAACACAAGGCCTAGGTGAGTCATAAATCATGTAATATAAAAACTCAATTAACATAAATAAATAGTTCAAAATTATAGTGGAATTAAAATCCAAATTGGTTTTAGATACCCTATAATGGTCATGTCCCTATAAGGGTCCTACAAACAAAGTCTCACACACAAGAAGACACGAGGTTCTCGAACCTCTGCAATGGTATCCCTAAATCTCTAACCCAGTTCCAGAATCCGAGTCACCTACTCTTCAGGACCTCAAAGAAAAGAGGGAAGTAAGTGGAATGAGCTTTCAAAATAAAAGCTCTGTAAGTACCCCCGCAAAGAATACAATGAAATCAATAAAGACAACCAAGATGAGTGATCACAACAACACACAAAAGCATATGATGAATAAGGCCAAGCCAAACACACAAGGAACACTACCGAATTTTTGATTTATTGAAAGAGCACAAAAACAAAGCAAATATTTCAATCATTGAACAACAGAGTTCTCAAAAGTTCTCAAGTCTTCTACCCGGCAATCATCGACCTCAGCCGATCGTCAATCTGAGTCAAAACAGACCCTCGAGTCTGGTAGTCCTTCTACATGTGCATATATGGTCAACATATCATCTCACTGATAGGTGGACAGCAAGGGTATCCTCCACCTTACAAGAAAATAGGACGAACAGGGTGTCCTCCCCCAGAACGCCTGCACCAAATCTGCATTAAGGCAGAGAAACCACAACACAAGAAGAGCTGACACACACCTACCCAGAAGGAGCATACGCTCACGTGTTTCCATAGCCACGTGCCGATCAACTTGATGGCATGTTCAACAACAAGAAACAGCCGACATACACCTACCCGAACGGAGCACAGGCTCACGTAGTACCACGACCACGTGGCGATCAATGGGTGGGGATGTTCAGCGATCACAAGCATACCCAAACAAGGTCAACACATCATCATGCATACACGAACATGGAATTTCAACAAAACAGGAGAACAAGTATGTGTATGCAAATCCAAGCAATAGGATAACAAGGCATGGTAATATCAAAAGCCAATAAACACTCAAACAATGAGGCAAAATCAAGATTACTCATCAAAGAATAAAGGTACTAGGCCGAAGTACTTACAAAAACATGGCAACAACAAATCCAATAAACACTTTGTAGAATGGGTACTAGACAGAAGTAACTTACTGCGAAATGCAAAGGTGCAATTATCCAAAAATAGGGGAACTAGGCCGAAGTACTTACTTCTATCAACGATGTCTGGAAATCCCACGTGACTTCCTCCTCACGACTTTACACTCCACGTCAATGTCTGGTGAACATGAGTCTTTTCATAATAGACGCACGTATATAAGAACAAATGCTTTTATTATGTAAGACCAACTAAAATTGATTCGGCCCACTACTAAACTTAGTCATATATGCTTATTAATATACTTGCCAATACCCATATTAGGCCAACGATTATTTAAATGCAAACTACATTGTATGTCCATCCAGACTAATGACATATTTCTCATGCCTTCACTTAGAATCTCAGGGACAGTTACTATACTCCAATGTTAGTAGCCTCAAACCTTTCATCAAATCCATTGTCAAACATATATGGATCCTCAAAGTTATTCCAGTTAGACACAACCTGAGATCATAAAACCACTCATCTAGCTCAAGAATACAAGCTTCCACAGAACTTCATCTACTATTAGCATACTATGGTCCCTTATTCACCTTACTGCCCATTATCACGGCAGATGTAAGAAATTTAAACACTGGTACCTTAACCTCTAATCCACCTCTATACATGACTATCAAGGAAACCTATCAACCATCTCATTATCTATACAAGCAAATAAGTTCCAACCCTCAGGATTAATATAGTCTTAATACTAAACAGTTGAACTCTTCTGCATACTAACCACTCCACCATGATACTAACCATCAAATAAAGCCTCTTTTACTTAATCACCTAAGCATAAGTAAGAACTACAAACTTGCTTTCATCTCAGAGAAACCATCATTCTATTAAACAACCTCCATTTGAAACTCCAAGCCCATGAACATACCCAGTAATTCATCCATCACCCACATATGATCATAATCCAAGATAGAAATAAACTATCATATTTTTACATAATGGCATCAGGTGAGGCATGTCACTCATCCTACATGCATGCCTTCAACCTCCTTGAATTGTAATAGTTTCACAGTTTAGTAGAGAGTATACAACACTGTATTCATTACCATGGCTTCACCTAGCCACCCACTCTTAGCATATATATGTGAATTCAAATTACTCATGCTTAGTTCTTATCAACCCTTAAACATGCTTTCTAACAACCTTATCTTACTAATACTTTCCATTCCTTAATCACACTAACATAGTTAACATGCATATACAACTCATGATGATCTTCAAATAACATTACAGATGCAGCTATATAATAGGCCTTTTATATGATATCTCAGGGACCAGGAGGCTCACCAGAAGTTGGATGATGGCTTGAGGTGGTTCCGGCCACACAACTGCGGCGCTCCAGTCCTAGTCCCTGACTTCCGTCCACCCGCCTTCTTACCAGGTGATCACTAGCCCGGGTCGGGTTCTCCGGCGATGAAAAAGGGTCCCCTCCATGGTCTCTCTTCTCAGCGGCATCAATGCGAGTTGCGGACACGAATAGACAAAACTAGGGTTTCTTGAGTGGCCTCCTCTCTTATAGGCTTCGAGGAGGGATTACGAATAAGGTTCATAACTTCGGATTTGGTTCATCTTGTGGTTTAAACACTTCTACGTAGCTGGCCGTTTCGAATCGCCGTAGAGGATAAGCTCCACACGTTTTCCCTCTGTGAACTACCAGCACCATTCGATAACTTTTTAAATAAAACTAGTGCTTGATCAGGACCGTCCATTTCAAACGAAGGTAACCACGTACATCCATGGATGAAAGAATTCACATCATCTCCTAATCTAATCATATGTAGTTATTTTCACATAAGGCTGGATCTCTCTATATCTCTCTATATATATATAGTTGTATATAATATAAAATATCATCACTCAATCCATCCACACTTATTTATTCACAAATGAGAGCTCCAACAATTCATTAATGGCTGCCTTGCACATCCTATCCTATATATGTATATATTAGTATGATTATTATTATTATTATTATTATTATTATTATTATTATTATTATTATTATTATTATTATTATTATTATTATTATTATTATTATTATTATTTGAATTCAAAACTAATATCCTATCTTATCATTTGTATAAATTAAAATTATCCATCCCATCTATCAAATCATCTTTATTATATATATAAATATAGATAAACCATCCTTTCATATATATATATATATATATATACATATATATAAATCCTACAAATTTTAAGTTTTGGGAAGTTACTCGACTAACTAATTAATTAAGGAACACTAGGAAACATTTATTCCCTAATTAATTAAAGAGAAATTAGGAAACTATTTATTCCAATAAAAAGTTCAATTAAATCCAACCTTGGGAGACTCTCCCTTATTCACTAAACAATTAAATAAAATAACTAATTAAAGCATAATAAGAAAACATTAACTCCTAAAGACCAGACCTAAATAATATAAAATCCTTGATTTTAGAATCCCCCTCTCCCCCCTTAAAAGAATTTTGTTCCCGAAATTCACTCTTGGTCACCAATACCTAAACATGAATCTTCACCGGTCTCAAGCGATGTCTATACCTTTTCCCTGGTAAGATGATAGACCCGTCCATGAGTCATCGATCTCTGATTGGAGGAAGAAGGCTAACTTGTCTCGGTTGCCTTTCCTTTCGTGTCACCTTCTTGGTATCCTCGTGCTGGTACACGTGACTGTGGACCCCTGTGGTCAAGTCGAGGCACCTTGTGTCCCTTGACTAGCTCCATGCTCAGTCTTAACTTAGGGGCACTAAGCTATGCAATGTTCTAAGCTATCGCATCCAAAACAGGCTCCAATAACACGCCGATATTCTACATGTTTGTGCGCTCCTCCGCACGTAAAGCATCTCAGCGGTCGAGACACACAATTGGAAGATCCTCCACCTCCTGAAGATGTTGATGATCCAAAAGACTTGCCATATAGCTGATACTTACGCTCGGACTTCGACCTCCCAAAGCTCTTCCGAGACGACTATCCTTGATTGTTTCCTTGCCTTTTGTCCTTCTTGTCTTTCTAAGGTGGCCCCTGAGAGTCACCCTGGCTAGAAACAACAATGTACTTGGCCCTGGCCACTACCTCTGAACAGCTAGTGCACATGAACCTAGCTACAATCTTCTTCAATGACGGCCATAGGCCGGCCTCAAATCTGCGTACTCGGCTCTCATCTGTAGGCATTAGATGAGGAGCGAAGTGTGCTAGTTTGTCAAACTAAACCTCATACTGCTCTACAGTTATCCCTTCTTGAGTGAGATTGATGAACTGTTGTTCCATCATAAGAAGTCTTCCCCGAAAATAATATTTCGCAAAGAAGGCCTTCTTGAACTCATCCCAAGTCTCAAAAGGCACACCCTTCCTAATTAGTACCTCCCCAAGGTACCAATCGTTTGCACTAGCTTGCATCAAGTAAGCAGTCGTCCTAACTCTATCCGGTTCCTCAGCCTGATACATCTCGAAAGTCCTCCTTAGTTTCGAATCCACAACTCGGCCGCTTGAGGGTAGAGAGCTCCATTAAACGGGAAGGGAGAAGGCCTCTTAAACTCCCCTATCAGACCACTATTAGGGACCATTAAACGGGAGGGGAGAAGGCCTCTTAAACTCCCCTATCAGACCACTTTTAGGGACTAGCACAGCTGGCAGGGTCGGGGTGGTGCCTGATGCTGCTGTCCTTACTCTTGGATATATCCCATCATCTCTCTTATTAGCTCGATCAAAGTAATGGAGGGTGTCCCCACACCCACCCCCTTATGTCCGGGCCCGCTGCCTACGGTCCTGCAGCACAAGACTAAGCAGGCAGCTCCTACTCGACATCCATTTCCTCCTGGTGTCGTGAGGGTAGCTCCTCAACCGAAGGTTGTGGCACCTCAGCATGGCGAGGTCGTCCATGTCTTCTAGTCCCATGCACCATGATAGATGCGAAGTATCAAAATTTCAAACTTCATTATTCACACCACACAACACAGTGAAAATACATAATATCAATAACGTCGTATCTAAGTAATATTAACGTCAAATGCTAATACATTGAATTTGGGCGTCAATAGACCCAGGCTATCTAACACAAATCCTAACTCTATCCCGAAGTGGGAACGATAGTGGCTGCATCAAAGCAACTGTCTATTCTTGGTCGTGGACCTTTACTTTTGAACTATATTCTATAGTGCCATTTTGACCCACGAGGAATCTACGGACAATTATTCTTCTAGTGGTCCGTGCTACCGTAGTAACGACATTTACGAGAAGGATGTCCGCAGTCTACAATCCAGTATCCGATACCTCCACAGTGACGATACCACTCCGCCACATAAATGGTCCCGGTCCGGTCATAGGGGAATCCTCCGGAGTAGTCACACCTAACATCTTTCTTCCTCTTTCCCGCCATGGAAATCTAGCAAGGACCGGAAAGTCTGTGGTATTCCTGGATTCAAGGTATTGGTTGTGCCGTCCTCACGAGATATTCATCCATGTCCGATCCCACAATATCTCACGATGGGCTCTCCCCCCCATATACCGCCTCACCCTCTAAGTCAGTCCTAACTCACGATAAGAAAGAAAACTCATGAGATCATAACCCGCATGTAGGGGGTATTCCTTGATTACTTGAATCTCCTCCGAACTCTCTACGTAAGACATAATCGGCTATGCCAAGCAACAACACACTAGTCAATCACTCGAAGTCCTGATCTACCCATCCCACACTCAGTCAATCCTATTTGACTAAGTCATTAGGGCAACTAAGGTATCATCTATCCGAATATTACTTTAATCTGAGCACTTTGGATTTCAATTTGCATGCTATGCTCTCTGATACCATATTAATATGTCACGCCCCAACCTGAATCCCACGCCTCGGGCACATGTACAGATCTGCCCTATCCAAACAGGGGCGCACCTCACTCTGGTACAAGGCCTAGGTGAATCATAAAGTATGCAATATAATAATTCAAAAAAAATAAATAAATAGTTCTGAGTTACAATGGAATTAATATACAAATTGGTTTTAGATACCCTACAAAGGTCGTAGCACTACAAGGGTCCTACAAACAAAGTCTCACACACAAGTAGATACGAGGTTCTCGAACCTCTGCAATGGTATCCCCAAATGTCTTTCACAGTTGCTGAATCTGAGACACCTACTCTTCAGGACCTAAAAGAAAAGAGGGAAGCAAGTGGAATGAGCTTTCAAAAGGAAAGCTCAGTAAGTACCCCCGCATGGAATAAAATGAAATCAATAAAGGCAGCCAATATGAGTGATCCCAACAACACACAAAAGCATATAATGAATAAGGCCAAGCCAAACACCCAGGAAGCACTACCAAATTCTCAATTTATCAAAAGATCACAAAAACAGAGCAAAGAGTTTAATCAATGAATAACAAGGTACTCAAAAGCCCTCGAGTCGTCTCCCCGACAATCATCGACCTCAGCCGATTGTCAATCTTAGTTAAAACAGACCCTTGAGTCTAGTAGTGCTTCTACATGTGCGTACATGGTCAACGTATTATCCCACTAATGGGTGGACAGCCAGGGTATCCTCCCCCTGACAGGAAAGTAGGATGAACAGATGTCTTCCCACTGAACGCCTGCACCAAATCTGTACCGAGTGGGAGAAACCACAGCAAAATAAGAACTGACACACACCCACCCGAACGGGGCACAGGCTCACGTGTTTCCATGGCCACGTGCCAATCAACGGGATGGCATGTTCAACAACAAGAAACAGCCTACATACACCTACCCAGACAAACCAAAGGCTCACGTGTTACCACGGCTACATGCTGATCAATGGGTGGGCATGTTCAGCGATCACAAGCAAACCCAAACAAGGTCAACACATCATCATGCATACACTAACATGGAATTTCAAAAAAATAGGAGAACAAGCATGTGTATGCAAATCCAAGAAATAGGATACATAGACATTGTAATACCAAAAGCCAATAAACACTCAAATAAGGAGGCAAAATCAAGATTACTCATCAAAGAATAAAGGTATTAGGCCGAAGTACTTACAAAAACATGGCGACAACAAATCTAGTAAACACTCTGTAGAGTGGGTACTAGGTAAAAGTAACTTACTACGAATCACAAACATGCATAAGCATGGAACCAATGAAGCAAAGGACCTATTATACAAAAACAAGGGCACTAGGCCGAAGTACTTCTATCAACGAAGTCGGCAATTCCACGAGACTTCCTCCTGATGTATCTACACTTCACGTCAATATCTGGTGAACATCAGACTTTTCTCAGTACACGCACGTGTATAAGAACAAATGCTTTTATTATCTAAGCCCAACTAGAATGGGTTCGACCCAATACTGGGCTCAGTCACATTTGCTTATTAATGTACTTGCCTAGACCCGTATTAGGCCCACGATAATTTAAATGCAAAATACATTGTATGTTCATCAAGACTAATGAGCTATTTCTCATACCTTCACTTAGAATCTCAAGGACAGTTACTACACTCCAATGTTAGTAGCCTCAAACCTTTCATCAAATCCATTCTCAAACATATGTGGATCCTCAAAGTTATACAAGTTAGACCCAACCTGAGACCATACAACCACTCATCTAGTTCAAGAATACAAGCTTCCACAGAACTTCATCAACTATTAGCATCCTATAGTCCCTTATTCACCTTACTGCCCAATATCACAGCAGATCTAAGAAATTTAAACATTAGCACCTCAACCTCTAATCCACCTCTATGCATGACTATCAAGGAAACCCATCAACAATATCATTATCTATACAAGCAAATAAGTTCCAACCCTTTGGATTAATACAGACTTAACAATAAACAGTTGAAGTCTTCTGCAAACTAACCACACCACCATGATTCTAAGCATCAAATAAAGCCTCTTTTACTTAATCACCTAAGCATAAGTAAGAACTACAAACTTGCTTTCATCTCAGAGAAAGAACAACAGACTTGCTTTCATCTCAGAGAAACCATTTAAAACTCTAAGCCCATGAACATACCGAGTAATCCATCCATCACCCACATATAATCAAGATCCAAGATAGAAATAGACTATCATATTCTGAGATAAAGGCATCAAGTAAGGTATGTCACTCATCCTACATGCATGCCATCAGCCTCCTTGAATAGTAATAGTTTCTCAGTTGACTAGAAAGTATACAACACTGTATTCATCAACATAGGTCACTTAGCCACCTACCCTTAGCATATATATGTGAATTCAAATTACTCATGCTCAGTTCTTATCAAACCTTAAAAATGCATTCTAACAACCTATCTTACTAATACTTTCAATTCCTTAACCACACTAACATAGTTAACATGCATATACAACTCAAAATGATCTTCAAATAACTCTACACATGAAGCTATATAACATGCCTTTTATACGATATTTCAGGGACCACGAGGCTTATTAGAACTTGGATGATGGCTCGAGGTGGTTCCGACCACACAACGGTGGTGCTCCAGTCCCAGTCCCTGACTTCTGTCTACCAACCTTCTTACCAGACGATCTCTGGCCTGGGTCGGGTTCTCCGGTGATAGAGAGGGTCCCCTCCTTGGTCTCTCTTCTCAGCGGCAGCAGAGGAGGCGAAGTGATCTGCGGACGCGAACAAATGAAACTAGGGTTTCTTGAGTGGCCTCCTCTCTTATAGTCTTCGCGGAGGGATTACGGATAAGGTTCGTATCTTCGGATTTGGTTCCTCTCTCGGTTGAAACCCTTCAACGTAGCTGGCAATTTCGAATCACCGGAGAGAATAAGCTCTACGCATTTTCACTCTGTGAACTACGAGCACCACTGGATAACTTTTTAAATAAAACCCATGCTTCATCTGGACCGTCCATTTCAAATGATGGTAACCACCATCTTGGATGTGCATGGATGAAAGAATTCACAACATCTCCTTATCTAATCATATGTAATTATTTTCACATAAGGCTGGATCTCTCTATACCTCTCTACATATATAGGTTAATATAATATAAAATATCATCACTCAGTCTATCCATGAATTTTTATTCACAAACAAGAGCTCCAACCATTTATTAATGGCCGCCAGGCACATCCTATCCTATATATATATATATATATGATGCAGGAAGCTTGAGTCAAATGTTGGTGCCGAGTTGGCGGATCAACGTAAAGACGGGAAGTTATCGAGTCAATTCCCAGATTGGGTCGGTTTTGGGTGTGGTTCGGTATTTTGGCCATAACTTTGGCTACCGATATCAGAATCGGGCGTTCGACCCCAATTCAGAAAGTTCTTTGTGGCGCGCACGACATGGGGACATCATATTAGAGAGAATTTTAGTTATTTTTCTCTAGTTTTAGAAATATTTAATCTGTCGAATTAGGGTTTTCGGTTTTTTTTTCTGTTTTGTTAATATTTTATATGCCAAATTAGAATAGGATTTGAATCCGATTTGATCTCAGATTTTTAGAAGTTATTTGATTTGTTTAGAGTTTTAAATTTAGATAAGTTTAGTTTTAAATAATGATTTATCAATTTTAGCAAATTTAGATAAGATGATAGGGTTTCTAGGTTCGTCTTTAAAAGCTATTTAACCCGGCTTGTGGGCTGATTTTTTATTATTGAATTTTGAGTAATAATATTTTCCTGAATTTCAGAGTATTTTCTCTCGTTCTTTTGGTTTTTCATTTGTTCTTCCTTGCGGTCCTTGGACCCGGCTAGCCCGCGGGTTAATCACTACCCCGCCCGGCGTCAGTTGGTACCAGAGCTCATCATCTTCCTAGGAAGCGTCAACATCAATGACTGGTGGTCATGGTCGTCTGGTTGGACAAGTTCCAGCGGAGGAAGTCCAATATAGTTACCTGAGTGCCCTGGAGGTGATGAACAAGGATCTACAAAGGCAAGTCGCGGAGTTAACCCAACGCTTGATGATCAAAGATTTGCAAAGGCAAGTCAAGAAATTATCAAGGCGTTTGGCAGCGATCAATTTTGATCGTGGTTGTCATGGGCAGTTTCTGGCTGAGGAAGTCCTGCACCATAATCATAGCGATCAGAGGTTTGGCCAACCCATCTACCAACCCATCTACGACGATGATGTGGAGAAGAAGATCTCACCCATCTTCAACGATGATGCGGAGGAGGATATTTTGCCCATCTTCAATGATGATATGGAGGAGGAGATCTCACCCATCTACGACAACTACGAGGAGGAAATTGACGAGCTCAAGGAGGAGATTGGTGAGCCCATCTATGACAATGATGGGACTAGCATTGTGTTAGTATCTTGAGGGGAGGAAAACCCTCCTAGCCTGGTAACCAACACTACTAACCTACTTTCTGTCTCTAGGGTTTTGATTGGGATCAAGCACGGAGATCCAAACCTACCAACAGAGGTATAGTCGAACTCGGGGTCGAGTTCTTTCCAACCCGGGATGACTGATGTAGGAGGCTAGAGTCAAATATTGGTGCCGGGCTGGCGGATCGACGTAAAGACGGGAAGTTATTGAGTCAATTCCAAGATTGGCTCGGTTTTGGGTGTGGTTCGGTATTTTGGTAATAACTTTGGCTACTGATATCAAAATCGGGCGTTCGACCCCAATTCGGAAAGCTTTTTGCGGCGCGCACGACATGGTGATGTCATATTAGAGAGAATTTTAGTTTTTTTTCCTATTTTTAGAAATGTTTAATACGCTGAATTAGGATTTTCAGTTTTTTTTCTATTTTTGGTAATATTTCATATGTCAAATTAGGATAGGATTTGAATCCGATTTGATCTAGGAGTTATTTGATTTGTTTAGAGTTTTAAATTTAGATAAGTTTAGTTTTAAATAATAATTTGTCAATTTTAGCAAATTTAGATAAGAGATAGGGTTTCTAGGTTAGTCTTTGAAAGTTATTTAACCCGGCTTATGGGTTGATTTTTTATTATTGAATTTTGAGTAAAAATATTTTGCTGAATTTCAGAGTATTTTCTCTAGTTCTTTTGGTTCTTCTTTTGTTGTTCCTTGCGATCCGTGGGCCCGGCTAGCCCGCGGGTTAATCGCTACCCCGCCCAGCGTCAATATATGAATTCAAAACTAACATCCTATCTTATTATTTGTATACAATAAATTTATCCATCCCATCTATCAAATCATCTTTATTATATATATAAATATAGATTTATATATACATATTAAAGTAAATCCGATTTTTATCTTTAACCTAATAAAATAAAACATCTTTTCATATATATATATATATATATATACACTACTACTACTACTACTACTACTACTACTACTACTACTACTACTACTACTACTACTACTAATTTTAAGTTTGGGGAATTTACTCAACTAATTAATAAATTAAAGAACACTAAGAAAACGTTTATTCCCTAATTAATTAAAGAGAAGTTAGGAAACTTTTTATTCTAATAAATTGTTCAATTAAATCCAACCTTGGGAGACTCTCCCTTATTCACTAAATAATTAAAGAAAATAAATAATTAAAGCCTAATAAGAAAACATTAACTCCTAAAGACCAGACCTAAATAATAATAAAATCCTGGACTTTACAGTGATCGTATCAAGTAATAAAGTGGACTATGAAGTCGGGTATCGATTCTCAGGGAGAAGAAAGTACTAGTGCCCACTACTTGTCTATTATCTAGTCGATTCAAAGGTGAGTGATTGTGTTCTAAACCTGAAATTAAGAAATTGAAAACACAAGCAATGGGATCAAATCAACCTTGATGGCAATTAATCATGAAAAGGGGATATTTGGGTAATGAATTCCCTTTGGATTTATATTTCAAGGATGGATGAAGCTCTCTCTATGTTGATACTTGGTGGAATCTTGGCGAAGGGTTCTTAAGGTGCTTTCACTCCCTCTTTCAAGGTGAATTACTAATTTTAGTGCCCTTATCAATGATGTTCTAGGGGAAACTAATTCTTTGAAGGATTGTGGGAATAAGACATCTCAAAGATTCACCCTCCTAAGTACCCGGGTTCCCAGTATACTCACAAATTTCTCTATTAGAGATGGTCTACACATGGGGAGGCGTTCGCTTCTTCCCCCATATGGACTACAAAAATCTCTCCAAGCTTTCGCAACGTAGAGGGATTAACAAACATTAAAACATTCAATAGACTCAGTACAATCAACCAAGCATTCAACATATGAAAACATATCAATTAAATCATAATCCAAGGGTTCAACAAACCCAAGTATCTACAAATTTGCTCTCCATGAATGGAGAGCAATAATCCAATGCAAGGATAAAGGAAATCAAAAGATTCATAAACAGAAATGCTATTACATACACCTTTGGTGGATCTCTTGATTTCTCCTCTAAGCTTTTTGCCCCTTCTCTTCCTCCAAGGGTTGGTGATGAAGATCCCCAAGCCCTAATCAAGATTTCTTCTCTCCCCCAAGCTAGCTCTCTCTAAAGCCCTCATTCCTCGGATTATATACTCCCTTTAGTGTTTTAGAGAGTCATTTACAATTTTGTACCTGTATAAGTCCGCAGATTGCTTGAAACTTACGACATACGGGACCAATATGCTTGTATTTCAGACTGTATGAGGGGTGGGGGGTATGGCCCTAAGAGATTTACTACAGAGACCTCCATTTCTCCAAGTCCACACAAGCTGTATGAAGGCCCACTTTCTCCAAAAATGCTCCATTTTGGCTTCAATTTCCCTTGAAAAGCTTCATTTCTCCCGGGGTCTCGATATATTGCAATGTTTATAAAAATAAACACTTTTTAAGTGTTTGCGGGCCAAAATTCCCCAATATCACGTGAAAAACATATATGAATATGTTATAAAATTACGCTCAAATGAACACTTATCACATAGTCACCCACAGTGTCTACGGGCATTTGGATTCAAATCGAGATTAATTAAGAAGCACGCTCAGCCTATTAAAGAAATGGCATTGTATCAGATGACACGGTCGTGTAGAAGATAACACGAGCGTGTACTACCGCGTGTTTGCTTGGAAACCGTGTTTCTAGAAGAACTCCTGAAAAGCACATGGGCTTGTACCAGATGATACAGGCGTGTATCGTAAAATCTGAAGCTTATAAAAGGCTCTTGGTTCTTCTTTCAAGGGACTTTTGGCACATCCAGGAACCAACGGCTAGGGTTTTGAGGAGAGACTGAAGACAAAGAAGACATCAAGCCAAGAAGTTTATGGAATTAATTATATCTTCTTCTTTTATGTTTGTGATGTTTCTCATTAGTATGAGAGGCTAAAACCTTGGTAGTAGTGCCTTTGGTCATTGAACCCTTGATGAACCTTTGACTTTTTCTCCTTCCTAATATTAGTTTTCTTTTTATTTATTTCTGTGAATTGTCTATGTGTGCTTATTTCGTATAGTTTGTTAGTGCGAAACTGTCAGCCATACCATTAGAATTGCTTGATGCATGACGAGAGATCGCGGTCAAGCTAAGTCTTAGCAACCTAAGCATATGTAGGGTCGCACTATTTCACAATTCCCATTTTTTATTCAATATATTCAATGAAAAATTCAGGCAGTTTTTTCTATCGGAATATGTGCATAAGAGGGAGACTCCACTAGATACTATATCTGTGTAATAATTTCTGTTATGGGGTTTACATATACACATATATATTGTTATAATGGAAATTGAAAACGATCTATTATTCAAAGTAATTTATACTGATTAGTCGTAAATTGATTTGGTTTTTCTTATACAATTAAGGAAACACAGTTTGTCCTAAATTTTTCAGTCTGTGGCCGGAAATCCATTTTTCTTTTTTTTTAATAGAAATAGAAAGAAAGGAAGTTTTTAGTGGTATGTGTGTTTTGAGATACAATCAATTGAAGAGAATAATCCAAACAGGATTCAATTCAATAAAGAATAGAGATTCATTTTTTGAATTAATAGGGGGAAGGGCGCACTCTGAGAGATTGGGTGTTTTCACCATGTTGCTAACACAGCACCAATTCACTCTCGGGATTAGGGTAAAACCTAATAATGGGAACCATAGAACACAATGAAATACAGTCGTATGTGAGAAGTCAACGTATGGGACTAGGGTTTGGTTCCTGAGAGATCGGAACCAGACTAATTTAGGGTTCTCAACGGTCCAGAAATAGATTAATTTGGTTACTAGTGTTAGAGGAGCAGTCATAAGGGCATCTTAGGAGGACAGTGATCCAGGGATCCATTCTCCCTTAAATATGCTTATCTGGAGTCGAATAACAAACTACCAGTGATCATAGCCTCTAATTTAGAACCAGAATAGAGAGAGAAACTGATAGAAATGTTGAGAAGGCACAAAAAGGCGATAGCATGGAAGATAGCTAACATTAGGGGAATTAGCCCTTCGTTTCGCACACATAATATTCTCATGGAAGACGACTACAAACCCAAGGTGCAACCTCAGCGAAGATTGAATCCCAACATGAAGGAGGCAGTGAAAGCAGAAGTGAAGAAATAACTTGATGCAGGAGTGATTTACTTACCTGATTCCAAACAGCTTATGGGTAAGTCCAGTTCAAGTATTCCAAAGAAAGGTGGTATGACGGTTGTGCAGAATGATAAGAATGAATTAATTCCAACCAGAACTATTACTGGATGGAGGGTATGCATCGATTACTGGGAACTCAATAATGCTACTAGAAAGGATCACTTCCTGCTACCTTTCATTGATCAGATGTTGGAGCTGATCAGATGTTGGAGCGACTGTCACGACACATGTACTACTGCTTTCTGGATGGGATATCGGGGTACTTGCAAATTTTGATAGCACCAGAAGATCAGGAGAAGACTACATTCACATGCCCCTACAGTACATTTGCTTATCGCGGAATGCTTTTTGGTTTGTGTAATACACTTGCTACTTTTCAACGTTGCATGATGTCTATTTTTGATGATGTAATAAAGGGCATTATGGAAGCTCTTATAGATGCCTTTGTTGTTTTTGGGGATTCATTTGATTTATATCTCCCTAATTTAGAAAAGGTGTTACAACATTGTGAGCAAACGAACTTACTCTTAAATTGGGGAAAATGTCATTTTAGGGTTCAAGAAGGCATAATTTTAGGACATAGAATTTCCAGGCATGGGATTGAGGTAGATAGAGCAAAAATTGAAACCATTGAAAAATTACCACCACCGTTGTCATTCAAAGCTATTAGAAGTTTCCTAGGACACGCCAACTTTTATCGCGACTTCACAAAAATTACCAAACCACTAACTAAGTTGTTATAAAAGATGTAACCTTTGATTTCACAAAGGAATGCATGGAAGTTTTCACTATTCTAAAAAATAAGCTAATAAATACTCTAATCATAGTAGCCCCAAATTGGAACTTACCTTTTGGACTAATGTGTGATGCAAGTGACTTTGCAGTTAGAGCAATTTTAGGGCAAAGGCGGGACAAGCATTTCAAAAGAATTTACTACGCGAGCAAAACATTGATAGACGAACTAGAGCACTACACCACAACTGAGAAGGAGCTTCTAGAAGTGATCTATGCACTAGATAAATTTCGTCCATATTTAATCTTGTCAAAAGTAATCGTTTACACTAACCATGCAGCATTAAGGTACCTATTAAATAAAGCTGATGCGAAACCTTGTTTAATCTGTTGGATATTTGATGCATGTACAGGGTGCACGACAACTACCAACAAGTATATGTGGTCAATCAAATAATACAATACCGAAAGATAGGGTTATCCAATCCACAAGGATTGGAAACTAGTACTGATTATCTTTGTTACCTAGTTCAAAATTACGAAAGTGATTCTGTTGATTGATTAATCTAAAGAAACTAACACGAACAATTAGTAGGTTGTGAGTAATCAGAGATGAGCGTGGCACCTCGGATCCCAATCCCCCTAAGATTAAGATTCCATTATTAATAACTGAATTCTAAATACTGATTTCCATTGATTGACTCTTGGGAGTTCGCCAATTGCACCATCTAGACGCCGCATCCGATCTCTCTGTATGTGGATCGAACTCGTTACCTATGTCTAGTTGTAATCTAACTAAGAAAGATATGGATTTATGCATAATAGAGACATGTAAGTCAAAACTCTAAGCACAACTGTGCTTTGCTAGAATCTAACAAGGCAATTGATCATGGCTCATGCAAGGTATCATTGCATAAATCAAGCACAGACTTCGCAAGAATTATCAATATAGGAAAACAGATAAATAATAGAATTCAATTAATAAATCATCTTAGGGTTCATATGTCCCAAGCACCACTGAAGGGGTTTAGCCTCTCATGCTAATGGAAATATATACAAAGATATTGGAGGAAGACATAATTAAAAACATGGAGACTCCCTTGCTTGATGACTTCTCCACCTTCAATCTCCTCTGAAACCCTAGTATCGCACCCAACTCGGCAGAAGATTGCTCCACCAAAAGTCCCTAAAGTCTATACTTTCGGCTAGTTTATATAGAACTTTATCTGATTTAGCATGGTCATATGCATCTCATGCACGGCCGTGCCAACTCCCGCGGCTTAATCTCTGTGTTTTGAATTTCATGAAGCACACGAGCGTGTGCACGACCGCGCCAGATTGTAGTGAGGTCGTGCACACCTCTGTGAAGTGCTTTTTTGACTTGTTTCGCCCTATTTCGTTCGTTTCTTGTTCCTTTTGCTCTGGGTGCCTATTTTACTTGCTCATTCATAAAACAAACCAAGAGTAGCACAAAAATAGACGAACTTCTGTGAAATAGCGTGGTAAATATATGTGAATATGATGGAAATATATGTATATTTGTGCACTTATCATACCCCCGCACTTGAACTTTTGCTTGTCCTCAAGCAAAGGAAATATATAAAGAAAAATAGATAAGTGCAAAATCTCTGATCTCAAAGTAGTTAAGAGTCCCTTCGGTACCACAGAAAACACAATGTTGAGTGCTATAAATAGTTTTTATAGAAAATGGGTTTTTCCTTTTACTCAAATCCCGCACGTGTGTGTGTAACCCTTCCTATGGTGCCGCTTACAAACTCAAGCCCGAACCATCTAGTCTAACCTTTATTCACTAACTTTTTACCTAATTCTCTCTGTCTGAAGGTAGTTTCATACATCCAATGAGGTATCCTTTTTCCTTAGGTAGGTCATCATGTAAACATTTGTGATGCTCAAGATCTGAGTACTCAAAGACGGCTTTCAAGCTTCAAAGGTGATAACTCATTCTACCATCTTTTCTATACCGGTAGGGCATCCCTAATGGATCCGACTTTCCGGCCGGTAGGGCATCCCTAATGGATCCAACTTTCTGGTTGTGCCAGCCGCTCTCAAATTTCTCTCTCTTCTTCTTCTTCTTCTTTTTTTTTTCTTTTTCTCTCTCTCAGTTTTTTCATAAATAACATAAACTAGTGGTCACAAACTAGGCAAAATCCCAACCTAGGCAGACAAGTCAAATTTTGTGAGGTGTCTAGTAAAGGCAAAATTATATTGTATACCTTTGCAAAAATTAGCTCCCAACACTAATGTTTGACCTAGACACAAAAGAGGACACCAATTAATTTGTTCATAGATCATCCTAAATGGGCACTTATCATAAACAATATAATTTCATATGATTATTCCGTCCCCCACACTTAAATCATGCATTGTTCCCAATGCACACAATGTATGCACTAAAAAGTATATGTCATGCCAAAACAAGGTGGGAGAGAAAGGGTGAACTTAGCTCAGTGTGCTCATGATGTGTTGATCCCTTTTGTTGTGTTTCCTGTCAAGTGTGAGTGTTAACTTTTCTTGAGATCATTGAAAGCACAAAAAGTGAAACTCCATAGCATATAGAAAGACTAAAACGTTTTATAAATAGACTAACTCAAGGAAAAGAAAAATACAAATATGGTAAATAAATAAATAAATAAAGATAGAGATAGATGCTCATATGCCCAGGTCCTCCACTTCAGTTCTATCGAAAGAATCATCAGAGTCCTTCTCGTTCGTGTCTCCTCCATTCTGAGTTGATGATAGTGGTGGGGTGGACATGTTATACCCTGACGATCCAAGGATATTTGTGTGGCGTCTCCTGCCAACAAACCCATCCTTTGGATAAGTCTGGTAACGTAAGGGCCAACAAAGATGGTCTTGATCCTGGGGTAGGTACACTGATGGAGAAAGACCTAGGCGACAACCCACCCCCGGTGGATCAAGAATCCTTTGCCATGCTCGAAAGGAAAAGGAACTCTCGGGTGCTGACTACCCCTGTACTGTCGTCTCGCCCTATAATGGAGTGCGCGAGGCCGTAGTGGATAAATTTGAGGCCGAGTGTCCTGAGTGTGCTAGCCTTTGACCACGCCGGGTCGTATCTCGCCTCTGTGCTGATCGTCAACCAATAGTCGAGCTCGAACCTTGTGGGTGGTCAGCAAATATTGAGGGCGCGGTACTTGTCAGTCAAAGTATATTCCACATCATATAGTCCCAGATGGAAGGCGAACTCAATGCTCTCATTTGGAACTATATCTGGTCTGCTCTATGTCATGAAAGCAGCGTGTCTCCGTGGGTGATCGTGAAGGTGGAGAGGACCTCTAATGGGAGACATTGTCTACTCCATCGTGAGTAGCCTCCTCCAGTTCCCAACCTCAAGCAGGTGGTTGACCTCTTTGGCGAGGCCCACGTCCTTTAGGACTCTGAAATCGATAGCATGTGTTTCCCTAAAGTTCTTGTAACAGAAGACGGTGTACCTCCTACTATGGATCTCTGGCCCTAAGCTCTGCCCAGGCGGGTCCACGGAGCTCCCTCCTCCCCTCTTCCTCTTTGGAGGTTGCTCAGGAACTTTCTTCTTCAACCCCATGCCTAGCTAGTATTGGTGATGGACACGGGCGTGTCAGGCATGACACGGGCGTGTCAGGTATGACACGACGGTGTCGACAAACAGATATGGCGAATTGGGATGGTTGTTAGCACGGCGGAGCTGCGGTGTGGGTGTGCGTCACCGCAGGAAGGCTCACCGAAGCTTGGAAGCCAAAGAGGGTGCTCGGGGATGGAGAATAGAGAAGAGAGGGGCACTATTCATGGCTGCGAGTCCACTCTTTTCGTGATTAAAACCCCATTTCTGAATCTTTAGGCGGGATATGGCTGTGTTGTTACCCACACGGCCATGTCAATTGTTCACAAGCCCGTGTAGATTGGTCACACGCCTGTGTGCTTGGGCTGTGGTCCTCTGTCTTTCATCTGATTTCACTGCGTTTCCTTCCGGAGTACGACACGCCCTAGTACACACCTATGTCACTAGATGTGTGGCGCTCTGTATAATGACTACTGCTTCAATGCTTCTTCCCGAGAACGACGCACCCCGCCACACGCCCGTGTGAGTGTGCGTGTGGCTCTCTGTCTTCTCGCGCTCGTTCCTTCTTTCTGTCTTATGAACCACAAGGTCTGGTACACACCTGTATGGAAGGGTTTATACTGCTCTATAACCTCCTGTGTTTGTGTCTTTTGCCATGTTTTCACCTGCACCAAAGTGTTATAGACTCAAAAGACAAAAGTTAGTTGGTAAAACACTTCGGAATCATACAATATTGAGTATTATTGAAAAAGAATAGTATCAAGAATAATGTATGCCTACAGGTAAACCTAAAATAAACCTAATTATGAAAGCTAACTAAAAGACTACCTAAAATTACTAAGCTTGGGTTACCTCCCAAGAAGCGCTTGTTTTACATCCTCATGCGGCGTTTGTGCCTCCTCCTGAGTGAGTGTGTACACCCGTCCATGGGTCATCGCCTTCCCTGTAGTGTCAGTGTGCTAGGGCAAGATGGTTGATCTGTTGCAGTCGCCCTCCTCTTCTGATCTCTACCTAGTTGCTTCTGTCACCTGCCGTAAGGCTTCAAAGGACCTTTATGGTCCCTGTGCTCCTCTGTTAGTCCCCTGCTCGGTCGAGTTCTAGGAACGTTAAGCTACATAATGCTCTAGGTTGCGGCATCCAAAACATGCTCCAAAAGCACGCCGATACTCTACTTGCTTATGCGGCCCTCCACACGTGAAGCATCTTAGCAGCTGAGACACACTATCGAAGGATCCTTTACCTCCTAATCATCCTGATGAACAAGAAGACCTACTGTAAGGCTGAAATCTGTACTCAGACCTCGATCATCCAGAACTCTTACCGAACTTCTAGTTGTGACTAGATCTCTAACCCTTGTCCTTCTTCTTCTGCTCTTTCTGGGTTGACCCTTATAAGTGTCTTTCTTTTTGGCAGCGTCAATGTATTTCGCTCTGGTCACCACCTCCCCATAGCTGGTATAAATCCACACACTATTTGCTTGAGAACCAGCAGAACACCATACCCAAATCTCCTACCCTAGATTACATCTGTGGGTATAAATGCTGGTACAAACCTAGCCAGCCGGTCGAACTCAGCCTCATACTGCTCGACCGACATCCCTCCCTAGGTCAAATGGAGGAACTGTTGCTCTAGTTTCTAAAGGTTGCCTGGGGATATGTACTTGGCGTAGAACGCCGCTCGGAAGTGTTCCCGAGTATCTAGTGAACTACCTCTAAGCTGAACCTCACCTTAGTACCAGTCTTCAACACTTCTCTGTAGCAGAAGCTGGAGATCTCTGATAGGCTTCAAATGATACCCACAGTTCTGCTACGTGGGGGTCGGTAGCTCCCCTGAATGGAGACGAGACTCTCCTCTGAACCTCTCCTAGTATACCCTTGCTACTGTCTAGTATTGGGGGTGGGGGTTGCTTCTGATGTTGCGTTTGATCTCACACCAGCCCACCACCTCTCTCATTAAGTCAAGCATAGAGATGTGGGGTACTTCTTCTTCTTGACTAGGACCTGCCATCTGCGGTCCTTTATTATCTAAGTGAGCAGGTGATTCCTGCTCCATATCCTCCTTTTCCTGAGGTAGAGGTACCTCCTCGCGCCGGGGTCATCCCCGCCTACCTCCTCCACGAACCATCCTAGTTGTGAGGTATCAACAGGATATAACGCAAGAAATAATATCCATAATGCAATAATCAAAAGTAACACTTAGTATAACTTCCCTAATCCATGGGCACATCAGGGTAGTTCCGTCCCACAGGACGTCTGCTTCGACTCATGAATTGGGCCTCCTGCCCCTCATCCCATCATAGCAGAGAGGCTCCGGTGATATTCCCCCGCATTGCCTACCAGCCTGGGCCTCCTCATCTGGTCCACAAGGCAACTGTTCATGTAATGATCCTTACTACTATACTGGCATCATCTAGGAGGGGAACATCTGCGATCCATAACCCGATATCCAATGCTACTACAGAGACGACACCACTCTACCACACCACTAGTCATAGTCAGGTCATGGCAAGATCACCCACAACGGTCGCACCTGATCCATTCCTTCCCCTTAAGCAGTGGTCCACTTGCTGAAGAAACATAGAACGAATTAGAGTATCTAAGGAATTTCCTTACTCAAAGTTTTGGTCGTGCACTCCTTCGCCCTCATCCTCCAAAATCCGATCCAACAATTTTTCATTCGAGGCTTTCCTCTGCATGTACCGCCTCACCCTTAAGCCTACTCCTAGGACGCGGTCAGAAAGAAAGTGTATAGCCTATTGTATGGCCTTTGCCCCTTTCTCCGGTGACGATGGGCAGCAGGGAGGCTATTGTATACCCTATGCTTCTTCCCTGGTGACAATGAGCAGCAGGGAGGCTCGGCGACATGGCGGAAGGGCGATGGCAGCGGACGTCGGCGGCTTGGCGGCATCAATGAAGAAGGACAGCTAAGAGGGCTGATCAGATGGCGGATCTGGTGATAAAGTCTCCGCTCACCAAGATAGTATCCATCTCAGTAGCGGCGATGATTGACGGTGGCGTCGGCAAAGGGGGCGACCGGGCTGACGAACCTGATCACAGAGCCACCGCACACAAGGATGGTATCCACCCTGGCAGCGCTGGCGAGAGCGGGCTCAGCAACAGAGAAGGCGGCAACGAAAGGCGGCGACGAACAACGACTGCGACGATCGGCTTCTTTATGAAAGGGCACAGGAAGGAGAAGCCCTCTTTTTTTATCATTTTTTTTTAAATCGTCTTATATATATATATATATATATATATATATATATATATATATATATATATATATATATATATATATTGTTGATGCCAAAAACTGGTCCACGTCACGCTTATGTCGCTGTTGCCTCGCGGATCCGGTCTCGCTCGATCAACGGGTTAGAATTTATAGTTGATGTGGACGCTTACTTACGCCTCTGAGCGAGTGCGAAGAGCATCATAAAAACTCCGCTCGGAATTACTGGAATTACTCATCAGCGAGCCTGTAAAAAAGGAGAGGACGGTGATCGGAATTGGGCCTTTCCGCCCGGATTCAGCTCCGATGCTTAAGTCAGAAAACTTGAATAGAGAATCTTAGTTTTAGGCAGTTTTTTGTGTGATGAGTTTTTTTCGGATCCCTTTTCTTCTATTAGCGCTCTCCTTTTATAGCACCTTAGAGGCGGTTCAGGAAAGGCGGTGGAGTAAGGCGGTGAGTTAGGTAAATATCTCTTAAGGCGGTAGGAAGGCGGTGGGAAGGCGGTAGGATGGCGGTAGGAAAATATCTGCCCACTGTAGCAAGTGGATAAGGCCCACTCACTGTAGAGGCGTTAGATGTTTCTCTATCTCTTTCTTTCTACCCTACGCCCCTACGCCCTTTATGTTATGAGAGGGTTGTTACAATTCCGACGGACTTGTTCGCAGGATTGAATCCTTACGCTATTGGCCGAGCGGAATTTGTGCAAAGATGGTGATACTGCCATGTAGCCAAATGAACAAGTGGTCCTTTAGCTTAACGACACCTGTCTTCACCAAATATATCCGTAACACTAGTCCCTCCCCTAGTGTACTTGTTCGAAAAATCTAAGTGAGGGGTGAGCTAAACGCACGTTTCGCTTGGTTCGAGAACAAGTATCATTCTTAGTTGGCATGTCTATGTAGGCGTAGGCTCTGTATACAGTCGCTTGTACCTAAAGGTCACATGTTTTAATAGGCGACCGACGTTTACTGTGTTATTTTCTCGCTGTTATCGAGGTAGATTTTGGTTCCAGAATTCTCGCCTATAGTGTCGATGGGCTCTCCTATTTAAGGGCTTGTATGGATAGGGTGTTTTGACTAGAAAACTTTTGCACCCTTGTATTTTTGTATCATGGCTCAGCGCTTGTCTTTTTACAAGTTTTTCACTTTTTCTCAATGCTCTCGCCGTTTGCGAATTCCCAGTTCTTTTTATGAGCACCTATCGGAATTAAGGACTGGGGTAATCCACTTGGTAAGTCCAAATGGCTGTGTTTGGCCGTCTATTTTGCTGATTGACAGGGGGGTAGGTGAAATGAGCATAGACGCGGGGTGGGAAGCTTTTCATGTTGACCATGGTGTGGAGGCGGGAGACCTCTTAGTTTTTTCTTACGCAGGGGGTATGCGCTTCGAGGTTGAGATGTTCGGAGACGACTCTTGCCGTAGAGAGGTGGGTCCCCACCTCCGTCCTCGTGCCGAACCAAGCTCCCCCAGCAACGAGGATAGCGACTGCTGCGAAAGCCCGTGTATCTCCTCCGAGTCTTATCCGAGCGTACCTTCGGACGGGTCCGCGGACGTTTAGTTAGGATAATCCGTTCGGAAATATAGTTAGGATAATCCGTTCGGAAATATGTTTTAGAGTTTGTTATCCGTCATGTGTAATTTGAATAAATGACATTTTGTCGTTTTGTTTTTAAATCCTTTGGCCTTTTTATGGCCTTTGTTGATGATCCTATGTTGGAGTGTGCGCTTTGTCTTTGTGCGGTACAGGCTCTGCCTTCCATGTGTACCGGCTCTACCTTCCATGTAACGCTTCTTGTTTTCTAAGACGACACGTGTCTCCTTTGCTATTTAGCATTTAAAGGGGGATAGTGGCGACATACGCGCATGCTGCGTGCGCTTTGTCAACGTTATGATGGGCGATGGGGCGTGATTTTCCATGTGTGCCAGGCGGCGCTTGGTATTGCTGACGTGGACAGAATTTTGAATTGTTTCGAGGAGGTGTATGATGGTTGTTTGAACGGTTCAGATTTGTGGGCCTTTGGTTCAAGGGTTCAGATCGGAACACAACCCTAAGATCTAACGGCCATGGATTCATTGCTTTTGTATATAAGGGGAACCGTACAGGCAGCAAAAGATTGCTTCGAAAATCAAGTCCTCTTCTCCAGATTTCCTCTTCTCCGGCGAGCTCTGGTTTAGTGCTTTTTTTTCTTATCTTTTTCCTCCTCTAAGGTAATGGCTAGTGCTACTTCTTCTTCCTCTAGTTCTTCTCATGAGTCCTCGATTCCTTTTTCGTCCAACCCTACGGTTTTACATTTGTGATTAGAAGCGATCCCAAAGTGAACTTGGAGGCGTTCCAGCCAGTGGTTGCGGGTTCATCCCGCCTCTAGGGCAACGGGTAGGGGTTCTGATACATTCATAAGTCTTCTTGGACAGTCGGAGGTAGATAGCCTGGTAACTAAGTATGAGATAAATCTCTCACTGTTTGAGGTTAGGGTTCCTTGTTCTGGGGAGAGGGCAAGTTCTCCCAGGGAAGGGGAGATAGCCATCTATCAAGATGCGCTATTAGGTGGCCTTAGACTCCCTTTTCCTGATTTTACTAAGGCAGTACTAGAGGAGTATCATTTGTGTCCTTCACAGTTGGCCCCGAATTTTTGGAGACTACTGAACGGCTTTGTTATCGTTTTCAAGCATTACGGAATAAATCCGACCGTCCGTTGGTTCCGTATGCTTTTTTGTCTATGTCTAGAGTCTAATGCCGATTGGTATTACTTCTCGGCTCGTCCTGGGAGGAAATTTTTAGGGAAGGTTCCTTCTTCCATTAAGCGATGGAAGAGCAAATTTTTCTTTGTCAAAAGTAAGTCCGAGTGGGATGTCTGAACAAAGTGGGAGGTTCCCCGAACGGACATCGCTTGTGAGGAAATGACGGGTGAAGAGGTGGGTCTTCTTAAGTCAATCACAGGGTTATCCAAAGTGTACATGGATGAGTTCTTGACAAAGGAAAACCTTGTTAAATGTCGTTTAATAGTGTCCGCCGGTAGGAATTATTCGTGTACCTTACTAGTATGATTTTTAACTATAGTATCTAATTTTTTGACATTTGTTTTGTAGAAAATCCGATGGAGGACGAAGACCTGAGCTATGTTAAGGGTCTTTTGGCCTCTTTCGAGGGCGAAGTTCACCCGTCTTTGCCTCGCGGGCGGAAGAAGAAGGAGGTGGTACTTGGCCAAGGGGCTGATACCTCCAAGGAGGAAAGAAAGAAGAGGAAGAGAAAAGAGACGGGCTCTTCCAAGGGGATTAAGAATGACCCCAGTGCAGGGTCCTCACGGGAGAGGAGGACCAAGAGGAAGAATTCCGAGGACGTATCAGGTCCCGGAATTGTAGAAGAACTAGTGGGGGCGCCTCAGGAAGAGGTTTGTGCGGAAGAAATCCGCCCGACGTTGTCCCCAATTTCCGGGGGTCCTTCTTCAAGCCGGCCGGAGGACATCCTTCTCGCAGAGGTGAGAATTTCTATTTTCTATAGGTATGTTTCACTTGGAACTTTTAACTTAGGTTTTATTTTGCAGGCGGAGCTAGGAGAAGCGACCTTTGTGGATAAATTAAGAGTGGTGGATTCCATTTTAAAGGGATCTGCTACTAAGCAGAAGGAGTTATCTTCTGAGGATACTCCTTTTCGTGATGTTAAGTCCGTAAAGGATGTTTTAATGGCCATGCGGCCCGAGCAGCTCTCTAAAAAACTCCGAGGGGCTAGCAGGGAAGAGGCCACTTACCAATTATTCCGTTCGGCCATGCTGGTAAGGGCTGTTCTCATATTTCCCTTTATTTCTAAATTTGGTATATTTTTATGAGCGTTTTGTTATTTCGTAGACCGCACAATGGGCGGATCGGGTTGGTGCTCTTTGCCAAGAAGATTTGGCCAAGATGGAAATGAATAGGGTAGATATTGCTCAGTTGAGCTCTAGGGTGGCGGCCTTGGAAGAGAAGGAGAAGAAACAGCATGACTCTATCCAGGCCCTTGAGCGAGACAAAGCCGAAGCTACCGCACCAACTATCCGCCTCGAGAAGGAGAAAACGATCTAGCGGCTCGGCTATCTATTTCCAAAGGTTCTCTTCTCGATCACGAGGAGGATATCAAAGGGTTACAAGATGAATCCAAAGAGTTGAAGAAGGAACTCCAATCTACTCGAAGGAGCGAGCCGCTCGATGGGATCTAAAGTCAAGGTCGCTGAGCTTACCGTTCAAGCTGAGTTGGCGGAAATAAGGGGGGAGCGTGATACACTTAAGGCAGATTTGGCTTCCCGTTTGAAAGCTCCTAAGTCCGACTCGCAAGAAATTAAGGATTTAATGGAACGAGCGGACAATTTAGAGAAGGAGGTTGCCCGGCTTAGGGCGAAAGTTAAAGATGGGGCCACTCGTATATATTCTGTGGTGCAACAAGTGGGCCATCATGTTCCTCCTAAGGAGGTTTTGTCTATGGGGCTGGCTGGAGTCTTGAAGAAGTTTACGGAGCTCAAAGAGCAACAAGTCATCAAGACCCCGGAGGCTCCTGTCTCTGCTCCTTCGGCTGTCCCTGCTCCTTCGGAACCTTCTACCCAAGCTCCTTCAGAAGCAGGCGGTCGCCCTGAGGGCCCTAGCTCTTAGGATGTTTTTCTTTTATGAATGTTCTTGTAAATTCTCAATCACTTGGAATGTAATTTTTATTCATATGAATGAAACGCAAACCTTTATTTTGATGAAGTTTTATTTCCGAGTGATGGTTATCCTTAACCATATAACAAATTCATTTGAGAAGTATTTTCCGAAGTCTTTTGTAAACTTCTTCTTTCTTCCCTCTTCCTTTGATTTTGTAGGATGCTTCGTAACGAGTCCTTAGTCCAATCGCGGGACTTTAAGTTGTTGAATGAGGTACTCGTCTTCATAAATGAGATTGTTGCCTCATATTTCGATCGGGATTTTTGCCCCTTGCTTTTTGGATAAGAGTTGTCGTTCTATCCCTACAGGATAATTCCGACTCGTCTTCCAAGAATGGGAATTTCACCGCATTTTTGTAGGATGGGAATTTCACCGCATCTTAGTAGGATGGGAATTTCACCGCATCTTAATAGGATGGGAATTTCACCGCATCTTAATAGGATGGGAATTTCACCGCATCTTAATAGGATGGGAATTTCACCGCATCTTAATAGAAAAAAAGACTTGAGCTTTATTCCGTGAATTTTAAGAAACAGCTACAGAATTTACTGATAGTAGCGTCGTAGATGTTCAGCATGGAATGGACGCTTGAGTGTCTTTCCGTCCATATTTACTAGATAATAGGTGCTTGCTCGGACGATTCTTTGTATGACGTAAGGGCCTTCCCAGTTAGGAGTTAGCTTCCCCGTTCGGCTTTTATTTCCACGAAACTCATTTTCCCGTAGGACTAGATCGCCGATTTGGAAGAAGACTCTTTTTACCCTTGTGTCATAGAACCTTTTTACTTTCTGGCGATAGATGGCTGCCCTCATTTCCACAGCTTCTCTCCGCTCTTCAAGTAGATCAAGTTCCGCTCGGAGTTTTTTCTCATTCTCTTCTGAGGAGAAAGTTTGCTGTGTCCGCAAGGTAGGCATCCCTATTTCTGCAGGGATGACAGCCTCCGCCCCATAAGTGAGGGAGAATGGGGTCTCTCCAGTAGGAGTTCTTGTTGTTGTCCTGTAGGCCCAAAGGGCGCTCGGAATTTCTTCTACCCAGTTAGTCCCATTTCTGAATACCCTTGTTTTCAGTGTTTGAAGCAGGGTGCGGTTTGTCACTTCTACTTGGCCGTTGGCTTGGGGATGTGTCACAGACGTTAATCTGGATTCAATTCCGAGCTCTGAGCAAAAGCTTTTGAAGGCTTTGTTATCAAACTGTCGTCCATTATCGGAAATGAAGGCGACTGGAATGCCGAATCGATGCATAACCGCTCGCCATAAGAATCCTCGGCGGGCTTTCTCCGTGATTTTGGCCAAGGGTTCGACTTCCACCCATTTGGTGAAGTAGTCAATGGCGACTATTAGAAACTTCATTTGCCTAACTGAAGTGGGGAACGGCCCTAGGAGATCGACTCCCCAGATGGCAAATGGTCGAGGGCTAATGATGGGTGTAAGTTGTGCCGATGGTCGCCTCTGAATCTTGGAATGCCGCTGGCAGGCATCGCATTTCCGAGCGAACGCTATTGCGTCTTGAGTTAGCGTTGGCCAGTAATAACCTTGTCGTAGGACTTTGTAACTTAAGGCTTTGCCCCCTATGTGACCTCCTCCAATGCCTTCGTGAATTTCTTGAAGGATATAACTAGCTTCTGTTGGACGCAAGCATCGCAAGAAGGGTTGCGTATAGGATCTTCTATATAGGTTCTCATCGATGATGGTGTACTGAGCGGATTTGTAAGAAATCCGTCTGGCCTCTGCTTTGTTGGGTGGTGCAGGTCCACCTTGTAGATAATTTCTGATGGGGTCCATCCAGCTTGACTCTTCGGCTGCACTTTGTACTTCCTCCTCTAATCCGTCGATGGTTTTTGTGGGAAGATATTGTAGGTTAAAGGAAGGCTCTGTGTCTCCGTTCGGTGCTGTGGCCTTTTTGGACAGAGCGTCCGCCTCTTCGTTTTGCGTTCGACAGACTTTTTCAATTTGGAAGCGAGCAAAGTGTGGAACTATTTTCTTTACCACTGCTTGGTACTTGACCATGTTTTCTTCCTTCGCTTCAAAGTTACCCAAGGTGTGGCTTACTATTAGTTGTGAGTCGGAATATACGTGCAGGTGCTGAATTCCGAGCCCCCGGGCCAGGTGTAATCCTGCGATAAGGGCTTCATATTCGGCCTCATTGTTGGTTGCTCGGAATTGGAACTTCAGTACTGTCGCGATTTTCCACTTGGAAGGAGAGTAGCGGATGAACCACCTTTTTTTCTTCCATTCTTGATCCACAACATATAAGGTCCATGGGATGTTAGGGCTTTCTTCTGGACTTTGTGATGGGGGTTCGCCCCTGTTTGCTGGGAAAGTTAATTCCGCGACGAAATCTGCCAGCACTTGAGCCTTTATTGCCGTTCGGGGTTTGTAGGTGAGATCGAACTCGCCCAATTCTATTACCCATTTGGCTAGGCGTCTGGAGTTTTCAGGTTTATGGAGAATCTGCTTTAGTGGCTGATCAGTCAATACTATGATCTTGTGGGCTTGAAAGTATGGCCTCAACCTCCGTGCAGATGTGATAAGAGCAAAGGCCAACTTTTCAAGTGGTAGATATCTCGATTCTGCATCGTTAAGGATTTTACTTGTGTAGTAGATGTGTTTTGGACTCCGTTATCTTCTCTTAGAAGAACTGACGGCGTGTGGGGCGACCGCCAAGAAAACGTAGAGTTCTTCTCCCACTTTGTGGCTTAGCTAGTAGCCGAGGCTTAGGAGATAGTCCTTAAGCCCCTAAAGGCTTTTTCGCATTCTTACATCCACTCCATTTTGGGTGCTTTTCTTAGGGCTTGGAAGAGTGGGAGATTTTTCTCTCCGGCTTTGGAGATAAATCGCCAAGCGGCGTAGACGCCTGTTAAGCCATTGAATTTCTTGAAGACTTTTGGCGATCCCATGTCAAGAATAGCTCGATTTTATGCGGATTCGCTTCTATCCCTCTTTGTGTCAAAATAAATCCTGTGAATTTTCTGATCAACGCCGAAAAGAACATTTGTTGGGTTTAACCGCATAGTATAAATCCAAGAGACCGAAAAGCCTCTTGTAAGTCGGACAGTGTGTTCATTGGCCTTTCGGCTCTTTACTAAGATATCGTCCACATAGGCTTCAACATTTCTGCCAATTTGCTCTCTGAAGACTGTATTTATGAGCCTCTGGAAGGTGGCTCCGGCATTTTTTAGGCCGAACGGCATCACCTTATAGCAATACATTCCTGTGCTCATAATGAAAGACGTTTTTTCTTCGTCGCCTTTGGCCATTCGGATTTGGTTGTAACCTGAGAAGGCATCCAGGAAGCTCAACATCTCATGCCCTGTTGTTGAATCAACCAAACTATCAATTGTCGGTAAGGGAAATGAATCTTTCGGGTAGGCTTTGTTTAAGTCCGTTAAGTCAACACACATCCTCCATTTTTCGGACGGCTTTTTTACCAGGACCACATTGGCTAACCAGTCTGGGTAGTATACCTCTCGGATAAACTTAGCTTTTAGGAGATTAGATACTTCTTCCTCCGCGGCCTTCTGCCTTTCTGGTGCAGAAGTTCTCCGTTTCTGCTTTGTGGGTTTAAACGATTGATCGATGTTGAGACGATGCTCGATGATATTACGTTTTACGCCCGGCATATCCTCTGAAGACCAAGCGAAGAGATCGGAATTTGCTCTCAATATTCTCATGAGATCTTCCCGCTGTTCTGTTGTCAAATCTGCCCCAATCCGTACCGTGCGGTCCGCTCTGGTTGTGTCTAGGGGAACTGTTAGCAATTCTTCGACAGGTGTAGGTTGAAGCTCCTCATTTTCCAGTTCGGCCATTCTGTTGACTAACATGGCTTCTGAAACCTTTGTCTTGCTGCTGTTGAGAGTTTTCCCTTTGAGGGTTGAGACATAGCATTGCTTGTGGGGTTGATCTCCTCTTATCTCTCCACTGCCACTCTCAGTTGGGAATTTGAGGAGAAGGTGATAAGTAGAGATTACAGCTTTCAAGGTGTTGAGGGTTGGTCTGCCCAGGATTACGTTGTAACTTGAAGCACAACGCACAACCAAGAAGTTTGCTGTCACTGTTGATGACCTTGGCGAGTTCCCTACCGTAACTGGCAAGGAGATCATTCCTTCTGGCTGTACTACCCCTCCGGAGAACCCTACCAAGGATGATTTCACCGGAAGCAAGTCATCTGCGTCATATCTCATTCTTTCGAAAGCACTCCAAAAGAGGATATCAACTGAACTTCCACTGTCTATCAAAACTCTTTTCATCTGGAAATTAGACACTTTGATAGCGACAACCAACGCGTCATCATGTGGGTGGCGAACTCCGCTGACGTCATTGTCATAGAAGATGATTGGAGCCGTAGGTCGAGATCGTCTTCGTGGCGTTTCTATTTCCTGCGTGGTTCCCACCATTCGGGCGTAACTTTTCCGAGAGGTGGAACTTTCACCACCGCAGCCAGGACTACCACTGATAAATCCCACCATTTCTCCTTGTTCTTCTTCAGGTTGTGAAATTTCAGGTTCCCCTTGAATCTCAAGGTTGATGTATTGTTCCAATTGTCCTTTTCGAACGACATCTTCTATTGCGTTCATCAAGTGGGTACACTTTTCTGTGTCATGTCCTCTGGATTGATGAAACTGGCAATACTTCTTACTGTTCTTTTGCCGTTCGGCATTTCTTGCAGGCTCCGGCCACGTCAGAAGCTTTTGTTCTTTGATTTGCATAAGAATGTGGCTTCTGGTTTGATTCAGTGGGGTATGGTGATCATATCTGACAATTTTTCCTTCCTTAGAAGGCTCTCTGGGCTGTAGCGTATGTCGTTGGGGTCGTGCGGAGGTTTCCAGGCCTCTGTTTATGCCTTTGCTCTCCCTGTGCGATCCTTTTTCCTTTCGCGTATCCGGGGGCCTTCTGCTGACGCTATGGTGGGTTTTTTCCTTCTGGGTGTCCACAGGTCCACGTCTAGCCTCTTCTTCCCAACCCATATAAATTTCCTCGGAATTGATATACTTTTGGGGGTGGATCATAAGGGCGGGAATGGTTTTTGGTGGATCTAGTGTCAGGGAAAATCGGAAGGGGGAGTCTAATAACCCTTCCATTAGAAAAGTCACAGCCATACGTGGCGGGAGGTCCGCAACATTAGCTTTCTCGTCTATGTAATGGCTTAAATAGGCCTGGAGCGTTTCTTTCCCTCGCTGCTTAATGCGCAGAAGGGTGGACGGGGTTTTCTTTTGCTTTGAGTAATTGGCAAAATAGGCTAGGAAGCGATCTGCTAAAATCTGAAAAGAAGTAATTGTACTAGATGGGAGATCGACAAACCAGTCTTGCGCTTTTCCCTCTAAGGTGGCGGGAAAAGCTCGGCACATGCGAGCGTCTGTGATTCCAGTGAGGAGCATCTTCGACCGAAAAGATTTCAGGTGTTGGGATGGATCGGTTTTGCCTTCATACGCGGTCATAACTGGCGGTCCGAAGCTATCCGGAACTTGCTCTCCCAATATTTCTTTGACAAAGGGTGAACACATACCGAGAACGTGTCGCTCGGACTTTCCGTTTCCTCGAGAGAGGTTCTGTCGTTGAGTCCTTCTATCAACTGTTTGAACAGATGGACTATTCCGTTCCGTCCTTGTCCGTTCGGTTCTTGTGGTGGCCTGCTGCCTACGTCGAACGGAGGGAGGTTCTGAACTAGCGGAAAAGGCAGTCCTTTCTGTTTTCTCTTTATGGGTGCGAGTTCTCGTTCTCCCTCTGCTTTCAGAATTATCGGTGGAACATTGTTGGTATGTTTGGCGTTGGAACTTGTGTAGGAGGCGGAGGATGAGTCAAAGCGTGAAACGGCTCGAGTCAACCGTTCCAATTGTTGTTGTAGGTTAAGGTAAAATTCTGGGACAGATTCTTGAGGTTGGACAGAAGGATTTTCCGATGGCGGTAAGATGGGCGGATTATCTGACCGGATTTCATCATGCCTTCGACCTCGCGGATCCTTGGGATTATTTAGGGCTCCTGTTCTTGAATTCGTTTTGATCTTACGGTAGTGGTCATTTGGCTTTTCGTAAGGTCCCCACCGACGGCGCCAAGCTGATGCCAAAACTGGTCCACGCCACGTTTGATCCTTTGTTGCCTCGTGATCCGGTCTCGACTCTCGATCAGCGGTTAGAATTTATAGTTGATGTGGGCGCTTACTTACGCCTCTGAGCGAGGGGAGTGCGAAGAGCATCATAAAAACTCCTTCGGAATTACTGGAATTACTCATCGTGAGCACGTAAAAAGGAGAGGGGCGGTGATCGAATTGGGCCTTTCGCGGATTGACTCCGATGCTTAAGTCAGAAAACTTGAATAGAGAATCTTAGTTTTAGGCAGTTTTTTGTGTGATGAGTTTTTTTCGGATCCCTTTTCTTCTATTAGCGCTCTCCTTTTATAGCACCTTAGAGGCGGTTCAGGAAAGGCGGTGGAGTAAGGCGGTGAGTTAGGTAAATATCTCTTAAGGCGGTAGGAAGGCGGTGGGAAGGCGGTAGGATGGCGGTAGGAAAATATCTGCCCACTGTAGCAAGTGGATAAGGCCCACTCACTGTAGAGGCGTTAGATGTTTCTCTATCTCTTTCTTTCTACCCTACGCCCCTACGCCCTTTATGTTATGAGAGGGTTGTTACAATTCCGACGGACTTGTTCGCAGGATTGAATCCTTACGCTATTGGCCGAGCGGAATTTGTGCAAAGATGGTGATACTGCCATGTAGCCAAATGAACAAGTGGTCCTTTAGCTTAACGACACCTGTCTTCACCAAATATATCCGTAACATATATTTATTTATTTATTTATTTATTTATTTATTTATTTATTTATTACACAACTATTGTTATTATCACTATTATTATTTTTAAATCCCAATTTCTTAAAATAAAAATAAATATCTCTTTAACCTTCTTAATTTTCATAATAAATTCTTTAATCACATTTTTCATGCTTTAATTCACAATTAAGAAAAGTCATAAATAGTGCGACTATTACAGCCTCTGAGTGAGAAGGGGAATAACTTAAAATAGACTACATCGGCAGGTACTCCTCTGACTGTATTGGTGTTGCTGATTTCCACAAAGGTTGATAAGTGTGCGTATGGGTCTTCAATTCGGAATCCATCAAACTGGCACTGATTTTGAATCATCTGGATGATGTGATGTTTTAATTCAAAAATCATGTCCATCAATAGGTGGAGGGTTGATGCTTGTCAAGGCTTGGCTTCGCAAGGTCTACGATAGAATGGGTTGGTACCGTCATTGCTATTGGTTTGTTGACTTCTATACTAGATTCTGTTGTTGCCATCTTTCTTAGGATGATTTCTCATATTTAACGATGGAGGTGGTGCTTGAAATCTGGGTCAGGTACTTCCACTGGATATCGTGTCCTACTTCTGGTCATGCACTGGTACCTCAAAAGAAAGTAGCAAAATCAAATCCAAAAGTCAAGATTATTTTTTAATATATTTTTTTTAAGATAAAGAAAGAAAGGATAAGATAAGATAAGATAGGATAGGTGAGACAAAAACTAAAACTAAACCTAAAATACTAGAGTAACAAAATCCCAATGCTCCTAGAACGCTGATCCCTTTCAATGGCGCCAAAAACTTGATCCGTGTTGCTAGCCCGCAAGTGCACGGGGTTGCTCAAGTAGTAAAGTACCCTAAAGGTAGGATAGTTGAATCCACAAGGAATGACACTAGTACTCTTAGGACTCTATTATCTAGCATGGAAAAGATGGTTGATGAATTGTTTCTAACTGAAACCTAATTAAACTAAACTAAAATGACAGTTGACGAGTTGGGAATTATCAATCAGAAGGGCCTGGAACCTCGAATCAATATCCCACTAAGAATCCCCCATGATCAATCTTCTAATGCTAGTTTCTTGATTAATCTACTCCTGGACCGTGAAGAACCCTGACGTAGTTTGGTCCCGATCTCTCGGTAACCAAACCCTAATCTTACAGAGTCTACTCAACATATGGCTGCGTTATTATTGGTGTTCTATGGCTCTTGCTATTATGTTTTACCCTAATCTGGAAAGTGGGTTGCGGTTGCAAAGCAACCCAAGCGATCACCTGATCTCTCGTCGTGCTCCCCTTATTGTCTATGCTAAGACCTAGGTTGACCGAGATATCTAGTCATTCATCAAACAATTCTAGTAGTATGGCCGGCGCTTTCGCACTAACAAACCATAATAAGCATAGATAAATTATTCTTAGAGATAAATAAAGAAGAAACTAATATTAAAGAGAAAGACTCACAAGTTCATCTAAGAGTTCAAGGACCGAGGCACCACAAGGGGTTTAGCCTCTCATGCTAATAAAAGACATCACAATAATTAGGGAAGAAAGCATTAAAGGACTCATAGACTCCCTGGCATAATGCTTCCTCTGCCTTTAGCTTCTCCCCGAAACCCTAACCGTCGATTCCAGGGTACGCCAAAACTCCCTCTAAGAAGTAGAATCGATGGCCTTGCATAAATTTCAGACATTACCCCACACGCCCGCATCATCTAACACACAACCGTGTCCTTTTGTCACAAGGTCGTGTCATCTATCACACGACCATGTCTTCAACAATCTAAGCGCGCTTCTTTATTGATTTCGATTTGAATTCACAAGCCCATGTTATATCTCACACGGGCGTGTCGTGCTCGGGTTTGATACTTTGCGCTCTGAATTTCTCAAGAATTTGCTTCTTTTGTCTAGAGTGCTGAATTATCAGCCATGTTATACAAAATACCCAATGATAAGTGTTAATTTGAGCATAATTTTATACCATATTCATGTATATTTTCCATGTGATTTTGGGGAACTGAGGCCCGGTGGTACTTAAAAAGTGTTTATTTTGATAAAGAGGGTAAAATATTGAGACATCGGGAGAAAGGAAGATTTTCAAGAAAAATTGATGCCAAACAAGAGTGTTTCTGAACAAAGTACAAAGGCATACGAGCCTTCATACGACCCGTATGGCCTTGGAGAATGGAGTCTCTGTAGTCAATCTCCTAGAGCTGTACACCACCCCTTATGAGGCTATATGGGCTCTCATACAATCTGACATACGAGCGTATAGATCGACCTGAACTCTATAGAGGCCTGTATACATCCCGTATATGGGCTCGTATATCGTAAGCATCCAGCAATTTACGGACCCAGGCAGGGGTAGAATGGTAAATGACGCTTTAAAACCCTAAAGGGGGGTATAGAATCCAACTAATTGGGCGTTTTAGAGGAGAGAGCTAGCTTGGGAGAGAGAGAACCATGATTAGGGCTTGGGGAGTTTTATCACCAACCCTAGGAGGAAGAGAAGGGGGCAAAGGCTTAGAGAAGGAATCAAGAGGTCCACCAATAGTATATGTAATAGCCTTTCTAATAATGAGTCTATTGATTTTCTTTATCTTTGTATTGGATTGTTGCTCTCCTTTCATGAAGAGCGAATTTTTTAGATATTTGGGTGTGATTAACCCTTGGATTATGTTTTAATTGAAGTTGAATGTTTGGTTGATTGTATTGAGCCTGTTGGATGTTTTAAGGTATGTTAATCCCTCTAAGTTGCAAAAGGTAGGAGAGATTTTCATAGTCCATATGGGGGAAGAAGTGAATGCCTCCCCATGTGTAGACCATCTCCAATAGAGAGGATTGTGAGTATGTCGAGAACCCGGGTACTAAGGAGGGTAAGTCCTTAAGATGCCTTATTCCCACAATCCTTCCACGAATTAGGTTTCCTAGAAAATCATCGGTAAGGGCACTAGGATTAGTAATTCATCTTGAAAGAGAGAGTGAAAACACCTTAGGAACCCTTGGCCAAGATTCCACCAAGTATCAACATAGAGAGAGCTTCATCCATCCTTAAAATATAAATCCAAGGGGGATTCATTACCCAAGTATCCCCTTTTCATGATTAATTTCCATCAAGGTTGATTTGATCTCATTTCTTGTGTTTTCAATTTCTTAATATTAGGTTTAGAATACAATCACTCACCTTTCAATCGACTAGATAATATACAAGTAGTGGGTACTAGTACTTCCTTCTCCATGATGCTCGATACTTGACTTTATAGTCCACTTTATTACTTGATACGACCCGTGCATTTGCGGATTTTGTGCATCAAGTTTTTGGCTCCGTTGCCGGGGAGATTAGGACTAATAGGAAAGATAGGAGTTTATTAATTTAGTCATTTTATTTTCTTTCTCTTCTTTACTTTTTGTTAAATTAATTTCTTGTATACTAATCTTTCGTACTAAACTTCATTGCGAGGTGATGATGCATGACTCGCAAAAACACCAAGGGTCTTATTGATGCGGATAGTGAGATAGCAAAGACACTACACCGAAGGTTGAGAGAAGCTGAAGCATCAATTCAAGGATCCTCTTCAGAAGTAGAAAATTCCACACCTACTGAAGTTAGTGTCGAGATTAGAGAAGTACCCATCATGGCAGAAAGAAGACAAACATTATCTGAATATGAGAGATCTCACTACACTGGGGAGGAATTTAGTATTCATCCTCCAAATGTCAACATGAACAATTTTGAGATCAAGGCTGGCACAATGAACATGATACAGAATTCGGCTCAATTTGATGGGAGGCCGGATGAAGACCCTCATGCTCATATAGCAAAGTTTGTTCAAATTTGCAACATGTTCAAGATCAACGGAGCTTCTGATGATGCTATTAGATTGAGACTTTTCCCATTCAGTTTGAGAGAAGAAGCTTATAGATGGCTCACTTTACTTCCTTCTGGGTCTATTCGTACTTGGGTCGAGATGCGTGATATGTTCCTTGGCCTATATTTCCCACCAAACAAGGCCGCAGAGCTTAGATAGGATATCTCTGCATTCAAGCTAGGTGCAACTGAAACATTCTTTGAAGCATATGAGAGATACAAAGACTTGAATTGGTGTTACCCCCAACATTGTCTAGATCTTTGGGCATAAATCCGAACCATTCACAATGGGCTAGACAATACCACGAGGCAACTAGTTGATGTCTCTAGAGGCGGATCATTGGGAAATAAGTACTCGGAGGATGCCTAGCAAATTTTTGAAGATATGGCCTGTAATGAAGCTCAATAGTCTACAAGGGGAAAGCAAGTCAAAGTGGTTTGGTCATTGGATAAACCTTCAATTACCGATGCCACTCTTAGAGAAAAGCTAGATGTGTTGGCAGAAAAATCGAGCTACTCACATCCAACAATAATTCAAGACCGGCTACAGTCATCATTTTCAATACATGTGGAGGGGGACATAAAGCATCTAATTGCCCTATTGTAAGCATAGAAATAGTTTGCGTAGAGCAAGTACAATATATGGGAAATGCACAAAGGCAACGAGATGGTCAATGTAGAGCATATGCCCCTAAATGGAACCATCCAGCACTCTCTTATGGGAATCCACAAGCGGGGCAATATCCTCCAGGTTTCCAACACCCTTAGAAGCTACAAGAGAGAAAACCCAACATGGAGGAACTCATATTGAAGTTTATGCAAAACAATGACACCATAATCCGGAACTTAAAAGCTACAGTTCAAAACTTGGAGAATCAAGTAGGGCAAATTGCAAAGACTCTATCGGAGAGGCCTCAAGGAAGCTTGCCAGTTAATACAGAAGAGAACCCATGAGAACAACTCAAGGCCATCACATTGAGGAGTAGGAAAGAGGTAGACTTGCCCATGGAGAAACCCCAAGATAAGAGCCCCATTGAAGTTGAAGATTCAGAACCCATTGCTAGTTCCAAGAAGAAAGGGAAAGAACAAGAAAAAGTAGTAGAAGCACCATCTATACCCCCTTACCAGCCTAAAGTACCATATCCGGCAAGGTTGAAGAAAGATAAGGAAGATGCTCAATTCACAAAGCTTACAAGCATGTTGAAGCAATTGCACATAAATTTTCTATTGATAGAAGTTTTGTCTCAAATTCTAAAGAATGAAAAATTCATGCAAGAACTTCTATCTAACAAATGGAAATTTGATGATACAGTTGCTGTCATATTGAATGCCCAATGCTCGGCCATTTTGCAACAAACTATGCCCAAGAAGTTGAAAGATTTGGGTAGTTTTGTTGTCCCTTATGTACTTGGTGAAGAGATTACAAAGAAAGTATTGGCGAACTCCGGGGCGAGCATCAATGTAATCCCGTATAAGTTGTATATGAAGCTTGGTCTTGAGGAACCGAAGCCCACGGGAATGACATTGCAACTTGTGGATCATTCTGTGAGGTGACCTAAGGGGCTAGCTAAAAATGTGCTTATCCAAATCAATCAATTTGTCTTTCCAACTGTTTTTGTACTTCTCGATGTAGATGATGATGTCAACGTCACGATCATCCTTGGACGTCCATTCTTAGCCACTGCTCAAGCACATGAAGATCATGCACAAGGACGACTAGCGTCGAGAGTGGGAGATCAAGAGGTTGTATTCAAGCTACCCGATGCCATGCGACACAATATGGCTCAAGATGACACTTCATATAGTGTCGATGATGTTGACATGATCACCTCCGAATGCATAGAAGACCTCTTGGACCCACTATACGATTGATTGGGAGACAAGGAGGAGGACTTGGAAGAGGTTCAAAAGGATTCTGCTTCGCCAAAGATCGACCTAAGGGCCGAGATAGAGAAAGTGAAGAAGCAGAGATTCATCTTTCCCATGAAAAGCTGGAAAAAGGTGAAGGAGAAAGGGGTAAATATTGTTTCTTCGTGTCACACCCTTTTGGAGGAAGGCCCAGGTATGAAAAGGGATACTTGTTCTATCTATACTAACTTGGCCATGTTACTGTTTGTACAATGTTTCAAGGGAAGAGCCAATGAGAACTTCAAGGTATTTGAACCCCCATGAGGTAAAATGAAGGTATGTCAAGCTAGTGACGTTAAACAAGCACTTCTTAGGAGGCAACCCAAGTTCATGAAAAAATTATTTTTCTTTGTGCAATTTTCTTTTAGTTAGATTGTGTGTTTGGGATAAATTGTTGATATGTTTCATGTTCATGTTCACACCATCTTATATCATCATGCTGGATGTCCTTAGTTTATAGCCCTAGATTGAAAATATTTGTTAGGTCGCGCAAGGAGGTCACGAATGGCGCCAGGATTGGTTGTATAAGCCAAATCTAGGTGTATACGGGGTACCATACGGGCTAATATATGGCCGTATGGTCACGCCATAAACTTATACAAGGTCGTATACGGGCCATACATGGGCCCGTATGGGGTCGATCGGTAACAAAAATTTGAGCGTTATTAATTACGCCCATTCATCTCTTTAAATCCCTAACGCCGACTCTACTTCTTCACCACTTCAATCCAAGCCTCCCCCACACCGGCGCGACCTCTCTTTTTGGCTTTTGGGCCTCCTTCTTACCTAGGTATGTTTCTATTTTCTTGATTTGTCGATTGAACCCATTTTCTTCATAATTAGAACCTTAGGGTTTTGATTGGATGAATATTGGGTGAATGTGTGATGAATGTATGATTTTGTGCAAAATCTAGGTTGCAATACTTTGATTAAAGGCATATATAGCGTTTAGGGTGTGAAATGGGTGTGTTTTGGATGTATTTGGGCCAAAAAATCTCCATTCCCACTAGCGCCCGCACGGCCAGGCACGTACAACCCGTATACAATCCAGTTTGGCTCCCAGACAGGGTCATACGGTCTGATAGACGGCCGTATAGGGCAAATCCAGAGCAATAGTGCACGTTTTTCTTTCATTTCCTGATATTTTCAATTGCACTAACACCCTTTTCAATTCTTTTGCAGATATGCCTCAGTAGAAAACCGCCTCCGCGCCAAAAAGGCGCCACAAAGGAGAGGGTTCATTACCGCCATATTATTTCAGCTCTACGGGGAGCAGCAAACCATGAGCTATACGCATTTCGCTCTCTATATGGGATTATATGACCTTTAGAACATTTTCAGCCTCGAGTATAGAGAGCTTCTCACTTTCTTCTACGAGCACACCATCTCCTCGATGCGCTACTGGCTATAGCTTGGCGAGCGCCATGGCAACAACAAGGCGTCCCTGATGGTTGACCCCGTGCACCGTTACATACAAGCTCTTATCAATCGCACCATTGCTGGTCGCGACGATAGCACCGGCGTAGTCACCATCTATACAGCATATTTAAGCAAGTGCCTATCCATATGTGATACGTGCTCGCTAACTACTTTGTATATCATGAACAGAGCTCTCTCCTCAAGGCTATTAATGCAAGACCTTACATCACCCGCTTGATTATAGGTATGGGCCTTGAGCACAGGATGGAGGGTACACCGCGGCTGTAGCTTATCACCACTCTTGGGATGAATACCCTTTGTCAGATGGGGCTCGTCAAGCACTCAGGAAGCGCTACACCCTCATCGGTCAGGCATCAAATAGCTCCGATGAGCATGAGTCCAGATCTGAGGACTCCGATCCACCATCGCCTACTGGCCGATCTCCCTCTACCTCCAGGAGCCACCTTGCGAGTTTGGAGGAGTAGATATATGAGATCTATGCAGTCAGGATACTATCCTTGCTTACTACCGTAAGATGCAGACCCAAATCCTCAAGGAGCAGCGTTAGTTGAGGGACCAGTTCACCGAGCTCTCCCTCTTCGTTAGAGGACAGGTACCCGTTGCATCTCTTCTATCTCGGGGACCCGTCGCTATATCACTCGACATACCAACAAATGATTAGCCCCTCTTAGGACTGAGACATATTTCACAATTTGCTTTCATGTGTTCTTTCCTTTCATGTTTTCTTTTTACTTGTTTTTCTGTGTCATGTGGATTTATCTCTTTTATTTGTGCACAGTTGTATTAGTTAGCAAGGGTACCACACTTCTAAACTTATCTTTATTTTTACTTTCTGTGGTTTCTCTTGATTTCCTACTTTGTGGAGTTATGATGATTTCCCTCTCTTGCAAATATGGAACATGAATTAACATTCCCCAGTATTTGCTAAGCGATCAATTCATGTAAATCAAGCGGCACAACAGATTAACAGGGAAAGTTTTAGTTCACCTTTCTCCATGCTCATTTTATTTTGGATTTATTAAGTACATTGAGGACAATGTATGATTTTAAGTGTGTAGATTGGTCGCTACCTATCCATTTATGCATCAATGGCAAACTCTTAAGTGTGGAGATAGGTAGCCATTAGTGAAATTCATTGCAAATCTTTATTAATGTCTAGCATACATCGATGAAGGCCCTAAGGAGAAACTTTGACACATTCTATTTATAGGGCACGATCTTAGTACATAATTTTGTCATGGGTACTTAGAGACCATCTTTGTGATACTCATAATCTTTAGAGACAATAGATAACCCATTGCCATGTTCTCTTGTCTTTAATAGCTAAGCATTATTTTCAATTGCTCCAAAAGACTTCGTGGTACTAGTTCAAATCTCTAACCCCTCATAATATGACCTAGTAGACATGTAAAAGTAGAATAAAATATTTGTACATAGTAGATGTAAAACAATAAAGACAGTGTCCCGCTGCTTGATATATTGAAGTAGTTTGGGGTTCTGGCTCCTAATCAGAGTGTCCCTCAATTCGAAAAGTCACTACTTAACACAAGCATAACCATGTAGAGTTGTAACCATCTTAGTAGCTAAGTGCTCCGGTACCTAATCAGAATAAGCACCTTGTAGAAAGGAGGAACTACACTCTACATTGATCTTCAGTACGGGAAAGTCGGATCCATTAGGGATGCCCTACCCAAATAAAATAAATAAATAAATAAATAAACTAACTTAGAATCCTTCTAGCTTGTCCACTATTTATCTAATATAGGGGAGTTCCTTTGATCTTCGGGCCTCAAAGATTCTCTAGAGTCCATTGAGGATATGTTTGTCTTGCAAAGATTTTGGAACATGGCATGTGGAGTGAACAAGCTTTGTCTAGAGCTATATGGATAAATTTCATGAGATCTATCTAAGCCCTGGTATGGAAATACAAGAACAAACACTTTGATGGTGAACTTTAAATAGAGTTAAGTCATGAATTCTATGACACAAGGATGAACACTTATCCTTTCTTTTCCTAATTTCCTTTCTTTGTTTGAGGACAAGATAACCTTTAAGTGTGGAGATATGTGATAAGTGTTCATTTAGCGTAATTTTATACGCAATTCATGTGTGTTTTTCATGTGATTTTGGGGAATTATGGCACGTCAATACTTAAAAAGTGTTTATTTTGATAAAGAGGGCAAAATATCGACGCCCCGGGAGAAATAAAGCTTTTCAAGGGAAATTGAGGCCAAAATGGAGCATTTCTGGAGAAAGTACCAAGACATACAGGCCTTCATATGGCTCGTATAGACCTGGAGAATACACCACCTCGTATGAGGCTATACACACTCCTATACGGTTTGACATAAAGGTATATCGATCGAGCTGAACTCTATATGGGCACGTATACAGCCCGTATATGGGCCCATATGTAGAAAGCTTTCAGCAATCTGCCAACCCAGGCAGGGGTAGAGTGGTAAATGACGCTCTAAAACCCTAAAGGGGGGTATATAATATGACCAATTGGGGGGCTTTAGAGGAGAGAGCTTGCTTGGGAGAGAGAGAACCTTGATTAGGGTTTGGGGTTTTTCATCACCTACCCTAGTAGGAAAAGAAGAAGGAAAAAGCTTAGCAGAGGAATCAAGAGGTCCACTAACGGTGTATGTAATAGCCTTTCTAATCATGAATCTTTTGATTTCTTTTAACGTTACATTGGATTGTTGCTCTCCTTTCGTGGAGAGCTAATTTTGTAGATATTTGGGTGGGATTAACCCTTGGATTATGGTTTAATTAATGTTGTCTTTCTATGCTGAATGATTGGTTGGTTGTATTGAGTCTATTGGATGTTTTAATGTATGTTCATCTCTCTACGTTGCGAAAGGCTGGAGAGATTTTCGTAGTCCAAATGGGGAAGAAGCGAATGCCTCCCCATGTGTAGACCATCTCCAACAGAGAGGATTGTGAGTATACCGGGAACCCGAGTACTAAGGAGGGTGAATCCTTAAGATGTCTTATTCCCACAATCCTTACAAGAATTAGTTTCCCTAGAACATCATCGGTAATGGCACTAAGATTAGTAATTTACCTTGAAAGAGAGAGTGAAAGCACCTTAGGAACCCTTGGCCAAGATTCTACCAAGTATCAACATAGAGACAGCTTCATCCATCCTTAGAATATAAATCCAAGGGGGGTTCATTACCCAAGTATCCCCTTTTCATGATTAATTGCCATCAAGGTTGATTTTATCAAATTTTTTGTGTTTACAATTTCTTAGTTTTAGGTTTAGAATACAATCACTCACCTTTGGATCTTCTGGATAATAGACAAGTAGTGGGTACTTGGACTTCCTTCTCCCTAAGGATCGATACCCGACTTCATAGTCCACTCTATTACTTGATATGACCCTTGCACTTGTGGATGTTGCGTATCACCCAACAGCACACAAAAGTGGGAGAAACAATGCTTAAATGAATGCAAGAGTATACTAAAATATAGTAAGAAAATATGTATAATTGTGCACTCATCTCTGAGTTCCTCTAAACGGACTCCTGAGGGTCGCCAATCGGTCTATCTAACCTCAGAGCCTAGTAATCTGCTGTCATCGTGAACTCTAGATCATAGAGTCCCAGGTGCATGGCAAAGTCCATGTAGCTCATCTAAATACATGGTGTCACCAAGCTGAAACTCGATCTAGTATGGTCGGTGCTAGGTGATGAGTCCTCTAGCGACCTAGAACGTTGAGAGCATCTCCAACGTCAACTCTCGGTACGTCGTCTCCTGAATGTCTAGGTAGCGCCACCATCTGCCCACGTCTAGGTTCCTCTATAAGTCGGCGACGAGGCCTACTGTCTCTAGCATGCCCCAATCGATGCGCCAGGCCTCGCCGAAGCTCAGTTGATGAAGGCGGAAGTGTCTGGCAGTGAACAAGGGTATCATAAATAGTAGCTCCTACGGGGTGGCAGTGGATGAGGGTGCCTAGGGGTGGTAGCTCCCCCTCTCCCTTCTGTTTCTTCCTCCTAAGATGCTCCTTGGATTGATTCTTCGGTGGCATAGTACTCTCAATGGTGGTGGCTCGCTAGAGGAAGAGGGATGAGCAACGAGAGGAGATGGAGAAGTGCCAGCAAAGAGGAGGGTTGTGGCGCATGGTCATGCGCGAAGGAGAGGAAATAAATAGTCTTTCACGCGATCTATGTCTTAAAAACCTTATTGACTTGTGCATGGCCGTGCGCACGAGCGTGCGTGAAGGCGTGCCAACCGTAGGTTCACCACCTTGATGCGCATGGCCGTGCTAATGAGATGCACGCCCGTGCATAGTAGTGTTCTCAGTGAGAGGAGATATCCTGATAGGTGCACGCTCTTCGGCACGGTCTTACTGAATTAAACTAAGGCCATGCCGAAGCTCTGGACTTGTTGTGTTCGCCGCCCTGCGTGGCACACTTGTGTAAATGAGATACACGTCCATGTGCAGTAGAGTCTTATGTGAGAAGGAAAATCTGAGAGATACACGCCCTTTGGCACGACCGTGCCAAATTCAACTATGGCCATGCACGTCTCTATTTGGCTGTAGTGGTCCATTTTTCCTTAAATTTATTTCGGATCTGTGTGTTAGTAACTCCAAAATCAAATATTTAGTCAATAAACACATGAGAATAACCAGATTAATTGCAACATCATCTAATTGAAGATTTAACCAGAGTTGTACTTCTACTAAGAACTAAAGCGATAATGATACTAGAAAACTAACCTAACTTGGGTTCCCTCCCAAAAAGCACTTGTTTAATGTTGATAGCTTGACTTACCAGTTTAAGCTTAGTGGGGCTCGAAAGATGGAACCTCTCTGCTACCTCGCCGAGAGGATCACGCCCTGCAAATTGTATACTTAAATGAAGTAATGGATTCATACTCACAGGGAGTAGTCTTGAGCGGTCTAGGTTGTTAGGTTGAAAGGGGATGAACATAATTCTGTCTCCTTTTTCTCAATTTCCGCCACTAGACCTTCTTTTTTCTACTCGGGTCATCGGTTTTGTTGTTGCCTCCGCTTTATGTTACTTATCGGAGTCTTCCCAGGGTGGTGTGTCTTTGAACAAGGGTTATCTAGTTGGTCTTTCAGTAGTTCATCCTGCACAAATTCAAAAACACATTCATTAGTATGATCAATGAAATAACAAGTGTCATCGACCTCCATGGAGTGTCGCATGGCATCCTTAAGCTTGAAGACCACTACCTCTTCTCCGACCCTCAATAGCATTCAGCCATCTCTGATATCGAACAGTGCTTGTGCGGTCTTTAGGAAGGGTCTTCCAAGAATAACTGGCACCTCAACCTGGTTGTCCAAGTCCATGATATAGAAATGCACGGGGAAAATGAACTTATCGACCTTCACTGGCACATCCTCGACTACCCCTCAGGGGTGATGGATTGATCTATATGCAATTTGAAGTGTCACCTTTGTTGGTTTTGGCTTCCTAATTCTTATCTTTTGGAGTATTTTGTATGGCATGAGATTGATGCTTGCTCCAATGTCAGCTAGGGCTTGCTCGTCTACCAATCCTCCAATTGTGCATGAAATTATATAACTCCTTGGATCCTTTTCTTTCCTTGGTAATGCGTTGTTGAGGACGATCGAGCATTGTTTATTCAAGGTTGCTAGAGACACTTCCTTTAGTTTTCTCTTATTGGTGAGTAGTTCTTTCAAGAACATCGCATATCATGGCATCTGTACATGTACTTCCATTAAAGGCACATTGATGTGTAGTGCCTTGAAAACAACCAAGAATTTGCTAAACTACTCATCCTATGGGTCCTTCTTTAACTTGGCTGGATATTGTAGCTTGGGCTTATACTCTGGTACCATGGGTGCTTCCTTGTCCTTTCCCATGGTTGTCTTTTTGGTACTTTTTGATTCGTCCTCTTCGGGGAGTGTGGAGGGTACTTCTTCTGTTTCCTTGACCCTTAGTAGTGCTAGTTCTATTCAGCTTCTGAGGGTGATAGCCTTGATGGATTCTCTTGGGTTCCCCTTTGTATTGCTTGGAAGTTTCCCTGCTGGTCTTTCTGCCAACTTCTTAGCAATCTGGGCAACTTAGTATTCGAGATTCTGTAGGGATGCTTGACGGTTTCTCATCATCTCCTCATATCTTGAAGCTCGTGCTTCATTGTTAGTAATATACTGTATAATCAAGCTTTCCAAGTTTGCTCCCTTCTTTTCCTGTGCTGGTGGTTGATAACCTGAACGTGGTTGTTGACTCCCAGGGTGGATTTGTCCTTGGTTGTCGTAAGTTCCCGTAGGAGAAGTTGGGGTGGTTCTTCCATCCAGCGTTGTAGGGGAAGTTGTATGGATTGTTTTGTGATCTTACTAAGAAAACAACTTCTTCTACTTGTTCAGCCTTCCCTTTCTTTGTCTTACTCCCACATCCATTGCACATCCACACCGGTGTTTGTTGTTGGATGTTGATGTTATCTATCTTTTTGCTCAGGGCTTCTACCGTGGTTGCCAGGGTTGTTCTCGCATCCACATTCTGAACTCCGGCCACCTTGCTTTGTTTGGTCCTCTCAAGCTCCACTAACAACGGTTGGTGGCCATCTCATCCACTAGTTCCTTGTCTGCTTCAAGATCCTTGATACAAAGGGAGCCACCTGTTACTGCATCCAACATTTGTTTGGTGGCTACATTCAGCCCATTGTAGAAGAATTGGACTTTCATCCAATCCTCTATCCCATGTTGGGGGCACCTTCAGAGCATGTCCTTATATCTCTCCCATGTGTCAAACAATGTTTCCATCGCCAGATGTCTAAAGGAAGAGATATCACTCCTCAACTTTGTTATCTTGGCCGATGGAAAGTACTTTATTAGGAACTTCTCAGCCAACTATGCCCATATTGTGATAGAACTGTATTGTAAAGAGGTTAGCCATTGTTTTGTTCTTCCTCGGACTGAGAACGGAAACAACCCGAGGCGTATAGTATCTGAGTAAACTCCATTTATTAAGATTGTATTGTTGATCTCCAAGGAACTTGACAAGTATACTTACGGGCCCTCATCTTGGAACCCGTCAAACTGGCAAGATTGTTTGACCATCTGGATGACATGAGGCTTTAGTTCAAAGTTGTGCTCGGTGAATGGTGGTGAAAAGATGCTTGAGCTAATACCGTCCAGGTTAGGTCTCGCGAAATCCGATATGGATCGGGTTGTGGCCACCATTAGTTTTAGTTGATTGACTTTCGAGCTAGATTCTTCTATTGCTGTCTTTTTGAGAATTATTTCTCATATTTAACGACGAAGGTGGCGCTCAAAATTAGGATAAAGTACTTCCATTTGATATGGAGTCCTGCTTCTGGTGATGCACTAGTACCTTCACAGAAAGAAATCGAATCAAACCTGAAAGTAAATTTTTTTTTTCAAGTAAACTAGACTATGTAACCAGAATAACAAATCCTATTGTTCCTAGCGGTGCAAGTCCCCGGCAACAGTGCCAAAAACTTGATGTACGCATAGGGTGCCCGACAACTACCGACAAGTGTATGGGGTTGATCAAGTAATACAGTACCCAAAGGTAGGGTTATCGAATCCACACGGACTGAAAACTAGTACTAACTATCTTTGTTACCTAGTTCAAAATTATCAAAGTGATTGTGATGATTGATTAATCTAAAGAAACTAACATGAACAATTGGTAGGTTGTGACCAATCAAAGATGAGCCTGGCACCTCGGATTAATAACTGAATTCTAAATATTAATAACTGAATTCTAAATACTGGTTTCCATTATTTGACTCTTGGGACTTCGCCAATTGCGTCATCTAGACGCCGCATCAGATTTCTCGGTATGTGGATCGAACTCGTTAGCTATGTCTAGTTGTAATTTAACTAAAAGAGATATGGATCTATGCATAACAGACACATGCAAGTCAAAAGCCTAAGCACACGTGTGCTTTACTAGAATCTAACAAGGCAATTAACTATGGCTCATGCAAGGTATCATCACATAAGTCAAGCACAAACTTCACAAGAATTATTAATATAGGAAAACCAATAAATAACAGAATTCAATAGTTAAATCATCCTAGGGTTCATGTGTCCGAAGAACCATCGAAGGGGTTTAGCTTCTGATGCTAATGGAAACATAGACAAAGATATTGGAGGAAGACATAATTGAAAACATGGGGGCTTCTTTGCTAGATGTCTTCTCCACGTTCAATCTCCTCTCAAACCCTAACGTCGCTCCCAACACCCGCCGAAGATTGCTCTGCCAAAAGTCCCGTAACTCTATGCCTTCGGCCGGTTTATATAGAACTTTATCTGATTCTGCATAGCCGTGCGCATCTTATGCATGCCCGTGTCAACTCTCGCGGATTAATCTCTACGTTTTTCATTTCTGGAAGCGCACGGGCGTGTGCACGGCCGTGCAAGATTGTATTGAGGCTGTGCACACCTCTGTGAAGGGCTCTATTGACTTGTTTCGCCATGTTTCGTCTTGTTTCTTGTTCCTTTTGCTCTGGGTGCCTATTTGACCTACTCAATCATAAAACAAACCCAGAGGAGTAAAAAAATAGAGGAATTGATGCAAAATAGCAGGGTAAGTGCATGCGAATATGATAGAAATATATGTGTATTTGTGAACTTATCAATATTGTTGTTACAAGAATTTAATTGGAAATCAAGGAAAAACCAGGATCTGAAATAGTGGTAGCTAACCATCTATGGAGACTTGAAGGATCTACACAAGCCAAGGACAAAGCAGGAGAAGTTGATGCTTTTTGATATGCCTTATGCGTGCTCCGCAAGTACACGGGTCGGACAAGTAATATAGGGAACTTTGAAGAGTCGGATATCGATCCTTAGGGACTAGAAACTAACCTACTAATCGTCTATGAACTAGAAGAACAAGAACAAGTGTTGGTGATTGCTAAAGTTGATCTAGACCTAGAAGACAAGAATAGGATGGGATGTAATGTATCGAGGGGTAATCAATCAAGAGAGGGGTATCCGGGCGATGTTTCCCTCTTGGACTTTCCGAAAGATAGATGAGGAGTATTGATGTCGGTAGTTGCAACTAATTGGACCAAGGATTCCTAGAATGCTTTTATTCCCTCTCTCGAGGCAAATTACTAAACTCAGTACACTCACTGCATGATGTTCTAAGGAATCTACTTCTTGGATAGATTATGGGAAAGAATAACTAGGGATTCCAGTTCCTAAATGTCTGATCTCTTGGCGCATTCACAATCTTCTCTGTTGAGGTATGCCCGCACACGGGGAGGTGTTCGCTTCTTCCCCTGATACATCCGATTTTATAATCCAGGCTGTCACAACGTAGATTACCAATGCAAAGAAGAACACTCAATAAATCTCAATAAAGGATGCAACTACTAGCATTAATATTCAACATCAAACATTAACCATTTATCCAAGAGGTCCACATGCCCGAATACCTAGGAAGTTATCCTTCCATTGTATAAGAAGAAGACAAATACAAAAAAAAATAAATAAAGATAAAAGTATTCATAAAAAAAGAAAAGGCTTGCTCCATTGTCTGGCCCCTTCCAAGTTCTGCCGTTGGGAAGGTTGTCTTCGCTCTCTCCTCCAAGCTTCCGATGATACCCTAGATGTGGAAGATGATGATGGATCGATGGGAGAGTCCCCAAGGGCGCCTCTAGAACCAAAGATGTCTTTCCAAACCATAGGTCCGTCTATTTATATGTCTCCCCAATTCAAGAGAAATCTGGATTCGTTTTGGAAATGACTTAACCTTTCAGCTGGGTTTATGCTGGACGGTTCCGTCTGTGTAGCAGATAGTCCAGTCTGCTAGCTTCATGGTATTTTCCCAAAGGCAAGCAGTTCCGCCTAAGTAGTAGACGGTTCCGCCTGATAGCTTCCTGGTGCTTGTTCACAGGCAAACGGTTCCATACATTGCACCACACAGGATCGTCTGATATAGGAATTATGGTTTGCGGGTCCCTCTGCGGTCGTCTCTGAGCCCGTCTACTTTTCTGGCTATTTGAAGATGTGAGTTTTGAGATTTTCCTCTACCAGGCGGTTCCGTCTGAGTTTCAGACGAGACCATTTGCTAGTACAATTCAGCTTGTTTTCCTTGAACTTGATCGAAATTTCATCAGATTTTGTAAATATCCTCAAATAGCCTCTGGTGTATTCTGCTGAGTAAAATAAACATGAATTAAGTACTAGAAAGCTATAAATCATCTAATTCCATGCTATATACATACCAAAGTGGCACAAGAATATTGTAATCAAAACACTTATTAAATATCTCCACACTTAGACATTTGCTTGTCCTCAAGCAAAGAAACAAAATAAAGCTCATAAAATAATAATTGTTTTGACCTCTAGCCAAAAATTATACGGTTCCACTTTACTCAAGGTTCATCATCGATATATATGTTCTCCTAGTTTGACCCAAGACTTAGATTAATCCTGTGACATTAGCCATTATAGTTCTGGACAAAGATTATTCACTCCACATCCATGTTGTTAGGTCTAGAGAGGCAAGTATACTCTCAATGGACTTTAGAGGGTTCTTGGGACTCTATGGACAAACAATTGACCCTTAGTGCAATAGTAGTGAACAAGTTCAAGAGGTACACATCAACAAACTAGAAACTTTGCTCTTTTTTTGTATTTATTTCGGTAGGGCATCTCTAATGGATCTGACTTTTAGGGACTAATGTGGTGTGTATATTTCCCTTTTTAGACAGATGCACATGCTGATTAGGCATCGGAACACCTAGCCTACTTGGAAAATTACAACTCTACATGATTGTTTTCATGCCCATAAGCGATTTTTTGACTTGAAGAACACCTAAATGGGGGCCCGAACCCCAAGCTACTTCATCATCAAGAGTACCGGGACACTGTCAGTTTATTTTCACAACTACTATGTACAATATTAACATTTTATTTACACTCTTACTTGTCCACCAAGATAAGTAATGAAGGTCAGAGCTTGAACTAGTGTCACGAACTCTCTTGGAGCCATTGAAGATGATACCTAACACTCTAAATCTTGGAAACATGGAATGGGTTATCTATTGTCACTAACAAATGTTCTTGTCACACGAATGTTCTCTAATTGTCTATGATGTCTCTTAGAAGAATTAGAAAAATTTGTGTTGATATGGTGCTACCAAGAGTAAAGGAAACTAAACAAAATTTTAAGCATGCCATCGTTAGTCTATATTAACATGGAATTATTCGAAGATCTGCAATGAATTTTCTAAACACCTATCTCTTCACTTAAAATTTTGTGATGAATTGAAAATTAGTAGAGCTTGGAAGCTACAAGCTACTACCCTCTCCCCTTGTAAAAATAGTGCATTGTCCCCAATGCACTCATTAAAACATGCAATTGAGAAGAAAGGAAAGACATGGGGGGTAGGATAAACGGAGACTTCCTCATTTCTGTTGAGTGAAATTCCTCGATCGTTTGAGCCCGAGGAGTATAGTTCAGTTCGAGCGCAGTTCATATCTTTCAAAATGTGCGAAGCAAGGAAGGGGTGATTATAGCATCCAGGAAAATAAAAGAGGAAATAAAGTCATAAAACACTAAAAGATAGACAAATAACAAGTGAGCAGGGATGAACCTAGTACACTAATACAATAAACATAACAGATGTCCTGATTATAATGAAACTACTTCCCATCGGAAGGAACAACTGATGTGGTCTCTATTGGAGTAGCAAGTAGTGCAGGAGCTACAGTAGGGGAAGATGGTGGTGTTGAGGCAATGACTGGCTCTGAAGGTAGAGCTGAAATCATGCCGAGAGTTGCTGTAAATCGCATTGCATCCACTCCTGTGCTATGCTCAGACTCTGTAACATCTGGAACAAGCGCTGCTGGCCGGAGAGGAGCTCCTGTATCCTGGGGTCAGGAGGCTGACAACTGGGACATGGTAAAGCTAGAGGAGAGTTGTTGGATGGTGATAATGAGGTATCGACACTCTCCTCCTCCATCGGCGTGGGGTCCTCCCTCGAATCTCACTGCACAACCTGGAGTCCCTCAACGGTTAGCCTATTAATCCCCATAAGAACAAGAGTATTGGCGCCCAGGGGTTTCACTGTGAAGAGTCGGGTCATGTGTCGTATCCCTAGGAGCATGCTCATGCCGGCGACCAGTTGAGTAATATAAGGGCCCGCTGAGATAGAATGTAAGCGTGGATATTGGCCCTGATGTGCTATGAAATCTGCAAGGATGTGGCCAAGATGCTAGGGTGGCGGTGGATCATACTGCATAGTATATATTTGTCGCGCTGCGTGATCGACCCTGTGTTATCTGCACTACCTGCGGTGGATTGGTTTGATCAATGCTTGGATGATCGATGTGCTGGGTCGACAATGAAGGAGGCATTCTTGTAGTTGACATTGCCCCAAAAAGTGATGGACTGCCAGAACCTGGTGGGCAATACATCTCAAGGAAACTCCACTGCCAGTGCGTTGTACTCCTGTGTGTCAACATAGGGGTGGTCATATAGCCCTATGGTGAGTGAGAAATCGGTGAAGCTCATTGCCTACATCTCTCTCGCGAGCTAAAATTGGATAGCGTCCTTCTTGCCTACAGTAAAATGGGAATTGCCGACCTCAAAGCTGCTAAGGACCTCGTATGGGAGATCCTTATATACTAGCCGATCAATCGCTAGGAGGCGATCCCATCCCCCAACAGAGACAAGCTCTCTGACCTTTTCTTCAATCCCTATCTCCCCCAGTATGTCCCAATCTATGATGCAAGTCTTGATAAATTCCTAGGTAGAAAACTTGTCATATCTTGCTTTGAACATCTTCTTAAGGAATTGCGGGGCAGAGGAGAAAGAGCTCACGTCGTCTCTCTCGCGTTTGGGGACGAATTTTGTTCGCAAGGCATCTACAAAATAGGATTAGAAAAAGGAAAACAATTGGATTAGCATTAAAATGAATTGCTGGAGGTTCCAGATTTTTAAGAGAATTAAACTACAAGACGGGCGTCAGATATATCAGGCGGTTCAGCCTGATAGTTGAATTCCTGAAGATTCCCTAAAAATTCATTAGTTTGCTATTCCGTCGACTTCGCCAGGCGGATCCGCCTGGCTCCCAATTTTCTCAACGCCCATGTGAAACCTACACGGTACCGCTTGGCTATGCATTTCATGTGAATATGTGGAAGTTTATCAGTTCCCGGTCTCGTGTGGCGTTCTAGGTGGAACCGTGTATCTCTCCTATGTTGGCCAGACGGGGCTTTGGCTCTTGCAAGGCCCCTCTATAAGATGTAAAACTCTAAACTAGGCTGGAGTTCCCCAATGCATGCTAGGTAGTGCTGAAATGTGTGATTAATTTAACCTAGCATGTCTCAATTCACATTTAAATTCATTCGACACCCAAATGCCCCAGAAACAGTACACGCCCTTGAGTACAATTCGACTGAAAAGACTTGTGTGATCAAAGGGCTAGCCTTTGACTTCCAGTGCTGACCAATAAGGGATGTGACCTAAAAACCGATGTGCGCAAGGAGGCAGTAAGGAGAAGACTGGGCAGGCAGTCGGTGGCTCTCTGTGTGAATGAAATAAGTAAAGAGCTATGGCCCTCTTGCTTTTCTAAATATAATCAAATTTATAGTGCAGGCGGTTCCGTATACTTACCAAGCAGAACCATTTAGCTTCTTGAAATTATCACCTCGGGAAGTGTGCTTGGGCAGGTCTGGATGAACCTTCAAATGGTCCCACTTGACATCACAAATGGTCCCGCCTGACTTACATAAGCAGATGGGACCACTTCTAAATGTGAACGGATCCGTCTGCCTGCGTAAAATGATCTTCCCTCATAAGTGCACAGGCAAACGGAACCTCCTAAAAATGTGGATGGGTCCGTCTGGCTTAACAAAATTTCTCCCTCTCATGGTTTCCCTAAACAAACGGATTCGCCTAGAAATACGGACGGATCCGTTTGAGTTCAGAATTTGATTTTCTCTCAAATTTTCTAAAGCAAACGGAACCCTCTGAGAATGTGGAGGGTTCCTTCTGGTCTCACAAATTAATCCCCCCTCATGATTTTCACAATAGGCGGAACCACCTAGTGAACAAACGGGTCCGCCTGATGGTTCAAAATAGACCCTCCCCCAAGTTTTACAAGAACAGACATAACCGCCTGGAAATACGGATGGATCCATCTGTTTTCTCTGGACAACATAACCAAATTCATCAGATTCAAATTAAATGGGGATTTGGGTACTTCAATCTACTCCAGCCAATTACCAATGAAGGGGTTAATCAAGGGATTCTAGGTCAGGCATCCAATCAAATTAGTGAACTCTAATTCTACTCTACTGATGATTACATAAATTTAAAGAAAAATAGAGAATTTTTGAAACTTGGGTTTCCTTCCAAGAAGTGCTTATTTTACGTCACGAGCTTGACGTACCTGTTACTTACTCATGGCGGTTCAAGCATATGAAGCCCTTCACTAGTCCGGCCTGTTTGATTGTGTCCAAATATGAAGAAGCCTATACTAGAGTAAATTGAGTACTCACCATGATGGACATTGAAGCAGTATTGCCCTACTTCCAATTACGAAGTGTTACCTTGTTGCTTTTGCCACACTTTTCTTGGTCCAGGATTTTTATTTTGAGGGGGTTCTCTTCTTTGTTGTTTCCTCTCCTTGCTTTCGCTCCTTATAGGATTCAATATTATCACCACCAGACTCCCTTGGATTATCATCTAACTCACCCAAGTACTCCTTCAGGGGGTCAATTGGAAGGGCCTCTTGTATGCATTCTTCAGTTATTAAACCCATATCGTCAACGTAATAAAACGTATCATCATGGTCCAACGTGGCGTGAAGCATGGCTTCCGGCAGTTTGAATACAATTTCACTGTCTCCTACTCTTAATGACAGTTTTCCTTCATGATGATCCTATAATGCTCCAACTATGGCTAAAAACGGTCAACCCAAGATAATCGGGACCTCGACATCGTCATAGACATCTAACAGGACAAAGTCTACAGGAAATACAAACTTATCAATCTCAACTAGGACATCTTCAACAACGCTATGGGTTTTCTTCACAGAACAATCTGCTAGTTGCAAAGTCATTCGCGTGATCTTTGGTTCTCCCAGCCTGAGCTTCATAAATAATTTGTATGGCATGACATTTATACTTGCCCCAGAATCAGCTAGGGCATGCTCAAGAAGTCCATCCCCAATCATGTAGGGAATCACCAAACTCGCAGGGTCTCTCAATTTTTTTGGCAGTTTTGATTGTTAAATTGCTTAGCACTGCGCATTCAGTGTAACGACTGCACTTTCTTTTAGCTTCCTTTTATTGGAGAGTAATTCCTTCATATATTTGGCATATTCGGGCATTTGATAGAGTACTTCAACTAAAGGCAAATTAATATGCAGCTGTTTTATGGTGTCCAAGAATTTCTTAAAATGTGCATCATCTTTATCACCCTTCAACCTTTCCGGATATGGATGTTTAGGTTGGTATTCCATGATAGGTGGTTGTTCCATTTCCTTCCCCTTCTTTTTTGCTTTTGTTGCTGCTTCAGGAGGGGTCTCTTCTTTAGCTGTTGGTTCCAATGCCACTTGAGGAATTAAATTGGGGGGGGGGGGGGGGTCCTCACTAGTAGCTCTACCTCCTTCCCGCTTCTTAAAGTTATATCTTTTAACTGTTCACCCGGATTTGGCTCTATGTTGCTAGGTAGGCTGCCTTGAGGTCTTTCTGCGTTGTTCTTGGCAAGCTGACCATCTGATTTTCTAAGTTTTGAATACTAGCTTGCATATTCCTCATGATGGTAGTGATGGTCTCAAACTTAGAATCTGTGGTGAGCATGAATTTAGCCAAAACATCCTCTAGGCTAAATTTCGGTGCTTAAGGCCTTTGAAGATGATTAAATCCAAGAGGGGTTTGTGATCCCTGTAGATTTCCATAAGATAGCCCTGGATGATGCCAGTTTGGTATGTATGGCCTGAGTAGTGCTCCTTGAGGTTGGCTTGCGTTTCCCATATATTGAACTTGTTCCATAGGAATCATATCAGAGCCAGAGATAGGACATTGAGAAGTTTAATATCCTTCCCCACAGGTAGTACAACATATAGCCGAAACTGATGCCAAAGGTGATCTGTTGTTGGTGGTGAGACGATCAATTTTTTGGGATAAGGCTTCCACTTGTGCTTCCAGAGTTGACCTTGAACTCACTGCGCACGCTCCTGCAACATTACGTTGTGCCCTCCTTGTAGACCATGAGGCATCAGCAACCACCATATCCTTAAATATTTTCTCTGCCTCTTCAGGATATGTAAAATCCAAGGATTTTATTTGATAAATTTTCCAAGCTATTTTGAAAGATTAATAAAACTCATTAAAATTGGACTTATTTGGTTTAAGATGATGGTTTAATAATAATAATAACAAATAAATAAAGAGAAATAATAATAGTTATTTACAAATATATATATATATATATATATATATATATATATATATATATATATATAAAATAACGTACAAGGATGCTGGTAAGTTTGATTTTGAAATTTAAAAAAAAAATAGATATATAATAAAATAATTAGAGATAATCATGTGCTGCAAAGAGTGGTAATTGAATTTTCTTTTGAATCAAAAACGCGTTTTGGAAGGTATAATAATATATTATATTAAACTATAGAGGGAGAGAAAGAGACTTCGAGAAGGATGGAAATGAAACGGATCGCATCTGATTTTCCCCTGTCAACAGGATTTATTATCCATGAACCTCTATAAGAAGAGCCTCATTCTCGGAAACCCTAGTAGCGTTCTCATACGCGGTAGCCACTGTTGAGGCATCGCGGGATCCCGAAGGTCGAGGAGAGGGCAGTACTTATCTCCGTCATCGGAATACCACCGCTGACGAGCATCACGACCATCTACTCCTCCGGTAGGCCTTCTATTCTTACAAACATGTAGAGAAGAGGTGTAAACATAGTGACATGCTCCTGTTAATGTGAACTAATGATTTCATGCCATAATCGAATAAACCTATACAATAAATTAATGAGTTCACGAGGAATCGGTGTAGGTATACATGAGTGCATGTATGGTTAGGTTTGGGTTTAAGTATTGTTGGTATAGGGTTTAATATCTTGCCAAACTTTAACAACCATTGATGGAGGACAGCATCAGATGAGTAGTCATACATGCATGGTACCTTGTGATTGTTTGCATATATGGGTTCTAGTATGATGTAGCTAAGTTAAGGAGAGAGTTCATGAAGGTGGTTGTTAATATGAATAGTAAATCTTTGTTAGTTAGATGATGGTGTTCTCAATGAGGTATATGCAAGGATGGTGGTTTGATAGTGGTTGGAAAGGGATGATGAGGTCTCTAATGACTACATTTTGGTTCGAGTGTGATCTATTAAACCAGAAGGGTTCTTGGTGTTTGGACCCTGGACAAGCATGACTAGTGTGAGGCATCTGCATGTGTTGTGAGAGTGGTGATTTTACTGAGTTCATGATAATATAGGTATGTGTTTATGAAAAGAGGGCATGCTCACTAGTGTTGTTAATTTCCCTGATTGTGGTTAATGAGAAGTTTTTGATGAATTGCTTTGAGGATAGTGTCTTGCAACCATGTGAACTGGATTATAAACATGCTCATAAATTGTTTAATATCCATAGTTGGTGATGATATTCTTGTGGATTTGGTGATGATAAATTGTGATCGGGTCTAGTCAAGTACCGGTAATTTAATAGACCAAGCTTAGTCAAGTTGGAAACCATGAATGGCTACAGTCTGGTTGTCCCCTTCTGGGACAGTTGGGTAGCCTGTGATTACCCGATAGAGACGTATAACATACCGTTGGAACGAGCCTTAGATCAACTGATCGGGTTCCTTGATCAAAAGTTGTGAGCAGATCTTTTGGACTGCGCATTAACTTCAAGAATTCTATATTAATGTTATTATTAATAATAATAGACCACCTTGTTTTGGTAATAGTACTGAGTCATGATTATCGTTACCGGATATCAACGTAGAGCGCTGACCCACGTCAAGAGGGACACGGGTCAGTCGGTTGGTATACTAGTTGAGGTAAGATACCCTTACCTAGCTCCCACCAATCTATGGGTCTCTTTATCTTGTTGTTGTTGTTGCTTGTTAGCATGTTTGGTTGATGCATGATGATCTATTATTGTTTTCATACACATATTTGCTTCTTGTATTGATTTTCCGTTACGTATGTGTATGGTTGTTGAAAAGCTCATTGGACATGCCCACTCGTGGGCCAACACTTGATCATTGGCACATGGTCTTGTGTACTTGTCGGGAGGTGTGTGCCAACTGAGTTTGATCATCCGCCCTGTGCAGTGGAGCGAGGAGGCTCCATTTGGGAATGTTCGGAGAAGAGGACACTCTGGTGTTTCTATTACCAATACCAGGGGGACGATATCCTGGTTGTCATAGGGGACGTTCAAGGATGGGGACACCCCAGGAGTTTTAGTATGCCATACCAGAGGGACGATACTCTGGTTGTCCTACCTGTTAGTGTGATTGATTCACTAACCATGTCGACATGTACAAGAGGTGGTGCTACCGAGGTGCGACAAGTTTATCGCTTGCTGCTGAGGCTGCGATGTTGCTGTCCAGGGGATAGTTTGTTGAGCTTGGTCTTGAAACTCTCTTTCAGAGCTCGAGGGCCGCCGTTGGATAGGAGTCATACCGTTGCCGTTGATTGTGGTAGGCTCCTAGGTTTTTGTTATGCGGGGTGTAGCCCCTTCTGATCGATGATTTTTGGATTTGACCATGTTTGACTTATCACTTATCATCTTTATTGGATTTACATTATTGTGATCCTTGCAGGGTACTTACTCGGCTTTCCATTTGAAAGCTCACCACTTGTTTTCCCATTTCTCTTTTTCAGGTCTTAAGGAGTAGGTGACTCTGTCTCATGAGTTGTATAAGAGTCAGGGGTTGTTTGCTAGGTCGGAGGACCTCACTTTTCTTTCTTTCTATGTGAGAGACTTAGATTTTAGGACCCTTATAGGGCCTGTTATTGTTTAGGGCATTTGGACCCTTTATGATTTTATTTCCACCGAGACTCTGAGATTATTTGATTATTATCACTTGAGATTTTATTATTTTGTTATCTCCATTTGATTATGCAAGCCTTGTATCCGAGTGGGGTGCGTCTTACTTGGGTATAGCCGGTTTTCTAAAGTGCCCGAGGTCCCAGGATTTGGGTCGGAGCGTGATAGATTAAGGTGGTATCAGAGAAAGCGCAGATAACCGACACCCCAGTTGCCTTAGTAACATAGTCAAATAGGCTGAACTGAGTGTTGGGTTGGATAGTCTTAGTCTCTGGAGGTTTTGACTGACATTTTTTCCTCTTGGCAGAGAAAATTTCTGAAGGTGGATATCGTTGACGTAGGTACTTTCAAGTGTCGTCATCAGAGGAGTTGGAGTCGGTGCTAGAGAACACTCCAACGCCACGCACTAATGATTCCCTGGTATCTGAGGTTTCCCTAAAAGAGCTGTGGGTGACTATTGAAGCTACCAACCGACGAATTGATAGGCTTCAAACCACTATAGAACTACTCATTCAGCAACAGATTAGGGAGAGCCAGAGAGTTTATAGATGTATGAGTAGGGCTCGTGACTACCGTAGGAGTCTTGCTGCCCCATATGGCACCAAAGGAGGAGGCCTAGTGATCGGGGAGACTAGTAGAGTGAGGTGCCTTCACTGTGGAGGTTATGGGCACATGTACACTGTATGGCAGCACTTGCCATGCAGATGCCTTAGCTGTGGGAGTGGCTTCAACCTTACTATAGACTGCCCCGGGGATCTCCCTGCGCCGAGTAAAGGATCTACTGGTTCGGATGGGTTTCTATCACCGGGGGATGAACCGCAAGACACTTATAGCCTGTTGTCACATTAGAGGAAAGTTTTAGTTGAGACATATTGGTATTTTCCTAGAATAATGTAGTAGTTGTACGAACTATATGAGTTTTATGAACTGCTGTTGCTATTTGATATCCTTGGAATAATAAAGTGGTTTTAGTATCATTTATGTGAGTATTTGTTTTATGGCTAATCTTATTAAATGCTGGCGGAGAGACTTTTGTTTCTGGGTGAACTCACCGTGGGGAGATACCACAACCCCCAATTGAGCAGGTGCCCCAGCCTCAGACGGAGGAGGTTCCACCACCACCGGTGGACATGGAGGTTGAGCAAGAGCTACCTACTCAGTCCGAGGTTGCATGGTCATAGGCAGCCGGCCCAGATCCGAGGGGGAAGGTACCCACCATTAGCATGGTGGACCTGATGTGGGAGATGATGGGGTACATAAAAGAGCATTGGCAGCAGCAGGCACCACGTCCACCCCCGCCTGCCACGCCAGCTACTAGCAGAGGACTGATTGGGGAGATCCAGAGGCCTTCTATAAAATAACGTGCAAGGATGCTGGTAAGTTTGATTTTGAAATAAAAAAAAAGATATATAATAAAATAATAAGAGATAATCTTATGTTGCAAAGAGATGATTGAATTCTCTTTTATATCAAAAACACGTTTTGGCAGGTATAATAATATATTATATTAAACTATAGAGGGAGAACGAGACTTAGATAAGAATGGAAATGAAATGGATCGCATCTGATTTTCCCCTGTCAACGGGATTTATTATCCATGAACCTCTATAAGAAGAGCCTCGTTCTCGGAAACCCTAGCAGCGCTCTCGTACGCGGCGGCCACTGTTGAGGCATCACCGGACCCCAAAGGCCGAGGAGAAGGCGGTACTTATCTCTATCACTGGAATATTACTGCTGACGAGCATCACGACCATTTACTCCTCCGGTAGGCCTTCTATTCTTACAAACATATAGAGAAGAGGAGTAAATATAGTGACATGCTCCTGTTAATATGAACTAATGATTTTATGCCATGATCAAATGAACCTATACAATAAATTAATGAGTTCACGAGGAATCGGTGTACGTATACATAAGTGCATACATGGTTAGGTTTGGGTTTAGGTGTTTCTAGTCTGGGGTTTAATATCTTGCCAAACTTTAACAACCATTGATGGAGGACGACATCAGATGGGTAGTCATACATGCTTGGTACCTTTGTGATTGTTTGCATATATGGGTTCTGGTATGATGTAGCTAAGTTGAGAAGAGAGTTCATGAAGGTGGTTGTTAATGTGAATGGTAAATCTCTGTTGGATAGATGATGGTGTTTTGAGTGAGGTGTATGCAAGGATGGTTGTTTGATAGTACTTGGAAAGGGATGATGAGGTCTCTAATGACTACAATTTTATTCGAGTGTGATCTATTAAACCATAAGGGCTCTTGGTGTTTGGAACCTTGATAAGCATGACTAGTATGAGGCATCTGCATGTGTTGTGAGAGTGGTGATTTTACTAAGTTCAAGATAATATAGGATGTGTTTATGAAAAGAGGGCATGCTCACTAGTGTTGTTAATTTCCCTGATTGTGGTTAATGAGAAGTTTTTGATGAATTGCTTTGAGGATAGTGACTTGCAACCATGTGAACTGGATTATAAACATGCTCATAAATTGTTTAATATCCATAGTTGGTGATGATATTCTTGTGGATTTAGTGATGATAAATTGTGATCAGGTCTAGTCAAGTACCGGTAATTTAATAGACCAAGCTTTGTCAAGTTGGAAACCATGAATGGCTACAGTCTAGTTGTCCCCTTCTAGGGACAGCTGGGTAGCCTATGATTACCTAAGAGGGACGTATAATATCGTTGGAAAGATGAGGAAAAGATGTTTCCAACGAGCCTTAGATCAATGCGATCGGGTTCCTTGATCAAAAGTTGTGAGCGGTTCTTTAGGACTGCGCATTAACTTCAGGAATTCTATATTAATGTTATTATTAATAACAATAGACCACTTTGTTTTGGTAATGGTACTGAGTTGTGATTCTCGTTACCAGATATTGACGTAGAGTGCTGAGCCACGTCAGGAGGGACACATGTCAGTCAGTTGGTATACCAGTTAAGGTAAGATGCCCTTGCCTAGCTCCTACCCATCTTTGGTTCTCTTAGTCTTGTTGTTGTTGTTGCTTGTTAGCATGTTTGGTTGATTCATGATGATATGTTATTGTTTTCATGCACATATTTTCTTCTTGTATTGTTCTTTTGTTACGTATGTGTATGGTTGTTAAAAAGCTCATTGGACATGCCCACCCACGGGCCAACACTTGATCATGGGCACATGGTCTTGTGTGCTGGCCGGGAGGTGTACACCAACTAAGTTTGTTCGTCCGCCCGTGCAATTGAGCGAGGAGGCTATGTTTGCGAACATTCGAGGATGAGGACACCCTGGCTTTTCTGTTAGCTATGCCAAGGGGACGATATCCTGGTTGTCCTAGGGGACGTACGAGGATTGGGACACCCCTGGTGTTTCAGCATGCCATGCCAGAGGGACAATACTCTTGTTGTCTTGCCTGTCAGTGGGATTGATTCGTTGACCATGTCGATATGTACGGGAGGTGGCGCTACCGAGGTGCGACAAGTTAGTCGCTTGGGGTCGAGGCTGTGATGTTGCTGTCCAGGGGATAGTTTGCTGAGCTTGTTCTTGAAACTCCCTTTCAGAGCCCGAGGCCCGCCATTGGATAGGATTTGTACCATTGCCGTTGATTGTGGTAGGATCCTAGGTTTTGGTTGTGTGGGGTATAGCCCCTTGTGATCGATGATTTTTGGATTTGATCATTTTTGACTTATCACTTATCATCTTTGTTGAATTTACATCATTGTGATCCTTGCAGGGTACTTACTGGGCTTTCCATTTGAAAGCTCACCACTTGTTTTCCCTTTTCTCTTTTTCAGGTCCTAAGGAGTATGTGACTCGGCCTCAGGAGTTGTACGAGAGTCGGTAGTTGTTTGCGAGGTCGAAGGACCTCACTTTTCTTTCTTTCTTTTTAAGAGACTTTGATTTTAGGACCCTTGTAGGGCCTGGTATTGTTTAGGGCATTTGAACCTTTGATAATTTTCTTTCCAATGAGGCTTTGAGATTATTTGATTACTATCACTTGAGATTTTATTATTTTGTTATCTGCTTTTGATTACACAGGCCTTGTATCTGACTGGGGTGCGCCTTACTTGGGTACGGCCAGTCTGCTCACGTGCCCGAGGTCCAAGGATTCGGGTCGGGGCATGACAGGATATTTGTTGCCAAGCGAGCCACCATATGCGACATTTCCAAGTTGTCTAGTGTGGGAATTCAAGCCATTATAAAATGCATAAATTCTTGCATGAGCTTTAAGGCCATGGTGGGGGCACTGTCGGAGTAGATCCTTGAACCTTTCATGAACATCAAACAGATTCTCCAAATCTCCTTGCTTGAATGAGGATATCTCTTGTTTGATCCTTGCAGCTATACTTGGATAGTAGTATCTCCCTAGGAATCTGTCGAGCATGTCCTTCCACGTTGTGATGCACCTAACAAGGAGGGTAGTGAGCCTCTTGTATGAGGCCTCTTGCAAACTGAAGGATAGCGGTCTCAATTTAATCACATCCTTAGATATCCCTACAATTTGGAACATGTTGCAGATTTGTGTAAAGCGCACCAAATGTGCATGTAGGTCTTCATCTAGGTGCCATCAAACTGGGCAGTGTTCTGTATCATATTCATAATGTCAGCCCTTATATTGAAATTTCTACTCACTACCGGTGTATGAACACTGAATTCATTTCCTGTGTATTCTGGTCGCTCATACTCAGATAGAGTTTTCTTTATTCTGCCACGACAGGAGGATTTACAGATTCAGTCTGAATCTCTACTTGACAAAATTCTCTGCCTCTGAGGACTGTCCCTGTACCAACCCCTCTGTTTCTCAGAGTCTGCGATGTAAGGTCCTCTCAATCTCGGCGTCTTCTTTTACAAACCCCGTTGGATGTGCATGGGTCATGCAATAGTTCCTCGCAAAAACAGATAGAGATAGTGATTAGTATGATGAAACAAGATTATAAATTGAAAAACAAAAGAAATAAAGAAAACAGAATTGAAATCTAAACTATCGCTATAATAGTGGACTATTAGTATGTCCAGTAATCTAGTCCTCGGCAACAGCGCCAAAAACTTGATATGCCTAATCTGTGCTTCGCAAGTGCACTGGTCAGACAAGTAATACAGTGAACTTTGAAGAGTCGGATATCAATCCTCAGGGACTAGAGCTATTAATCTATTAATCGTCTATGAGCTAGAAGAACAACAACTGGTGTTAGTGATTCCTAACGTTGATCTAGACCTAGAAGACGAGAATAGGATGGGAAGTAATATATGGAGGGGTAATCAATCAAAAGAGGGGTATTCGAGCGATGTTTCCCCCTTTGACTTTTCGAAAGATAGATGAGGAGTATTGATGTCGGTAGTTGCAACTAATTGGACCAAGGATTCCTAGAATGCTTTCACTTCCTCTCTTGAGGCGAATTACTAAACTCAGTACCCTTACTGCATGATGTTCTAGGGAATCTATTTCTTGCATAGATTGTTGGAAAGAATATTAACTAGGGATTCCAGTTCCTAAATGCCCGATCTCTTGGCGCATTCACAATACTCTCTATTGAGGTATACCCGCACACTGGGAGGCGTTCGCTTCTTCCCTAGATGCGTCAGACTGGATAATACGAGCTCGCACAACGTAGATTACCAATGTAAAGAATGACACTCAATAGATAAAGGATGCAACTACTATCATTAATATTCAACTCATGGTTCCAAACAAAACCACTTATTTGTAGTATATCAACGATTGCACTAGTCTTGCTTCTTAATAATTTGACCCGAGACTCGATGTTTGGCACGGCCTTCAATGTGCTCGTCGGGATTTTTTCCTTCACCATCCTCTCCAATTGGGTAAGGTACCCATTTCTGAACCCATTTTCTGACCCCCACGTTGTATTTGTGGATAACTCAACTAAGGCGTCAATAAGGGCTTTATCTTCTTCTATAGTCCAATAGTGCTTGTTTTGGCCCCTACCCCTTGATTGTGAATCTGCTTACATACTAGATAAAAAAGACATGTCAATCAAGTAGCTTCATTAAACCATAAAATTGTCAAGTAGCTTAATTAAACCATAAAATTGCCAAGTAGCTTCATTAAGCCATAACATTGTAATATCAAGACTCAAACAAAATGTAAGATAAAAAAAATATATATTTCAACTATACACATTCAAGACTTAAACCATGAAATCGTCAACTAGCTTCATTAAAACATAAAATTGTCAAGTAACTTCATTAAGCCATAACATTGTAATATCAAAACTCAAACAAAATGTAAGATCAAAGAAAATATTTCATCTATAAACATTCAAGACTTAAACAATGAAATTGTCAACTATCTTCATTAAACCATAAAATTGTCAACTAGCTTCATTAAACCATAACATTGTAATATCAAGACTCAAACAAAATGTAAGATCAAAAAAAATATTTCATCTACAAACATTCAAGACTTAAACCATGAAATTGTCAACTAGCTTCATAAAACCATAAAATTGTCACCTAGCTTCATTAAACCATAACATTGAAAGATAAAGACTCAAACAAAATGTAAGCACAAAACAAGTATTTCATCTATAAACATACAAGACTTGGACCATAAATTGTCAACTAGCTTCATTAAACCATAAAATATTACATCGAGTGTTAAACATGTTTTCCACCATAGTAAGTCTAAATTGTGTCCATTCATCTGTTGGTTCAACAACTGTAATGTTTTCAATATCATCTTCCATGTTTTCCTCTTGGGTTAGATTGACAACATCATCTTCTGCAGGGTCTTCTATCATCTCTCTTCTGATAAAGTTCTGGAGTAGACAACATGCATTAATGATTCGGCGTTGAGTGCTTATGTTGTAAAAACTTGGGCTAGCTAAAATTTTCCAACGACTTTTTAGAAGACCAAATGTTCTCTCAATGACGTTTCTTGCACTAGCATGCTTCATGTTGAAAAATTATTGAGGTGTAAGTGGTTGATGTCCATCGGCCCAAGAACTTAAGTGATATCGTTGTCCTCGAAAAGGTGCAAGAAGACCGGGGCAATTTGCATACCCAGCATCTACTAAATAATAGAAACCTGGTAGATTGACAAACATTTCATATTAGTTAATCATTTACATGTTATTTATTGGTAGGGTCCAAAAAACAATATAAACATTTTTTTATACCATCTGGAACTTTCAATCCATTGGCCTTTGTTACGGTATCCCTAAGAACTCGACCGTCATGAGCCGAACCTTCCCAGCCAGTTAAGACATATATAAATTGCATGTCTTGACTGCAAACCCCGAGAACATTAGTAGTTATTTCAGATTTTCTTGATCTATATCTTGGCCGATCAGCGTTGGGCACATTCACATGAATATGCGTTCCATCTAATGCTCCAAGACAATTCTTCATTGGAAAAAAAAATGAGTTGTTAGTTTTATTATATATAGAACTAATATAGCATTTGGACAGATGGTTATTACCTTAAACCACTTCCATCTGTAGTCATTTGAATTTTCGGGTACAGGTTCTGGTTTCTTTAGAAGAACATAGTGACAAAGAATAACTGATTTTAGCACAGTATGGAAATGTCGACTAACTGTCTCGCCCGATCGGAGAAAGTCAAATTTAATTACTCTATTCTTGGCATGGTGTGCTATAATGTTTAAAAACATCGCAATCATCTCTTGGACATCAATATTTATTGTGCCTCGTAGCCCACCGGTTGTAGTTAACAATTCACACAGGTTATGAAAGCAACGTCGATCCATGCGTAGTTTATCGATGCATTTAATATCACTTTCATAAACTAGGCGGCGGAGATACTCATGTTGCTTGCGGCGTCTAACAGATGTGGACCCGATCTTATGTTGGATCATTCTTTTTCTATCACTACGTTGCTTCATTGCGCAAGTAGTGATCATGACGCTAAGTACGTAAAAGTAGCATAACACCATTGTCAAGTATACCCGAAGTTCTTTAATCTTGGTCATATTATCAAAATCTAGATTAACAAAAAAATATCAGGAGAATGACATGCAAAAAAATATCTCACTTCCAAAAACATCACCAAACAAAATTAATTCATTTCTTTTCCCTGTGCAAAAAATTTATGAAAAAAAAATCAGTTTTTTGATGGCATTTAACAATCCACATATTCAACATCATCAATTAAATGTAAGTTGAAATAGTGTATGTCAACCCAAATTTATGTATTAAAATATAAATTCTAATAAAGTTTAATAAATTCTAAAACTGATTTGGACACATAAGAAACACATGAACATTGAAGGAAAAAAGACTAGAGCAAAAAATAAATGAATTCTCATCCAAAGTGTGGGAGCTGTCCCGTGAAGCTTTATTTTTCTATCATGTAAAAGTTCTTATTAGATAGATTGCAACTGTCACATGATGTCACGCCTCGAACCAAATTGGGACGTCGGCAGATCGGCCGCATACTTATGGGGATGGGCCCCACTGTGTATGCAAGGCCTCATAACCTGTTTACAATTACTACAAATAACTGAAAAATATGAATTTATTGCTATAACTCAAAGGTTCAATTCAACATCCAATATAATCTAACAAATTGGCAAAGTCTATGAAAATAAATACACTAGAGAAAATGCGTAGGACACTAAGGAAAGGTTCAGGCTCTGGACATTTCATCTACCCACCAGCTAGCTACTTCTCCTGATCTGAAAAAAAAACAGAGAATAATGAGCTTGGGAGCTCAGTAAGTACCCACTAAAACAGTGAACCATGCAGTGTTTTAAGATACTAAGTAAAACTGAAACAAAAACAGTAAAATGAAAAAGAATTCAGAAATAACTAAATAATTTGTAAAAATTATAGTTTCTGAAGTTATCATACAAACATACTATCAGAAGATTTAGTTTACACTCAAAATACTAGAGTCTCTCAAACTTTCTATGACCACTAATAACCCCGGTGGTACGGGTCAAAACAGAAGGTCAAGTATTATAACCGACAAAGACGAGGAAAATGTAAATGTAAGGTCGCTATTGGGACCGACAGCACGGGTTGAACTAGTTCACAAACAAAATGTGTCGACACGGTCAATGTTTAACCCCCATTGACGAAGGTCAGAACACAGACAGTTTGGAGACGTACTTGAAAATCAGAATAAATGTCGGAAAGTGTGTCAAGAAAATAGATATCAATACTCCTAAATTCCAACATACATGCACGGTTCAATTTCGTACAAAAATAGATTGCTTAAAGTATTCTTAATACATCATATAAATTCAATAAATAATTAAATTTTAATGAAAATAATTTTCGTAAATTAATAAGAAAAATTTACTTAATTTAAATGGAATACTTACCTCCATGGTTCAAATTATTCTAACCGCAACTCACACCTCCATTGTATCAGTAATAGGATCTAAAAAGCCAAAGTAATTTTAGTAACTAAGATATATAACTTATATATATATTTATAACTAATTAATTAACTTCAATAATTGTTTCTTTGTCGGACCGATTGGAGGGTGACACCAATGGAACCTAATATTATAATTAAATAGAAAAGTATATGTCATCCAAGGAGCAACTCTTCTCTGACCATGTTTAATTTCACTATTAATAAAACTATTTTCTCTTGCATAACCTACAAGACTCATTACTATTGTCATATATATAATTAACTAGCTAATGAATTCCAAGAAAGTAAACAATATAAAGAAAACCTATCTGTCATGCATCTAACATGATATTTGTATCACCAAGACATCATTATAGCATGACAGGGACATGTTTACTTTTGTCTAAGGTCTATGTAATACATGGAATATATATTTCACCCTTTTAAATGGATAGCATGTATGAACACTTCTAATTCACAATGAAATTTTTATGGAATTCAAAATTTTCAATCTCAAAAAAGGCCAAGTATTCTGGCAACACGCACATCAAGAAATATCACAAATAAGATTCTTTGGTTAGCAACTCACAAAATAACTAGGCATTCCAAATACTAATTTAATATATATTAAGTTATGGAGGATCAGTCTATCACATAGCTCTAGTGACAAAAATCGAGATCAGAAAAGAAGCTTTCAAGTTCAATCAAAACATTGACATGACTAACACCATACACAGAGCGACAAGGTTTGCAAGAGAGCTAGCCCATGGAAAGGGTTATCAAAGACTGAACAGTTAACATTGAAAGGATTGAGAAATTAGAGAAAAACTCACCTTTATAGCCTACTACTCAAAATCCGGTCAACTGAGGAGAAGATCTGAGAGAAGGAGAGAGAGTAGAAACTCCCATAAATAGTCTAAACACGCCGCCGCTTGAAGAGAAAGAAATTGACAACAATTAGGGTTACCAATGATGGCGGTAGTGTGAGAGGATAAATAATGGGATTTGTAACTATTTTTAAAAATTTAACTTATGTTTTTATTTTTATTTTTATTTTCTCAACTGTTTTACGATGAGGTCTTTGACTAAATCATTAAGGAGCATAAATATCAGCCCACTTTGCTCTTTAGTCCCTACTATTTTATATATTTATTAATATCCAATAAACGTATTGTTACATCCTCCCCCTCTTAAAAATAGTTTAGTCCTCTAAACTCATGCTTGAGCTCCCAAATAGCTAAAGATGCTTTTCATGCTCAACAGAACTACCAGAATATACCGTGATCAAATAATGCACATGCATATATTGAATGAACAGATATTATACCTTCAACCACAATATTGGAGGCATCAGCATCCTCCTCAGTAAGGGAAAACACTTGACCCTGGGTCTGGGATCTCCCCGTCGCTGGTGACGCCGATGCAGACGGTCGATCGATCACCGCGGTCTTCCCTCCTCGAGATCCCTGACCTGTATGGGCTCCATGCGAGGGTGTGCTTCGAGTGCTCTGCCTAGTGGAAGGTTGTTGTGACCCTGGGGCCGGTTGTGGACACGGCAATCTTGTGCTCTTTACTCCCACACCGAAAACATACTCCTATAACACGCCGACACTCAGTATCTAAATGTGCCCCACCACAAACACGGCATCGGCGCTGACGAGAATGAGCAACACTAGCTGATGACTCCTGAGGCTGAGTCTGAGATGCAGTCGATGTTCCATTATCCCACTTGAGCTTACTATTCTTCTCAGTGAGCTGACTAGGTTGAGATCTAGAGCTCCAATCCCTCTTCCTCTGATGATCTTTCTTCTGATCCCCACCCTCTCTATAGACAACATCAAGGGACTTTGAACGTCCCACAACCTCCGCATAGCTAGTCAAATGCAAGGGAGCCAATACCTTACGAATATGATATTGTAAGCCATCCTCGAATCTACGTGCCCTGCTCTCGTCATCATCAATAAATTTTACTGCAAACCTAGAGAGCCTGTCAAACTCCATCTCGTACTCATCAACGGTCATGGTCCCCTGCTTGAGGCGAAGAAATTGCCTCTCTAGCTCCAATACCTTGCTTCTAGGAAAGTACTTATCAAGAAGGTCGCATGAAATGATCCTGTGTATCAAAGTTCCTTCCCTCACGGACGCGTACCTCACCCTTCCACCAGTTGTAGGCACTTCCCTGAAGCATATAAGTGGTAAGCCTAAGCTTCTCTTCCTCAATACACTCCATTACATCAAAAGCTTTTTCCATTTCATCAATCCACTTCTCAGCTACATCCGGGTCAGTAGTACCCTCAAACGGTGGAGGTCCGATCCTCTTGAACTCAGCAATAGTCCTGGGGTGTGGCTGTGGCATAGGAGGTGGTGGTTGTTATTGTTGTAATTACGCCGCCTAACCAACCCCACCACTTCCTGCATGAGCTCCATAACCCTGTCCTGATTGTTACTTCCCCGGCCGGGTCCACTCCAACATTTGAAATGACCGCCCATCTGCTCATCCATGTTACGTGTATGGGGACGACGGGAGGCCATTCTAAATCGATAACAATTTGTCAATGATCAATAGGTAATATTGAAGTTAAATTCAAAATGACAAACATGTACTATCGATACAAAACCCCCCACTAGTAGTTATTCCTAAAGTCCACTAGCTCAGTGTCACGAAAATGGTGCTAAGACCACTAAGGTTACTAAAGGATCAAATCGCTCTGATACCTCCTTAATCTGTCACGCCTCGAACCAAATTGGGACGTTGGCAGATCGGCCGCTTACTTATGGGGATGGGCCCCACTATGTATGCAAGGCCTTAAAATCTGTTTACAATTACTACAAATAACTGAAAAATATGAATTTATTGCTAAAACTCAAAGGTTCAATTCAACATCCAATATAATCTAATAAATTAGCAAAGTCTATGAAAATAAATACACTAGAGAAAATGCGTAGGACACTAAGGAAAGGTTCAAGCTCTGGACATCTCATCTACCCACCAGCTAGCTACTTCTCCTGATCTGAAAAAAAAAGTCCAGAGATTAATGAGCTTAGGAGCTAAGTAAGTACCCACTAAAACAGTGAACCATGCAGTGTTTTAAGATACTAAGTAAAACGGAAACAAAAATAGTAAAAGGAAAAAGAATTCATAAATAACTAAATAATTTGCAAAAATTATAGTTTCTGAAGTTATCATACAAACATACTATCAGAAGGTTTAGCTTATACTCAAAATACTAGAGTCTCCCAAACTTTCTATAACCACTAATAACCACGGTAGTAATTGATTGAAATAGAAGGTCATTATTATAACCGACAAAGACGGGGGAAATGTAAAATGTATATCGCAATTGTGACCGACAGCACGGGTTGAACTAGTTCACAAACAAAACTTGTCGACACGGTCAATGTTTAACTCCCATTGACGAAGATCAGAACACAGACAGTTTGGAGACGTACTCGAAAATCAGAATAAATGTCGGAAAGTGTGTCAAGCAAATAGATGTCAATAGTCCTAAATTCCAACATACATGCATGGTTCAATTTCGTACAAAAATAAATTGCTTAAAGTATTCTTAATACATCATATAAATTCAATAAATAATTAAATTATAGTGAAAATAATTTTCGTAAATTAATAAGAAAAATTTGCTTAATTTAGGTGGAATACTTACCTCCATGGTTCAAATTATTCTAACCGCAACTCACACCTCCATTGTATTAGTAATAGGATCTAAAAAGCAAAAGTAATTTTAGTAACTAAGATATATAACTTATATATATATTTATAACTAATTAATTAACTTCAATAATTGTTTCTTTGTCGGACCGATTGGAGGGTGACACCAATGGAACCTAATATTATAATTAAATAGAAAAGTACATGTCATCCAAGGAGCAACTCTTCTCTGACCAAGTTTAATTTCACTATTAATAAAACTATTTTCTCTTGCATAACCTACAAGACTCATTACTATTGTCATATATATAATTAACTAGCTAATGAATTCCCAGAAAGTAAACCATATAAAGAAAACCTATCTGTCATGCATCTAACATGATATTTGTATCACCAAGACATCATTATAGGATGACAGGGACATGTTTACTTTTGTCTAAGGTCTATGTGATACATGGAATATATATTTCACCCTTTTAAATGGATAGCATGTATGAACACTTCTAATTCACAATGAAATTTTTATGGAATTCAAAATTTTCAATCTCAAACAAAGGCCAAGTATTCTGGCAACACGCACATCAAGAAATATCACAAATAAGATTCTTTGGTTAGCAACTTACAAAATAACTAGGCATTCCAAATACTAATAGAATATATATTAAGTTATTGAGGATCAGTCTATCACATAGCTCTAGTGACAAAAATCGAGATCAGAAAAGAAGCTTTCAAGTTGAATCAAAACATTGACATGATTAACACCATACATAGAGCGACAAGGTTTGCAAGAGAGCTAGCCCATGGAAAGGGTTATCAAAGACTGAACAGTTAACATTGAAAGGATTGAGAAATTAGAGAAAAACTCACCTTTATAGCCTACTACTCAAAATCTAGTAAACTGAGGAGAAGATCTGAGAGAAGGAGAGAGAGTAGAAACTCCTATAAATCGTCTAAACACGTCGCCACTTGAAGAGAAAGAAATCGAGAACAATTAGGGTTACTAATGAGGGCGGCAGTGTGAGAGGATAAATAATGGGATTTGTAACTATTTTTAAAAATTTAAAATTATGTTTTTATTTTTATTTCTATTTTCTCAACCGTTTTACAATAAGGTCTTTGACTAAATCATTAAGGAGCATAAATATCATTAAGGTCTTTGACTTTCATCCCTACTATTTTATATATTTATTAATATCCAATAAGCGTATTATTACACATGAACTAAAACTAGTGCAACGAAGTACTAGCTAAGCAGGTTTAGTTTGTTTGGGGGTGTGCACCCTAATATATACATAATTAAAATTGAAAGTTAATCCCAAGGTTGCATTAAGGAATAATTAACCAGCAATGAAAGGTACATTCTCCGCATTGCCTTGCAATCTATATAGTTTCATTTTTCCATCTGCTTTTAGATCTATCTAATAGACTAGTCCTCAGATTGGAAACAAGCCATAGAATGTACTACAAATTTTACAGGTAGTTATTTTTTTTGAGTCATACAAAAACAAAAACACAACTTTCCTTATACTACATTCCTTTTAGACCAAATCAATTATATCAAAACCAATGCTTAGATTGCCTGCGTGTAATTCTCGTGACCACAGAATTATAGCAACTTCAGTGATCAATACTTGAACATAAATTTTGAAGTTAAGTATTGTTTCAGATACAAAAACAGACTCCATCAGCAAATGTTGTATATGGTAAACTTGGTCTACCGAGAAAAGGTTGCCTTAAAAACAGTATTATAAACTTCAATATGAAAACCAAATAAACGTGGACAAATATTTTTAATCTGCAAAGAAATGATTTTCCAGTAAGTTCTGCACATTAATAAAGTGGGCATCATGTTCCAACCTTGAAAAGCACATCGCAATAAATTGCTCAAAAAAATAAATCAGACTTGAATAAATGACCATTGAACAGACATAGAAATAATTTAAATTACCTTCAGTAGATTGACAAGTAAATATTGGAAGCACAGGAAACGATATTTAAGAATTTCAAGATCAACAGGTTCCTTTATGCTGAGAAGCAGGTCGATTAGATCATCAGTCTGAGCTGAGCAAAAACAACTGTGCTCCTGTATGGAAAAAAGAAATATGAATTTCAGACTGTTGGACAACATAAAAAAACATGCATAAGGAAAGCAACATAGCCAAGAATCACCCGAAACACAGATAGATCAGCAATCCTCGAAAACTAGAAAAGCAAAGACAGGATCGCAATAGATCTCTTTAGACGCAGACATAGAAGAAGAACCAGAGCTCACCTCTCCGATCAGTGCGATCTAGCGCGGCCTACGATGCTGACCTGGTGAGCGGGTGCGACGACGGTGACGGAAACCAAGCGAGCGGGGAGGCGAAGGACTAGGGTTGGGGATTTTGGGAGAATCGCTCAGGGATCTCACCACGATTTCAGGAAAGAGAAAAGAGAAGCATGATTGAGTTGAGGGGCAAAAGGGACATTTCCCATTACGGGAATGAGTATTCCCCCAAATTTTGGAGGTAATGCCAAGCATATATTTAAGGGGAAGCCATTCCCTTACATTCCCCCTTTATTCCCATTCCTTCCATACCAAACATGGGAATGACCCTGCGTAAGGAGTCATTCCCAATCCCAAGCTGCATACCAAACGCCTCCAAAAGAGCTTGAAAACTCTTTAAGCTCAAAGCGCGTGGGCCATGCACGTGAAGAGGCTGCACCGTGAAAGTGAGACCCAACCATCAGATTTCATGCACGTGAAGAGGCACAGCGAAAGCACCTTCTCTCCACGTCATTACCACATGAGTTGTTGCCTCAGTCGAACGTGAGCTAGACATGAAATTTAAACAGAACGATAGAAATTCTAACTGTTCAAGTTCCTATCCTTATCCTCTTATGGGTGCTATAACAACACAGACCAGCAAGACTTGGCCGGCGAGGAGAGTCATCAGATGCGAGTGGGGGCTGGTAAGAACCTCCTAAAACTCTATCTACGACCAAGTTAAATATGTTGAAACTAGGTGGAGATTAAGAGAATTAACGGAGTCCTATTTATGTTAATTCTTTGCTAAATGTTATGTAGGTTTAGAGTTGGTCTGAGCATTATTAGCTTGGTTCTCTGATTCTCAGTGGGCTTTTTTAGTAGCTATAAGAGTGGGTCTATGGAAGATCATAAGATTGAGGTGAAGAAGGTGTTAGGTGATGATATAAGCTTGGCATTGAAATCTAGACATGTTCTATACTGGGGGTTTAAAAGAAATGTTAAGTAGGCATGATTGTAGAGTTTCCTGTGGGCTTAGTTGGGTTGATGATCAAGAGTATGGAGATGGTTTGTTTAAATTATCTTGGTATATGTTTTTGGGGAAGGAAGGACTATTAGGCTCTGTTGATAATTTCATGGGTTTATGTTTGAAGTCTGTCAGATTGGTGTGGGTTTGGTAAAGGTTGCCCACTGTAATTGATCTAGACTTGGGCAGTGGCTATGCAGTGGGGCATTCGTGGCCAAGAAGGTTAGCATAACATGAGTTCAGTTTTGTAGGGATTAGTACATTGGATTGGCAGCGAAAGGAGAGTCTTTTATAAGGATACATAGTCTCTATTTATAACTCAGCATAGAGATGGAATGATTAAACCTGTCAATGGGAATATAGGCTGGGGTTTAGATAGTCCTCATGGTTTATTAGTTTTGTTGCAAGAGAAAGGTTGGCAAAGGCCTACAAAATCTTGTGTGTAAGGGTTTGGGCTCTTGAATGTTGTTGGTTGATAAGTGTTCATTTGAGCTGTATTTCGTATCATATGCATGTTTATTATGAGTTTTTAGAGGCGTTTCGGCCCACCGATAATTAAAAAAGGTTTATTTTTGTAAACAGGGCAAAATATGGAGACTCCGGAGAAAAGGAAGCGTTTGGAGAAGATTTCGGGCCAGAACAGGACAAAAGAGAGTGAAGACCCAGGCCATACGGAGTCCCATACGGACCCGTATGAACCTGGGCAGAGAGGACCTCGACTCCAACCTCGTATGAGACCTCGTATGGGTCCATACGGAGTCCCATACGGACTGACAGTACCCCGTATGCAACAACCAGTGAACTCATACGGACCTCCATACGGGTCCATGAAAGTTCGTATGGCATAAGTTTCCAGCGACGATTTGATCCGCCCAGGGGCAGAAACGGAAAAGATCCCAAAACCCTAGCAACAACTATAAAAGGAGAGGCCTAATTTGGTTTTGGGGGATCTTGCCTCTTTGATTAGAAACCTTGGAGAGAAGGAGAGAGCTAGAGGAGGAGCCTCATCATCATCTTCTTCCCCAACTTGGAGGAGAGGTCACCGGAGGGGTTCCTCATCTCGAAGCTCTGGAAGGCAAGAAGGAAGGGCGAGCAAGCGAAGCATCCACCTATCTTCATTAATAGGGAGTTTTTGTTTGAGATTTATGTTTTCATTTTCCTATATTGTTGTGGATTGTTGCCCTCCATTGATGGAGGGCTAATTTCTCGATGCTTGGGTGTAGATGAACCTTTGGATGCTATTTTAATTAAATTAGTGTTTCTATGTTGAATGCTTGTACGATTTCATTAGGTCTATTGGATGATTTGTATTGAGGTAGTAATCTCTCTACGTTGAGAGAGCCCGGAGAGACTATTGGTGTCCATGTGGGGGAAGACGCGAATGCCTCCCCACGTGTAGACTTTCTCCAATAGAAGGGGTTAGGAGTACACCGGGAGCCCGGGTACTAAGGAGGGCGACTCTTTCATATTGTATATTCCCCTAATCCTTCCAATTTAGGTCGGGACATCATCAATGAGGGCATTAGGTTAGTAGCTCATTTCTGGTGGAGAGAGTGAAAGCACATTAGGTATCTTTGGCCAATGGATCATCAAGCATTGACATAGCTCGCACTAATCAATTTCATCAAATCCAAAGGGGATTCGAACACCTATCCCTTTCTTCATCGAATTTCTCCAAGAATTAATCAGTTGTGCAATTTCAATTTCTAAGTTCTAGGTTTAGAGTTAGTTGATAGTCACCCAACTTCTGATCGATTAGATAATAGACAATTAGATAGTACTAGTATTTCCTACTCCCTGAGGTTCGATACCCGACTTTTTAAGAGTCCACTTTATTACTTGATCCGACCCGTACACTTGCGGTTTCAACGAATCAAGTTTTTGGCGCCGTTGCCGGGGAGTTTTAGGATTACTAAGAAATCTAGGAGTTTATTAATTTAGTCATATTACCTTTTTGCACTTTAATTTTTATTTCAGTTTATTTGTTTCGTGATTGCTGATTTCTCTCAAATTCTTTATTGCAAGGTGTTGATGTATGACCCGAAAGAACTATAAGGGTTTTGTTGAAGCCGATAGTGAAATTGATCGGACTTTTCATAGAAGGTTGAGAGAAGTGGAGGAATCAAATCCCGGACCCTCTTCGGGGTCCGAGAACTTCATACCTACTGAAGGCAATTTGGAAGTTAGGGGGATTCCTGTCATGGCTGGGAGGCGACATGCATTATCTGAGTACGAAAGGTCTCGCTATACGGGGGAGGAATTCAGTGTGCATCCTCCTAATGTGAACCTGAATAACTTCAAGATCAAGCCGAGCACTATGACTATGATCCAGAATTCAGCCCAATTTGATGGAAGACCAGATGAAGACCCTCACGCTCATATTGCCAAGTTTGTTCAGATTTGTAACATGTTCAAGATTAATGGGGCATCCGATACGCCATTCATTTGAGATTGTTCCCCTTCAGTTTAAGAGAAGGAGCTTATAGGTGGCTGAACTCACTTCCATCGAGATCTATTCATACATGGGCCGAGATGCTTGACAAGTTCCTTGGGCGGTACTTCCCACCTAGCAAGGCCGCGAAGCTTAGATTGGACATCTCTTCTTTCAAGCATGGGCCCAATGAGTCAATGAAGCTTATGAGAGGTACAAAGACCTCCTTCGGCGTTGCCCTCAACATGGGTTGGACGATTGTGCCAAAGTACGAACCTTCTACCATGGATTAGATGATACAACACGACATTTAGTGGATGCGGCCGCCGGAGGCTCTCTTGGAAACAAATATCCCGATGACTCCGAGAAGATTTTTGAAGACATGGCTAGCAATGAAGCCCATTGGTCTACTCGTGGGAAACAAGTTAAATTGGTGAACTCTTTAAATGAAACCAATACAATTGATGTAGCCCTTGCGGAGAAGTTGGATGTCTTGACAAGAAAGATCGAGGCGTTGACCACCGGTAGTCCCTCAAGGTCATCTCCGGTGTTATCTTGCAATACTTGTGGTGGAGGGCATGACATGATGAGTTGCCCAATCATGAACATGGAGAATCTCACCATGGAGCAAGTGTAATACTTGAACAACAATCAAGGGCAAACAGGGAGGCAATACAGAGCTTATGCACCCAAGTGGAACCACCCCGGATTAGCATACGGGAATCCTCAAGGGGGGCAATACCCGCCAGGTTTTCAACATCCTCCGAAGCCACAAGAGAGAAAGCCAAGCTTGGAAGAAATGATGTTGAATATTGTGCAAGATAATCAACAAACTATCCGAAGTTTACAAGTCACTGTATAGAATCTAGAGAATCAAATGGGCCAAATGGCCAAGACACTTTCGGAGAGGCCTCAAGGAAGTTTGCCTAGCAACACGGAGAAAAACCCACGTGAGCAGTGCAAAGCGATCACGTTGAGGAGTGGCAAAGAACTTGACCTTCCGGTGGAGAAGCTACAAGGGAGAAGCTCAATTGAAAAAGATGCACCGGTACCTGTTGCCACTTCCAATGAAGAGAAGAAAGACAAAGAGGAAGTCACATCTACTCCTCCATATCAACCAAAAATCCCTTATCCAACAAGATTGAGAAAGGATAAGGAGGATGCCCAATTTGCACGGTTCACAAGTATGTTGAAGCAGCTACAAATTAACTTACCATTGGTGGATGTCCTAGCCCAAATGCCGAAGTATGCAAAATTCATGAAGGACCTCCTATCCAATAGGAAGAAGTTGGAGGAAGTGGGCGCCGTTTCTCTCAATGCCCAATGTTCAGCCATTCTGCAACATGACTTGCCAAAGAAACTCAAGGATCCGGGTAGTTTCGTTGTCCCATGTACATTTGGTGAGGGGATCATCAAGAAGGCGTTGGCGGATCTCGGAGCCGTGATAATGTGATGCCATATAATTTATACGTGACACTTGGACTCGATGACCCAAAGCCTACAGGGATGACAATACAATTGGCGGACCAGTCTGTGAAGAAGCCCAAGGGTGTAGCCGAAGATGTCCTAGTCAAAATTAATGATCTTGTATTCCCGGCTGACTTTGTTCTTTTAGATGTTGATGATAATGTGGATGTGCCAATCATCCTCGGGCGACCTTTCCTTGCTACCGCCCAGGCACTTGAAGATCATGCCCAAGGGAAGCTTGCATTGAGAGTGGCAGATCAAGAAGTGGTCTTCCAAATACCCGAGGCAATGCGACACACCATGGCCCAAGACAATACATCTTATGGTATGGACGACATCGATCTAATCACCTCCAGCTGTGTAGAAGATTTCTTGATGGTAACCTCCTCGCATGAGGAAGTGGAAGAAGAAATTGAGGAAATCAAGGTCAAGGGGCCAAAGAAGAAGAATCACAAGAAGTTTAGGAGGGAATGGAGACCGGTATGAGAAGAAGAGCTCACTACCACCGTAGAACCAACATGGGAGCTGAACACCTGCTCCATCTACACCAAGTTGGGGAGGTATCTACTTGGCAAACGCTTTAAGAGAAAGGACAATGAAAGCTTCCAGGTATTTGAGCCTCCATAAGGTAGGTTGAAGGTACGTCAAGCTAGTGACGTTAAACAAGCGCTTCTTGGGAGGCAACCCAAGTACTGAAATTTCTCTTTTTGGTTTCAGTTTGTTTTCAATTCTAGTTTATGTTAGTTCCTATTAGTGTTTGAAATAAATGATTGAATGTCTCGAATACACTTTTTGCATGCTGCTGGATGTTTAGATTGATCCTAGAATTGTAATCATGACTAAGCCGAGTAATAGGGAGCATGGACACAACCAGGAGAGGCTGTATAAGCCATTCTCCAGGTTCATACGGAGTCTCATACGGACCCGTATGATACTCCGTATGAGGGAGCTGTGGACCTATACGGGACACCATACGAACCCGTATGGAGGTCCGTATGATTGGCTGAAAGGCGCGATATGAAGCGTTTTAAATGAAACGCCACACCCCTTCATTTTTATATAACCCTAGCCGCGCCTCCCCTCTATTCACCACTCCCTTTGCTCCGGCGACGCTCTTCTCTTGGATTTGGGCATCAATCCACCATAGGTACGATACTATATCATGATATTATGGATTATAATCATGCCTTTCATGTTTAGAGCCCTAGGGATGATGTGGATTGATTGAAATGAAGATTAGATTATACCCTTGCTTGGATTGCATGTTTTTCACGGTGAAATCTCTCTTGAATGTATGTATAGCACATTAGGGGTGTTGTAGAGACGAACTTTGATGTAAAAAGGGGCCAAACGCCACCTTGGCTGCCGGCTTGCCCGCGGCCAGGTCCGTATGGTAGACCATATGGGTTTACAGGCTGCCCCATACGGACCTATGACAGTCCGTATAGGACTCTGTATGGGGGCAATTTTGGCCACTTTTGTGCAATTTTTGTGGAATTCCATATCTTTTGAATTGCACTAACACCCCTTTCAATTTTCTTGTAGACATGCCGAAGCGAAAGATCTTAGCGTCCAAGAAGAGGAAGACCACCGGGGGAAGTTCCTCCACCGGAGCACCTCAGTTTACCAACGAGGTGTTCCTGTGCCCGCCATCGCCGCCTCGGCCCAAATGGAGGTTTGAGTCGCACTGGGTGATCGATCAAGGCGTCTGCTCCCAGTTGGGCATCACGGACCGCGTCCGGGAGATGATTTCTTTTGGCGGGTGGGACCGTATCTTCTCACTTGACCACGAGGTCTTCAGAGGACCCACCCTAGAGGTCCTCAGCACCTTCGAGGCGGACCGGAGCGCAGTAGGGGAGAAGAAGCACACCGCCATCACTTTCCAGCTCTTCGGGAGGCAGCACCAGATGAGCTACACGCAGTTCTCCCTCCATATGGGTCTATACGACCGCGAGTACACTTACGAGCGGGAGTACGATCGTCTACTTACCTCCTTCCCCGAGCGCACTATTTCTTCTTCCCAAGATCGCGGCTTGGTTGGCGGCGCTACAACAACAACAAGGAGTCCCTGATAGCCGACCCGGTACACCGATACATCCACGCCCTACTCAGTCGCACGATCGCCGGTCATAGCGACAACTGTGGGGTGGTCATCGTCACGGATCGCCTCTTCCTCTACAGCCTGATCGAGAGAGTGCCAATCCACCTGGGATAAGCACTCGCCGACTACCTGAGCAGCCAGGGGCAGAACATCAAGCTGACAGACATCCATGTCGGGCCGTACATCACCAGACTCATCATGGGCATGGGCCTTGAGGCCGAGCTAGAGGGAGAGACGCCTCTACAGCTGGTTACACCACTGGACATGACCACACTCATCCAGATGAGGCTTGTCCGACGCACCGGTGGTCGTCACACCTTGATCGGCCCGCTATCCGACACTACTGACGAGGAGGCATCGACTCGCCTCGAGGACTTCGGCACTGAGGAGCCGGGCCGCCGGCACCAAGGCCCACCCTGTGAGCCGCTCTGCACGGATGGAGGAGCAGCTAATGGCGATCCGCACCACTCAGGAGACACTCTTGGAGGAGCAGCGTCAGATGAGGGAGCAGCTCACCGAGCTCTCTCTCCTTATCCGCGGGCATCCAGCCTTTGCACCTCCCCCACCTCCAGCACCAGCACATGATGAGCCAGCAGCGGACCCTTGAGACTTCTTTCATTTCCTTTAGACTTTTATTTATCTTCTATTTTCATGCATCTTTGTACTTATTAGCAAGGGCATCACCCTGTTACCCTATCTTTTATCATTATCATTGGTGGATCCTTTGTTTTATACTCTTGTGCCGAGTTAATGATTCTCCTTTCACAGATGGAAAACGGATCAAAACTCCCCTACTTTCAAGGACCCATCAATTCGAGCAGAACGACCACAACCACAGCATTTTCAGGGGAGTCTTAGTTCACCTTTCTCTACGCCCATTTATTTTGTTACATTGAGGACAATGTCGAATTTTTAAAGTGGGTAGGGGTGGCTACTTATCTCCTTTAAGAATTATTGCAAATCTTTAAGTGTGGAGATAAGTAGCCATTATGAGCATTCGTTGAAAATCTTTATAGCATGTATGATATGTGTAATTAGGGCCTTGTTGAGAAATCACTTTGACATGTTTTTACTCCTAGTACACCATCACATGCTAGATTTTTGAAATTTCTCCGTTGAAATACCATGGGCATTAGAGACAATCCTTGTGACAATCATGACTGTTAGGGACAATAGATAACCCATTGCCGTGTTCTTTTGACTTTAATAGCTAAATATTGTTTTCAATGGCTCCAAGAGGTTTCGTGGCACTAGTTCGAATTTGTTAAACCCCTCATAATATACATAGTGGACAAGTATCATAGCTGTGCACAATAACCGTTAATTAATAAGACAGTGTTCCAATGCTTTTAGAGACAAAGTAGGTTGGGGTCCCGGCTCCTAATCAGAGTGCTCCTCAATTCGAAAAGTCACTACTTAGTATGAACACCCATGGGTGGAGTTGTAACCGCCTAAGTAGCTAAGGGTTCGGGTGCCTAATCAGCATGGATCCTCTGCAAAAAGGAGGAGCTACACTCCACCTTGATCTTCAGTACGGGAAAGTCGGATCTAAAAGATGCCCTACCCGTTAAAAAAAAAAAAATGTGTGTATAAAGTTGTTTGATTATAAATCTTGTGAAAGCAAAAGGAGGAAAGGACCACACCTGCAGAGAAGTGCACGACCGTGCTCTCATTAAACACGGTCGTGCTTATCAAACACGGCCATGCTCAAGACCGTATAACTCTTTGGATAAAGACGTGTCTACCACGATGTAATTATGAAGAGCACGGGCGTGCTCTAGATTAAACACGCTCGTGCTCAAGCCCAAACGGGTGTACTTTAAATGAGCACGGCTGTGCTTCACAAATTTAGATCCTATAAATAGCCGCCAGGTAAACCCTAGAAAGCAACTTTTGGCGGAGCAGTCTTGGGCAATTCTCGCTGCGGCGGCTAGGGTTTCAGAGAGGAATTTAAGGCAGAGGAGACAATCCAGGAAAGATTTCCATGCCTACTTTTATAGTCTCTTCTTGTATATATCATAGTTATGGTAGTTTATAGCATGAAAGACTAAACCTTCTGTAGTGCCTCAGATACATGAATCCTAGGATGAACTTATTATTATTGATTTCTTAATATGTTCAATAATTCTTGCTAGCATCTTGATTGTTTGTATTTGTAATTCTGTGTGGTTTCACTTGTATGAGCCACATCATCCATCCCTTTAGGGGAGGATTAGCATGTTTGTATTTGTGTTGGATGGTTGTGTGGTTATTATTGTATTAGCTCGGAGTTGTTACCTTTCCAGATATCCTTGTGTGGTTTTTCTTACATAAGCCTTGAGTCATATACCCTAATGGGTTAGTGCATCCAACACCATCAAGTACTTGTCTGGTGATTCAATACGGTTAGAATAAGTGCATTAGCTTGGGGATTCATCTAGATTGGTTGTAGCCGGACATTGGTGTTACGGTGTACATGAGCATCACAAGAGATCGGATGTTGCGTTGAGAAGTGCAATAACTACATCGTCCAGGAATTGTTAGTAATTAGCCAATAATAGAGAATTACTCATTAACAAGAGAATCCTAGGAGGATTGTGATCTGAGGTGACATATCTCATCTCTAATTGACCCCAATCCCCCAATTGTTCGCATTAGTCTTTTAATTCAAATATCCAATCAGCACACATTGTTTAGTTTAAACTAGATAATAAAGGATAATTAGTATTAGTGTCCAGTCCCTATGGATTCGACTATCCTACCTTTGGGTACTTTACTACTTGATCGACCCCATATACTTGCGGGAGAGTGTCGCGCATATCTGTGAGTGCATCACGATGCCTTTAGGCTACATCGCAATGACATTTTCAGAAGTTCTCCGGGTTCAAATTACATTGCGATGTGTGTCCCTACATCGCGATGTCTAGAGTGGGGAATATAAAAGAAGGTTGAACTTCTAGGTTTGCTTCTTTGGTCTCCAAAGCGGCTGTGGGTAGAGAACATCAATCTGAGTGCTTCAACTAGCATTCTAGAGCTGGAGTTATGCAAGCATGAAGGGGAAAACATTTATATTTTATTATTGAATCTTTATTGACTATTTTAGAACTTAGACATGGATGTTTGCATGAATGATGCTATTGTTTTGGACATATCTTTTGTAATAGCAGCATAGACATCTTTTCTAGGGTTGTATGGATTCATTAACTTGAAATACTAATTATCTTATACTTTGCTTTGATCATATGTTTTTAGATGTGATTGTGATTCTACATTACTTGTTATTGTTAGCTGACGGGCAACAACTATCTTTAATACTCTACACATTGGTGTATGCGTGAGAGGAAAGTGTAGAACCATAGGGTGGACGAAGTGACACCGTAAGCGGTCTTAGCTTAGGTATAAGATTTAGCATTCGAAGGTTGTGGTAGAGCTTAGCCCTATAATGCTCGTTATCACTGCCATAGACATATAGAGTTGAGAGCATGTCCCTTAAGTATAAGGGCCTGTAGGATACATCATAAGCACAAGTTCTATCATTATAAAACCTTATCCACATTCATAAGTTCTTAGCAAGCATAGGAGAGAACCTTTACAAGTCAATTAAACCATACAACCCTAGATCTTCATAATTGATAATTTCCCCTTAGCAACCTTCTAAGTTCAATCACCCTTTGAGGATTTCATTACAACTTTCACAACATAATAAACTATTTTCTCAACCATCTTGAACACTTGTGATCGGTAGAACCTAACTGTTCGTTCCCTGGGGAATTCAACCCCGTACTCACCGGATTTTATTACTTATGACCACGTCCGCTTGCGTGCAGTAGCTTGAGTGTTTACACTTATAGCCGGCAGTCAACACCCCTATGTCAGTCAAAGTTGCCGAAGCTTCCTAGGACATGCTAAGTTTATCGAATGTTCATAAAAGATTTTTTGAAAATCACAAAACCTCTGACTAAACTACTAGAAAAAGATGCTCCCTTTAACTTCACTAAAGAATGCATGGAAGCATTTATCAATTTGAAGGATAATTTGATAAGACCTCCAATCATGGTAGCCCCAGATTAGAGTTTACCTTTTGAACTAATGTGCGATGTTAGTGATTTTGCAGTGAGAGAAGTTTTAGGTTAAAAGAAGGACAAGCATTTTCGAAACATCTACTACGCGAGCAAGACATTGACAAAGGCTCAAGAAAATTACACCACAACAAAAAAAGAATTGTTGGTCATGATTTATGTAATCGACAAATTCCATTCCTATTTAGTCTTGTCAAAAGTCATTTTTTATACTGACTACACAACACTAAGATACATATTAAACAAGTCTGATGCTAAACCTCATTTAATCTGTAGGGTGTTATTATTACAGGAATTTGATCTTGAAATCAGGGACAAACGAGGATCTGAAAACATAGTAGCGGATCACCTATCTTGACTGGAATGATCTAATCAATCCAAGACTGAAAAGGGTGAAGTCAACGATGCATTTCCTGATGAGCAGCTATATTGCATGGAATAAGTGAAAGAACTATACAAATTATCTGGTAGGACGCATACTTCCAAAGGGCCTCTCTACTTAAGAAAAGAGAAAAATTTTCTTTGATGTAATTCATTATGTGTGGGAAGACCCGTACTTTTACAAGATTTGTGTAGACCAAGTAATTCAAGGTATGTATCTCAACAAGAGGGTTGGGAGATAATTAGGCACTGTCATGCCAGACCAATAGGGGGTCATTTCCACTCTAACCGAACAGCTGAAATGGTTCTCACAACCGGATTCTTTTGGGCCATAATATTCAAGGACACGTAGATGTTTATACAAGTGTGTGACGGATATCAAAGAGCAGGTAGTATTTCTAAGCGTGATGAGATGAGTCAAAGTCCTATCATCTAATGCGAAGTATTTGATGTCTAGGGAATCGACTTCATAGGAGCTTTCCCCAACTCCAATAGAAATAAATACATCTTGGTGATGGTGGATTATGTCCCAAAATGGGTTGAAGCTCAAGCCTTACCAACTAATGATGCGAGGATGGTGATCAAGTTCCTCAAAAAAAACTATTCTCTCGATTTGGTACACCGCGCGCAATTATTAGTGATCGCAGGACACATTTCTACAACACCCAGTTCAATCTAACCTTAGGGAAAAATGGAGTGACACACAAAATGGCTATTCCATACCACCCTTAAATGAGTGTTCAAGTTGAAGTATCGAATCGGGAGTTGAAGTGGATCCTTGAGAAAACAGTGCAGCATATCCGACCTGATTAGTCAGAGAGACTGGACGATGCACTATAGGCATAGAGAATGGTATTCAAAACCCCAATCGGAAGTACCTTATATCCTTTAGTTTATGGTAAGGCATGCCATCTACTAGTTGAATTAGAACACTGGGCGTTCTAGGCTACCAAGTTCCTCAATTTCAATATAGAAGGAACAAGACAGAAGTGAAAACTTCAACTTAACGAATTGGATAAATTATGGGAGAATGCCTATGAGAATGTTAGATTATACAAGGATGAGTAAATCGATTCTATGACAAATATATAAAGAAAAGTTGACACTTCCAGGTAGGTGACCAAGTTATGCTTTTTAACTCACGTCTTCAGTTATTCCCAAGAAAACTAAAGTCCAAATGGTCGGGACCCTTCACATTCACACAAGCCTCTCCCCGTGGAGCAATTGAAATCACACACCCAACCAAAGGCACTTATAAGGTAAACAAACAATGATTGAAGCCGTATATGATGAACGACATCCCTTCCAACAAAGAAGCAGAAAAATTCTACCTATTCGAACCTTACTGAGCTTAAGAAGGTATGTGAAGCTAGTGACATTAAACAAGCACTTCTTGGAAGGCAACCCAAGTTCGGTTAGTTCTCTAGTTTCTTATTTGTTTAGTTTAGAATTTTAATGAGTTATTCATTAGTGGTGAATTCAATCCGTTGATAATGGTTCCTTGATTAAGTGTCTTTCAAAGTGTTTAACGACTAATTATTTACCTTTGGAGCCACTAAACGCGCAGGTTGGGGAGAGAACAAGGGAAAATATGAAGTCCTAAAGCCAACAGAGAGATGCACGGAGTGAAGCACGGTCGTGTTCCAGGCTGTGCACATCTCAGGAAATTGAAATTCAAAATAGGCGGACATCAGCACGGTCGTTTATCTGAGATACACGGGTATGGACTTTGAAGAAGCACAACTTTGTGAAGACAAAGAGATGCATGGGCCAGAACGCAGCTGTGTTCAAGGTCTGCACTTCTCGGGAGATTACAAGCACAAAAAGCGGAATAAAACATGGCCATACAATTAGATGCACGGGCATGTACTAGCATGCAGACTAAAAAACTAGTGTTTAAAATTGTACTTTCATAGTGGCGGCCAGCATGAACCCTATTCGTGACTTCTTCCCCCCCCCCCCCCCCCTCTCTCTCTCTCTCTCTCTCTCTCTCCAAGATCTCGTTAGCCCTTACTTGGTTTAAGCATCAGGATTAGCAAAATCAAATCGTCTTCTTCAAGCATGTCTACACTCTATTACTCTTGTCAACTCCTACCGGACATCATCATGCCTAACCTGAAGCAAATCTCTCGACAACCATCAAGGAAGAGGCATAGAGGAGAGAACCCTAATCTCCCTCACCTAGAGTTTTGAGTGGTGGCCTACCACGACTGATACACTCAATTGCAAAAATTAAGATTCAGTAACTTCCGATCGATTGATTGAAATACCCTCGAAGTGGTGGATCTCGCCAGCGAGGTCCAACAGCAAATAACCATAGGAGCATGGGACTGACTCCTATCAATAAACTAGAAGTCATATTAGGAGCTTATACTGGAGGTACTATCGACACTAACAATCATCAAAGAAGAAAATTCTTGGCATCGACAAGATCAGATTGAGTTTCTAATAAGAGGTGTTCATAGACAGATGGGCTTCACAGAGTTTGTCTTCCATCTTGACCTTTATGATCAAGATTTCACCAGAACACCTGAATATAATTTGTTGAGGGAACATAGACCAGGAGGAGACACATAAGAGGCATATTGGAGGAGGCTCAACACAAATACATACTATGATCCACAAGTCTCTAAGGCTTCTTCGCTTTGATCCCCCATCCTGAGGTACTTCCTTGTCATCCTCAGTCGCTCTATCAAAGGAAGGGCCAATAGCACTGGCATGGTCAGTAACAAAGACTTCTTATTCTTACTAAACATGGTAGACAGTTTTAAACTACACCTAGGATGGGTTGTTGCCCAATTCCTCCTTAATCAGGGGACAGACCCCAGAGTCAGAGTTAACTTTGTCGGACAATATGTCACGAAACTCACCAAGGGGATGCAACTACTATCCAAAACAACAATCGGGAAGATGGTGTCAATTGGGAGTTCGACATTGATCACCATAGCAACCATGCGAGCAATGAAGATGCTGCAAGCTGTCCGCACTTCACACGAAATCACTTATTCCGTCGCAGCCCTTGAGGAGCCACAAGATATAGGAGCCACTGTCTGTCCCAGCTTGGGTTAATTTGTCCTTGAGCAACTGAAATGCCTTTTCTTGCTCTTTACCCTATTTGAACCCAACGTTCTTCTTGACCTCGGTCAGTGGCGCAGCAGTGCTACTGAAATCTTTCACGAACCTTCTATAGAAACTAGCAAGGCCATGAAAACTTCGAACATCACCAACACTTGTAGGACTCGGCCATTCTTTGATTTCATGAATTTTGTCCTCATCAACTTGTATACCTAATGCACTCACAACAAAACCGAGAAACACAAGCTTATCTGTGCAAAAGGTGCACTTCTTCAAGTTAGCAAATAACTTCTCTTTTCTAAGAACATTTAATACTGATTTTAAGTGCTCAACATGATCATTAAAGCATTTACTATAAATAAGAATATCATCAAAATTGACAACAACAAATCTGGCAATGAATTCCTGCAAGACATGATTTATCAAAAGCATGAAAGTACTTGGTGCATTAGTTAACCCAAAAGGCATAACTAACCACTCATATAATCCATGTTTTGTTTTAAAATCAGTTTTCCACTTATCACCTTCTTTCATTCTTATTTGATGATACCCACTCTTCAAATCAATTTTAGAAAACACACTAGCTTCATGCAGCTCATCTAGCATATCATCTAAACGAGGAATAGGATGACGATACTTTACCGTAATGTTGTTGATGGGGCGGCAATCGACACACACCCTCCACGTCTTATCCTTCTTAGGAACCAAAATTACCGGGACGACACATGGACTCATGCTATCCCTTACGTAACCCTTTTCCATTAAATCTTGAACCTGCTTTTGTAGCTCCTTTATCTCCTCAGGATTGCTTCTATAGGCTGGTTGGTTGGAATGGTGGTACAGGGTACAAAGTCAATTTGATGCTCAATCCCCCGAATAGGTGGTAAACCGTGTGAAACTTCCTCAGGAAAGACATCATCAAACACCTACAAAAGATCAACAATAGGGCTAGGCAAAGACATGGTAAAATGTCTCCTTGTACAAAAGTATAATCATCGGCTGGCTTATAAACATCACTCTTTTTATCTCACTTGCCCTTGCATAAAAGTTCTTTTGTTTTCCCTCAAATTTTCTCTCAATAGCCGAACTTTTCTTTTCTTTTTCTCTCTCATTTTTCTCGGCTTCTCTCTGATTTTCACTTTTTTTCTTTCTTTCATTTTCTCTCTTTTCATCACTCTCTTTTTCCAATCTCACTTGATCATTGTAAACCTATTTTGGTGTCATGGGAAAAATAGTGATTGGCCTTTCCTTGAACACAAAGGAGTACTTGTTCGTCTAGCCATCATGCTTCACATGCCTATCAAATTGCCAAGGCCTTCCAAGCAACAAATGTCCAGCTTGCATTGGTACAACATCACATAAGACCTTATCATCATATTTACCGATTTGGAAGGAAACTAGCACTTGCTTGTTTACTTTCACTTCACCACTATCATTTAGCCATTGCAGCTTGTATGGCCGTGGGTGCTTGAGCATTAGCACCCCCAATTTCTCCGCTAAAGTCATGCTAGCAATATTAGTACAACTTCCACCATCAATAATCATACTACACACCTAGTATGGAAGAGATTATCTCATTGCAACTCATCTTCTTCTTTTGCATGCACACTTAAAGCTCTCCTTGCTACCATCAAGTCACCATAAACAACACATTCTTCCTCATCAACATCCTCCAACGGGGGCATAGAAGTAGTGTCCGACTCATCTTCGAGTTTCAATCTCACAGTCATCACGCAATACCATAACTCGCTTGTTCGGGTATTGGCTTGCTATATGACCCCTTCCTTGGTATTTAAAACACTTAATGTCATGTGTTCGAGAAGTAGATGAATCAGATTTACCTTGACAACCATGACTTGTGGGTTCTTGTTTTGGTCAAGCTTAGACTTAGTAGCCGGTTTCTCCTCCTTCTTTCCATAGTTTGGCTTCCATAATGATAATGAAATTGAACCTTGTGCTACTTGCATACCACCCCACCTCTTGAGGAGCCGCTCAACCTTGATTGCCATATGCACCATATCTTCCAACTCCACATAATGTTTCATCTTCACCTTATCTTGAATCTCTTGGTTTAGTCCACTAAAAAATTTGGCCATTGTAGCTTCCCAATCTTTTTTCACATAAGACCGAATCATAGCAATCTCCATCTCCATGTAGTAATCTTCAACATTTCAATTGCCTTGCTGAAGTCTTTGCAACTTTTGGTACAACTCACGGTAGTGGTGACTAGGAACAAATCGTTTCCTCATCACGATTTTCATTTCCTCCCACGTCTCTATTACGTGTTCTCTATTTCTACGCCTATTCAACAATAATTCATCCCACCAAATAATAGCAAAATCAGAAAACTCAATGGCTGTGAGTTTTACCTTCTTCATTTCAGAGTAGTTGTGGCAATCAAATACTAACTCCACCATCTCCCATTCAAGGTAGGCCTTGGGGTAATTTTTGCCTTGAAATGAAGGAATCTGCATCTTTATGCCACTAAACTTGTTATCTTCTTGATTCCAAACTCACCTATCTCGTACATTCCTCCTATGGCTATCCAGCAAGCCTTATTCATCATCTTCCTCGGATCTGCCCCAATCATCCTCTTCATGCCTTGGTTCATATCTTTCTCTCCTTGGATTATGATATTGTGGTGGCTCTTGTCTTGAATTTTCCATTCTATCCAACCTTTCATGCACCTCCCCCAATTCTTGCCTCATCAAGCGCCGCATCTCCCCCATCATAGCTTCCATAAATAACTTGGGATCAACAACGTCCGCAACACTTTTTTTGTTATTTTGAGATATGAGTTTCCTGAGAAGAAGACCTCACAACACTCTCTCTCTTTTGTAGCAATCAAATAGTGAATTGCTCAAAAATTCTCTTTCAGTTCTTATCGAACTAATCACACTCAAATCAGAATTTCCAGCAACGATTCACACTAGAGCTTATCAAAACAGTATAAAGAAAAGGCAAAGGATTACTTGAAACAAAAGGATTGCGAATAGAAGACAAGGGATCACTTGAAGGAAAAGGATTGCAAATAAAAGACAAGGGATCACTGAAACAAAAGGAATGTGAAGAAAGGACAAGGGATTACTTGAAACAGAAGAAATGTGAAGAAGAGGCAATAGATCACTAGTTTTTCTTTTCTTTTTTCTTTTGAACAATCTGACCTTCTCTCTCTCTCTCTCTCTCTCTCTCTCTCTCTCTCTGGTACAATTTCCGCACTTCTTCTTCTTCTTCTTCTTCTTCTTCTTCTTTTTTGAACTCTCTTCTTTTTTCGTACTTTTTTTTTTTACTTCTCCTCAAAGGTACTTCGAAGATGGATAATGAGAAATACAAAGGGATAAGGAAGAAACAAATGGAAGAACAAAGAATGATAACTAGGATAAGCAAACCTGAGAATAGAAACTGAGTTCTGATACCAACTGATATGAACACCGCCAAGTCCTGACGAAACCTATAACAAGATTAGTCCCTTCGATCATTCCATACTAAGATTTGGGGTAGAAACCACGACCCGTTGCTTATGAAGAAGTAGGAACCTTGGTATAGTGAAGACGCCACAAACGGGGATGGAAAAACCGTTTGATAAGTCGGGATGAATGCCACAGGACTAACCTGATAAGTTCGATAGTTCTACGAAGAACCAAAGAGAATTTCTCTCACTATTTCATTCAAAACTTACTCCCAATTACAAAGTTTAGCCAATATATATAGGCTAATATAAGAGAATTTTAAACTCAGCATTAAACTCTCTCATAACTCTAATACACTTATTAAATGTCTCCATTTCCAACACATCATGCATGCGTAATTAAGCTTTTTCCTTTTCCAACAAAGCATGCATGAAAAATTAAGCCCTCTACATTTCTAAGGCTAATAACTAGTATGAGATGCCTGGAAAGCCCAACTCCCTTTAAGCCTAATTAGTGAGTGCTTTAATGAGGTGGACCAACATTAGTTCTTCATTGATGGTGAGCTTGCACTCCTCTTTATATTGAACCTCTTGAATTAATCCTCCAAGAGCCTCTTTTAATCTCTTAGCCCGAGCGTATGTGACTGGTCCAATTATGACTTGAAGTGGATCTTGGCTCCCTTTATTAGTCCTAGCCCCATTCCTATCACAAATCAGATAAAATTCTATATAAACCAGATGAAGGCATAGATTTCGGGGACTTTTAGCAGATTAGTCTTCGGCGGGTGTTCCGAGCGACGGCTAGGGTTTTAGGGAAGATCGAAGCTGGAGTAGACATCGAGCAAGGGAGTCCCCATGTTTTCAATTATGTCTTTCTCTGGTATCTCTATTAATGTTTCCATTAGCATGAGAAGCTAAACCCCTTATGTTGTGCCTCGGACACATGAACGTTATTGAATTCTTTTATTTATTTGTTTTTTCTTTATTGATGATTCATGTGAGTCTGTGCTTGAATTATATGATTTTATTTATGTGTGCCATGGTCATAGGCCTCGCGACATCCTAGCAGGGAATATATGTGCTTAGGGTTGTGACTTGAATGTCTCCATATGAATTGGTCTATAATTCTCTTAGTTAATTATAAGTAGGCATAGATAATGAGTTTGATTCGCATACCGAGAGATCGGATGTGGCATCTAGATGGTGCAATTGCCGAACTCCCAAGAATTAATCAATGGATAGCTAATACTTAGAATTCAGTTATTAATAAAGGAATCCTAGGGGGATTGAGATCCGATGTGCCCCGTTTAATCTCTGATTGCTGACAGTCTGTCAATTGTTCGTGTAAGTTTCTTTTTAGGATAATCAATCATTCACACAACTCCTTCCATAGTTTTAGACTAGATAGCAAGGATAGTTTGTACTAGTATTCCAATCTCTGTGGATTCGATAACCCTACTTTTGGGTACTTTACTACTTGATCGACCCGGTATACTAACGGGTAGTTATCGCGCACCTTGTGCGTGCATCAATTTTTTGCATCGTTGCCGGGGACTTGCAATGCTAGGAGCATTAGAATTTGTTATTCTAGTTAGTTAGTCAAGCTTACTTTTACTAAAAAATCAAAAATCAAAAAAATCAAAAAATTTAAAAAATATATATATATAAATACTTTTTTACTCTTACTTTTAGATTTAATTTCGCTTTCTTCTTGTGAAGGTGCAAGTGCATAACTAGAAGCTCGGTTCCATATCCAGTGGAAGTATCTGACCCAGATTTTGAGTGCCATCTTCATCATCAAATTCGAGAAATCGTTCTCAAAAAGATGACAACAGCAGAATTTTGTGCCGAAGTCAATCAACCAGAACCGATGGCAGCCCCAACCCTATCTATATTGGATTTCGTGAGACTGAACCCGGAGGGCATCGGCTCAAGCATCATCCCACCACCGGTCACCTGGCATAACTTTGAACTGAAACCCTACAACATCCAGATGGTTAAATAGTCATGTCCGTTTGATGGGTTCCAAGATAAGGACCCGTATGCACACTTGCAAGTTTCCTTGCGATCAGCAACACAATCTCGATAAACGGAGTGTTTCCTTTCTCAATCAGAGGCATAGCAAAATAGTGGCTGACCTCCTTACCACATGATTCCATCGTGACATGGGCACAGTTGGCTGAGAAATTCTTAATGAAATATTTTCCACCAACTAAAATAACAAAGCTACGAAGTGATATCTCTTTCTTTAGATGAATAGAGATGGAAACATTATATGACATACGGAAGAGATACAAGGACATGCTCAGAAAGTGCCCCCAACATGGGATAAAAGATTGGATACAAGTCCAAACTTTCTACAATGGACTGAACGTAGCTACCAAACAGATGTTGGACGCAGCAGCATGTGGCTCCCTTTGTAGCAAGGATCCTGAAGCAGCCAAGGAATTAGTGGATGAGATGGCCACAAATGGATATCAATGGAGTTCTGAAAGGACCAAACCAAGTAAGGTGGTTGGAATCCAAAATGTAGATGTGATAACAACTCTAGTAGCCATGATAGAGGCCCTCAGCAAGAAGATAGAAAACTTCAGTGTCCAACAGCAAACTCTGATGTTCATGTGCAATGGATGTGGGAGTAAGACAGAGGAAAGGGAAACCGAACAAGTAGAAGAAGTTGATTTCGTGGGAAGATCACAGAACAATCCATATAGCTTCACCTACAACCCTAGATGCACGAGCCACCCCAACTTTGCCTATGGTACCTCAGAGCAAAGAGGACAAATCCACCTCAAGGAAGTCAACCGCCACCTCCAGGTTATCAACTACTAGCACAGGAAAAGAATGGAGCAAATTGGAAAGCCTGATCGTACAGTACATTCAAACAAATAAAGTATGAGCTGTTAGGCATTAGGAGGTAATGAGAAACTATCAGGCATCTTTGTAAAATCTCGAACATCAAGTCGCCCAGATAGCTAAATCATTGGTACAAAGACCAACAGGTGCTCTTCCAAGCAACAAAGAGGTTAATCCAAGGAAGTATGTCAAGGCTATCACCCTCGGAAGTGGAACAGAGCTGGCAACACCAAAGGTCAAGAAAACAGAAGAAACACTCTCTACACTCCCCAAGGAGGACAAATCAGAAAGTGATGAAAAGGCGACTACAGGTAAAGAAAAGGAAGTACCTACGGTGCCCTATAAACTAAAGATACCTTATCCAGCCAAGTTGAAGAAGGACCAACATGATGAGCAGTTCCGAACATTTTTGGATGTTTTCAAGGTGCTAAAGATCAATGTACCCTTCGTGGAAGCACTTGCACAAATGTCGCGATATGCGAAGTGTTTGAAGGAATTGCTCACAAACAAGATAAAATTGGAGGAAGGGACTCTAACAACTTTGAACGAACAATGCTCGGTTGTCCTCACCAATGCATTACCAAGAAAAGAAAAGGACCCAGGGAATTACATAATTCCTTGCACAATTGGAGGACTGGTAGACGAACAGGCCCTAGCTGACATTAGAGCAAGCATCAATATCATGTCATACAAGATACTCCAAAATCTAGGTATTGGGGAGCCAAAACCAACAAAGGTGATACTTCAGATGGCGGATAGATCAATCCGTCACCATCAAGGTGTAGTTAAGGATGTGCTAGTAATGGTCAATAAGTTTATCTTCCCTGTGGATTTCTATATTTTGGACTTGGATGACCAGGTGGAGGTGTCACTCATTCTTGGAAGACCTTTCCTAAAACCCGCACACGCACTGTTCGATATTAAAGACGGCTGAATGACATTGAGAGTTGGAGAAGAGTCAGTGGTCTTCAAACTCAAGGATGCTATGCGATACACTATAGAGCTCAATGACACTTGTTATTTCATTGATCACCTTGATGACTGTGTTTCTGAATTTATACAAGATGAACTACTACAAGACCAACTAGATAACCTATTCAAGGATGCACAACCTTGGGAAGACTCTAATAAAGAACCAAAAGTGGAGGAACAAGTAAAGCCGATGACTCCAGTAGAAAAAAAAAAAAAAGAAAGAAAGCGTGGTGGCAGAAATATAGAAAAAGGAGAAGAAATTATTCTCTCCCCCTGCAACCCCTTGACAAGTACCACTCAAGAAAAATTCATGTGCATATGAATTTATCACTTCCTTAAGTATACAATTTGCAGTACGTGATCCTCCGGGCAGGGAAGCTGACAGGTTCCATCTTTTTGAGCCTCACTAAGCCTAACAGGTAGGTCAAGCTAGCGACGTTAAACAAGCGCTTCTCGGGAGGCAGCCCAAGTTAGGTTAGTTTCTAATTATCATCTTAGGTTTTAGTAGAGATATAACTTTGGTAAATTATCAGGTCTAATGATACTCTCAAGAATTTTGCGACCCCTACGTACTTAAAAATTAATTCTCTGTTTCGGAAGTCACTAATACACAAGTCTAGGGGGAATTAATAGAAAGAAGGAGCAATACAACAAGACAGAGAGATGCACGGGTCAGTGCCCAACCGTACATGAGACCGTACACCTCTCAGGATTTTTCCTCTTACAAAGGCTACTACTACGCAAGGCCGTGCAAGGGATTTGCACAAGCGTGCAACGCGGGGTAGCGAAAGCAATGACTTCAGGTTTGCATGGGCATCCGCACTCCCGTGCACTAGACTATGCACATTGCGGAAAAGTCAAGACACATGGGAATGAATCCTGCAAGGCCGTGCATCTAATTTACACGGGTGTACAACGCGGGGAAGCGAAACAAAGAAGATGCACGGCCCTCTACATACCGGTGTGCAAGGCCTTGCACAAAACATTTTGGGTTTTTAAAACCCTAAATCACACATCACCGCGCCCATTCATCTCCTTCTCAACGCATCACCGGACCGCACCAGCGCTTGTTCCCCTCACGCACCGCCGTGCACCTCCATCTCCGGTGAGCCACCACCGTTTCATAACCATGCCGCCGAAGAAAGCATCCAAGGAACAACCAAGGAGGAAGAAGCAAAAGGGAGAAGGGAGCTCCCAGCCCCGAGCACCTTCATCTACCACCATCCCGCTGGAGTTGACATTCATGATGCCGATGTTCGGCGGCAGGCTTGATAAGTATATTATTATACATATTCTCCTTATAATATGCACTTATCCCATTACCGAGCATCAATTCTCTATTTTTGTACTTCTGGGGGTATTCCTTTGTGATTGGACAAGTAAACAGACAACCAGGGCAAAAGGAACAAGAAAAGGGATGTACTAAAGCAAAAGGAGCAAAAGAACACACTTGCAGAGAAGTGCACGACCGTGCTCTCATTAAACACGGTCGTGCTTATCAAGCACGAGCGTGCTCAAGACCGTGCAACTCTCTGGATAAAGACGCATCAACTCCGATACAGTTATAAAGAGCACGGGTGTACTCTAGATTAAACACGGTCGTGCTCAAGCCAATACGAGCGTGCTTCAGATGAGCACTACCGTACTTCGCAAATTAAGATTCTATAAATAGCCACCGTGTAAACCCTAGAAAATATGTAACACCCATCTCTTTACTGAGAGGAATATTACAGCAGCCAGGTCAGGAGGGTATCCTGTGCCTAAGGCTGTAAAACTTAGAACCCAATAGAAATAAGGTACTCGAATATAAACAAGATAACATAAACATAACCGGTTACACACCGGCAGTCTCAAACATACCCGAAGTCATTAGGAGTACAACTTATCAAGTCTTGGGTAATAAAGGCCCCAAATACACGGAAGCAAATAAACATAGTGTCAAATACAACAACAAGATACAAAAGAAAAACTAGGTACTCCAGAGCCAATCTAGACTTCAATCCCCTCTCGCGACACGAGCTACTACTCAAATCCCTGTCTAGATCCTGCAATATAAAAACAATAACTGAAGGGGCTAAGCTATACAACCTCAATGAGTATGGACTAATCTGCCAGGTATTATACATACCTGTCTCTCGATAAAAAAACTGTACTAACATAATAGTATATGTACATAAGCAAATATAAATCACGAGAGTCTGCATAATTATCTTAAATCATAATAAGCATGGCAACACAATCAGAAATCTGAAGAAAAGCATATATGCGATCTCACATCATAAGCATATAATAAACATGTATATGCAATGACCTCATATCATACAAGCATGCACCCCTAGTTCGAATGTCTCGGGAAGGACTCCAACTACCATCAAGGAACAAGTATACATCTACATGATCTTGATGACCGGGAACAGCGATATACATCTACATGAGCCTGGTACCTGACGACCAGCGATCTACATCTATATGTGTATATTAAGTATATATCTCATATCTAATACGGGCACTTACAAGAGTCAGAAAGGGGTTTTATAAAAAGAACGACTTTCACAAATATTTTTGTTTTAAGAAAAGCGATTGAAAACAAAGTCCCTTTCTTAACCTAGTATTGTCTACTTAAATTTTTGTGCTCTATCCTGAGCCCTGCTGGATCCCTCATACATATCTAACTAAGGTGTGGCCTATGATACATACAATAATCTATTTCTACCATTTAAGGTTTTACTTTACCATTTCTCGTGCTCTTTAAATTTTAAACAATTAAGCAAGCATAAATCACTATACTAAAATAGAGATAAAATCCATTGGCATCCACAACCCAATAAAACTCATTAAAAGCACGAATAATTCGAGTTATGATAAATACATATATAAAACAAAGTATACAGGGATCTCCACTCACTGGAAGTCCTTCGATAAATCCAAGGTCTGGCTCGGTCCTGCTGATGTTCCCACGGGACCTTTACCCTTTCCTAGAATATACAATAATAGCTTGATAAATACGAGATCCGTATTTTCATACCTTTAATTCTATCGTTTAGAAATACGACAAATGCACGACATGCCCACTTTAGCTTAACTCATGCTTATAACATCCTAACATGCCTCTTAATAATATTAATTAACCCCGTTCGATTACTCTAAAGCATGAACAATTAGGTATGTTAACATGGAAACTAATCGAACATTAATACTTAGAATTTTCATGAAAAATTTGGTAGATCTCCCCTATTTATAGGGCCCCGAAATTATACAAATATTCTCACATTAATAACATAACTAGCCCATACAACATTAATACAATGCATTACTTCATAATCAACATTCAAAACCCTTCTATCTCTTCAACCCTCACTAATTAGTTCATGATCCCGATAACAACCCCCAACCCTCAATTAAGTAGTTAATCAACCAAATAATGTGGGATTTCTCCCAATTAGGGCTCACAGTTAGATGGATGAAGATGGGCGAAAAGGAGGGTAGTCAGTGAAAAGGAACGAGGCCTTCCTAGTGTTTCTGCTCACCGGAAGGGAGGTTGGTTGCCAAGCAGAGCAAGGGAAGAAGAAGGGGCGGTCGGAGCGGCTGCACGCTGATGGCGGTGCGATGGTAGCTGACCGCCGAGTGGGGCGTGGCCAAGGGTTGTCGCCGGAGGAGTCAGCCGCGCGGGCAGCCGGGTAGAGGAATGCGCGGTCGGCGTGAGGTGGCAGACGGCTGGGCGCAGTGGCACGTCTTGTGGTGTGAGGAGGGTTCGGCCGGGAACTAGGCGACCCAGCTGAAAGGTCGGCCGGTCGGCGAGGGTTGGCTCCAAGCGTGGTGGCGAAAGTAGCCCGGGTCGACGACAAGAAGAGAAGGGGAAGAGAAGAAGAAGGAGAGGGCACGACCCTCTCAAGCTTAAATTGAAATTTGATTTCAATTGGACTTAAGATTGCCTTCTATTATAAATAACTTTTCATTATTCTAATTAATTAAATTATTTAATTCTATTACTATAACTTATCTTTAAGACTTTGATTATTTTAAGTTAACTTCCCCCAAATATCTTCCTCTAAAGGCCAAACAGCTTCATTTAATCTTATCATTTTACTATGCAATCACGTAGGTGTCTACTCGACAAAATGTCTCGTCTCTATCCCCGACCCAGATCCAAAAAACCCGGGTTAAGAGATTCCAATGGCACGGGCGCACTGTGACATCACGGGGTATGTCTCTCATCAGACGAGATCCGAAAATACCAGCTTTTGACTCGACCGGGTCTACTTTATTGGGACTCTAACTTTTTGTTCGGCATCTCCCACTTAATTAACCTTGATTAATTAACACTTAACGAATATCCCAATTAATTAACCGAGGTTATTCTATCCATCCACCTCTAACCATTCCAAATGTAAGTGGCCTGGCCCAATATGGCCTTGTCTAGGCTCAATAGTTGCGAGGCCGAATTTAAATTCATTAACTCTCAGTTTTCCTTTAATTGTGCTTTATCATAATTAATTTACTTTCTGTGCTAATTAATCTCATCAATATTCGAGAATTTTCTGCTTTATTTATTTAGAAAATTCAGGGTGTTACAAAGTAACTTTTGGCAAAGCAGTCTCAGGCGATTCTCCCTACGGCGGCTAGGCTTCCATGGAAAAGTTGAAGGCAGAGGAGACAATCTAAGGAAGATTTTTATGTCTATCTTTATGGTCTCCTCTTGTATCTTAGTTATGGAATTTTATAGCATGAGAGGCTAAACCTTCTATGGTGTCTCAGATAAATAAACATTAGGATGAACTTGTTGATTGATTTTCTACTATGATTTGGTTTTTCTTTATTAATGATTCTTGATTAGTATCCTGATTGTCTGTGTTTACAACTCTGCGTGGTTTCACTTGCATTAGCCCGATCATCTATTTCCTCAGAGGATAGCATTAGCATAATATTGTTCTGCTTTAGATGGTCATGTGGTTAGTATTATTGCATTAGCTAAGATTTGTTACCTTTTCTGATATTCTTGTATGGTTTTTCATACATAGGCCTCGGGTCATCTACCCTAGTGGGATAGAGCATCTAGCACCCTCGGTGTTTATACATATGATTTAGGACGGTTAGAATATTACATTAGCATAGGGATTCATCTAGATAGGTCATAGCCAGACATAGATGTTACGGTGTATATGAGAATCACGAGAAATCGGGTGTTGTACTGAGAAGTATAATTGCTACATTGTCTAGTAATTATTGGTAATTAACAAGTAATAAGGAATCAATCTCTAGCAAGGGAATTCTAGGAGGATTGTGACTTAACGTGTCATATCTCCCCTTTGATTTACCCTAATCCCCAATTGTTCACATTAGTCTTTTAATTAAGACTTCCAACCATACAAATTATCACTTATTGTTAGGTTAGGCTAGGTGATGCAGGAGAGCCCGAGTCAGATGATGCCGAGCTTTCTGATTGCACCATTGGAGCTTTGGCATACCACGACTTGGTAGACCGACGTAAAGGCGGAAGGTGATCGAGCCAAGTCCGGAATTGGGGAGCACTTTGGACACGTTTCGGTATTTTGGCCATAACTTTGGCTTCCGAAATCGGATTCGCGAGCTCAACCCCAATTCGGAAAGCTCGTCTCGACGCACACGTGGGGTCCATCTAGCTTTGCTCGATAGACCCTTCCTTCATCCTCAAATTCTACTGTTTTCCCTATCGTTTCTTCGTTTCTCGGTGTTTTTTTCCATTTTTGGCAATACTTTGTATGCCAATTTAGGATAGGATATGAATCCGATTTGAACTCAGATTTTTACGAGTTATCTGTTTTGTTTAGTTATTTTAGAATTAGATAAGTTTTTCTATTGGACCAAAATTTGCCGATTTGGGCAAATTTGGATAAGAAGATAGAATTTTTAGGTTATCTAGGTTAGTTTTTTTTTAGCTATTTAAACCCGGCTTCTGGATTGAATTTTATTCATTGATTATTGAGTTATTTTCCTTTTAAAGTTTCAGCGACTTTTCTTCTCTCTTTGTCCTCCCTTTTTCTTGCTCTTCTATCAATCCCCCCTATTTACCACCGCCCGCAGGTTAATCACTACCCTGCCCGGCGTCACTAGGTAATAAAGGATAATTAGTACTAGTATCCAGTACCTGTGGATTCGACTACCCTATTTTTGGGTACTTTACTACTTGATCGACCCTGTATACTTGTGTGTATCATGTTTTTGGCGCCGTTGTCGAAGACTGGTAGTTCTAGGAACATTAGAATTTTCTATCCTAGCTATTTTGCTTTATTCAATCTAAAAAAAAGAGAGAGAAAAACCCTTTATTTTTACTTTTAATTCGATCTCTTTTCTTCTCTTTAGGGCACTAGTGCATGACCAGAAGCAGAATCCTATACCCAGCAGAATTACCTGACACAAAATCTAGTTTAGAGAAGCCCTTATCCAAAAGACGGCAACAGCAGAATCTAGTTTAGAAATTGATCAACCAGAACCAATGGCGGCATCGGCTCGATCCATATCTGATTATGCAAAGCCAAACCTGGACAACATCGGCTCAAGTATCGTCCCAACATCAGTCAATGGTCACACCTTCGAACTGAAGCCTCATATCATTCAGATGGTCAAGCAATCATGCCAATTTGATGGTTTCCAAGATGAGGACCCATACATACACCTACAATACTTCTTGGAAATTAGTGACATAATTTCAATGAACAGAGTATCAACAGACATCATCCATCTTAGATTGTTCCCCTTTTAATTCAAAGGACGAGCAAAACAATGGTTGAACTCCTTGCCTCATAGATCAATCACAACATGGGTCCAATTGACAGAGAAATTCTTAATGAGGTATTTTCCACCGGCCAAGATAACAAAGCTGCAGAGTGGCATCTCTTCTTTCAGACAGATGGAGGCAAAAATATTGTACGACACATAGGAAAGATACAAAGAGATGCTCAGAAAGTGTCCTCAGTATGGTATAGAAGACTCGATGCAGATCTAGACGTTCTACAATGGATTAAACATAGCTACCAACCAAATGGTAAACGCAGCAGTAAATGGTTCACTCTGTAGTAAAGATCCTAATACAACCAAAGACTTGATCGATGAGATGGCCACCAATGGATATCAATGGAGTTATGACAGAACCAAACAGACCAAGGTGGCCTGGATACATGTATGAGTTGGCAACGTTGTACAACCTAGCAGCCAAAGTGGACGCAATAAGCCACAAACTGGAGAACCTCGTTCACTAGTAACCCACACATACAACTCCACATACAACCCCGGATGGAGGAATCACCCCAATTTCTCTTACAGTATACCGGTGCAGCATCCAAGGCAACCAAGAGCAGCCCCAATTCAAGGAAACCCAATCTAAGGAACCAGGCAAGTAAACAAGAGAAGAGAACACCAAACTTGGACAACTTGCTCGTACAATACTTTCAAGCAAATGGGACTCGACTTGCCAAACATGAGGAGATGATGAAAAATCTGCAAGAATCACTCCAAAACCTCCAGCATCAAGTGGTCCAAATAGCGAAGTCACTAGCAAAACGTCCTGCAGGAACCCTCCCGAGTAACACAGAAGTCAACCCAGGGGAAGCTGTCAAGGCTATCACACTCCGCAGTGGAAGAGAAGTGGCTCCATCATAAGACAAGGCTACAAGAGACACTCCTGTCAACCAACCCTAAGAGAACAAGTTTGAGGATGAAGACAAGACAGAGACAGATAAGTGCGAAATGCCAGATTACAAGCCCAAGTTGCCTTACCAAACCAAGCTGAAGAAGGACCAACAAGATGAGCAGTTTAAGAATTTCCTGGATATGTTCAAGAAGATACACATCAAAGTTTCGTTTGTGGAAGTACTTGCTAAATGTCATGGTACGCCAAGTTTTTAAAAGAACTGCTCACCAATAAGAGGAAACTGGAGGAGGTCTCCACTGCAATACTGAACGAACAACGCTCGGCGGTCCTCACCAACAGCCTACCAAAAAAGGAAAAGAATCCAGGGAGTTACATAATCCCCTGCTGCATTGGAGGATTGGTAGATGAGAAGGCCCTGGCAGACATTAGAGCAAGTATCAACTTGATACCTTACAAGATACTCCAAAAGCTAGGGATAGGAGAGCCGAAACTAACAACAGTGACACTTCAGGTGGCAGATAGATCCTTCTGGCACCCTCGAGGGATTGTGGAAGACGTATTGATAAAAGTGGATAAGTTCATATTCTCAATGGACTTCTATATTCTGGATCTTGACGATCAAGCAGAGGTGCCTCTCATCCTTGGAAGACCGTTTTTAAAGACCGTACAAGCACTGTTCGATATCAAGGACATTCGAATGACGCTAAGAGTTAGGGAGGAAGCAGTAGTTTTTAAGCTCAAGGACGTAATGCGACACCCCATGGAACTTGATGATTGTTTCTATTTTGTCGATGTTATTGATGATTGTTTTTCTGACCATATGTAGGAGGAACTAAGAACCAGCTTGAAGATCTGGTAGAAAACACTCCACCTCCGGAAGAACATTGGAAGTAACAAAGGAGCACAAGTAAAAACCACCAATGTCTAGGAGACAAAGGAGGTGAACTTGGCTGAGAGACTTGATGAGAAAAAGAAAGAGCCATCGGCCAATAACCAAAGCAACGAATTCAACACCACTCAGCAACAATTTCTGTGAGTGTGAATTTATCTCTTCTCTGAGTGAACAAATTGCAAGGCATAGCCTACAAGGCAATAATGAATGGGAGACCCGATTCTTCGAGTCAAGCTATAGACGTTAAACAAGCGCTTCTTGGGAGGCAACCCAAGCTCGGTTAGTTTTTAAGTTCAATTAGGTTAGCATAGGATTTTAGTTAGAAATACATTAGTGGTGAAAATCAATTATTTGAAGATGCTTGTTCTAGAAGGTTTTATTGCTAATCTTTCATGTCTGGAGCCACTAACACAGAGGAAGAAGGATGACATCACACAGTGGAGGAAAAAGCAGCAAATAGTTGCATTGCCAAGAGCACGACCATGCTCTAGGCTGTGCAACTCTCGGGATGCGAAAAGGCGGGGCATAAAAATTCAACACCGACGTACTTATCAAGAGCACGACCATGCTTGCTCAAACACAAGCGTGCATCCAAAGAGTACAGTCGTGCTTATTGAACACAGGCGTGCTTACTAAGAGCACGGCTGTGCTTGCTTAAACACGCACCTGCTTATAAGGTGTGCTCGAGCCAATGTCCTAAATTCTAAACGCCGCTTAAGCCGCCGCAACCCCTCAGAGCCCTGACCTCCTCCACTTCATCCTCCTCGATCGAGAGCCCCCGATGATACCCCACAGGAGCCAGCGACCTCGCCACTGACCAGCTGCACCCCACCGCTTCCTTTGCCGATAGCATCGACAGCCGAGCACGCCCGTGCTCTACCCAAGCATGTCTTTGCACTCCTCCATCACGGTGAGCACCTACAGCACCTCAACCATCGGCTACTACATTCACTAAGTCCAATCGCGCCTTACTCCACTAGCTGGTGGGCGGAGTCGACTACCTCCTCAAGCAATAAGGGGCCAACTACCCACTACCACCACAGCCTCCTGTCCCATCGACGACATAGACCGGAGCTGATCCTGAGGATCTGGCTGTATCTGATGATGAGGATGCCGCTGATAGCCGTGATGAGGATGTCAGCACTTAAGCATCATCTTATCTCTTATTTTCTTTTTCACCACTTTTGTACTTTTTACTTTAGTTGAGTCGCTCTGTTAAATAGCTTAACCTTATTTTATGCTATGGAGCTTTACCTTTTATTTTCCTTCATTATTCTTCAAGATATATTAAGATTGACACTTAGTAGGAACAAAATGAAAGGACACGAACAAATCACGAACCACAATGAGCTAAGTTTACATTTTCTTTCCCCAATCTTGCTCTTGCATGTCATATTTGTTTTAGTACATATATTGTATACATTGGGGACAATGCAAAATTTAAGTGTGGGGCAGGGATTATCTTTGAGCAATCACATTATATATGATGGGTGTTGATTTATGATGATCTATAAGCAAATTGATGGGAGTCCCCTTTGAGTCTAGGTTGACATTAGCGTTAAGTGCCAAATTTTTCAAATATATAGTCTTAGCTTTACTCGACACCGCAAAAAAATTTTGAGCACAAACCCTGACTTTGTTGTCACTTGCCTGCTTAGGTTTGGACTCCAGCTAGTTTTACTATTATAGGCGTGCTGATTTTTTTAATTATTTTGAAAAAAAAGAAAGAAAAGAAAGAAAACAAAAAAAGGGGGGAAACAAAATGAAAATGAAAATATGTTTATTCTAGTTGGAGAATAACTGGAAAGTCGGATCCGTCAAGGATGCCCTTCCGGCCGGCAAGTAGGATCCATTAGGGATACCCTACCGGTATAGAAAAGATGGTAGAAAAAGCTATCACCTCTTGAGTATTCAGACCTTGTACATCACAAATGTTCACTCGATGACCTAACGGGAGAAAAGCCTACCTTATTGGATGTATGAAGCTACTACCACCAACTAAAGGAATAGAGAGCAAATAGTTCAACAAATAAGAGAAGATCTAGACTAGCTGGGCCAGACTTGAGCTAGTAAGTGGCACCATTAGAAAACGGTTACACACACACACGTGGGGAGTCTCGTTACAAGGTAAGACTTATCTTTCATAAAAACTTGCAGGCACCTGACAATGTGTTTCCCCGGGTACCAGAGGGACTCCCGACCATTTTTTAGATCGGAGATCATGCACTCATCATCTTTTCTGGGATCTATATATTTCCTTGCTTGAGGACAAGCAAAGGTTCAAGTGTGGGGGCATTTGATAAGTGCATTATTATACATATTCTCCTTATCAAATTTATATGCACTTATCCCATTTCCAGGCATCAATTCTCTATTTTTGTACTTCTTTGACATACCAAAGCAAAAGGGGCAAAAAACCACACTTGCAGAGAAGTGCACGGCCGTGCTCTCATAAAACATGGTCGTGCTTATCAAGCACAAGCGTGCTCAAGATCGTGCAACTCTCTGGATAAAGACTTGTCAGTTGTGATACAGTTATGAAGAGCACGGGCGTGCTCTAGATTAAACACGGTCGTGCTCAAGCCAACACGGGCATGCTTCAGATGAGCATGGCCGTGTTTCTCAAATTAAGATTCTATAAATAGTCGCCGCATAAACCCTAGAAAGTAACTTTTGGCGGAGCAATCTCGGGCGATTCTCCCTGCTGCGGCTATGGTTCCATGGAAGAGTTGAAGGCAAAGGAGACAGTCTAGGGAAGATTTTTATGTCTATCTTTATGGTCTCCTCTTGTATCTTAGTTATGGTATTCTATAGCATGAGAAGCTAAACCTTCTATGGTGCCTCAGACACATAAACCCTAGGATGAACTTGTTGATTGATTTTCTAATATGATTTGGTTTCACTTGTAGTAGCCCGATAATCTTTTTCCTTAGGGGATAATATTAGCATAATATTGTTCTGCTTTGGATGGTCATGTGGTTAGTATTATTGCATTAGCTAGGAGTTGTTACCTTTTCTGATATCCTTGTGTGGTTTTCCATGCATAGGCCTCGGGTCATCTACCCTAGTGGGATAAAGCATCCAGCACCCGGTGTTTATGCAGATGATTTAGGATGGTTAGAATATTGCATTAGCCCATCGATTCATCTAGATAGGTCGTTACTGTGTACATGAGCATCACGAGAGATCGGGTGCTGCACTGAGAAGTGTAATTGCTATATTATCCAGGAATTATTAGTAATTAGCCATTAATAGGGAATCAATCACTAGCACTGAAAATTCTAGGAGGATTGTGATCTAAGGTGCCATATCACCCCTCTAGTTTACCCTAATTCCCAATTGTTCACATTAGTCTTTTAATTAAGACATCTAACCACACCAATTATCACACATTGTTAGGTTAGGCTAGGTAATACATGATAATTAGTACTAATATCCAGTCCCTGTGGATTTTCGACTACCTTACCTTTGGGTACTTTACTACTTAATCGACCCTGTATACTTGCGGGCAATTATCGCGCATATCTATGTGTATCAAGGCACTTTCGTCTTCGCGTTGAGCTTTGGCGAGGCCCGACACATCAACCGGGGTGTTCTAGAGATAGTAGGCCTCGCCACCGAGGTGCAGAGATACCTTGATGTGAGAGGATGGCGACGTCTCGTTGACATTCAAGAGACGACATACCAAGAGCTGACTCTGGAGGTACTCTCGATATTTCAAATTGCCAAAGGTCTCATCTCATGGGACTGACTGGACCAGATCGAGTTTCGATCGAGTGACGTCATGTTCCAGATGAGCTACACCAACTTCATCATCCACTTAGGACTCTACGATAGCGAGTACATGACAATGCCCGCATACTAGGTACTAAGGATCAATCGGCCGACCGGCGAGACAAAGGAGTCTGTCTGGAGGAGGCTCAGCACGGATCCAGACTATGACCCGCGATGGTCGAAGGCATCCACTCTCCGTCCCCAGTCCTTAGGTACATACATATGATTCTTAGCCACTCGATCACAAAGCAGGGAATGTCACAGGAGTTGTGAGCACCAAAGACTTCCGGGACATCCAAAGCATGATGGACGGATTCCTATTGCACCTAGGATGGGTCATGGCTGAACTCCTTATACATCAGGCGACACACACCAAGATAAAAGCCATTTTCGTTGGGCCATATATCACGAGATTAGCCCGAGGTATAAATCACATCTCAGATACTATGATCGGGCCGATGACGATCATAGGGAGCTTTACCCCAATCACCCTAGACACACTAAGGTCGATAGGCATGCTGCAGCCCGCATAGACCTCTCAGGGTATCAGATACATAGCCGCAGCCCTCAATGAGCCAACAACACCCACAGAGCGGCCCAAGCCGCAGGATCCGACAGCAGCAGGGCTCAATACATCATCTCCACCTGCAGCACTAGCACTGACCCCGGCAGACAGGGATGCTATCCTCCTTTGGCTGATGCGCACCACCCAGTTATCATTAGAGCGCCAGGGCATCGACTACCCACCCCCACCACTACCATCAATACAGACCACAGGAAATATGGGGGTGGCAGCGAGAGGCGATGCTGCTGGAGGAGACGCCGATCAAGAGGATGCCTCAGATGACATAGACAGTACCGAGGATGAGGATGACTTTGGCATATGAGCATCACCCTTATCCTTATCTTTTTATTTACCACTTTTGTATTTTCATTTTAGTTCAACCAGTTTGCTAAAAAAAAAAGGGTTTAGTATTTCTATATGCTATGGAGCTTCACCTTTTGTGCCTTCAATGTTCTCAGGAAAGGTTGAAATTCACTTTGCAAGAAACACAACGAAAGGAATAGACACATCATGATGCACACTGAGCTAAGTTCACTTTCTCTCTCCCATCTTGCTTTCACATGACATATTCGTTTTGGTGCATATATTGTGTGCATTGGGGACAATGCACAATTTAAGTGTGGAGGAGGGATTTACTATTGAAAAATTATATCGCTTATGATGAGTGTTGATTTAGGATGATCTATGAGAAAATTAATAGGAGTCCTCTTTTGTATCTAGGTCAGCATTAGTGTTGGCGGCTATTTTTTTTTTCAAAAGTATACTATTTAGTTTTGCCTTTACCAGACACCATATAAAATTTGAGCACAAACCCTGATTATGTTGTCATTTGTCTGCTTAGGTTTGGATTCTGCCTAGTTTGTGACCACTAGTTTATGTTGTTTATTATTGAAAAAAAAGAGAGAAAAAAGAGAGAAAAAAGAGAAGAAAAAAAAAACAGTATTTATCTTTAATAGTGAATAAATCCGGAAAGTTGGATCCCTTTAGGATGCCCTACTGGTCGGTAAGTCGGATTCATTAGGAATGCCCTACAGGAAAAGATGGTAGAAAGAGCTATCACCTTTGAAGCGTGAAAGCCGCTCTTGAGTAGTCGGATCTTCGGTATCACAAATGTCCACTTGATGACCTACTAGGGGAAATGGCTGCCTCATTGGATGTATGCAACTACTACCCAACTAGAAGAAACGAAAAAGAGTTTGCTCTAGGAAATAAGCTCTATAACTAGTAGAGTCATGCTTGAGCTAGTAAGGGGCACCATGGAAAGGGTCACACACGCACACGTAGGGAGTTTGAGTACAAGGTAAAACCTATTTTCTATAAAAACCATTTATAGCACTCAACACTGTGTTTCCTCGGGCACCGGAGGGACACCCAACTATTTTGAGATCGGAGATTTTGCACTTATCTATTTTCTTTATATGTTTCCTTTGCTTGAGGACAAGCAAAAATTTAAGTGTGGGGGTATGATAAGTGCACAATTATACATATATTTCTATCATATTTGCATGCATTTATCCCATTGCTTCGCATGAATTCCTCTATTTTGTGCTTCTCTGGATTTGTTTCATGATTTAGCAGGTAAAATAGGTACTCAGAGCGAATGGAAAGAGAGACGGGACAAACTAGGACGAAATAAGCTAAAAGAGCCTTTCACAAAGATATGTACGACCTTAGTGGAATTGTGCACTGCTGTGCACACGCCCGTGCAACTCACTGATTTCAAAACACGTAAAGATCAACCCATAAGAGCCTGCACAGGCGTGTGTTAGATGCACACGTCCATGTCAAACCAGATAAAATTCTATATAAACCCGCCGAAGGCAAAGATTTTGGGGACTTTTGGCAAATTAGTCTTTGGCGGGTGTTCCGAGCGACGGCTAGGGTTTCAGAGAGGATCGAATGCGGAGTAGACATTAAGCAAGGGAGTCCCTATGTTTTTAATTACGTCTTTCTTTGGTATCTCTATTAGTGCTTCCATTAGCATGAGAGGCTAAACCCCTTGTGTAGTGCCTTGGACACATGAACCCTATGATTGTTTATTAATTGAATTTTTTATTTATTGGTTTTTCCTTTATTGATGATTTTTGTGAGTTTGTGCTTGAATTATATGATTGTTTTTACATGTGCCATGCTCATAGACCTCGCTACATCCTAGCAGGGCATATATGTGCTTAGGGTTGTGACTTGCATGTCTCCTTATGCATTGGTCTATACTTCTCTTAGTTAATTATAACTAGGCATAGATAATGAGTTTGATTCGCATATTGAGAGATTGGATGTGGCGTCTAGATGATGCAATTGCCGAACTCCGAAATATTAATCAATGGATAGCTAATACTTAGAATTCAGTTATTAATAAAGGAATCCTAGGGGGATTGAGATCCCAGGTGCCATGTTTCATCTCTGATTGCTCACAGTCTGTTAATTGTTCCCGTTAGTTTCTTTTTAGGATAATCAATCAATCACAACTCTGACGCCGGGCGGGGTAGCGATTATCCCGAGGGCTAGCCGGATCTAAGGACCGCAAGGAAGAACAAACGAAGAAGCAAAAGAACCAAAGAAAATACTCTAAAATTCAGAAAAATATTACTACACAAAATTCAATAATGAAAAACTAACCCACAAGCCGGGTTAAATAGCCTCAAAAGATTAACCTAGAGACCTTATCATCTAATCTAAATTTGCTAAAATTGACAAATTATTATTTAAAACTAATTTATCTAAATTTAAAACTCTAAACAAATCAGATAACTCCTAAAAATCCAAGGTCAAATCGGATTCAAATCCTATCCTAATTTGGCATATGAAATATTAGCAAAAATAGAAAAAAGATCGAAAATCCTAATTTAACGGATTAAATATTTCTAAAAATAGAAAAAACATAACTAAAATTCTCTCTAATATGACATCCCATGTCGTGCGCGCCGCAAAGAGCTTTCCGAATTGGGGTCGAATGCTTGATTCTGACATCAGTAGCCAAAGTTATGGCCAAAATACCGAACCACACCCAAAACCGACCCAATCTTGGAATTGACTAGATAACTTCCCGTCTTTATTTTGACTAGGCAACCCGACACCAACATTTGACTCGAGCCTCCTGCATCAGTTACCCCGGGTTGGAAAGAACTCAATCCCGAGTTCGACTGCACCTCTGTTGGTAGGTTTGGATCTCCATGCTTGATCTCAATCAAAACCCTAGAGACAAAAAGTAGGTTAGTAGTGTTGGTTACCGGGCCATGAGGTTTTTCCTCCCATCGAGATACCAACGCAACGCTAGTCCCATCATCGTCATAGATGGGCTCACTAATCTCTTCCTCGGGCTCGCCAATTTCCTCCTCGTAGTCGTCATAGATGGGCGAGATCTCCTCCTCCACATCATCATTGAAGATGGGAAAAATCTCCTCCTCCACATCATCGTTGAAGATGGGCGAGATCTCCTCCTCCGCATCATCGTCGTAAATGGGTTGGCCAAACCTCTGATCGCTATGTGATTATGGTGCTGGACTTCCTCAGTCGGAACCTGCCCATGACAACTACGATCAAAATCGATCGCCGCCAAAAGCCTTGATAATTTCTTGACTTGCCTCTGCAAATCCTTGATCATCAAGCGTTGGGTTAACTCCGCGACTTGCCTTAGTAGATCCTTGTTCATCACCTCCAGTGCACTCAGGTCACGGTATTGGACTTCCTCAGCAGGAACCTGTCCAACACGACGACCACGACCACCAGTCATTGATGTCACTGATGACGCTTCCCAGGAAGATGATGAGCTCTGGTACCAACTGACGCCGGGTGGGGTAGCGATTATCTCGCGGGCTAGCCGGATCTAAGTCCGCAAGGAAGAACAAACGAAGAACCAAAAAAATAAGAGAAAATAGTCTGAAATTCAGAAAAATATTATTACACAAAATTCAATAATGAAAAACTAACCCACAAGCCGGGTTAAATAGCCTCAAAAGATTAACCTAGAAACCTTATTATCTAATCTAAATTTGCTAAAATAGATAAATTATTATTTAAAACTAAACTTATCTAAATTTAAAAATCTAAACAAATCAGATAACTCCTAAAAATCCGAGATCAAATCGGATTCAAATCCTATCCTAATTTGGCATATGAAATATTACCAAAAATAGAAAAAAGACCGAAAACCCTAATTCGGCGGATTAAATATTTCTAAAAATAGAAAAAAATAACTAAAATTCTCTCTAATATGACGTCCTCATGTCGTGTGCGCCGCAAAGAGCTTTCCGAATTGGGGTCGAATGCTTGATTCTGATATCGGTAGCCAAAGTTATGGTCAATATACCGAACCACACCCAAAACCGACCCAATCTATTGACTCGATAACTTCCCATCTTTACGTTGACCCGCCAACCCGGCACCAACATTTGACTCGAGCCTCCTGTATCAAACTCCTTCTATAGTTTTAGACTAGATAGCAAGGATAATTAGTACTAGTATTCCAGTCCCTGTGGATTCAATAACATTACCTTTGGGTACTTTACTACTTGATCGACCTCGTGCACTTGCGGGTAGTTTGTTGCGCACCTTGTGCGTGCATTAGGCAACATCCTAGGGGTCCATCAAATTGGTCTAGATTGGGCATGTGACAATATCTCCAATGTTCGCCCGACCAGTCTAGACCAAGCACGCTGTGACATCTCCAGCACTCGTCCGGTCGACCCAGATCCCCATCTCGAATACCCCCTTTTGATAGAAAGCTAGTTGAGAAGTCAAGGCATGAGAGAGAGGAATGATAGGAGGATAAGGTGCAGAAGGGATCATGTCGAGGAGAAGGATGGTAGATAAAGTCCCTGATACGGGAGGGGACAGCGGACCCGTTCTGACATAGGAAGGGACAAGCACCGAACCCGACTTGGCATAGGAAGTGACAAGCGCCAAACTTGGCTTGACGTGAAAAGGAGACAAGCGTCAAACCCCGTCGACGGGACACATGCTGAGCCGGCAGAATTGAATAAAAAGGGAGGAAAGGAACTGAGAAGGCAGGTAAGAAGAGAAACTAAAACCTTTCTTCCACCTCCAGATTTATTTCTACTGACTTGATTGGCGGAGCAAAACAACGGGATAAAGCCCGCTCTGACTGGTCTCTCCACTTAGTGTAAGTACCCTATCTACCAGAAACCATGTACGATTTCCTTCCGTAGGAGTCAGTATTCACCTAGACAAATACAAATCACAACCGTTGGCCAAAGCCAAGACCTCATCTTTAGGAGTAGCTGGTTTCAGCACTAACCCAAACAATTATAATATTTTACGGGACAGATATATAATTAAGGATATTTTTCAAAATGTCAGCGAAAAAAATTACTTTTTTAAAAAAATATATATAATACACACAGCTGGGCCCAGGCTGGTCTTCAATCGTCAAAGCGAACATTCCGACTGATGGGTGTGTTTTCCGCAAGTATACGGGTCGTGATCAAGTAATAAAGTGGACTATGGAAGTCGGATGTCGAACCACAGGGAATAGAGATTGCTAAGTGTAAACCAAGCTTTACTAACCTAGTCTAAATGGTAAATTGGGGGGTTTTGGTTTTCTAAAGTAAAGAACTAAAAAGGGTTGAAAGTAAGAACTGAAGATCGAGAATTGATTGGGGTAAATCAATGGCAAGAGAGGATACTTGGGTATGTATCCCTTTTGGATTTCAATTCTAAAGATGAGCAAGGATGTTTATAACTCAAAGTTGGTACTTCTTGTGCCAATAGTCCCCAAATTATACCCAATCCCTCTTCCAAGGTGATTGGATAACTAGTCTCCTAGGACTTGATATGAAGCTCAAGGGGTGATTCCTAAATTACACCCAACCCCTCTTCCAAGGTGGTTGGATGACTAGTCTCCTAGGACTTGATATGAGGCTCAAGGAAATTTATGTATATTGGGAGAATCATGGGGGTGAATTCGTATGAAAGAGTCGTTCGCCCTTCTAGTACCCGATTCCTCGGTATACTCATGAAACTCTCTAATGAAGCAAGTTCCTAATATAAGGAGGCGCTAGCTCTACCCTTGTATTGCACACAAGTAATTTCTAGTGATGAAATTACAATCAATACATAACATTTATTAGACATTCAAGAAGGTACCAACAAATCATCATAAACATCTAATGCTATTAATGCTCAATCCAAAAGTTCAACATACCCAAGTACCAATAGATTAGTTCCCCATAAATGGGGAACTCAAACCAAAATAGGAAAGCTTACAAAACAATGAAAGATTAATGGAGAACACCATTACCTCCAATGCTTGCAACTCCAAGGGTTCTCTACTATCAAGATTTGGGGGAGATGACCCCCCAAGCCCTAATCTCTCCTCTAGCCTCTCTCCCAAGACAACCTCCTCTCTAAACTCTCATACTTAACTATTTATACCCATGAATTAGGGCTCCACTAAAAATTACAACATTACCCTTGATTGGGCCCATGAAACTGCAAAAGTTACGATGAACGGCCTGCGTGAGCGGCACATTCATCATCCGATTCGACTCACGACTTGTTACGAATCGGGTAGTGAGCTGGCGGTTCATCACGGTTCACCTCACAGCTTGCTCGAACCGGCAGATGAACGGCCATTCACAAGGCCGTTCACACCCTCTTTGTGCCTGCCTTTGTGCCCAGGTGTGAACGGCCGTTCACAAGGCCGTTCACCCCCTATTTACTTCAAAATGTCTTCGTTTGGTCTTCATTTTGTTGATAAATGCTTCCTTTTCGTCGGGGTGGCCTATTTATGCCCTGTTTACAAAATATGAAGCATTTTAAGTACCGGCAGGCTACAAATCATTGCATTTGTCATAAAAATAAGTATATATATGGTATGTAAATATGCTCATTTGAACGCTTATCACCGATCAACAGACAATAGTGACTTGTTTTTTTTTGGTCGAAATGAGCTACTGAGTAGCTATGGATTAAGAAAGAAAACAAACTAAAGATTACATCGTCATTAACCAGAAGATTACATCGTCATTAACCAGACGATCCCAGCATTCAAGAACACTCACAAAAGAGACAAACAGCTAACCATAACTGAGATTATAGTAAACAGAAGGGGTGAAGCGATCAAGATCCCTTCCCTTTGGCCATCTTTTTTCCTTTCTTCTTCTGGACTGCTCCCAAGATCTGAATCCCTTTTCAAGCTCGAGACTCCTTTCGTACGCATTTCTGAAGCTCCCAGAGAGGACGATCATCATCCGAACCCTCCATCTCCAAGTCGTCCTCCAGGTGCTCTGTATCATACGGAAGGCCAGAGGAGGCCCTGTTAGCTTGAAAAGCTTGCTCTACTCTTGCCACTAGCATCCGATGATCGTCATTGGGGCTTGCATCCCTCTTGTCCAGCGATGACATCAGCAGCAGGGGGGGGGAGGAGACAGCCTTTAGCTTCCCTTTGGTACTACCGTCCGCGTCTTGGTCTGCAGCGCCACTTGTCCGATCATCATCATCACAAAGGCTAGAATCAGGAATCGGATGGACGGGACTCATTTCAGTATACACAACAACATGGCGTGAAGAAGAAGGCTCGGAACGGGTGTCTGGGAGATAAGACCCGTTCCGAGCCTGACGTCCGCCTCGGCCACCTGTCTCTATCTCACGGTTCGTGACAGTAACTATAGCAGCGTTGCGTGAGGATGAAGGATCGCAACGGGTGTCTGGATGAAGTGACCCTCCGTGACCTTGACGTCCTCCTCGACCACCTGTCGCCATCTCATGATCATCTCTTCCCACGTGGCGACCCATCACCATCTCACGATCATCTCTCCCCACGTGGCGAGCATTCCACTCTGTAGCCAACTAGCCTCCACGAGTGTCCTCACTCACGTGCTGCCATACCCCTTGCACCACTGCGACCACGCCCACGTCCTCTCCGGCGGGGGTGTATCCATCCGAAACCAAGGTCTTCATCTTGTGCCTTCGCCACAAGAGGAACATGCATGCCATGTCCTTCTTCCCGATCAGCCCGAGGCACCGAAGATCTCTGTGAAGAAACTCCAGCACCAACATTGGCCTGGCCGGCCGGTGATTGTTCAGAAGCATGCACACGCCGGCTAGTACAAGAACTGGCTTCATGTCCCACTATTCCACAATGGAAACAAAAAGTTGGGGCTCTTTCGTACAGCACCATCACGAAGGTGCGTTTGTCCCCATCCTCCAGCCAGAAGCCACGTTTCAAGGGAACAACCAAGTCGATCTCCAGACATACCCTTGCGAACCTCGTTCGAGAGAGGGAGGTCGTACAATCATCAATTTTAACCAGTTTACCAATGGATTCCGAATGAGCTTCTAGTGATTCTCCATCCCAATAGTCCACTGGTAGATTATGGAACTGTACCCAAACTAGCGCCTTTGTGAGCTTTGAGAATGCCGGTTCAAACCCAGGTTGCCAGGGAGCAAGCTGGAGAGTGACGTCGTGCACCGCCCAAGGACCTCCCAGAAGAAGCTGATCCTTGACACTCGCCGAATCACACCGAATGAGAAGGAAATTATTCGGCATATCAAAGATGGAGATGTTGGTCCCAATCGCCTTCCACATACCTAGAAGGGTAGACCGGACAATTTGGAAAGGAGGAGCTTTGCCCAGGAGCTTCCCATACAGAGCATGTTGGAACCTTGCTCGAGCTTGTTCCTTGCTAACTTCATCCACGCGAACAGAATCTATAACAACCCTCTTTAGCTTTTCCAGCACCGCAGCGTCAATCGGGAGAAAGGACGCTGTTTCTCGGTCTCAAGCTCCAACAATCTCGGCCCAGGATGAGGCTGGGAGGACGGGAGGGGGCTTGATACCACTCCGTTGAAGGATGAGGTATCTACAAAGACTACCCAGTGGTACTCACTCCTAGAACAGTGGACAAAAGATGAGATAGAAGAGATAGAGAGTCAGAAGAAGATGAGAGAATTCAAAAGTAGAGAAGGTTCTCAATATACCATACATCGACCGGATACTAATGTTCTAATAACCTTTCTTCATCTTCTCAAGAAAAGCGACAAACATCGATCAACGATCACACGTCAATCTGACCCGACGATCGGACATCTCCCCTTTAGCCATGCGTGGCTAACTTCGGTACCCTCTAACCATGCTGGCGCTTTTACGATTGCACGCGGGCCTCTATTGATTGGCCTCTCTCACAATGTGGCTCTTCCACCAACTCTCGATTCATTGTTGTCTTGATCGCCTTTCTCAGGTGCTTCTCTCCACTCCCGATCATCCGTAAGGTGAATGGCAAGGATGTATCAACTCCCCCTTTCTGGAAATCCACCTTGTCCTCAAGGTGATATTGAGGGTAAACCTTGCAGAAATCATCCAGATATTCCCATGTAGCTTCTTCTGGAGGTATGCCTTGCCATCAATTAGGATTTCCATGGCGGTTGGTTTGCTTTTGCCATCGAAGCACCATACGAGAAGCACATATGACTGCCGAGCTTTGGAGTAAGTCTTTGGAGTTCAAGGTAGCAGTGTGTATTGGACCGTAGTGGGATACTGCAATACCTTTGAATGGCTTTAGAAGTGATACATGAAATACGAATGCACCTTGCTCTCGTGGCAAATCCAGCGATAGGCCACCGCTCCTAGTATGCCCAAAATTGCAAAAGGAGCCATAGTATCGCGGGCTTAACTTAATCAAGAACGAGAAACCATGCATATCCGACGCATAAGGTCATGTGTTTAACAAGCACCAAATCACCCAGAAAACTCCAACTCCCGCCGATGGGCATTTGCCTTCAACCATTCGATCTTTGGCCGAGCAGTAAATTGGCCTTCAATGTACCGAGAAGAGCATCACGCTCGGGAGGAGCAAGTCATCCACTGCTTGAATAAAGGCCTCCACCGGTGTATATGTTGGTATAGTAGGAGGAGGACGCCCATATAATGCCCGGAAGGGTGATGTTTTCAGCCCACCGCGATACCTCGTGGTTATAACAAATGTACGCTCACTTTTAATTTTAAGAGGCGTGCCCACTTGGAATGTTGATCACTGGTAAAAGCCCGCAGGTATTGCTCCAACCCCCGATTAACTACCTCCGTCTGGCCGTCTGTTTGAGGGTGATACGCAGTACTTTGACGCAGGGAGGTCCCACTCAATTCAAATAATGACTTCCAAAAATTACTGATGAAGATGGGATCGCGGTCCGATATAATAGTGCGCGGAAAGCCATGCAATTTCACTACAATATCTGCGAAAATTTCAGCCACTCTTGAAAGAAGAAATCTAGCCTAAGAGGAAGTGGGCTTGGATTTTGTCCAATCGATCCACCACAACCAAGACGGTGAGAATCCTCATGCGACATCGGCAATCCAGTTGGATGAAGTCCATTGTGATTTCTCCCAAATCAATGCAGTAATGTGCAATGGTTGTAAAAGGCCGCCAGTAGTTGTATGGAATACTTGGTTTGCGACAAACCATACAAGCGCTTGATGAAATTCTCAACATCCTTGCATGTTGGGCCAAAAAATTGGAAAGCGTATTAAACGAATTCGAACTAAGGTCTTCTTCACACCTGCATGCCCTGCCATGGGTGTAGAGTGGAATTCATGAAGTAGTAGAGCCTTGAGTTCCGAATCACCACTGATATAGTATCTCTTGCGGTATAACAACACTCCATCCTGCACATTATAATCAGATGATAAACTTCCAGAATTGAATTTAATGTGCTTGTCCTTCAAGTCTGCAAGATTGTTGTTTTCATGTTGCAATTTTGTCAAGAGCTCAGCAATAGGCTGACTTGCAATATTCAGTGCCATCAAACTTGACTGTTCCTCACGGACCGTAATGTCTTCATGCATCCTTGACAGAGCATCTGCAGCTCGATTGACTATACCCGGTTTATATTCAATGCTAAACTGATAACCCAAGAGGTTTTAAGTACGCCCTGTTGATCGTGTCGTGATAACCTGCAAATAAATTGCTTTGATACTTTGATGGTCAGTCCTTACAATGAAATGCCTCCCAAGAAGATACTGGCGCCATTTATGGATTGCCTCCGTAATTGCATTTAACTCCTTGATGTAGGTGGAAGAAGATTGCAACTTGGGTCCAAGTTTTTTGCTGAAATATGATATAGGATGCCCGCCTTGCATTAAAAATGTTTCCCCAATTCCTCCCTTTGAAGCATCAGGTTTCAATAATAAAGTCTTTATTAAAATCAACGCAAGACAGGCCTCCACCATGGCTTCTCAAAGCCTCAAAGGCTTGAGATGCACTTTCCTTCCATTCAAAGGCATCCTTACATAGTAAATCAAGTAGAGGAGCAGCTATGTTGGAATAACCTTTGATGAATCTCAGCTTAGTACCTGTAAGTCCCAGGAAACCCCGTAATTGCTTTAGTGTAGTTGGTAAAGGCCATTTAACCATAGCTTCCACCTTGGTTGGGTCAGCCCGAACCCCTTCAGATGTGACAATGTGACCCAAATAATCTATGGCTTCCTTGCCAAATGAACACTTGGACATCTTAATGTAAAAACAGTGAGATTTCAAGCAGGCCAGCACCTGGTCTAGGTGCTGTAAATGGGCTGCAATTGAAGAGCTATAAACGAGTATATCATCAAAGAAAACAATGACAAACCTCCGAAGGAATGGTTCAAATATACGATTCATTGTAGCTTGAAATGTTGAGGGGGCGTTTGAGAGACCAAAAGGCATCACCAGAAATTCGAAATGCCCATCATGAGTTCTAAATGCAGTTTTGTAGATGTCACGATCATACATCCGAATTTGATGATAACCAGCCCTGAGATCAAGCTTGCTAAATATCCTTGCCCCTCCAAGTTCATCTAGGAGTTCATCAATAGTTGGAATTGGGAATTTATCTTTGATGGTTGCCGTTTAATGCCACTGTAATCAACACACGTAAACGGTATCCCCATCCTTCTTCTCACCAAGAAATGTGTGAAGAGAAAGGGCTTTGGCTTGGTCTGCGATGATTCCACGATCCAACATCTCTTTCACAAGCTTTTCCATCTCATTCTTTTGATAGCGAGGGTACCTATATGGCCTCGACATTGATAGGCTTAGTATTTGGTAATAGATGTATCCCGTGGATCGATCACCCTTAGGAGGAGGAAGTTGTTTTGGAGGAAGGAATAACTCGATAATTTTGGACAAGTTGTTCCAAAGAGTGGATGTAGCCCTCTGTACCCGACAAATGATTGAAGTATTTTCACTTATTTCTTCTACATTTTGCGCTTGATGTAACTCATAGACTTCGCAAGCTCCTCATGTATTAACAATGCTTGAAGTTGATTGAATGAAACTCAGCCTTGTTTCTCAAAGCTAAGTGTCCCCTTGTAATACAATAGTTTCTCCCTTCCATCGAATTCCATTTTCACATCTTTGTAATAATGGTGACTCTGTCTAGTCCAATCTTCTAACCATTGAACACCCAAAGATTACTATCTCTCGCCCTCCAATAGGTAAGACAAAAAATCTATCACGAAATGCAAATCCTTGAAGACTTAGAGTGACTTGTGAAGTAGCAGGACGAGCACATAAGATAATTACCACTACCAATATACACACGAAAGGGTGTGATTGGTTTAACAGGTAATCCAAGCTTCTCAGGTATAATAGGCTTAAGAAAGTTATGGGTGCTACCATTATCTATCAACACTTGGAAAGTTTGATCAACAATCTTACCCATCAAACGCAGGGACCTGGGATTTCCTTGACCTGCCAAGGTATTCAAGCTGGAGATATCCCCAGTAACCACCTCTAATTCAGGTGTAAGTTCAGAGTTAATACGCTAAGCCGCTCAATCCTCTCATCTTCGCACTCCATTAGTATGAGGCATTGGCTGCGACATTTATGCCCTGCGCTCCACTTCTGATCGCAGTTGAAGCATAGTCCCTTTAACCTCTTCTCCTGAAATTCAGTGGGTGATAAGCTGCCTCGATAGAAGCAAGTGACGGGAAAGAAGTTTAGGTTCCGCCTAATTAGTTTTGGGAGGTGGCCCCAAAATAGAAGTAGCTTGTTGGGTCTGAGAAGGACTGTGATTGATTGTTGCAGTAGAATTTCTAGTCAATGCTGGAATTGTTGTTTGTGAGCTGAATTTTGTCCCTCCCTTCATCCATAATCGCTGTTCGTGAAGCATCTCTTCATGTTTAGCCTCATAAACTCTGGCTACAGCGAAGGTCTCCATGAGTGTAATTGGAGGGGATAACTTCATCTCTCGACGAATATGGGGTCGGAGACCAGATATAAAAAAAGAAATGAGCAGCTGCTCAGAGATTCCAGTCACCTTATTCATTAAATCTTCAAATGAAGCTTGGAAATCAACCACTGTAGAGGTTTGTTGCGCTTAGACAAAGCTCCCTCGGTGATCCTCAAAGAGAGAAGTCTGTGCCAAGCGCTCTTTTTACGCTGAGCCAAGAAGTTAGGCCAAGTAGTGAGGAGTTTGTTACCTTTCATCCATCGGTACCACGCCGGATGCTTTTCCTCTAAATGGAAGGACACGTATGCTAGCCAGAGATTTGCTCTGAAGTTTCATGAAAATCAAAGAATTCCTCTATTCTAAATACCCAACTATTCGGCCGGGCCAAAGAAACTTCGGTATTCTAATTTCATGGGCGGTGACCGACATTCTGACCTGTATGTTGGTGGCTCGAAGGCGCTGGTGTTTGAAGCTCTTCCTCCGCCGTTGGATGGCGCTGGCCGGGTCCGCTTATGTGCCGTCGGAGTTCCCTCGATGCGAAGGCCCATGGTGGCCAAGCCCTTCTGCAAGGATTGGTGGTAGTTTGCAGCCTGATCTTCCATTTGGGACTGGAATTGCGCCGTCATCGCCTTCACAGCTTCAATTACTTCAGAGTTCGTCATCGCAAAAGGCTCTCAACGAAAGCACTAATCGATAATACCGTTGAAGGATGAGGTATCTAGCATATTCCGAAAGTGGGTACTACCCTAGAATGTGGACAAAGACAGAGATAGAAGAGATAGAGAGCTGGGAAGAAGATGAGAGAATTCAAAAGTAGAGAAGGTTCTCAATATACCATACATCGACCGGATACTAACTGTTCTAATAACCTTTCCCTTCTTGCAAAACGACAAACATCGACAACGATCACATCACGACCTTACCGACGATCGGACATCTCCCTTTAGCCATGTGGCTAACTTACCCTCCTAACCATGCCGGGCGCTATTTATCAAGCGACGCGGCGTCTCGCTGATTGGCCTCTCTTCTGCCAATGTGGCTCTTCCAACCAACTCTGATTCATTGTTGTCTTGATGCTGCCCTTCTGTGGGTGCTTCTCTCTCCCACTCCTGATCATCTGGTAAGGTGAATGGCAAGGATGTATCAGGGCTCTCCACCTCCATCGGGGCTTCAAAAACTCACCATCTTTCTCAACAATAGTGACTTGTTGGTACCTCTTGTCTCAACTCAAGATAACTAATTAACCATCATGAATCATCGGACGGACCAAAATCTAAACCCGTGATGCGGACATTCTCTCTCACCATTTGAGTTACCCACCACCGAGTTTCCCTCCCGCTTAGATAGAATTTTTGGTTATCATATAATAAAACAACCCGCATCCACTTTGCAAGCACATAAACCGCGTAGAAATGTTCCTCGTGATCCGTCCGTATTTTGTTGATCGAACAGGCGCATAATGAAAATGTTTTAAATTATATATGGAAGGTACAAGGGCCCCACACTTCAATCCCGGCTTTCGCGAAGGCGATCCCCAGCCTCCCGCGAATGCCACCGCCGGCTTCCCGGGGAAAACACCGTCGGGTTTGTTTTGGGTTTTCCTATTAGGGTTTGGTGATCGGCGGGGTAGTAGGCGATGACGGAGGTGGCGCCAGAGCCTTCGCTTTTGAGTTTGCTTCGGAACTCGGGGGCGAAAATCAGCAAGGAGGAGCTGAGGAGGCTGCTGGCGATCCCCAAGCGGATCATGATGGCGATGAGGGAGGCTGGGCGGATGAAGGACGCGGTTGCTGCTGCTATGGCGGCTGCGGCGGCGGAAATGGAGGTTGAAGAGGTTCCGGAGGCGCCTGTTATAGTGTTTGTTAATGCAAAGAGCGGTGGTCGGCATGGACCTATGCTTAAAGACCGGCTTCAGCAGCTCATCGGAGAGGACCAGGTAAGCCTAATCAGTGCATCCCCTTTTGCTTTCGAATCTTTGGCGATTTGGATTTGCAATTTATTATTTTGCTTATCAATACCCTTTGAAAAAGGTCTTTTTTGTCAAATTTGTGAAATTTCTTCTTTTCTACTTCACAATTCTTGGATGTTTGGTATTTTTAGGTCGAGTTCTATGTTGGAATGAAAAAAATGGCATGCAATTTCTTTTCTATGTCTACGAATTCCACAACCAACTATGAAAATATAAAATGTAAGTTATTTATTTTAGAAGTGTTTTCTAATAAAACACACTTCCATATAAATAAATCATATCCGTGGATATATCTAAAATACAAGCGGCCCTTTAGCTGCTAAATCATGTACATAATCTGCTTGGATCCAAGTTTGCAGATCCCTCTTGGTAGAAGTAATTCTTTCATGCAAAGTACCCTATTCTGTACTACCTGTGAGTTATAAATTTGGATTTTTTTTTCGTGAAACATGTGGTTATTTATTGTGAAGTTGGGTGAGTTGAGATGGTGGGCTAGTTTAAACAAAATTGCTATGAGAAGCTTATATTTCTCCTATAATAATTAACGAGGGAAATGTCAACAGCCATTAGATTAGCAAAAAATTTGCAAAACATTTTCTTTTGGGAATACTTTCTGACTTCAGTTTTAATAAGGCTAGATCTGCATGCACCTGCTGAAATGTATAAAGCTTTTGTTAAAATTGAAACAAATTGATAGTTTTGGTACCAAGTTATTCCAAACTAAATCCAACATTTAGAGCACTACTTTTATAGTATGCTCATCATTTTGAGGATACCTAATATACCCATAAATTTCATTACACAGTTACATGTGCTTTAATATACTAAAAAGTATCATACTACACATTCGCAGTGTTTCTTAATCAAGATATTTAGATGGAAATAGCACACACATATCATTTAGTTGTTCAATAACTTTAGTTTCCATACTCCATTCAGAAACTCAAATAATTGTGAAGACGAGAAGGGCAACGTACATGCATAGAGAAAGTGAAAATGAAGAAATTGTTGTCTTGCGCCTTCTTAATAATTGTATCATCAAGCACACATTTGTTACATTAATTTCTTGTGTGAACTAGCCAGAAGAATTGATCTTATCAACATAATATATTTAAGCTTTCAATGTATTGTATTGAATACAGTGTTAAAACTTGCCTCATCAACTACTGAGTTAGCCAATCTACCTAGTGTTGGACTCATGTCATTCGTTGTATTACCCAATAAAATTATCTCAGGTCTCAGAGTTTTGTGCAATCATTGATACATGACATCTCAAAGTTGCACATTTGGTGCATTATCATCCTTGGATATTCTTGAACTTTTTAATGGAAATGTCACAATACATATAACCATTGAATAAAGATACTCGGTTGGTCGATTATAAACTACTGATGTAAACTTGATTAACCTACATTTATTGTGTTAGATGTGAACCAAGCACATATTACTTGGGCTCTATTCAACCAAAAAGCTTAAGGTGATACCTCGTTCCCTCTCATCTTAGGAACATAACTATGTTCCCGATCTAAATAAAGGCACATACGTGGGCGGGAAGGGGTGGATGACAGACATGGGATTATATATTTAAATCCAAATTTATTAAATTTATCGAATGTACTTGATAATTATAAATCACCCACCTACAAAATTAGGAGAATTTTTTCCCGAGGAAATATATGAGTAAACAAAGAAGAATCATATGGTGAATTAACAAAACCAAGCTGAAATATTATTGAACTGAACTTTACAAACCAATACGTAGTGCTTGTATAACAACATATTAACCCGCCTTAGGATGATGCATAATTGAAGGAGACATCTATATCTCTTCACATAAGTCTCATTTTAGGAAAGCATTCTTTACATCTACCAAAATACATAGCAAGATTATTTTTGTCACTAAAGCAAATATCTCCTTATAAGAGAAGCCCTTAGCCATAAATGCAACCTTTATAGTGTTCAAAAGATTCATCTGCCTTTGTCTTGACGTTATTTATCTACTTACAACTAATGACACTTTTTCACGAGAATGAAACAAAATCCTCTATGTGAATTTCACGAAAAGCATTAAGTTCTTCCTGCATAGTTTTTTGCCATAGGAATAAAAAGAGGTTTGTTTGAAAGGTGAAGGGGTTTAATGAGCGAGTGTATGGAAGAAAAAATAAGCAATATTTAGAGGAATACATAAAAGTTGAGTGAGGTAATAAAGTATACCTACTAGGAAGTCGGCTAGTACGAGATGGTTTGACACAAATAGTCTAGGGATAAATGGAGTAGGTGATAGTCATAAATGGAGGTAACATATCTACAGAGTCATTTTAGCACGATTGAGAAGGATAATCTTATAACCTTGCTCATTATGACTCTATGCAATGGAGATACCAATGAAAAATAAGTTGAAAGTAAAGAATTGTCAAAAACTAAAGTAGGCATAGATGCCTCGTCACTAGAAAATGAATAGAAAACCAAGCCTAGAGACTGAGAAGAAGAATTTCTGGAAAAGAACAAAAAGGAATTATTTGGAGAATACTAGATGTTGAGAACCATATGATCAATTAATACTAAGATCGAAGCACTGATATTCCTTTTGTTCAATCTCATTCAAAGAAAAATAATTATACATAATAAAAATAGTTTTGTGCATTCATAAGCATGTTGTTTAGCAAAACAAGTACACCCAAGCACCATAAAAAGGAAAAAAAATCAAGTGGAGATAAATCATACCCTGTATGAAAAGCAGAAAGACTAGTTGTAAGTGTAGAACGATTATGGTTGATGAGATTTACAACTGTTAGGATAGCTTTATACCAGAACATGGCTTATTAGTAGATAGCAATCATGATACAACAGTTTCCATTATATAGCAATATTTTTGTTCTATAATTTTATTTTATTCAGGGTTGTAATGATAACGAGATTGATGAATAGTTTCCTCATAAGGCAAAAATTGTGCAAATTTACTAAATAGATACTCTCATTTGGAATTAAAATGGAAATACTTACTTGATTTACCGAAGTGTTTACACACCATTGTAGAAAAAAAAAGAAAGAATAAAAATTGAAGTGTTTATATGTTAAGTAAAACCTAATGGAATGCGTATGATCAACAATAAAAAAGACATAAAAACGTAAACCTTCTTTGGTATATAGATGCAAAAATGAACCAAATAAAAAGAACGAGAAGTGGAATATGCATTAAAAGGCAAGACAAAGAGTTTAGAGAGTTTACACCCATAATACAACAACAACCAAGTCTTAATGCGATATTAGATTGGGGCGGCTATATGGATTCTTTGTCTCCATATCGCTTTGTCAAAGACATGTTCGGACTCAATATCTAATATATGTAGATCCTTAGACACGATCTCTTTCCATGTAATCCTAAGCCTCCTACCTCTACTCTTGTTCTTGCCTTCTTTCACTAAACTATCAAATTTTCGAACAGGGCCACTTGGGGGTCTATAATGCACGTGTCCAAACCATCTTAAACGCTCTTCTCTTATTTTGTCTTCAATTGGTACAATATACACCTTCTGTCGTATGTGTTCATTTCTAATCTTCTCTAGTCTTGTATGACCACTCATCTACCTTAACATCCCTATTTCTGCCACATTCATCTTATGAATATACTAAACTTTAATTGTCCAACACTCACTCTCATATAACATGGCTTATCTAATTGCCGTTTTATAGAACTTTCCCTTCACTTTGTTAAGCATCTTCTTATCACATAACACACTGTGGTACTTCTCCATTTCAGCTATCCTGTTTGGATTCAATGAGTTACATCTTTATCTATTATTCCATCATCCTGAAAAATGAAACCATCTACTTAAAATGGTTACACTTAGGCACTACCACCCCATTTATTTTCACTTCCCCTCAATCTCTCATACTTAGACTAAAATTATAATGCACATATTCTGCCTTATTTCCAGTTGCCCTAAAACCTTTACTTTCAAGATTGTTTCTCCACCGTTCTAATTTCTAATTAACTCCATCTCTAATGTTATCAACTAGAACGATATCATCTACAAACTACATATACCATGGAATGTGATGCAGATGTGCGCATATATCATCATAGACGCAGGATATGATGCCCTAGTTTTATTTGGATTGTGTTATTATTAGGACTTTTATATTAGTAGTCATTATTTTGATTCATAGGGGTATTTATGTCTTTCATCTTTATAGGGTTTCCTATGTATACCTTTGCTATGGAGTCTCTAGAACTTGGTTTTTGATTATGATTAATTTGAGTTCTCTATTAAGTTTCTCTTGCTTGGAGCTTGCTCCCCCCTTTTGCTATACCGGCTTGCCGGCCTTTCTCTTTTCCAGTAGTTTAGTTCATCAGGATGACTTCTTGGATACAACTAGTTAACTCATCTATTACTAGAGTAAACAAGTATGGGTTCAAGGCCGATCCCTACTGTAGTCTTACTGTTATACGAAACTCCTCTGTATCTCCTCCCCGTATTCTTATACTCGTAACTGCTCTTTCGTGCATATCTTTAATAATATTTATATTTTTAACATCAATGTCTTTCTTCTCCGATGCCCCCCAAAGAATCTGTCTTGGTACTCTATCATATGCTTTCTCTAGGTCAATGAAAATCACATGGACATTCTTTTTCTTCTCTCTGTAGATCTTCATCAAGCACCTTAAAAAATGGCTTCTATTGTAGATTTACATGGCAGAAAGCCAAATTGGTTCTCTGACACCCTCGTAATATCTCTGAGTCGATGTTGTATTATCCTCTCCCAGAGTTTCATCATGTGACTCATTAATACCACAATAGTTATTGTAATTTTGAATATCTCCCTTATTGTTACATATAAGAACCAAAATGTTTTTTCTTCAATTATTTGGGATCTTTTTCCCTTGTAGAATAGAGTTGAAAAGTTTGGTTAACCATGATATCTCTCCTTATCCAAGTCATTTCTTAACTTCAATTAGAATATCATCCAGGCCCAAGCTTTCCCAGCCTTTATCATTTTCAGTGCATCCTTAACTTTACTAGGTATGCTTCTACATGTGTAACTTTGCTGATGCATAAAGATCTGTGAAGTTATCCCTATAACTTGCATTAAATAGATGATCAAAGTAGCTTCATCTCTCTTTGATTTCCATATTTCTTGTTAGGACGTATTGAGACTCATCCTTAATGCATTTAACTTGTTTCATGTCTCTTTTTTATTTATTTTTATCTCCTAGTTATGCTATCTTGTACATTTCTTTTTCCCATTCTCGCGTCTCTAACTTTTGGTACAATCGACTAAAGATTTACCTTTGGCCTCGCTTACCGCTTTTTTAGCCCTTTTTTTTGCCCTCTTATATTTTTCAATGGCTTCCCTATTCTCAGCTATGGGTAACTTTCTATACCAATACCTTTTTCTTTTTAATAGCCTTTTGTATCTCCTTATTCCACCACTATGATTCCTGAGATCGAGGTCCTACTCCCTTAGAGACCTCCAGGACCTCACCCCCTACCTTCTCAATATGATTCGCCATATCTTTTCATAAGATGTTTGCATCAACTTCCATATCTCTTTCTCTTCCCATTTTTTATTTTTAAATGCTAATTGGTTGGTCTTTTTTAAAGCCCACTATCTAATCCTACGTTGCTTAACCCTCTTTTCTTTTTTCACTGTATCCTTTTTCTTCATATCCAACATCACTAAGTTATGTTGGGTAGTTAGTGCTTCTCCACTTATAACCTTGCAGTCTTTATATACAGACTAATCCCTTTTTATTGTAACTAGGAAGTCTATTTGGCTATAATTACCCCCATTATTAAAGGTAATCAAGTGTGATTTCATTTTCTTAAAGCAAGTGTAAGCAATACCAAGCCATGAACCAAAGTAAAATCTAATATAGCTTTTCCTTCCTCATTTCTGATGTCATATCCATAACTTTTACGCACTCGCTCGTGTCCACATGCCCATTAAGATCTCCCCTATTAAAAAACTTTTATTCACTTAGAATCCCTTAATTACCCCATCAAACTTTTATAAGAACTCAACCTTAACTTTTTCCCTACTTACTATGTTAACTGTCTCTTTTCCTAATACTAACCTTAAATGTATAATCCCATGTCATACCATTTTCACTTTAACCACTTTGTTCTTAATTCATGGTTTCACAATAGTTCTCACACCATTCCTATATTTATCTCCTCCATAGTACCATAATTTATAGCTTGTGTTAACAATCTCTTTAGCCTTGTTTCCTATCTACTTAGTCTCTTGCAAACACACTATACCTATTCTCCTCATTTTTAGAATATTTACTAACTCCATAGGCTTTCTTGTCAAAGACCCTATATTCCAACTACTAATCCTAATCCTACTCTTGTGAACTACCTTCTTTACTCGCCCTCATCCATTGAGATGCGAGGATCCTTTCCTATCTATCACCACATCCCGGTGTCAATGTAGTGTGGCTAACTTCTTTACCACACTCATTCATGATATGGGAACCTTTGCTTATACTCCGTCACTCCCAGACGGCGATGTGATGAACCTTTTGCTCATTTAACACTACTCCCGGGTGCTGATATAACATGTGCCTAGATGGGCACGTTCCAACGTTATATAACAGAGAATCCATATCATAGGTGACTAGATTTTTATATTTGTTGTCAACCTACTGCAGCCCTTCTCTTTATCTAGGCTTGGGACCGGCTAAGCTTATATATGCTCGCATAGGCGGGTTTAACATTACACCCATAATAATTTGAAAAATTATGAAAATTTATTTTTCCTAACAAATATGTAGAAACTAAAATTTGCAGCTTTGACTTAGAAATATGTCCTAGAATGACATAAATAAAATAATGTAGACTGAGTTTAACTCAAAGAACAAGAAAAAGGAAGATGTGTTAGATGTAGCATCAACATGTAAATGTGAAGATGATCCAACTCATACAAGCTAGTAATCCTATAACTTATTCCAACCTTCAAATCTTCTAAGGATCCTACAAAAAACAAGTAGTATTGAAAGTTGCATGATATCCTAAAAATCTGCTTATTGGCTAGAAAGTAATAAAAATGAGTTTGCGAACATGCAAAATATAATCAACTGTGAGCTTGGTAAATGCTAGTTCCTTAAAAGAACATAACAAAACCATGTCAGTTTAGATTGGTCTATGATTATTAAGACTAGAAAAGTAAATGTGCCAATAAAGATCTAAAAGAGTTATATAGTTTATAACATTAGAATTAATGAACTAAGTGGTGGGTATATTACCTGCCAAACAAGGGTACATAAATTAATAGCCTATGTAGCGTGAACAGAGCATAAACTTCTATATAGACATGATTGATGTAGCTGATTAGATAAAAATGAGTAGGTTTCTTGTTCAGCTACCCAAATAGGTAAGCAAGTTAATTGATGGGCATAGATGTATTGATGCATGGAATCGGCTTCTCCTCGGGATCATAACCGATCTATATCAACTAGTGAGATTTGACAAAGATAGTAGCTTCTTTAACTCGAAATGGGAAAGACAATCAACCGTCAGTGATGACTCCGGTGAGAAGAATTTTTTCCGTTGTTGAAGTTTGGCGACGAATGCGATCTAGAAGGGTAAGTCCGGGATCTATCCCCGAACTCTCTGATGATTAAGTGAGCCAAGCGGGATCAAAGTGAAAAGAGAGATTTTAAAGGAATTCAGAGAGGAAATTAGATCAAAAAGTGAAAGGAGAGTGAGCCAAGAGCGAGAGAAATCTCTGATAGCTTCAACTTATAAGGTGGTTTAAGATTGGAGGAGCAGCTCTCTTGCTCTCTCTCATCGACTCCTTTTATACCTTCACTGAGGCGGTTAGACGGTTAGAGGTGACTTGGATGCCAAGCAAGCCATTGCTTGGGCGCTAAGTACGCACTATCTTAGTCTTAGCTCGGATAAAACCTTCTACCGTCTTAGAGAAGTTTTCTCGGAGCTCCTCGAATATCTTTTGGAAACTCTGTTTACTGTTATTCGATTATAAGGCTGTTAGGGATATTTCCGTCTCCTAGTCTCTAGGATCATACCACATGTACGGTGATATTTCCCCCCATAACACTTACCTCCTGACTTGTTAGGTCGGCAAGTCTTCGGCTTAAGATGACCTAAGAAGTCAAGCTGCTTTCCGGTAGCGTGATTCGACTTGAGGGCATATTTTTTTCCGCTTACATGTTACCTAATGATCTGACTTGGACTACCTGATTAGTCCAGGCTTCTAACTAAGAGTGCACTCCGACCTTTGGGCGAGTTGGATTTGTCGAAATAAATCGAGTTGTCTGTGAGTAGAATAATCCAACCCGGAAACTTACCTCATGTTGTTTAATGCTGACTCGCTTTCCAAGATGGGTCGTGGCTATCGTCATTAATATCCGTATCTTTCTCAGTTCTCGAACCTACTCATTTTGGCCGCTTTTTGAAGCATGTTTCCTCGAGGCAGCCTATTAGTAAAGTCGCATATGGTGGCTCACGTAGATTGGGATCATATGCATGATTCCGATACTAGCAGCCAAAGTTATAGTCAAATGACTAAATACATCATTTGGCTCAGATCCTCCTACATCAGTCGCCCTAGGATGGAATGAACTCGTCCTCAAGTTCACAGTAGTGTCATCAAAATCCATAAAACAAGGACTTAGGTCAAGTGACTGGGAAGACGCAACCTATAAGCATTACTATTGATCTTCTGCAGTATCTCAAAGGGTCCAATCTTTCGCTCTTTAAGCTGACGATGAGGACGGTCAACTCGAGTCTTGTACTTGGCACTATTCTCATGAATGGCCAATTTTACCTGCGATAGGCGCTGCTAACATTCAACTATCTTCTTAGTTTCCAACACAAGCTCTTCAAAAAATGAGTGATGAACTTGGTAATACGATTTGAAATGATGGATCGAGAAACACCAGGCAAACGAACAATCTGGTTTAAGTAGAGATAGGCAATACATGTAGCATCTTTCTTTGGCACAATCTCTTTGAAGTAGAGATAGATCAAGGGACCATCTTTTCCTGGCACTAACAAGGCAGGGACTGCACATGGGCTCATACTCTTTCGGATATAGCCACTTTTCAACAACTCTTTCACCTATTGTTGTAACTCTTCAACCTTCTTAGGACTGAGGCGGTATGCCAGCCGATTAGGCAAACTTGACCCGGGAACATGATTAATTTGATGTTGAATATCCCTCATAGGTGGTAGCCTAGGAGAAAGATCCTTTGGCATCAATTCAAAGAACTCTGCTAGCAGCTGCTACACCTTTGCTGATTTCATCATCATCATACAACACATTGCCAACACTCTTACGAACGACTAGAGTCTCATGGCCATCTTCATGCAACACATAGCTGTCTCATCATCGTCATACACTGAAATGCCAATCTCCTCCTCACTATCATCATATACGGGCTTGCAAATCTCCGCAGTCTCGTCTACTACGTTTTCCTTGATCAATAAATTTTTGTTTTCCTGACCAACAAGTTTCCTGCAATTAGCCGTTCTATGTCTCTTTTTACCATAAGAAAAACATCTAATAGTAAGGTTAGAATTATCCTGTGGTGACTGTTGGACAGGACGAGAATCCGGAGGATGAACTGGTCGGTTGTTTTGATGACTCTTGATCACTAGTCTCCTGTTATGCTGTGTGTAGCCCAAGGAAAGGAAAGGACCCTTTATCTTCTTCATCTTCTCCTAATCAATGATCTTGGTCTTGCTTTGCCTATCTCGTGAGCACCGCAACTGCTCCCACCACGTAGATGATCAACCTTTGAGTTTGATGTCGACCAGCTTTACTTTTTCATGATCAGGAACTTTCTTGTAGTCAAAGATACGCTCCACTTCATTTAGCCAATTATTGAACCATACGGCCTATAACTTACAAGAAAATTGGGGCAAATCGACTCGAAAACCAAGGTCTTCATGACGTTTCTCCCGCCCATGGTGCTTATGGAATAGAGCACGTCGGTGAAATGGGTTAATGAAGGTAAAGTCAGAATCGTGATATGAGTCTCACGATCCTCGATATTACGTGCCACCAATCGTTGGGTTAGCTCTACGACTTGCCTTTGCAAATCCTCGACATCACCTTCTGAATGCTTCGATCATGGTGCTTGATTTCCTCATTTGGAACTTACCCACGATGACTACGACTACAACCACCAACCATTGGGATGCGGAAGTTCTGATACCAATTGACGTAGGACAACAATTATCTAGCGAGCTAGCTGCCACTAATGGATCACCAAAGAAGAAAGCCATAAAAACACCTACAGAGAGAATATAAGATTCGAAATAGTATTATCACAATCAAGTTTGCTTCGAAAACTAGTCCACAAGCTAGACTATATGGTTTAAAATCTGCTACATTGGTATTTTTGTCAAAAATAGTAAAAATCCCTAAATTATTCAAAATTAAAATTTTATACAAGATAAGTAATCGGCTAGAAATTCGAACCAAATCACAATTAAATCAAGTCCTAATTTGACAGGTGATTTATTACCAAAAAATAGTAAAAAAATATAAATGATGATTTGACGAGGAAACAACAGAATTTAAGGTCGAAAATGATATCCACCAAGCGTAGCTTGATGATCGCGGTATACGCGCCAAAACGAGCATTCTCGATTGGGGTCATATGCACAATTTCGAGACCAATAGCGAAAATTATGGCCAAACAATTAAAGTACATCATTTGGCTTGAATCCTCCTGTATCAACCCTCCTCCTGTGGGTTTCTCTTTAGGTATTGCGTTAGATGTCCCCGATGGATCAACTTTTAGATCTCGTCCTTAAGTTGGATGCACTCGTTAGTGTCATGCCTGCGATCTCGGTGGAACCTAGAATACTTGTTGTCTTTTCGTTTGGCCGAGTATTTCATCTTCTCAGGCCACTTGAGCATTTTGGAGTCCTCTATGTTCATGAGGATCTCGGTCTAACTCGTATTCAAAGGAGCATAATTACGGAACCGTACCTCGGGCTTGCTGACGTTTTCCTGAGTTGAGAATTTCTGTTTGTTGAGCTATTTTCCACAAATCCTGCACCAGGTTACTCTTCCTCTTAGATATCTCCAGTCTGATTTCTTCTCTCTTAGCAACTTGTATCTCAATAATAATATACTTTTTGCCCCTAGTTTCAACCAGATCTCTTGGCTGCTTTTTGAACAATGAGAATTGAAATAGAGACTTACGCAGCCCCTCAATGAGCATAGCAATTGTGAAGGCTTGGTTTAGGGTGGGCACTTCCAAGGTTTCTATGTTAAATCAGTGAATATAACTATGGAGGGTCTCTGTCTTATTGCTTAATCCCTATCAGCATAGTAGAGGTCTTCCTTTACTTCTTGCTACTTATGAAGTGGTTGGTAAAGAGCTCTCTCAGCTCTCCAAAAGATGAGACAAATTCTGGCTACATGTAAATAAACCATGTTTGTGCCGCACCTTTCAATGTAGCTAGGAAGGTTGGGGACATGATCTCATTAGGGGTTCCGTGAAGGAGCATTATCGCTTTGAAAGATTCGAGATGATTTATCGAGTCCGAGATACCTTGCTAAGTCTCTACAGAGGGCATCTGAAACTTGACCGGAAGGGGTGCTTCAAGAATATCGAGGATAAACAGAGAAACCATACGAATAACATACCTCACTCGATCCTTAGCTAGCTGCGAAGTGATCTTACGTCGAAGTCGGGGGGCTCTTTAGATCGAGCTCGGGTCTCGTCAACGTGGTACTACTGGCTGAAGAGGAACTCTTCTTTCCTTCTAGGTACGTGCCTTTCATTCCGGAGCACTTGTAGTAGAATTTTTCTTAGTCTTAGGCGATTGTACTTCAAAGTTCCTCAGTTGTTGGGAAGACTGAGGAATCCATTGCTCTTTCTCCTGGAGGGCTCTAATAAACAATTTCAGCTGCTTCTGGAGCATCTGGATCTGGAGATCCCGTGGATCCTCATCAAGGACCGTCGCCCTTTCTAGAGGGGTGGCTTCGTTTTCGGGGATCATGTCTCGTTCGATATCTTCTCTCTTAGTCTGAGGGATTAGGTTGCAACCTCTTGCAAAAATGCAGGGTAAAGTTACATCCAATAAACCTAAGTTGTCCGGCCCTTCTCCAGACCTTACGCATAGTAAGAGCTTTGTAGCACCGGGATGCCCTTTATACACTAACCACAATAATAAACAAACTTCATGAATTTTCCCTTTAAAACCACAAAACTATTTAACCATTTTTAAAAACTTAAACCTGTTTAATTGCTTAGGCGGGTCCAAACTCATTTTATCAAACACTAACAATATTTAATTTTCCCTAGTACCAAAATAAGTTAGTAGCCAATCCACAACAACCATTATGTATCTTGTATTATCTGCCTTAAATTTCACTATTTTGTTAGTCATTCCCCAGACACATGGCTGCTTGTTAACTTCATTCTATCTTCTCTTGCACACTTCTTTAACCATGTGTAATGGCAGGTATATGATCTTTCAATAGTCAAGCCTTCTGATTTTGTTCAGTATGGTTTGGCTTGCCTGGAGGAGTTGTCCAGTCGTGGTGATTATTGTGCACAAACTACTAGGGAGAAGTTGAGAATCATGGTATGATGGATTGTATTTAATATATTTATATATGTCTACATTTTATATTATTTGTGTGTGTGTGTGGAATTTTGAACTAATAACCAGGTAGTTTACTATCTCTCTTTTTCCTGGTATGGTTGAAATGACTTATTATCATTCATCTTTGAAGAAATATGTATAAGTAGATATCATATGCGTGATTTGTTATTATGTAATTAATGTTTGTGATAAGAGACTGACCATTGGCTAATTCTTCTATATTTGTTTCTAGACCTGCCATGTCAGCAAGCCCTTTGATGGTTTTCTTGTTTCTATGTCCTTTTAAGAGCATGTTTGCCAGGTTGCAGGAGGTGATGGCACAGTTGGGTGGATTTTAGGAAGCCTTGCAGAACTTCATTTGAAGAGCAGAGAACCAGTTCCTCCAATTGGCATAATTCCGCTAGGAACAGGCAATGATCTTTCTAGGAGTTTTGGTTGGGTAAGACTCTACATCTACCATCTTCAATTTAATTATGTATACTTGCATGACCCTTTGTCTTGAGATCACTTGTTACTTTTCTAGGGTGGTTCATTTCCTTTTGCATGGAGGTCTACAGTGCGAAGTTCTCTCTATAGGGTTATTACAGGTCCAATTTGCTATCTTGACAGGTGGGTCATTTCATACAGATTCCTTCATATTTGCATTCATGATATAAAATTAGAACTTTTTGCTTTATTTGACTTGCTAAATTCAAGTTTCTTTCAAAACATAATATTAATGTAGACCAATATAATATTGCAACAAACTTTTGTTTATGGCAATGCGTATGCACTATATGAATATATTCTTTCGACCGCCACCCCTGCCTTTGTAGGTTTTATTGGCAACGGGAGATTGGTTGCAAAAGTTCATTCTAGTCTTGTACCTTGAATTTCTGCAATGCTATTTTGAAAAGATTTATTGTTACTAATGAATGCCAATGATATAGTAGCCAATTACTCCATGCCATTCTAGTGTTATTCAAGTAAACCTTTTAGAACCTCAATCCCCAATTTTTTAAGTCATGTTAGTATCTAAAATTTTTCATTTCTATTAGCTTTTATTCTTAATACTAAAAGCCATGGCCATGTTCTCATAATGAGTCTTCAAAGATTGTAATTTTTAATGCAGTTGGCAAGTCATTGTATCGATGCCTGAAAAGGAAACAATTGAATTGCCATATTCTCTTAGGCAATTGGAAGAACAAATTTTTATTCAGGTTTGGCATATGGTTGCTAAGTTTATTGGTTCTTGAAATTGTCTCAATCTGCTAATTTCCTCAAATAACACTGTGCTTTTGTTAAACTTGTTTTTATGTCTATTTTCTTTGTTATGAGTCAATAATATTAATGGTTCGGCCAAGCTTAAGGATAACAAGTATAAGATATATCATAACTCTTAATTTTGAAGAGTGCTTCTTTCAAAGCCTGATGTATACTGTAAATCTTTGGTTTTAAAGATTTTCACACCCACAACTGTGTCAAATCATATGGTGTTCTTTGCTGGTAGTTTCTATTATGTTGTTGATCATTATGTATAGATTACACTAAGATTTTGTTCCATAAGAAATTTTAGGTAGCACACATATCTTTGTCAAATAGAATTTAACTGTGATTTTTATAAAAAATGCTATATAACTTTTGATTTCTAAATCTGCCAATCCGGCTTTTTTTTTTTTTTTTTGAGTTGCCATTATGGTGATCCATTGAACTGATTATAGTAGCTATACTAATAATAATTTGAATTAACTTAAAGAAAAGTTTCGTTATTGCTCTCCCATAGCCTCACACTCCTTGGAACTGGAATGTTCCTCTTCAAACATTGTTTTTATAATCCTCCTTTAAACATCTTGATGGCATACCTTTGGCTAGAGTACCCATATGGTATTCTCCAATCTCTAAATCAGTTCCATTAAGGACTTGTTTTTAGAATGTAGAACTAATAAAATCTCCGCTTTTGAAGAAGATGCTTTGATTAACCTTAAGCAGGTTATGTTTGTTTAGAATCTATTATGCCTGAGAGTAATAAGTAATAAGAGGTAAGGGTAGTTTGGTAATTGTGGTTATTAGGGGTCAGATTATGCTGATGATGAATTTTGGAGTAATTTAGTTTTAGTTTAGTTTCTTCCAGGAGAGATTGGCTTGCCTCTCGAACTGTAAGCCTTCAATTATCAATAAGACTCCTTGATTCCTTCAATTGTCAATTGTTTATTGTTCGGAGTCTATCAAATTGGTACCATAGCACTTTCTTGGGACGATGGCCACCATATGAAGGTTGATGCGTTGAAAGAACATCTCAACAACGAGATGTCAGCTTTGGCCGAGCAGTTCACATCTATGGAGAAGCAAATCTCGCAAATCGCGACTCTTGAGGAATGGATCTCGCAAATCAAGACTTTGGAGGAATAGTTTTCTTGTGTGACATCGTGGGAAAACCGCTTCATCCTGATAGAGGCAACCCTGCTACATGGTCTTTGCTAAGAGGCTACCCGGGAAGGAGGTGGCGGACTGTGAAGGCGTGACAGCCTTGGGGTACAACGCAAGCCCTAGGGCCCCATGCGGGAGCCATAATGACGGGGGAGGAGGGAGCCGCCCAAATTGAGCTTGGGCAGCGGTGGCGTCTTGCACAGAGCCGACCTAGGCGGCGCCGGTGGATCCAAATCTAACGCATAGTGGGCATGTGCACAATTTGGGGCCGCGGGGATCTGCTCCATTTGTCGCGCACTCGGGTGTGTAGAGGATGGGACCGGCCAGTTGCGCGTTTCCGAGCTCTGACACGAGGAGACCAAAATTGGGTGGATCGGTCCTAGGCCGGCGTGAAGCAGAGCGACCCTTGTTTCCGGTATAGCACAGTCCTGATAGGAGACCACCGTGGACACTAGGGTCGGTCGTGTGGAATCCGGAGGTAATGGGATCGGGAGCAGCCAGATGCGAGGAGATGTCATATTTTCGGCCGAATGGCGGGGTTGGTGGATTCTTCTTTGGCCACCGGAAATCTTCTCATCTGTTGTTCGTTGATCTTCCTAACTCATGAACATGTATTGCAGAGGAATATCTTTTTTAAGAAAAATGCATGATGATAATAATTGTTGGGTTGAAAGTCAAGTAGTCTAGTATGTTATTGCAGGTGGTGGGTTATAACACTGTAACAGCATTAACTATTAAGAAATCCTAATATTAATGGACTATAAGAAGAAAGATTGGTTGCTACTCAATTGGATTCATCTGCTTAATCTAATTTAGAAAAATGTGAACTTTGTAAAAATGAAAAAAAAAAAAGAAAACATGCAATTATGGCATTATTGAGACTAGCATTTGTTGGTTCAAATCTAGTTGCATGAAGCATTAAGCATGGTAAAGTGGCTTCTCCATATATATCAAAAACGAAAAAATAAATAAAAAATGAAGCATTCCATGCATGATGCATATCAATCTAGTTTTTATTGAAAGTTTTTATATGCCATATTTACTTATTTAGTTTCCTTTCTCCTCTATCAGAACAAAGACCAGAATCTCTGGAAGCTGGGTTCACTGCCTCTAGGTTTGATAACATTCAACAATCTCATCTATCCTTTGGACCGGACTTGGCACATTCTGGGCATCGGATATAATCCCATTCTTAATCTCTCTGAGATTGAGGAGGCTGCAGTCATTCACTACAGTGGGAATTATAAACCATGGTTGGATCTAGCTATCCTCAAATACAAACCCTACTGGTCCAAGTTTCTTGACTTCAATGACCAATACCTTCAATCATGCAACATCCACCCATAACACTGTACATCAACGGAAATAGGTATAGCAACTCAAGGCGCGTTCAGGCCGGATTCAAAGATAAGAACACTGAAAATGCCGATTTTTTATGGTGAAGATGCTTACGGATGGATATACCTTGTAGAGGGGTATTTTGTCGTGAACGAGCTCCCCGAAGAAGAGAAACTGGTGGCGGTGAATTTATGTTTGAAGCATAAGGCACTCGCATGGTGCTAATTGTGTGGTCAACAACATCTAATGAGAATGTAGGGAAAGTTCAAAAATCAGATCCTTGAGTATTTTTGTCCATTCTAAGAGGGTGATTTCTATGAGTAGTTCTTTGCTTTCACTCAGGATGGGTCGGTCATAGAGTACCGCGCGAAGTTTGAGCTACTCTCTAGCAGACTATTTGGAATTTCTGAGGACGTGTTGAAGGGTAATTTCATAAAGGAATTGAAGCCGGAGATTCGGGCAGCAGTGAGAACAATTGGGCCAAGAGGGATTGATGAAGCAATGAAGTTGGCATAAATGATTGTAGAGAAGAATAAGATTAGACGGAATACTAGTAGTAATGGCGGCGGGTTTATGTTTCGTAATAGCACAACCGGAGGAGGGTCACCAAATCACTCCCTAGGAATTCAGATAGAGATGACAACAGATCAAGGGAGAACACGGCCCGGGGTTAATTTCTAATGCCTCACCGAAACTAAGATCCACAATAAGAGAGCAAAAGGACTTTTTTTTGGTACGAGAAAAAGTACTCACTAGGGCATCAGTGCAAAGATCGGTCTTTGCAGGTTTTGACGGTGTGTGATGAGGAGGGAAGTAAGGAGGGACCCGAGAAAAAAGAGGAATGACTTGATACAATAACATTTTCCAGATTTCCACCTTGAGGAGGTGTCTTTTTGTGAGGGAAGTAATGTTATGCCTGAGAGTAATAAGTAATAAGACGCAAGGGTAGTTTGGTAATTGTGGTTATTAGGGGTTTACTATAAATATGTGATTAGGGTTTAGATTATGCTGTTGATGAGTTTTGGAGTAATTTAGTTTTAGTTTAGTTTCTTTTGGAAGAGATTGGCTTGCCTCTCGAACTGAAAGCCTTCAATTATCAATAAAGTCTCCTTGATTGCTTGAATTGTCAATTGTTTATTGTTCGGAGTCTGCCGGAATGTTCAGATTGGGTTGCTGATAATGACTCATTGGGAAATGATTAAGGTTCTCCTTGCAAACATATCAAAAAGCATTTGCTTCCTTATTTCTACTATAGTCCTTAGCTTCTTTTTACATTTGTTCAATAATAACAATAATAATTTCAGTTTATGTCGGTTAACCAAAGATAAATAAACAAATAAAGGAAATTTCATATAATACTTGTTATTCGTTGTTATGTTTTGAACCTTATATTATTGTCCAGATACAAGTCTATAACTTATAATAAATTTATATAAATTGTCTTACAAGCAAGAAAAGAAAATAATATATATATATATATATATATATATATATGAACATTGTAAATGCTTGCGTATTTTGAATTGTTTTCCAGGTTGAATTATTTATGCATGTTAATACAAAAACTTAAATTTTTGTGATTGTATTGACTTTCTATGAAAATCTATAACCCTTTTCTCTTCATCTAAATGGAGAATTTAGTGTTCCAATGATCAATTATAATGCATGTAAAAGATTGTGAATGAGTGAGTCATTTTGGTATTATGATTCTTTACTAACATTGATACAGGATGGAGACACCAGAGAAGAGTTGCCTGAAAAATTTTCATGCTTTGAAGGAGTCTTTTACAACTATTTTAGCATCGGTACGGATTTTGGTCTTTCGACATTATTTTGATTTACTATTTTTCTCTTACTGTACAATTGTAGCAATACTTTTATATGCACCATTTTATTTTCTTAGCATTAAGCACTAATTCGTTTAGGTTTTTCCAATATAACTCCTTGAAATCTTCCATATCAGCCTATAACTCCTTTTTATAATTGCATATAACTCCCTAAAATCTTCAGTGTATGTGCCAAAACCTCTTTGACATCATTTATTACCCTAAACCCAATTAACCTAGAGTTAAGTTCTAACTTGACATGTGAAAGGCCACTTTTTGCCAACTAGATCTCAAATTTCAAGAACCCTAATTATGGAGAATGGAACTCTAAGGGGAGAAAGCTTTATCAGTTGTTGTTTGATAGGAAAAAGCTTGAATATGCTCCGACCTTATTCATTTCTGCACATATCATGAAGATTTGATGAGTCACATGCAAATATGAAGAAATTGAGTTATATGCAGATGCAGAAAATTTCATGGAGAGGTATCTGTAAGAAACTTATTAGTTTATATAGAAGAACAGGGTTTTCTATCTGTCACACCTTTTACACCTTGATTAAGATTTGGAGGATCCATGGGTAAGTATTTATTACAAATTCATAATTATTTGTTTTAAGCTGTGTCCATTATTTTTTACATGTCTGCTTCAATTGAATTAGTATGGCATATCCTAAATTTGCAGGTCACAAGGATCATTAGTCAGGGCATGTTTTACAATCATCTAACTTGCAGTAATATTTTTTTAATAAATATAATGAATGCTACTGTTCATGATTTCAGATAATTTGGCCATTTTAATTTAGGGGGAGAAAAAGAAAGGAATAGATAGTTCCAGCTGAATAGAAGAATCTGTAGACCATTTTTGTGTTCGACACGATTTCTGTTATCTGGTTGATTTTGCTATTCAATGCCTGAAGATAATGATATTTCAATTTTCTTAAATGTAGGAATGGATGCACAAGTTGCTTATGGCTTCCACCATTTGCGTGATGAAAAACCTTATATTGCACAAGGTCCAATTGCCAATAAGGTTGTTACTGATTTTTGTTAATTGTTGTTTTAGCACTTGTTTCATATGCATCCTCCTCGAAACTTGTGTTTCAAAATCGTCGATTGAAAGCCTAGTGGGTGGGTTTGTGTTACGCCCCTCCTGCAAGGCATTCATTGGGTAAACCACAAGCATTGAATTGCCTCTTCTGAATTTGTTTTCTAGTGATATTCACATATATTATATAGTGGGTTTCAGTTAGCCTTTTATGTGGAACTGAACTAAGAATGCTTTCTTATTTAGGACATGACTATAAATAAAAGATTTTGCATCATCCTAGTTCATCTATCTTGACCGACTATTGGTCATGCACTTAAATATTGTTATAACTTCCCATATTTTTTAATACAACATCATACACCTAACTGATAAATAAACACCTGCCATAGGTTATATGTTGAGTTTTGATGTAATTCTGCTGCATTTTGCTGCATGGTTTTATTTTCAATGTGGTAGCCACAGTAAGAAAGTGATCCATGTTGGTTCTGTATTGGTAGATGCAAACCAAACACATTAGATGTGCTTGATACAACCTGAAAGCTAAAGCTGTTCAAAACAGAAACTCAAAGTTATATATTCATGAAGATTTACTAAATTAACTGGTGTGGAAGTATTAGGATTATTTTGTCTAATAATCATGTTCTTGAAAAATTCTTGATAAGCCTGCTTTTGTACTATAGTGTTATTTCTACATTAGTGGTCATTAGAGGCATTTTTCATCAGTTACCTTTGGTGACTCCTCTTGAAGCCCATTTATAGATGTGGTGAATTTCTTTTACTGCAAGCTGAATGGTGCAATGATCTATGTATGCTGTAAGTTACTTATGCATTTTTTATTTTTATATTAAAATTAGTAAATCTCAAAACATCTTATTTCTTGTTTATTTGTTTCTGTTGATTTGTAGATCAAAACTCATTTTCTTTTTATGGCAGTTGATTTACACTGGATATGGGTGCACCCAAGGGTGGTTTGTCACACCTTGCATGGCTGATCCAAGCTTCAGGTTGGCTTATTTCTTCCAAGCAATGTTATTCTTCTGCTGTAGAAGTTATCCTCTTTTCCTGTACAAAAAATTTCAATTTTGGAAAGCTTTCAGGAAACTTCTTGTTAGTGTGTCAGCTGGAATTTTATATGTAGGGAAGTTTTTCAATTCCTACCCAATAAATTCCATTCACTCTATATGTATGTATATAGGTTAGGCTTGTTAAGTAATGTCCACCAAAGTGCAAGAAAAATAGATTAAAAAAAAACAAACAAGTATTCATAAACAAAAGACAAATGATTTATGTGATTCGGCAATGTTGCCTACTCCATGGAGCTATGATCTGGATCTAACTTTTTTGTAGAAAACTAAAGAAGTGGATTACGAAAGAAACCCTAGCCACCCCTTTTTAGACCTCTCACACTCTCATATTATAGCCCATCCGATTTACAAGAGATTTTATATTAAGCACTAGTGGCATGGTGGTAAATATAACCCAGTGACACTATAGTAAAATACCAATACACTCGGTTTTACAAAACTGAAATATAACTCAGGGTAACATAGTAAAATTCCTAGTGGGACCGCCACCAGGGGGAAGACCCCAGATCCTCCTGCTGTTCATAGCGTGACTGTAATGAGATCAGTTGAAAATTAGGTTCCATACCTATCAAGGCTCATGTGGAAAGCTCTAGTCATATACTTATTTTTTGATTATCAGCACCAAAGATATGATGTGAAGATTCAAAGTGATTGCTGAAGTTATGAAACCCTTGGTCAATTATAATTAGAAGTAATGGGACTTCCCGTTTAAAGAACAATTTGAAAACCAGCTTCACATCTCAGTCCTAATTTAATATATGTTTTCTAGTTTGCTTCTTTATAGTCAGTTAATTGCAGGGCTTCCTAAAACAGTTACTGTACTTCTCCTATGCATAAATAGGCAATCGCCTACCTAGTTTTTTCATTTTTCCCACAGCTTCCAGTTATTGTTGTTCAGCTATTCCTATCTTCTTCCAATGGCAAGGAAATCATAAGATGAAAACAAGAAACACTACACTTCATAAGCAAGTCCGCCGAACTAAATTTCTTACTGCAGGGGGCTGAAGAACATTTTGCGGCTGTATATTAAAAAGGCCAATTGTGCAGATTGGGAGCAGATTCAAGTTCCTAAAAGGCAAGTTTTTGTCATATTCTCTCCAAATCATAAATAACATCTCATTTCTTTTTAATGTTTTTTTTTTTCAACATTCATTTTTTGTAGAATAGTGATTAACAAAATTGAATTTTCTCATGAAACATTTAAACAACCCCTACAAAGTTCCTTTTTTCCCTCGATTGAAATACCTTATTATTTGTTATTGTTCTTTTGGTTCCATCTGAAGCTATCTATAATTTGATCTTCTGTGCTGCAGTGTCAGGGCTATAGTTGTTTTGAATCTTCACAATTATGGTAGCGGGCGAAATCCATGGGGTAATCCTAAACCTGAATATTTGGAAAAGGTTTGTATTATTAATGCAAGTGGGCTCATTTGAAATGACAGAAGTCCTCACTTTATGAATCCTCAATGCATTATTTTCACGTAGTGAAGATCTTACACAACTTTTTGATGCAACTGATAGAACTTGTATTGCTAGTTGTATTTTAGTGTTCCCTTAAAAGTTCAATTGGATATCAAACTATAGCAATGATTTTTAACTAAATTTTACTCATTGAAGTGGTTTGCCATTAATATGCTTGAGTATTGTTAAAACTAATAACTAGCATGTAAAGAATTTATTCCTTGGTTGCTCATGCATGTTGCAACACATGTCACTGTGCATTCAAATGTTGCAATAACTCAGGAAAAAGGACTGTTACTATGGAGAATTGGTGGTTCCTAAGCATTAAGAGAACAGTTTAAGCGCACTACATTTAAACTTTGTATTAGATTAGAAGTCAATATGATGGTGTCCACTTGTTAAAAGTTATATCTTTTTCTTGACATTCTTACAAGAAGTGTAATGATCAAACTACTGGTATTTTTGTTTGACATTCTTGTGCTGATGCCTTAGTGTACAATAAATCAATCAGAAATGCTTATTCATGGTGTTTCACACTGCTATCAATCCTATAGGAAAAGATTTTAATACTTCTTTTACCGTTATAGTTTGTGCAAGTGGGATGGGTATTCCAATGGTAAGGGATTAACAAGTATAAAAAAATACGCACCACTTTCCATTTCCACAGACCTTGAAGTGCTTTGAAGGCTAATAGTTTGTGAAATCTTTTGCCAGAGATTCAAATAGAAATGTGTTTGAAATATATTGCTTCTGAGTTATCTACAAAATTTTCTAAGATTTATTATAATGAAAAAGAATTTTTATCTTGCCTATAGTGCACCATCTGTGGATTTTCTCTTTTTTGCTGGTCTCTTTTATGAATTCGAGTCACAGTACTTTTTTTTTTTTTTTTTTTTTGTTGCTAATCAGAATATAAAGCTTGTTTTACTAGCTGCAATACACGATTTCTGATGTTTAGTCAAGATGGTGAAAGTTATCTTTAACAGGGGTATTATATTGTGAAATTAAAGTCATTTTCTTCTGTATTTTGCAGAAAGGCTTTGTTGAGGCTAATGTTGACGATGGCCTGCTTGAAATCTTTGGCCTAAAACAAGGATGGCATGTCTCATTTGTTATGGTTGAACTAATATCTGCTAAGCACATTGCTCAGGTTGGATTTTTCTTTTCACACAGTAGTATTGAGTAATCTGCAAAATGAGTATATGTACAAATGCAATATCTTCTAAAATGTTGTTCTTCCCAGCATCGCAGTTGCTATCCCCAGCCTTAAGAATGATATTGCCCTCCTGACCATGAAACCTTTTCTTGAATTTGAAGACAACGTTGGGGTAACTGTTTATAAGATCGGCAAGCTGAGTTCTCTCTGTTGGAGATTTAACATCTTCTGCATGGAGAGGAAGCAGCCTTGTTCCTTAACTTGAAATTGACTCCATAAATTTTATGCCTATTTTTAATGTTTGCTAGGCAAGTGAATTTTTTTTTTCGTAAGGAACCTTCGAATAAATAGTATGAATTCTTGTCTTGACAATTAATTTTAGTGGATTCAATATCTAATGTCTGTAATACATCTACATATAAGCCGATCTGCTTGTAACTTCTAGGCAGCAGCAATCAGGCTCGAAATTGGAGGTGGTGAATGGAAACATGCTTATATGCAAATGGATGGGGAACCATGGAAGCAACCAATAGATTGTGAGCGTTTAACCTTCGTGGATATAAAAAGGGTGCCCCTTCAGTCAGTGCTGATTGGCGGAAGTTGATTTGTCTGACGTATCATTCATTGGTTTCAACATAGTCCCAGGGAACTTCCAGTTGGACTGAACCTTTTTCAAGATTTTCTCTGAACTGATGGCCTTTTGTAGCCTTGATGCTAAATCACTATTGAGGGTAGCTGTTGGTGAAGACTGGTTATTCTTCTTGTTGATCTAGGTTCATCCCATGTATGTACACCATGTATATGGTTTGCTGTCATGTATAACATATGTTCAATACATATTTCATGTTCTAAAGTTGTATTTATGAATCACCACAAAACAGGTAAATTATTCTTGTTTCAGTTGTGAGTTGTACAGGATAGTTCCATAATTTAATGTCTGTTTACTGGCTTGCTTTCAGTTCCTCACAAGTACTGAAACTTGGATTCATGAACACAAGCTACATCTCTTTCCCTTGTCATACCTTCCCAGTTTCCGCTTCTTTCATATTACATTTGTAAGGCATCTTTGAACTGTAATTTTTAGGAGTACCTATGCTTCTTTATTCGGCCTGACCAAACCTATTCTCACGGGCTCAATTCAATGGTAAACATATAGCAGATTTAGCTAGTTAGTAGGTTCTGGTCATGCCAAAGACTGTCTCCAATGCTTATATTTTCAATTTAATGAACAACTCTTTTAGCAGTTGTGTTATTTTGTCCAGGCCTTTTACTTTTAGTTTCACTTTCTTCATGTTCACCAAACATTTATAATAATTCTGATAATTGCCAAAAGACCCCCCACCGTTTACTTTTTCCCTGGGTCTTTGGTGGGGGGTTGTTTACTCTAACTATTTTGGGGTGGTTTTGGGTTCTTGGCAACAGTGCTGAAACAGTGTCAGGGATTTTTTGATAATTTTCCCTTTATAATTCATATTTCAAATCTTTGGCATCCCATAATCGCTACTACTTTTACTAAATCACATATAACTTACTTTCATCAAATAACTATAAATCTCAAATTTGTAGACTTGTATGCGACATGTATCACCCATTTATATTGTGAAAATGCAAATGGCAATCTGCTTGAGATGGATGGATGCATGGGGAATCTGGTGAGCCATGGTCTTGGGGGAATTTCTGCTTGAGATGGATGGATGCATGGATGTAAGGTATTAAAAAACATGCATGCTAATGATTTGTTCAGCTGGCATGTTCATCATTATCTTTTTTTTGTTTTTGTTTTTTTTTTTGTGTAAAATATGAGCTACAGATTATCTAACTAATTACAAAATTGGTGCACTAGCACCCAGAACAAAACATTGCAGTTTGGCAACTTCCACCCTGAGGAAGCAGTTTGTCACATTTTTTCTTGTTGCATTTGTCCTAATCATGTTACTCTTACATTTGTGATTACATATATTACTTCAGGCAGAATTTGGAATCTAGGAGAAGAGCTAATCTAATGAATTGACGTACCAACTGGGATCCCTTCCCTCACAAACACAAGATCTTTGGGGCAAATCTAGCATTGCAACTCTCTTACCAAGAGAGGCCAGGATGGGCTGGAACCTGTTAGTCATGGCCATCACATGGACACTGTGGTTGGAGCGCAATAGGAGATGCTTTCATGATGAACATCGCATTTTCACGAAAACAATCCGTGACATTGACTTCCTAACATTGTCTTGGTTTGATGCAGCTCATGCTTCCAAGAAACCCAAGCTGGTGGCCATGGAGTCGATCGTGAAACGAAGCCTCGCCTTCACAAGGGAAGAAGGTCCACAACACTCGCCGGGGAGGGACTTCGAAGATACACAAGCCGACTAAAGGAGTGATGAGCACTCTTCGGGTCTCAAAGGGGTCTTTCTTTATATGATGTAATGGATAGGATATCCTATTGTACCGAACTCCCCAATGGGTTCCACTTATGTTACTTTTTAATCCATAAATAAAGAATGTGGTTTATCCACTTTTATCAAAAAAAAAAAAAAAAATCTAATGAATCGACCTTGCTGAGAAGAAAGAGCATATACTGCATATGATTGAAATCTTTATTGTTTATTGTAGGGGTTTAGTTTCTGCTTATGAATTATTTTATACTTCATTTACCTCTCTGCTTCTCTAAGCACTGAAGTTTTCGGGTTACCATTTCATTGCATCTTTGCCATTCCCTTCATTTCATTCATAAATTATGTGCCCATAATGTCCGTGTACCATGCTAGACTTCTACACCGTCATGCAATAGTTGCCAGGAGCTCTTTATTTTGACTAATGCGATGCTATTTTTTGTATTTGTACTCCTTTTCAGTAGGAGGCAGCAGTTGAATCAAACATGTTATTTTAATTTTTCTTTTTTTATTTTTCCATGCTGGCGAGGAACTCAAACCTTTCCTTGGGCCTTAGTAGTAAGTGCGACAACCAGAACAACTGGGCCAGCTCAGCTCTCTAATTTAGCCATGGCAATATGAACATTCCCTGTGAGTATTCTATTATTTCATTAATGGTGACTTTCTTTTATTAAATATAATAGGGCATGCTATGGTCTGCCCCTTTCTACAAAGACAGGTCATATGTCACCTTCAAGATGGCTGGTCTATTGCTGTTAGGAACTGGTGATTTCTGAAGCATTACAAAACCTTCAACCTGAGTATTCTATATTATTCTTCAGCAACTTATTATATGCCTATCATTGTATCATTACTTTCTCATCTACAGGATTAATTACCCTTCTCCATTTGCATCTGAAATTAAACATGGTGCAACATGGTATTCATCTTGTTGTTTGCCCATCAATTAAAGATTAATTTAGTGAAATGATTTCAGTTTTAAATGGCAACATGCTTTTCTTCTATTGTGGGCCTCTTGTTTCAATTGCCTTCTATACATAGTTTGTATTTTACGTTTTAGTAGTTTTGTGTTATTAATTTTAAAAGTCCCACTGAACCATCAGAGCAATTTTTAGCAGGCCTTCTTTCCTTGGTTGTGTCATGTTTCATTCATTTGCATTGTGAATCATCATTATCCTGTTTTCTTTTACTACTATTTGAACTTATATTATACCTTCAGTGGTAGCTAATGATGCTTAGCTTCTTCACCCTTTTTCCTGCTTGCAACTTAGCAAAGAACAACTACTAGGAATTTTATTTTATTTCAAAAGAGTGTCTGGATTCTCTGGCCAGAGTTGCATGCCTGATTAGCAATGCCTATAGTTATGGTTTATAATGCTTACAAATCAAAACTACCAATGCTTGTAAAGTTTCCGATCGAGTTAGAAAAATAATCCATTGCCCAAAAAGCTAATTCCCATGATTAGCTAGAGCTAGCTTTCCCCATAATGGAGTTTTAGCTGGCTCTAGAAAGAACATGAGCTCCCTAATATCCTATTATCACTTTGTGAGGATCTCTAGTGCCTTTGAAAAAACCACCACCTCACACTCTCCCAAACCAAATATATATTTATATTTAATTCCCCCTTTCATGTCATTCCGAGAACATCCTTAGTTTAATTGGTATATATATATGTTAAAAGTGACAATATATAGTTGTCAAACCAACCAAAAAAGTGTCTTGTTTGTGGAGGCAACAAAATCCGGAGTGGTGTTGTCCACTTCCTTATCATGAGGGCCCGGCAGGCTAATGAATATGAAAATCTGGCCACCCACACACACAGCCACAGCCACAACCACACCCACCCCAAAAAAAAAAAAAACAGCTTCATCCAAACCCTAACCCTAATTCTTACTTCCAATGCATGGGGGTGTTTTTGGACTCTCATTAGCCACCATATGGTAGAGATTCAGTTTAATGAATTATTGTACCTTGCTTGGGGTCCACACTTTGCCAAGTGTTAATTTATCATTTAAACCTTAATTATTAATTGTGGATTGACAAGGGCCCTCAAACCACCGACAGCTCCTCAACTCCCTATTTTACCCTTTTATTTTATTTTATTTTTCACTAATTTAAGATTTGTTTTCTATAAACTATAGGAACCTTCTTATATTTTTCACTGTTGGCGCAGGGACTGCATTGCAAAAGATCTCAAACTGTTGTTGGCCCGTCCTATAACTTTGCATATGTACCCAACAGGGCACTAAAGCAAGAATGGTTAGTTGTGCAAATACATGCAGTTACAGTCTTGGCAAGGGTATATATATGTATGCAGAAAATCCAGAAATGAGAAATAAAAACATTCATTCATTCCAAGGTAACAAATTTTGTTACACAACCATTTTATTTCTTTACTAATTTTTAAATTTATAAATATGTGATGCAATCTAATACGTTTTGCATGACTCTTGTTGTCATCAAGTAACGGCATCCTGATCAATTTAGATATTTTTTATTATTTTATATATAATGAAAAAAATTAAATGCTCTATCGGTATATAAAAGGGTCTCTGTTAGTTTTGGGACACAAGATTTTGAGGGGCTAGTTTTAGGATTGGTACTCAAGGATTTGAGACACTAGGATATTTGAGTGGAAGGAGACAAGTAATTGATTTTATGAAAGAACAAGGATTTTATTGCAAAAGAGGAGGGGATTAGTTACAACTTGGACTCTATGATTTTTGACTCACTCTTAGTTGTTCATTCCATTAGACACAACACATATATATAGGACTTTACAACCGACTTAGTCATCTTCTAGAAAACTCTTGAAACAATACTTTCTCCACCGCCATGCTTGCACCGCCTTGCTTGAACCATCATGCTTGAAACTTCAAGGTTTTTCTAGAAACATGATTGTAGCTTCAAGATATTTCTAGAAAAATGGATTAACTTCTCAACATTCTCCTCCTTGATCCATTTTTGATATGCCAAGCATGCCGCGAAGTGTTGTAAATTTGGTTTGTGGCAGAGCTTTAGTAAAAATATCTGCTACTTGATCTTCAGTCTTGCAATATTGCAGCTCGATCTGCCTATCACTTTGTAATTCTCGTACAAAGTGATATTTTGTAGATATGTGCTTGGTCCTTCCATGATAGACTGGATTCTTTGAGATAGCAATAGTAGATTTATTGTCGCATAGTATTGGTGTTGCCTCTACCTGTATTTCTCCAATATCTTCTAGTATTACATGGAGCCATATAAGCTTGACTTGTGATAGTTTAACGAATATACCTCTGCCTACATGTAGTGGATTGTGCTCGACTCTGCTTTTAGATGCCCATGAAAAAATTCGAGCCAAGTGTGAAAGCATATCCGGGATGTGCTCTTCTGTCATCGGTGAGCCCCAATCACCGCCTGCGTATATCCAAATAGTCCTCCGTTTCATTGGGCCGATACAGGATTCCATAGTACATTTGTTCTCGTAGTACCAAGAAGAACCCTTTTGACGGCTCCATAGTGTCTACGGCTTGGACTTTGCATGAAGCGTGATAGCGGACTTGTAGCATAAGCATTATATCCGGTGGGTATGAGATATAAGAGGCTTCCAATAATGCCGGTAGAGAGAAGCATCGACTTTTTCTCGCTCCATCTTCCTTTTGTAGTTTTCATTTGTCACGAGCGAAGTGGTACAAATTTGCGTTAATTCATCTTAAACTTCTTAGGAGGTTTTACGTGATATTTCTTACGTGAGATGAAAATACCTTCTTCTTTTTGATTGACTTCTACGCCAAGAAAGTAGTGCATCAAACCCAAGTCTGTCATCTCGAATGTCTTCATCATCTCTTCTTTAAATTCTTGAATCATTTTTCTTATTGTTCCCATATATAAGATCATCTACATCTGGAGAAACAATAAGAAGATCGAGAGATTACCTTGGGATTTGATGTAGAGTTGGTTCATTCATGCTCCTCCTGAAGCCTTGCTTTATGAAGTATTCATCTATTACCAACGTACCATGCTCGTGGTGCTTGCTTTAATCCATATAGAGCCTTCTTGAGCTTCAAGACTTTGTCTTCTTTGCCTTTTGACGATGAAGCCTTGTGGTTGCTCCCACATAGACTTCTTCTTGTAAATATCCATTTAAGAATGCGTGACTTCGTGATCCGGTTGATATATCTTCCATTGCTTTTGTGCGGCTAAAGCAATAATAGCACTTAATTGTGTCTGAAGTGACAGCAACAGAGCAAAAGTTTCAGTATAGTCAATACCGGTTGTTGAGAGTAACCTTTGCCACCGACTTTATGCTTTTGAATTGATCCATCATTCAAATTTTGTTTTGTAGACCCATAACTCAATAATGTCTTTGTCCTTGGGACAATCAACCCGGCTCCATGTTCCATTCTTCTCGATCATCTTGATCTCTTCTTGCATAGCTTGCCTCAGGACTTCTTCTTGAGTTTGCTTCTTCATAATTTTACGGGTTCTAGAGTTGTGAAATTGCAAGCTTCATAGATTTCTCTAAGAGATTTTACCCTTCTAATAGGGAGATTACGAGTTGATTCATCTTGTGATCCCACGGGTTGAAGATGATGTAAATTTGGATGCCTCTCTTTCTTCATGTATTGCTTGCTCCTCTTGTGGAATATTTGTTAGTGTGACATACCTCTTCTCTACTTTTCTTCCTCCCAGGTTCCATCTTGCATCTTATTTAATGAACTCCGTCTCGGGATTATGACTTCTTAGTCTTTATGTTGTAGATTCGATAGCCTTTGGACTCATCACTTGTAGCCGTGAATATTCCTTTTCTCGGTCTTTCGTCAAGCTTGCTCCTTTTTGATTTGGAATGTGAATGTAGCATATGCGACCAAATACTTTGAGATGTTTAGCGGAAGGCTTCATTCCATCCAGGAGCTTGAATAGGCGTCTTGTTTATACCTTGCCTTGGTTGGACATCTGTTTAGTAGATAGGCCGTATAAAGCTACAAGTTTCGAGAAGGGGTTTGAACTCCTTTCTCCTTTAGCATTGATCTTACCATCTCCATTCTGAGTTCTATTCTTTCTTTCCCTTACTCCATTTTGCCTGCTGTGCATAGCCATTTTGTTGATGATGAATCCCCTCATCTTGTAATTTCTTGAACTCATTAGAGTTATACTCATTCCCTCCGTAAACTTCGAGAACTTTTGATGCTACTGACGGCCACTTTGTTTCTCCACATGATTCTTGAATTTCTTGAATATAGAGAAAACTTGATCTTTCTCGAGAAAATATATACCCAAGTCATTCTTGTATAGTCATGATGAATAGGATGAAATACCTATTTTATTTGGGTGTAGGAGTCTTCATTGGGCCGCAGACATCTGCATGCACCGTACTCAGGTGGCTTCTTAGCTCTCCATGCTTTTACCGTGATGGGAAGGATTGTCTTTGTTGTTTTCCGAGTAAGACAACCTTCACACACATCTGAGGTTTCTAGAATATATGGAAGATTTCTCATCAGGTTTTTCTGATGGAGTAGCTTTAATGCTGCAAAATTAAGATGGCCAAGTCTCACATTGCCATAGCCATGACTCATCAACCTCGAAGGTCTTCATAGCTATGTCTCTTGTATATCTCCATTGAATTGGAAAATTTCTATTTTCCATCTTGATAGAGGCAAGAACTTTCTTCTTGTCATAAATGGTGCAAGTATCTCCTTCAAAATATAGAGAATATCCATTCTCTATCATTTGTCCCATTAATGAGCGATTTTTGAGCGGACTAGGAACTAAATATACATCTTTAATTTGTTTTGAGCCTTCTTTAGTTTCTAGTATTATAGTTCCTTTTCCTTTTGTTTCAACTAGTGCACCATTTCCCATTCTTACTTTGGATTTCTTGAAGTATCAATTTCGGTGAATATAGACTCATTAGAAGTCATGTGTGATTACTACATCCTTGCCTATGTACCAAATATCATCATTCTCTTTAGTTGTTTCTTGATTAAGTATAAAATGTATTTTGTGTATTTTCCCATTTTCTACATAATTAGCTTGATTGTTTTATTTTTAAAGTTTACAATCTTTTTCTATATGTCCATATTTTTTACAAAGTTGCATTGTTTGTTATTCTGAAACCCGACAATCTTTTTCTAGGTGATTGTTCTTTTGCAAAATTTGCAAGGTGGATATTTTTCCTCCTCCTTTTTATATTTTTTCCAAAATTTCCTTCCTTTTTAAATTTTTGAGGTTTGAAATTTATTTTGTTTTGAAGGCACTTTCTAAATTTTCTTCATCTTGCACTATTAGTCTTTTTCATGTGCTTCTAAGTAGCGATTAATTCACTTCTTGATAAAGATTTTATATCTTTAGATTGCTCTATAGTAGTAACTTCCTGAGGTTATATTTTTTGTGAGTGTTATTAATATTTTTTGTACTATTCTTTTTATCAGGTAATATCATCTCCATAGGCTCTCATTTGATTTACTTAGTTGTTTTACTCTCCCTTACAATATTGTTGAATAGTTTCAAACTTCTTTCATTTTTAAATTTTCAAATTCCTCTATTTAGAGATTGTAGTCCAATGGCTCGTGCACATACCGATGCCTTGGAACTCTTCTTATGATTTTCCATTACCTCCTTTGATGTTTTTGCCCCAATAATTCTTGGAAAGATATCCTCAGGCAAAGGCTTGTTGAATGATGCAAAGAGCCCTCGCATCCTTTTGTAGTTGCTCAGTGGGCTGCTTCCTTCTTCTTTTGAAGTCTAGGTACCCGTGCTCTCTACAATGTCCCATAAGCCTTGGGCCATCAAGAACGTGGTCATCTTTAGACTCCAATAATCATAGTTGTTCCCATCAAAGATGGGAATTGGAACACCAAACGAGGTAGAACCAGACATAGTTTATGGAGGATAATGAATTGTGGAAGGTTAGGACAAACGCCCACTACCAACCAAACCGGGCTCTGATACCACTTGTTAGTTTTGGGACACAAGATTTTGAGGGGCTAGTTTTAGGATTGGTACTCAAGGATTTGAGACACTAGGATATTTGAGTGGAAGGAGACAAGTAATTGATTTTATGAAAGAACAAGGATTTTATTGCAAAAGAGGAGGGGATTAGTTACAACTTGGACTCTATGATTTTTGACTCACTCTTAGTTGTTCATTCCATTAGACACAACACATATATATAGGACTTTACAACCGACTTAGTCATCTTCTAGAAAACTCTTGAAACAATACTTTCTCCACCGCAATGCTTGCACCGCCTTGCTTGAACCATCATGCTTGAAACTTCAAGGTTTTTCTAGAAACATGATTGTAGCTTCAAGATATTTCTAGAAAAATGGATTAACTTCTCAACAGTCTCTAAACAAAAGCAAATGATCACTTTTAGTCTCTTTTTGTTGTGATCTTTAACAATGTAAATAAAAAATATTTTTCGTGTTGACATAGGGCGAAGGTCCAACATGGCGTATATCGTAATATCGGTGGTGTGGATATGCCCGCTATTGTCTCAAGTCATTTACAATGTGTGAAGTGGTTCTGGTTTTTTTGAATTTTATTTTTTCAAAAAGATAAAATATTGCCAGGCGCCACATGCATTACACAACTTGATTTAAAAAGCTATATTACTTTGAGAATAATGTTTAATTACATGAAGCTAGTTATAACACCAAAACGTTGGTCTTTCCTTCCTTTGCAATCTTCAGGTTGAAATGTTAACACTGGGATGATGTTGATGTTGGGATGTATGCCCTAAAGCATATGATGCTATGAATATTTTTTAATTATGAATAAAATAATATAATTATTACAAATGCATGTATTATTTGAATACTTTATAAATATCACAAAATTCCATAATTATCTACGTAACCTTGAATAAATATATATAAGTGTTATATATATGGGAGGATATTATTTAAGGATGATAATTTAAATTAGTCCGTGAAAACTAGTCAATTGACTTAACAATTAAAGTATGGAATCTTTAATTGATTTTCACAAGTGCGGCTCATTATCATTAAGAATGAAATGATTTTATGCAAACCATTGATGTAGGGGGACATCTAATGAGGGCACTATACATAATGAGATTATGTAGGACTGGGACACGATGTGATTTGAATCATTGATAATTTCCGTTAAAATATAATGCATTCAAATCATGTCATTGATGGTCGGATATATAATGATCTTAATCCTGAGTGGTTAGCAAACTCCTATTTGTTGTGTTGCATCTTTTGATTTACTTGGTACGGATTATGAGATCATAATCCTTAAACTTTGTATTTTGGAGGTGTAACAAAATAAATAGCAGGAATGTTAACATCGCAAGACGGAATCCATTCCTTCTTCATAAGAAGTAGACAGATAATTCCCTGAAGTGAGGATTTAGGGCTTGAATGGTATGAGTACTCAGATTCTTGATTTGTTCTTGAATCTTATCATTCATTAGAGAATCATTGGTACTTGAGGATAAAGATGTAATTAGAGAGGTTAACGGATCTTTACCTAGCTCTAATTATGAATTATTTATGGAGGATCAATATATAGGAGATGACTATATCATATGGACGACTCGAATCCCGAGTAATTTTATATCTATAATTTCGGGAGTTCAATTCCAAGTTTTTAGTGGAGTAACTTTGGAATTAATAAAACATATTGATTAATTAAAGAGTTTAATTGATTAATATAAAGTTTTATTGGAGCCCGGGATTATAGGTCCATAAGTCCCCCTCCGGACAAGGAACTCCGATTGGACAAGTTTAGTTGATTTTGTGTTGATCACTTTATTACAAATTAATTGAGAATTAATTTGTAGTATTTATGAATAATAAGATTATTTATAAATAAAATAAATAAATACATAATTTGATTATATATTTATTTATGGACTTATTGGATAATGTGAGCCAAGACACATGTGTTTAAATTTGAGTTAAAATTAAGATAAACTCAAATTAATTTGAATTTAGATAAGCTTGTGAAGCATATGTCTAGATTCAATGCATATAGTAAGTTGGTTGCTAAGTTTGATTTTGATCGAATAACTAAACACTTGGAAAAAGATAAATATAAAGATATTTTATCTTTTAAATTTGGCTTAAAATCTCTCTAAACTTTTGTATAACAAAAATTTGATTTTGAATTCAAAAGGGTATTTGAATTCAAATCGAAACTTATCATAGTTTAAAAAGGAGAGTTATTTTCTCTATAAAAAGAGTAGCTTTTCTCCTCTCATGAGATGACTTTAAAAAGGAGTTTGATATAAGTTATAGAGAGTGTGAGATAGGAACCAATTGAGGAATCCTAAAAGAGAGAGAAAAGTTCTTTCTCAAAAGTCCTAATCTCAATTGCTCATTAGATGAGTTTTAGAGAGAGACAATAATCAGTTTAGTGATCTGATTAATCTTGAGTTGTGCCCACACACAAGTCCATCTCGGATCTTTGTTACCGGAAGGAAGACCGTGGTTTCGGGAAAAGAAGATCTACCGATCTCGGAGGATTTAAACTTCTACAACTTCAAGGTACGCTAAGAAATCTGGAAAATAGCTAGGGAAAATTTCCCTCGCGAAATCATCAATTTCCGTCGTAAGATAAATCAGCGACGGAATAGCGAGGGAAACGTTTCCGTCGCGATTTTTGTTCTTATCTAATTTTATTAATTCATAAGTAGAATTAATTATTATAGTTTACAAAGTATTCATAAAAAGTGTTTTTGATGAATACCGATCCAAGATCTTGGTTTTATATGTGTTTATTCACGCTTCCGCATATTTTGAAAATTGTTTTCCAAAGATCTAAAACCAACAGTTGATATGACACAACTTGCCACATCAACATGTATTTTTAAAAAATAAATATTCAAAAATGGTATTTGCTTTATACCCTTACAAATCTCTATGTTTTTTTTTTTTTTTTTTTGTATATACATTGTGGTTAACTGTGGATGGTGTTAAATTAGTGGATGAAATTTTTTTTTTTCTAAAGTGAGTTTATTGACATGTCCCTATAAAAAAATTTAGAAACAAGAGATGAAAAATTAAAAGAGAAAGAGAAAGGCAAGAAAAAATATTTATTTATTTTTCTTTTTACTACTCAAAGTTATAACCATGATCAAGAACCTAACCTATAACAGTAACTAACAGTGAGTAACTATAGGGTTGCAAAAGCCAATATATATATATATATATATGTATATATATATATATACTGTTGATGCCAAAAACTGGTCCACCTCACGCTTTGGTTACTGTTGCCTCGTGATTTGGTCTCAGCCTTTGACAAACGGTTGAAATTTATAATTGATGTGGACGCTTACTTTAGATTCTGAACAAGGGGATGCTCCGGATTGCCGATCGGAATTGTCCGCTCTTTACCTTGAGATAAATCTGTAAAAGGGAGAGGGAAGTGACCGGAATTGGGCCTTTCTGCCCGGATTTAACTCCGATGCTTAAGTGAGAAAACTTGCGAGAGGGAAGTCTTAGACATAGGTTAATTCTTTGTGTAATTTTTTCCGGATCTTTTTCTTCTATCATTGTTCTTCTTTTATAGCAAATTAAAGGCGGTTTAGGAAAATATCCTGAAAGACGGTGAGTAAGGCGGTAAGTAAGTATCTCCTGAGGTGGTAAGAAAATATCTGCCTAGTGTACCTATTGTGTAGGTAGGTACTATGTAGGTAAGAAGAAAATATCTGCCCACTGTAGAGGCAAGTGGATAAGATCTACTTACTGTAGAGGCGTTAGATATTTTCTTCCCTAGGTGGATGAGCCCCTTATGAAAGGTTGTTATATTCCGACGGATTTGTTTGTAGGTTGAATCCTCATTCTTATTTGTCGAACGAAATTTCGCTAGAATATTTGGTGATGTTGCCACGTGGCCAGAGGGACGTGGCCCTGTGCGTGGGACAAATGACCATTTAGGTAGGTGACACGTGTTTTACCAAATATACCAAATATATCCGTAACAGTAGTCCCCCCCCAAAGTGTACTTGTTTGAAAAATCTGAGTGAGGAGTAAGCCAAGCGTACTCTTCGCTTGGTTCGAGGACAAGTATCTTCCTTAGTTGGCATGTCTATGTGGGTGTAGATTTTGTCTCTAGGATGATAAGGCGCACGTGCTTTTAATAGGCGACTGACACTTGCTGTGTTGTCTTTTCGTTGTTTTGAATCGAGGTAGATCTTTCTCCGAAATTTTCGCCTACAGTGTCAATAGGTTTTTCCATTTAAGGAGCTTGTATGGGTAGTATTTTTATTCATTCTGTCTATCTTTGTATCTTTGTATAATGGCTCAGCGTTTGTCCTTCTTCAAATTTTTCACTTTCACTCAGTCTTCTCGTCATTTGCGAATTCCAACCTCTTTTTATGAGCATCTAGAGGGCTTGAGGACTGAAGTCATTCATTTGATAAGTCCGAACGGCTGCGTATAGCAGTCTCTTTTGGCTGTTGACACAGATTTAGGTGAGATCTGTTTTGAGGAAGGGTGGGAAATCTTTCATGTTGATCATGATGTTGAGGCGGGGGATCTTCTAGTTTTTACTTATGCATGGGGCATGCGCTTCGAAGTTGAAATATTCGGAAGCGATTCATGCCGCAAAGAAGTGGACCCCAATCTTCACTCACGTGCTTTGTTGGGGTTTCCTAGCGATGATGAGGACAGCGACGGTTATGGAAGTCTGTGCGTCTCCTCCGAATTCCGACGGAGGAGACTGTTGACTAGGGAATTCAGACGGAAAATAATGTTTGCTAGGGCTTGTTGTGTTCTTTTTTTTTTTTTTTGGTTTGCAACTATCTTTGTAACATGAATAAACAAAGTTTGTCGTTTTGCTTATAAATTCTTTGATATCTTCAAGAAATAATCACTGGCGATCCTATGTTGGGATATATGTTTTGTCTTCATGGTGTTGGCTCTATTTTTTACAATGTACAGTGCCTATTATTCCCTGAGAAGACACGTGTTTCTTATAATGTTTGGCATTAAAGGGCGAAGGTGGCGCGACGTGCGTGGCGTGCGCGTTGTCAACATCATGATGGGCGCGGCTACCTATGCGTATCAGGCGGCGTTTGGTATGCTGACGTAGATGGAATTTTGAATCGTTTAAGGAGAAATAATGATGGTTATTTGGACGGTCCGGATTTAAGGACCTTTGGTTCAACAGTTTGATCGGGATGTAACTCGGGGATCCAACGGTCAGGGATTCATCTCTTCTTTACGTATAAGCTGTAAAGGCGGAGAAGGTTTATCCTGAAAATCGAATAGTGTCTTCTTCCCAAAATTTCTTCTTCTTCGGCGAGCTCTGTTTTCTGTGTTTTTTCATCTCTTTTTCTTCAAAGGTAATGGCTAGCAACTCTAGCGCCTCCTCTTCCTCTGGTTCTTCTCGTGAATCTCATGAACCTGCTACTTCTCAATCACTTTTGATCCCCTTTCTGTCTGAACCTATGGCTTCTGTCGCGATTTCTGGTGGGTCTGGGGATGTTCCGGTCCAGGGTTTGAGGATTCACCCCGCTTCTAGAGCAATGGGTAGGGGGTCTGACACCTTCATAAGCCTCCTTGGACAGAAGGATGTTGACAGTTTGGTAGAGAAATATGAAATAGATCTCTCTTTGTTTGAGGTTAGGGTTCCATGTTCTGGGGAGAGGGCGAGTTCTCCTAGGGAGGGAGAGATAGCCATCTACCAAGATGTGCTGTTGGGTAGCCTTAGAATTCCTTTTTCTAACTTTGCTAAGGCAATTATGGAAGAATATCGTTTGTGTCCTTCACAGTTAACTCCGAATTCTTGGAGATTGCTCAACGGTTTTGTTATTGTGTTTAAGAACTATGGGGTAAATCCGACTGTCCGTTGGTTTCGTATGTTGTTTAGTCTATGTTTAGAGTCTAATGCCGATTGGTACTACTTCTCGGCTCGTCCCGGGAGGAAGTTTTTAGGTAAAGTCCCTACTTCCATTAAGCGATGGAAGAGTAAATTCTTCTTTGTCAGAAGTAAATCCGAGTGGGATGTCCGAACCAAGTGGGAGGTTCCCCGCACGGATATTGTTTGTGAGGAGATGACAAAAGAAGAGGAGGTTCTCTTTAAGTCAATGACGGGGATGTCCAAGGTTTATATGGATGCCTTCTTGACCAAGGAAAATCTCCTTAGGTGTCGTTTTATAATAGCTACCGGTAGGATTTATTTGTCCATCTAACTTAGTTTAGGTTTGAGTCGTGATATCTAACATGCTTCGGAATTTATCCTTGCAGGAAATCCGATGGAGGATGAGGATTTGGATCTCGCTAGGGGCATCTTGGCCTCTTTCGAAGGTGAGGTTCATCCGCCCTTGCCTCGTGGGCAGAAGAAGAAAGAAGTAACATCCAACAAAGGTGTTGATACTTCTAAGGAGGAGAAAAAGAAAAGGAAGAGAAAGGATGTCGTTAAAGGCGATCCTGCTACAGGGTCCTCCCAGGAGAGGAGGACAAAGAGAAAGAATTCCGAGGACGCATCAGGTCCCAGAATTACAGGGGAACAGGCGAATTCGCCTCAGCAAGAGGTTCGCTCGCCTTTAACGCCAAGTTCCGAGGGCCCCTCTTCTAGTCGGCTAGAGGATATCCTCCTTAGGGAGGTGAGAGTCTACTTCTTAGAGTTATCTATTGTTCCACTAAGGATTTTTGACTTAGGTTTGTTTTGTAGGTGGAGGCAGGAGAAGCGGTTCTCCTTAACAAACTAAGGGAAGCAGACTTGGTCCTCAAAGGACCGGTGACTCAAAGGAAGGAATTGCCTTTCGAAGATATCCCTTTTCGGGATGCCCCGTATGTGAAGAATGTTTTGATGGCCATAAGGCCCGAACAGCTCTCGATTAAACTTCGTGAGGCTGGAAGGGAAGAGGCTACTCGTCAACTTTTCCGCTCGGCCATGATAGTAACACCTATACTTGTACTCCTTTTATTCCTTTGTTCATTATCGTCGCCTATAATTCTTTTTTATTTCTATAGACTCCTCAATGGGCTGACCGAGTCGGCAATCTTTGTCAAGAAGACTTGACAAAGATGGAGGCGAGTAGGGCGGAGATCGCCCAACTAAGCTCTAGGGTGGCGGCATTAGAGGAAAATGAGAAGGAACAGATTTCCGCTATCCACGCCCATGAGCAAGAAAAGGTAAAGCTGCTTCGATAGTTGGCCGCCCTGGAGAAAGAGAAGACTGATGTAACGGCCAAGCTGATTAATTCCGAGGGCTCTCTTTGTACCGCTGAGGGGAACATCAGGGCACTACAAGACGAATCCAGCGGTTTGAAAGAGGAACTTAAATCCACTCAAGTTGAGCAAGCTGAAGCCCGGTGGGAGTTGAAGTTGAAGGTTGCTGAGCTTACCAGACTAAGCTGGAGGAAGTAAAAGGGGAGCGTGACATGCTGAAGGAAGATCTAGCTTCCCAACAAAAAGCTCCTAAATCCGACTCGCAAGAAATAAAAGACTTAAGAGAGCGACTGGAAAAGTTGGAGAAGGAGGTCACTCGGCTTAGGGCACGAGCGAAGGATGGGGCCACACGCATATATTCGTTAGTACAACAAGTGGGTCACCATATTCCTCCTACGGAAGTTTTGTCTATGGGGTTTGCTGGAGTCTTAAAGAAATTTACGGAGCTAAAGGAGCAGCAGATTATAAAGACTCCAGAGGCCCCTGCCCCTGCTCCAGTCTCAGCTGAATTTCCGACTCAACCTTCCTCAGAAGCAGCTCAATGCCAGGAGGACCCTAGTTCTTAGGGATTTTTTTTTATTTTATTTTTTATTTTTATGAAATGTTTTTGTGAAGATTTCCACATTTTGAATGTAACTTTCACTTATATGAATGAAACGCAAACCTTTATTTGGTGAAGATTTATTTCCGAGTTATGGTTTTTTTTTAACCATTTAAGAAATCCTTCGCCAAGTCCTTCTTTTTTGGCTTGTAAGGTAAGCTTCGTGGCGAGTTCTTCTCTTCTTGGCCCAATCGTGGGACTTTGCTTTGCTGAATAAGATTCTTGTTCTTGTGAATGAGATTGTTGCCTCATATTTCGATCGGGATTTTTGCCCCTTGTTGCTGGATGAGAGTTGTTTCTTATCCTTGTAGGATAACTTTTTCGCCTCATCTTTTAGGGATGGGATTTTCACCTCATCTTTGTGGGATGGGATTTTCACCTCATCTTCATTAAGAATTTCTAAATAGATTTTGAAGTTTTATTTCATGAAACATTTAGGAGACTGCTACAAAATTCATTGATAGTAGCGTCGCAAGTGTTCAGCATGAAATGGGCGCTTAAGCGCCTTCCCTTCCATATTGACCAGATAATAAGTACCCGCTCGGACAATCTTCTGTATGACGTAAGGGCCTTTCCAGTTAGGAGTTAGTTTCCCCGTTCGGCTTTTGTTTCTATGGAACTCATTTTCTCTTAAGACCAGATCACCGATTTGGAAGAAGACTCGTTTTACCCTTGTGTTGTAGAACCTTTTTACTCTTTGGCGATAGATTGCTGCCTTTGTTTCTGCAGCTTCTCTTCGCTCTTCGAGTAGATCAAGTTTCGCTCGAAGATTCGTCTCATTTTTTTCTGATGAGAAAGTTTGTTGTGTCCGTAAGGTAGGCATTCCTATTTCCGCAGGGATAACTGCTTCTGCCCCATAAGTAAGAGAGAATGGAGTTTCCCCTGTGGGGGTTCTTGTAGTTGTTCGGTCAGCCCAGAGAGCGCTTGAAATTTCCTCAACCCAATTAGTTCCATTTTTGGACACCCGGGTTTTAAGAGTCTGGAGCAAGGTGCGATTTGTCACTTCTACTTGGCCGTTGGCTTGAGGATGTGTTACAGAAGTTAATCTGGATTCAATTCCGAGCTCAGAACAAAAGCTTTTGAAAGCCTTGTTATCAAACTGTCGCCCATTATCAAAGATGAAGGCGACCGGAATTCTGAATCGACAGATAACCGTTCGCCATAAGAATCCTTGACAAGCTTTCTCCGTGATCCTAGCCAAGGGCTCAACTTCTACCCATTTAGTGAAATAATCGATAGCAACTATCAAAAATTTCATTTGTCGAGTTGAAGTAGGAAATGGCCCCAGAAGATCAATTCCCCAAACTACAAATGGTCGAGAACTGATAATTGGCGTAAGCATTGTTGGCGGTCGTCTTTGGATCTTGGAATGCCGTTGGCAGGCGTCACATTTTCGAGCGAATTCCACTGCATCTTGAGTTAATGTTGGCCAATAGTTGCCTTGTCGCAGGACTTTGTAACTCAAGGCCTTGCCTCCTATATGATCTCCTCCGATGCCTTCATGAATTTCTTGATGGACGTAGTTAGCTTCTGTGGGACGTAAGCATCTCAAGAAGGGTTGCCTGTAGGACCGCTTGTATAGGTGTTCGCCAATCACACTGTACTGGGTGGCTTTGTAAGAAATCCGTTTGGCCTCTGCCTTGTTGGATGGTGCAGGTCCACCTTGTAGGTAGTTTCTGATGGGATCAATCCAACATGGCTCTTCTTCTGTACTTTGTACCTTTCCTACCAGCCCTTCAATAGTTTTTTGCTGGAAGGTACTGTAGGTTGAAAGAGGGTTCTGTATCTCCATTAGGTGCAGTGGCTTTCTTAGATAAAGCGTCTGCCTCTTCATTTAGTGGTCGATAGATTTTTTCAATCTGGAAATGAGCGAAGCATGGAACTATTCTCTTTACTACTGCCTGGTACTTGATCATATTCTCCTCCTTTGCTTCAAAACTGCCCAGTGTATGACCAACGACTAGTTGTGAGTCGGAATATACATGCAGATGTTGAATTCTGAGCCCCCAGGCCAAATGCAATCCTGCGATGAGGGCTTCATATTCAGCCTCGTTGTTAGTCGCTCGGAATTGGAACTTAAGAACTGTTGAAATTTTCCACTTAGAGGGAGAATAAAGGACGAAACCTGCCCCTGACTTTTCTTCTGCTGCTGATCCGTCGACATATAGAGACCATGGGGTAGAGCTCTCTTCTGGATCTTGTGACGGGATTATATTTTCATTCATGGGAATGGTTAATTCCGCGATAAAATCTGCTAGTACTTGAGCCTTGATTGCTGTTCGCGGTTCGTAAGTGAGATCAAACTCACCCAATTCTATTACCCACTTGGCTAGGCATCCGGAATTTTCAGGTTTATGAAGAACTTGCTTTAGAGGCTGGTCAGTCAATACCGTAACCTTGTGAGCTTGATAATAAGGCCTCAATCTTCGTGCGGATGTGATAAGGGCGAAAGCCAGCTTTTTGAGTGGCATATACCTTGACTCAGCGTCGCTAAGGATCTTGCTGGTATAATAAACAGGCCTCTGAATTCCCTTATCTTCTCTTAACAGCACTGCACTGACCGCTCGAGGAGAAGCGGCCAAGTAAATATAAAGTTCTTCTCCTACTTGCGGCTTGGCTAGCAACTGAGGCGATCGGAGATAATCTTTAACTCCCTGGAAGGCTTTTTCACACGCTTCTGTCCACTCCATTTTTGGTGCTTTACTCAAGGCTTGGAAGAGTGGGAGATTTTTCTCTCCGGCTTTAGAGATAAATCTTCCGAGAACTGCTAGGCGTCTATTAAGCCGTTGTATTTCTTGAAGATTTTTGGGTGACCCCATGTAAAGAATGGCTTTGATTTTTTTCCGGATTTGCCTCTATTCCTCTTTGAGTCAATATAAATCCTAGAAATTTTCCTGATCAGACACCAAAGGCACACTTGTTCGGATTTAGGCGCATACTGTAAGTCCGAAGCGACTGAAAGGCCTTTTGTAAATCCGATAGATGCTCGTCGATTTTTCGACTCTTTACCAAGATGTCGTCCACATATGCTTCGACATTTCTGTCAATTTGCTCTTTGAAGACTATGTTTATGAGCCTATGGAAAGTGGCTCCAGCATTCTTTAGACCAAATAGCATCACCTTATAGCAGTAAGTTCCCTTGCTTGTAATGAAGGACGTTTTTTCTTCATCGTCTTTGGCCATTCGGCTTTGATTGTAGCCGGAGAAGGCATCCAAGAAACTTAGCATCTCGTGCCCTGCCGTGGAGTCAACTAAGTCATCAATTTAAGGTAGGGGAAACGAATCTTTCGGACAAGCTTTGTTTAGATCCATGAAATCCACGCACATTCTCCATTTTCTGGACGGCTTTTTGACTAGAACTACATTAGCCAACCAGTCCGGATAATTCACCTCTCGGATAAATCCTGCCTTCAAAAGGGTTGATACCTCTTCTTCCGCAGCCTTCTGCCTTTCTGGGGCGGAATTCCTCCTTTTCTGTTTGACAGGTTTGAACGACTGATCTATGCTAAGGCGGTACGCCTGGCATATCCTCTGAAGACCAGGCGAAGAGATCAGAATTGGCCTTTAGTATCACCATGAGGTTTCCTTGCTGTGCTGTTGTCAAATCAGCACCAATCCGCACAGTACGTTCCAATCTAGTTGTGTCCAGAGGAACTATAAGCAATTCTTCAACAGGTGTAGGTCGGAGTTCTTTATCTTCCTGTTCTGCTATTCTGTTGACCAACATGGCTTCTGAAATTCTTGTTTTACCTCTGTTTTGAGTTTTTCCTTTGAGGGTTGAGACGTAACATTGTCGTGCCAAGGGTTGATACCCTCTTACTTCTCCACTGCCACTCTCGGTCAGAAATTTGAGGAGAAGATGATAAGTAGAGATTATTGCTTTTAAGGCGTTGAGGGTTGGCCTACCAAGAATCACGTTGTAACTTGACGCACACCGTACAACTAGGAAATTTGTTGTTACGGTTGATGATCTTGGTGAACTCCCTACCTTAACTGGTAAGGAAATCATTCCTTCTGGTTGTATCACTCCTCCGGAAAATCCTACTAAGGATGATTTTACGGGGAGTAAGTTGTCTGCATCATACCTCATTCTTTCGAAGGCGCTCCAAAAGAGTATATCTACTGAACTTCCACTGTCTATCAGGACTCGTTTCATTTGGAAGCTGGAGACCATGATGGCAATGACTAGGGCTCATCATGAGGGTGGCGAACCCTGCTGACATCATTATCATAGAAAATGACAGGAGCCATAGGCCGAGACCTTCTTTGCGGCACTTCTGTTTCTTGTGCAACTCTTACCATTCGGGCATAACTTTTTCGAGAAGCGGAACTCTCACCACCACACCCAGGACCACCACTGATAAATCCGACCATCTCTCCTTTTTCTTCTTCAGGCTGTGAAGTTTCAGGTTCCTCTTGAACATCAATGTTGATGTATTGCTCCAGTTATCCCCTTCTGACGACATCTTCTATGGCATTCATCAAATGAGTACACTTTTCCATATCATGTCCTCTAGCTTGATGAAACTTGCAATATCTCTTACTATTCTTTTGTCGTTCGGGATTCTTTGCAGGTTCTGGCCATGTCAAGATTTTTCAATCCTGGATTTGCATAAGGATATGGCTTCTGGTTTGGTTTAGTGGGGTATGGTGATCATATCTGACTATTTTCCCTTCTCTTGAAGGTTCTCTGGGCTGCAGCATGTGTCGCTGAGGGCGTGTTGAAGATTCCAGACCTCTATTTTCACTCTTATTATCCTTACGTGATCCTCCTTCCTTTCGGATTTCCGTAGGCTTTCTGTTGACGCTCTGATGGGCTTTTCCTTTCTGGATTTCCGTAGGGATGCGTCGAGCCTCTTCCTCCCAACCCGTATAAATTTCATCAGAATTGATGTACTTTTGGGCGTGGATCATGAGGGCAGGAATGGTTTTTGGTGGATCCAAAGTGAGGGAAAAACGGAAAGGGGATTCTAGCAAACCCTCCATCAGGATGGTTACAGCCATTCGTGGAATAAGATCCGCAACATTTGCTGCTTCATCTATGAAACGATTTAAGTAGGCTTGGAGCGTTTCATTCCTTCATTGCTTAACGCGCAGAAGGGTCGACAGGGTTTTCTTTTGCTTTGAATAATTAGCAAAATAAGCTAGAAACCAGTCTGCTAAAATTTGACATGAAAAAATTGTGCTAGATGGAAGATCAACAAACCAGTCTTGCGCTTTTCCCTCTAGAGTGGCGGGAAAAGCTCGGCACATACGAGCATCAGTGATTCCAGAGAGTAGCATCTTCAATTGGAAAGACTTCAAGTGATGGGATGGATCAGTTTTGCCCTCATATGCAGTCATAGCAGGTGGTCAGAACTATCAGGAACTTGCTCCTCCAATATTTCCTTGATAAAAGGAGAGCGTATGTTGAGAACATGCCGTTTGGATTTCTGGTTTCCTCGAGAGGGGCCCTGTCGCTGTGTTCTTCTGTCGTTAGTTGGAATAGACGGACTATTCCGTTCCGTTCTTGTGTTCTGTTCTGTTCTTGTGGCAGCTTGCTCTCGACGTCGAACGGAGGGAGGTTCCGAACTAGCAGAGAAGGCGGTTCTCTCTCTTCTTTCTTCACGGGTGCGGGTCCTTATCCTCCCTCTACTTTCGGAATTAGCTAATGGGGCTGTCGGCACAGTTGGTAGAATTTGTGTGGGTGGAAGCGGTGGATGGGTCAAAGTGTGAACAGCTTGAGCCAACCGCTCTAATTGTTGCTGTATGTTAAGATAAAATTCTGGGATGGGTTCTTGAGATAAAATGGCTGGATTTTCCGATGGAGGTAAGATGGGTGTATTTTCCAACGGAGGTAAGATGGGTGGATTTTCCAACGGATTCCCCCCATCTCTCCGGATTTCACCGGGTATTTCGGTATTACTAGGCGCTCCTTGTTCTTGAATTCGTTTAGATCTTCTGGTAGTAATTATTTAGCTTTTTGTAAGGGTCCCCACGGACGACCCCAAACTGTTGATGCCAAAAACTGGTCCACCTCACGCTTTGGTTACTGTTGCCAAGTGATCTGGTCTCAGCCTTTGACAAACGGTTGAAATTTATAATTGATGTGGACGCTTAGTTTAGATTCTGAACAGGGGATGCTCCGGAATGCCGATCGGAATTGTCCGCTCTTTACCTTGAGATAAATCTGTAAAAGGGAGAGGGAAGTGACCGGAATTGGGCCTTTCTGCCCGGATTTAACTCCGATGCTTAAGTGAGAAAACTTGCGAGTGGGAAGTCTTAGACATAGGTTAATTCTTTGTGTAATTTTTTCCGGATCTTTTTCTTCTATTATTGTTCTTCTTTTATAGCAAATTAAAGGCGGTTTAGGAAAATATCCTGAAAGGCGGTGAGTAAGGCGGTGAGTAAGTATCTCCTGAGGCTGTAAGAAAATATCTGCCTAGTGTACCTATTGTGTAGGTAGGTACTATGTAGGTAAGAAGAAAATATCTGCCCACTGTAGAGGCAAGTGGATAAGATCTACTTACGGTAGAGGCGTTAGATATTTTCTTCCCTAGGTGGATGAGCCCCTTATGAAAGGTTGTTATATTCCGACGGATTTGTTTGTAGGTTGAACCCTCATTCTTATTTGTCGAACAGAATTTCGCTAGAATATTTGGTGATGTTGCCACGTGGTCAGAGGGACGTGGCCCTGTGCGTGGGACAAATGGCCATTTAGGTAGGTGACACGTGTTTTACAAAATATACCAAATATCTCCGTAACAATATATATTGTTGATGCCAAAAACTGGTCCACTTCACGCTTTGGCTATTGTGGCCTCATGATCTGGTCTCAGCCTTTGACAAACGGTTGAAATTTATAGTTGGTGTGGACGCTTACTTCAACTTCTGAACGGTGAACATGGAGAACGCTTTGGAAATCCGCTCGGAATTACCTTGGCTTCCCTTTCCTTTGGGATGAACCTGTAAGAGGGAGAAAAGGCGGTCGGAATTGGGCCTTTCTGCCCGGATTCGGCTCCGATGCTTAAGTCAGAAAAACTATAAGAAGGCAGTCTTAGACATGAGTTAGCTCTTTGTGTGATGATTTTTCCGATCCCCCTTTTCTCCGTTATCGTTCTTCTTTTATAGCAACTTAAAGGCGGTTTAGGAAAGGCGGTGGAGTAAGGCGGTGAACGAGAAAATATCTTCTAAGGCGGTAAGAAAATATCTGCCTACTGTGTAGGTGCTACGTAGGTAAGTAGAAAATATCTATCTACTGTGTAGGTACTACGTGTGTAAGTAGAAAATATCTGCCTACTGTAGAGGCGAGTGGATAAGATCTACTTACTGTAGAGGCGTTAGATACGTTCTTACTCAGATGGCTATCACCTTCTTGCTTCTTGTATAATTCCGACGGACTTTTTGTAGGGGTGAGCCCTCCTTATTTGCCTGACGGAATTTATGCTAACGAACTTGGTGGTGACTGACTGTCTTGTGGCCAAAAGAGCTGTCTGGTGGCCAAAATAAATGTAGCCCTGTGTATGACAGGTGGCCATTTAGGCAGGCGACATGTGCTTTACCAAATATTTCCGTAACACTAGCCCCCCCCCAGAGTGTACTTGTTCGAAAAATCTGAGTGAGGAGTGAATCAAATTGCACTTTTCGCTTGGTTCGAGAACAAGTATCCTCCTTAGCTGGCGTGTCTATGTGAGTGTAGGTTTCTTTCTAGATACATATGTTTTAATAGGTAACCGACACTTGTTGTGTTGTCTTTTCGTTGTCTTGAATCGAGGTAGATTTTTTTCCGGAATTTTCGTCTATAGTGCCACCAAGTTTTGCTATTTAAGGAGCTAGCGTGGATAATGTTTTTATTCATTCTGTTGCCATCCTTGCGTTTTGGTAAAATGGCTCAGCGTTTGTTCTTTTTTAAGTTTATTACTTTTACCCAGTGTTCTCAAGTATTTCATTTAATTCCAAGTTCGCTTTACCTAACATTTATCGGAATTGAGGACTGGGGTTATCCAATTGGTAAGTCCGAACGGCTGTGTGTGGCCATCAATGCTGGTTGTTGATAGGGGATTAGGTGAGATAAGCATTGAGGAAGGGTGGGAAACCTTCCATGTTGACCATGACGTAGAGGCAGGGGATCTTTTAATTATCACTTTAGTTATTACTTATGCAGGGGATGTGCGCTTTGAAGTTGAAATGTTTGGGAGAGACTCCTGCCGTAGAGAAGTGGGTCCCCATCTTTGCCCGCGCGCTTTGCCGGGATTTCCTAGCGATAACGAGGACAGCGACGGTTGTGGAAGTCTGTGCGTCTCCTCCGAGTCTTATCTGAGTGGGTCCTCGGACGGATCTGTGGATTGTTAACTGGGGAATCCCGACGGAGGATTTGTTTACCAAGGTTTGCCCTGTTGCTTTGTTGTGTGCTTTTTAATACTACTGTCGTTGTAACGTGAATAAAGTTTATTAATTTGCTCATAAAGTCTTCGATTTCTTCAAGAAGAAATGATCACTAGTGATCCTATGTTGGGATGTGTGCGTTTTGTCTCTTATGATGCGGGCTCTACACAACGCCTGTTATTCCCTGAGATGACACGTGTCTCCTCTACTATTTAGCATTAAAAAGGGGGGTAGTGGTGCGATGTACGTGGCGTGCGCGTTTGTCAACATCATGATAGGCACGGTTTTCTATGTATCAGGCGGCGTTTGGTATGCTGACGTGGACAGAATTTCGATTTGCTTGAGGAAAAGTGATAATGGATTCCTAAACGGTCCAGATTTGTGGACCCTTGGTTAAACGGTTCGATTGGGATGTAGCTCTGGGATCTAACGGCCAGGGATTCATCTCCCATCTCCTTTACATATAAACGGAATCGTACAGGCGAAAAGGGTTTTATTTCAAAAGTTGAATTGCGTCTTTTGAAAACTTCTTCTTCTCCGGCGAGACCTGGTCTTAAGCTTTCTGTGTCTTTTTCTTGTCCTTTTCTCTTCTAAGGTAATGGCTAGTGCTACATCTTCTTCCTCTAGTTCTTCTCACTGGTCTTTGATCCCTTCTCCGTCCAACCCTACGGTCTCCGTCACGATTCCAGGCGAACCTAGGGATATTCCAGCCCAGGGTTCGCGGGTTCACCCTGCTTCTAGGGCAATGGGTAGGAGGTCTGGTACTTTCATAAGTCTTCTTGGGCAGAAAGACGTAGATGGCCTGGTAGAGAGATATGAGATAGATCTCTCTCTGTTTGAGGTTAGGGTTCCTTGTTCTGGGGAGAGGGCGAGTTCTCCCAGGGAAGGAGAGATAGCTATATATCAAGATGCGTTATCGGGTGGCCTTACACTTCCTTTTTCTGATTTTGCTAAGACCATTCTAGAGGAGTATCGTCTGTGTCCTTCACAGCTGACTCCGAATTCTTGGAGATTACTGAACGGCTTTGTCATTGTTTTCAAAAATTACGGAGTAAGTCCGACCGTCCGTTGGTTCCGTATGTTGTTTAGCCTATGTTTAGAGTCTAATGCCGATTGGTATTACTTCTCGGCTCGTTCCGGAAGAAAGTTTTTAGGGAAAGTCCCTTCTTCCATTAAGTAGTGGAAGAGTAAATTTTTCTTTGTCAAAAATAAATCCGAGTGGGATGTCCGAACAAAGTGGGAGGTTCCCCGAAAGGATATTGTTTGTGAGAAAATGACGAAAGAAGAGGAGGTTCTTCTTAAGTCAATAACGGGGCTATCCAAAGTTTACATGGATGAGTTCTTGACTAAGGAAAACCTCGTTAAATGTCGTTTAATAGTATCTGCTTGTAGGATTTATTTGTGTATCTATCTTAGTTTGATCTTGAATCGCGGCACCTAACATGATTCGGAATTTGATTTTGCAGAAAGTCCGATGGAGGATGAGGACTTGAGCTACGTTAAGGGCCTTCTGGCTTCCTATGAAGGTGAAGTCCATCCGCCCTTACCTCGTGGGCGGAAGAAGAAGGAAGCGGCCTCTAGTACAGGTGTTGACACCTCCAAAGAGGAGAAAAAGAAGAGGAAGAGAAAAGAGGTCGACTCTTCCAAGAAAGGGGGCAAAAGCGACCCCGCTACAGGGTCCTCACGGGAGAGGAGGACGAAGAGGAAGAATTTTGAGGACGCGTCGGGTCTCGGAATTATGATTGAACAGGTGAGTTCACCTGTGGAAGAGGCTCGCCCGGCTTTATCGCCAATTTCCTAAGGGCCCTCTTCTAGCCAACTAGAAGATATCCTTCTCAAGGAGGTAAGGATTTACTTCTTAAGGGTATCATTGTTCTGCAATAATTTTTTTTTTTTACTTAGGTTTTGTTTTTTAGGCGGAGGCGGGAGAAGCGGCTCTCTTGGATAAACTGAGGGTGGCGGACTCAGTTTTAAGAGGACCGACAACTCAAGGGAAGGAGTTGCCCTCTGAAGACATTCCTTTTCGGGATGCTGCTTCTGTGAAAAATGTTTTGATGGCCATGCGGCCCGAACAGCTCTCCACTAAGCTACGGGGAGCCGGGAGAGAAGAGGCCACTTGCCAGCTTTTCCGATCGGCCATGCTGGTAAGGACCGTTCTCATATTTCTTTTGCTCCTAAACTTGGTACCGTTTATAACCCCTTTGTTATTTCGTAGACTGCGCATTGGGCCGATCGAGTCGGCCATCTTTGTCAAGAGGACTTGGCAAAGATGGAAGCAAGTAGGGCAGAATTTGCCCAGCTAAACTCTAAGGTGGAGGCCTTGGAGGAAAAAGAAAAGAAGCAGCTCACTATTATCCATACTTTTGAGAAGGATAAAGCCGAGCGGCTTCAACAGTTTGCCGCTATAGAAAAAGAGAAAAATGACTTAGCGGCCAAGCTGGTGAGTTCCGAGGGCTCTCTTCAGGCTGCTAAGGAGGATATCAAAAGACTATAGGACGATTCTAATAGTTTGAAGGAGGAACTTAAATCTGCTCAAGATGAGCGTGCTGACGCCCAATGGAGTCTAAAGTTGAAGGTTGCGGAACTCGCTGCCATTCAAGTTGAGTTAGAGGAACTCAAGGGGGAGCGTGACACACTCAAGGAAGACTTGGCTTCCAGACAAAGGACCCCTAAATCCGACTCGCAAGAGATGAAAGACCTAATTGAACGAGCGGATAAATTGGAGAAAGAGGTCGCTCGGCTTAGGGCGAAAGCCAAAGAAGGGGCCACCCGCATTTATTCTGTAGTGCAGCAGGTGGGTCACCATGTTCCTCCTGCGGACGTTTTATCTATGGGGCTTGCTGGAGTCTTGAAGAAATTTATGGAGCTAAAAGAGTTGCAACTTATAAAGACTCCAGAGGCTCCTGTCCCAGCCCCTTCCGAACCTCCAACCCAAGTTCCTCCAGAAGCGGTTGACCACCTTGAGGGCCCTAGTTCCTAGGGATTTTTTTTTTTTTTTTTTCAGGACATGTTCTTGTAAACATTTAGTTATTTTGGAATGTAATTTTAATTTGTATGAATGAAACACAAACCTTTTTCTTTGGTGAAGATTTATTTCCGAGTGGTGGTTTTAACCATTTTAAGAAGTCCTTCACCTTCATTTGGCTTGTAAGTCAAGCTTCATAGCAGGTTCTTCTCTTCTTAGTCCAATCTGGGGACTTTGATTTGTTGAGTAAGATCCTTGCCTTTGTAAATGAGATTGTTGCCTCATATTTCGATCGGGATTTTTGCCCCTTGTTTCTGGATGAGAGTTATCGTTTATCCTTGTAGGATAATTCCGACTCATCTTTTAGGAATGGGATTTTCACCTCATTTTTGTAGAATGAGATTTTCACCTCATTTTTGTAGAAAGGGCTTAAGCTTTATTCCATGGAACATTTAGGAGACGATTACAGGATTCACTGATAGTAGCGTCGCAAGTGTTCAGCATGAAATAGACCCTTGAGTATTTTCCCTTCCATATTTACCAGATAATAGGTGCCTGTTCGGACAATTTTCTGTATGACGTAAGGGCCTTCCCAATTAGGAGTTAGCTTCCCCGTTCGGCTTTTGTTTCCCTGGAACTCATTTTCTCTTAATACCAGGTCGCCGATTTGGAAGAAGACTCTTTTTACCCTTGTGTCATAAAACCTTTTTACTCTTTGGCGATAGATGGCTGCCTTTGTTTCTGCAGCTTCTCTTCGCTCTTCAAGCAAGTCAAGCTCCGCTCGGAGATTCTTCTCATTTTCTTCTAATGAGAAGATTTGCTGTGTCCGTAGAGTAGGCATTCCTATTTCTGTAGGGATGACAGCTTCTGCCCCATAAGTGAGAGAGAACGGAGTTTCTCCTGTTGGGGTTCTTGTGGTTGTTCTGTAAGCCCAAAGAACGCTCGGAATTTCTTCAACCCAGTTAGTTCCTTTTTTAGAGACCCGGGTTTTGAGAGCTTGGAGCAAGTGCGATTGGTTAACTCTACCTGGCCGTTAGCTTGGGGATGTGTCACAGAAGTTAATCTGGATTCAATTCCGAGCTCTGAACAAAAGCTTTTGAAAGCCTTGTTATCAAATTGTCGCCCATTATCAGAAATGAAGGCGACCGGAATTCCAAATCGACAGATAACTGTTCGCCATAAGAACCCCTGACAAGCTTTCTCCGTGATTTTGGCCAAGGGCTCAACTTCTACCCATTTGGTGAAGTAATCGATAGCCACTATCAAAAACTTCATTTGTCGAATTGAAGTGGGAAATGGCCCTAGGAGATCAACTCCCCAAATAGCAAACGGGCGAGGGCTAATAATTGGCGTGAGCAGTGTTGGTGGTCGTCTTTGAATCTTCGAATGCCGTTGGCAGGCATCACATTTTCGGGCGAACGCCACCGCATCTCGAGTTAATGTTGGCCAGTAATAGCCCTGTCGCAGGACTTTGTAACTTAAGGCTTTGCCTCCTATATGTCCCCCTCCAATACCTTCGTGAATCTCTTGAAGGATATAGTTTGCTTCTGTGGGACGCAAACACCGTAAGAAGGGTTGCGTATAGGACCTCTTATATAGATTTTCGCCAATGATGGTGTATTGAGCGGATTTGTAAGAGATCCGTCTGGTTTCTGTCTTGTTGGATGGTGTAGGTCCACCTTGCAAGTAGTTTCTAATGGAATCCATCCAACTTGACTCTTCTGCTGTACTTTGTACTTCTCCTTCTAACCCCTCAATAGTTTTTGTGGGAAGGTACTGTAGGTTGAAGGAAGATTCTGCATCGTCGTTAGGCGCAGTGGCTTTTTTAGATAAAGCGTCCGCTTCTTCATTTTGTGCCCATGCATTTTTTCAATCTGAAATGAGCTGGCTGGGACTATCTTCTTTACCACTGTTTGGTATTTGATCATGTTTTCCTCCTTTGCTTCAAAGTTGCCCAATGTATGGCTAACGACCAGCTGTGAGTCCGAATATACATGTAGGAGTTGAATTCCGAGCCCTCGGGCAAAACGCAATCCTGCGATGAGGGCTTCATACTCGGCCTCATTGTTGGTTGCTCGGAATTGGAACTTAAGAACTATTGTAATTTTTCATTTGGAAGGAAAATAAAGGACGAAGCCGGCTCCTGACCTTTCTTCAGTTGCTGATCCATCAACATATAAGGACCATGGGATGCTAGGGCTTTTTTTGGATATTCTGGCGGAACTTTATCCTCATTTGCGGGAATGGTCAATTCCACAATAAAATCCGCCAGGACTTGAGCCTTGATTGTAGTTCGGGGTTTATAGGTGAGATCAAACTCACCCAACTCTATTACCCACTTGGCTAGACGTCCGGAATTTTCAGGCTTATGGAGGATTTGCTTTAAGGGCTGATCCGTTAACACCGTAACTTTGTGCGCTTGAAAGGAAGGCCTCAATCTTCGTGCGGATGTGATGAGGGCGAAAGCCAACTTTTCAAGTGGTAGATATCTTGATTCCGCATCGTTAAGGATCTTACTTGTGTAATAGACTGGCTTCTGAACTCCTCTATCTTCCCTCAAAAGTACTGCACTGACCGCTCGCGGAGCAGCGGCCAAGTAGATGTAGAGCTCTTCCCCTACTTGTGGCTTAGCTAGCAACTGAGGCGATCGGAGATAATCTTTAAGCTCTTGAAAGGCTTTCTCACATTCTTCTGTCCACTCCATTTTTGGTGCTTTTCGCAAGGCTTGGAAGAGTGGGAGGTTTTTCTCTCCGGCTTTAGAGATAAATCTCCCCAGAGCTGCTAGGCGTCCATTAAGCCGTTGTATCTCCTGGAGGCTTTTGGGTGATCCCATATCAAGGATAGCATTAACCTTTTCCGGGTTTGCTTCTATTCCTCTTTGGGTCAGTATAAATCAGAGAAATTTCCCTGACCGGACGCCAAAAGCACACTTGTTCGGATTTAAGCGAATTTTGTAAGTCCGAAGTGACTGAAAGGCCTCTTGTAAATCTGAGAGGTGTTCGTCGGCTTTTCGGCTCTTCACCAGAATGTCATCCACATAAGCTTCAACATTTCTGCCAAGTTATTCTTTGAAAACCGTATTCATGAGCCTCTGGAAGATGGCTCCGACGTTCTTTAAACCGAACGGCATTACCTTATAGCAATAAGTTCCTGTGCTTTTAATGAAGGATGTTTTTTCTTCGTCATCTTTGGCCATTCGGATTTGATTGTAGCCTGAAAAGGCATCTAAAAAACTCAGCATTTCGTGTCCCGCCGTGGAATCAACCAAGCCATCAATTGAAGGTAGAGGGAATGAGTCTTTGGGACAAGCTTTATTTAGGTTCGTGAAATCTACACACATCCTCCATTTTCCGGATGGCTTTTTTACTAGAACTACATTGGCCAACCATTCTGGATAGTACACTTCTCGGATAAGCCCTACTTTTAAAAGGGTTGATACTTCTTCTTACGTGGCCTTACGCCTCACAGTGCGGAATTTCTCCGCTTCGCTTGGATGTGCTTGAACGACTGACTTATGTTGAGGCGGTGCTCAATGACATCACGTTTGACGCCTGGCATATCTTCTGATGACCAAGCGAAAAGATCAGAATTGGTCCTTAGTACCACCATGAGATTTTCTTGTTGTACTGTTGTTAGATCTGCACCAATCCGCACTGTGCATTCCATCCTAGTTGTATCCAGAGGAACCGTAAGCAACTCTTCAACTGGTGTGGGCCGAAGTTCTTCATCTTCCCGTACAGCCTTCAAGGCGTTGAGGGTTAGTCTGCCAAGAATAACGTTGTAACTTGAAGCACAGCGTACGACTAGGAAATTTGTTGTCACTGTTGATGATCTAGGCGACTTTCCTACTGTAATTGGCAAAGAGATCATTCCTTCTGGCTGTATCACTCCTCAGGAAAACCCTATTAAGGATGATTTTACGGGAAGCAAATTATCTGCATCATATCTCATTCGTTCGAAGGCACTCCAGAAGAGAATGTCAACCGAACTTCCACTATCTATCAGAACTCTCTTCATTTGGAAACTGGAAACCATGATGGCAATGACTAAGGCGTCATCATGGGGGTGGCGAACCCTGCTGACATCGTTATCATAAAAAATGATGGGAACCGTAGGTCGTGATCTTCTTTGTGGCGTTTTCGTTTCCAGCGCCGCCCCAACCATTCGTGCATAGCTTTTCCGAGAGTCGGATCTTTCACCACCACACCCAGGACCACCGCTGATAAATCCGACCATCTCCCCTTTTTCTTCTTCTTTTGGCTGTGAAGTTTCAGGCACCTCTTGGATATCAATGTTGATATACTGCTCCAACTGTCCCTGTCTAACGACATCTTCGTTCATCAAATGGGTACATTTTTCCGTGTCGTGTCCTCTAGTTTGATGAAACTTGCAATATATTTCACTATTCTTTTGCCGCTTGGGATTCTTTGCAGGTTTTGGCCATGTCAAGAGTTGTTGGTCCTGGATTTGCATGAGAATATGGCTTCTGGTCTGATTTAGTGGGGTATGGTGGTCGTATTTTACAATTTTTTCTTCTTTTGAAGATTCTCTAGGCTGCAGCACATGTCGCTGAGGGCGTGTTGAGGTTTCCTGCCCTTCCTTACTGTCCCTGTGTGGCCCGCCTTCTTTTCGTATTTTCGGGGGCCTTTTGTTGACATTTTGATGGGTTTTTCCCTTCCGGAGTTCAACAGGGGCGCGCCGAGCCTCTTCTTCCCAACCCGTATAGATTTCATCAGAATTGATGTATTTCTGGGCATGGATCATGAGGGGGGGGGGGGGGGGGATTGTTTTTGGTGGATCCAAGGTGAGGGAAAAACGAAAAGGGGATTCTAGCAAACCCTCCATCAGGAAGGTTACAGCCATGCGCGGAATAAGATCCGCAACATTTGCTGTTTTGTCTATAAAACGGTTTAAATAGGCTTGGAGTGTTTCCCCCCCTCGTTGCTTAACACGCAGAAGGGTAGATGGAGTTTTCTTTTGCTTTGAGTAATTAGCAAAATAAGCTAGAAAGCTATCTGCTAGAACATAAAAAGAAGGAATTGTGCTAGATGGAAGATCAACAAACCAGTCTTGTGCTTTTCCCTCTAAGGTGGCGGGAAAAGCTCGGCACATACGAGCGTCGGTAATTCCAGAAAGAAGCATCTTCGATCGGAAAGACTTCAAGTGGCGAGACGGATCAGTTTTGCCCTCGTATGCAATCATTGCAGGTGGTCGAAAACTGTCAGGAACTTGCTCTTCCAATATTTCCTTGATGAAAGGCGAGCATATGTTAAAAACATGCCGTTCGGATTTCCTGTTTCCCCGTGAAGGATCCTGTCACTGTGTTCTTCTGTCGACAGTTGGAATAGATGGGCTATTTTGTTCAGTCCTTGTCTGCTCCGTTCTCGTATGTCGTTCTGTTCTTGTGGCAGCTTGCTCTCGACGTCGAACGGAGGGGGGTTCCGAGCTAGCAGAGAAGGCAGTTCTCTCTCTTCTGTTTCCATGAGTGCGAGTCCTTGTCCTCCCTCTGCTTTCGGAATTGGCTGGTGGGGCCGTTGGCACATTTGGCGGAACTTGTGTGGGAGGAAGTAACAGATGGGTTAAAGTATGAACAGTTTGAGCTAACCGTTCCAATTGCTGCTGCATGTTAAGATAAAACTCCGGGATGGGTTCTTGGGGTGGGGCGGAAGGATTTTCCGATGGAGATAAGATAGGTGGATTATTCAACGTAATCTCCTCATGCCCTCGGACTTTGCCAGGTCCTTCGGGATTACTTGGTGCTCCTTGTTCTTGGATCCGTTTTGACCTTCTGATAGTAGTCATTTAGCTTTTTGTAAGGGTCCCCACGGACGACGCCAAACTGTTGATGCCAAAAACTGGTCCACTTCACGCTTTGGCTATTGTGGCCTCGTGATCTAGTCTTAGCCTTCGACAAACGGTTGAAATTTATAGTTGGTGTGGACGCTTACTTCAACTTCTGAACGGTGAACATGGAGAACGCTTTGGAAATCCGCTCGGAATTACCTTGGCTTCCCTTTCCTTTGGGATGAACCTGTAAGAGGGAGAAAAGGCGGTCGGAATTGGGCCTTTCTGCCCGGATTCAGCTCCGATGCTTAAGTCAGAAAAACTATAAGAAGGCAGTCTTAGACATGAGTTAGCTCTTTGTGTGATGATTTTTCCGATCCTCCTTTTCTCCGTTATCGTTCTTCTTTTATAGCAACTTAAAGGCGGTGGAGTAAGGCGGTGAACGAGAAAATATCTTCTAAGGCGGTAAGAAAATATCTGCCTACTATGTAGGTGCTACGTAGGTAAGTAGAAAATATCTACCTACTGTGTAGGTACTACGTGTGTAAATAGAAAATATCTGCCTACTGTAGAGGCGAGTAGATAAGATCTACTTACTGTAGAGGCGTTAGATACGTTCTTACTCAGATGGTTATCACCTTCTTACTTCTTGTATAATTCCGACGGACTTTTTGTAGGGATGAGCCCTCCTTATTTGCCGGACGGAATTTATTCTAACGAACTTGGTGGTGACTGACTGTCTTGTGGCCAAAAGAAATGTAGCCCTGTGTATGACTGGTGGCCATTTAGGCAGGCGACACGTGCTTTACCAAATATTTCCGTAACACACACATATATATATATATATATATATATATATATATATATATATATATATATGATAGGGTGGTTATGAACAAGGACACGTGGCACACAAATATATCCAGGAGTGTGGCTGCCACGTAACGGAATCCTTGCTGGGCTCACTTTCTCTCTACTACGAGCTCCTCCAATTCTGAAATTATGATGAATTCAAGTCCTCAAGGAGGAGCTCTAAATTGCAAGTAAGAAGGCGTATTACCTCACTCCTCCAACGATTTTCCACACGCAGGACTCAAGACCTTCTAGAAGCCTAGTCGCTACTTGAGATGACAGCTTGAATGGGAGACAAAGCTTAACGCTTGAGGAGCCACCGAGTCTAGAAGCTTCTAGAAACACGCCGAAATGGATTTGTCGAAATGGGCATGTCGAAGTTGGCACTCACGTTGCTTCAAATTGAGTAGCTTGTTCTCCAAGCAAAGACCCCCACCTCCAAACCCTATAAATACCCTCTTCTCCCCTAATTCAACGGGATGATCTCATTCCTGCATCCTGGCTAAGCCTCACCAAGCCTCGAGATCCTAAGCTCCCATCTTCTCCTTCTTCTCTCTCCTTCCATTTTCTTCATTCCAGAGCTTCATCATGGAGTTCGAGTTGTAATTTTAAGAAGTTTAGTGGATTCTATCCTTCGAGAAGAGGATCGTGGTTTTTCCCCTACATTTTGGGGTTTTCCACGAAATCTTTGTGTGTTCCTTTTTGATTCCGGTTTTCTTCTTTGATCTTCTCGCTTCCCTTGTTCTTCCCTCTCTAATACAAATTTAAAGCTGCTTGAAATTGGGGCTTGATCCAATTTTAGAGCTAACATTTTGGCGTCGCTCGTGGGATTCACCGGAGATCCTTGCCTCACCCAAGGTATCATTACTCTTCCCTGCCACTCGGTACCTCCACGAATCACATGTACCCAACCAACTTCCCTGTAGCGCCATCCCTCAAGTTACAATGCACTATGGGAAGACCTTCTCTCAACAAGCTCTGAGTGGTCCCTTCGACTATCATCCTGAAATTGAAATTTCAAACTCATCACGCCATGAGAGGTGAAGGGAGATCAACCTCCTCTGCAAGCTGTTACCTTGCCACCAAGAGACAACTTGGAGAATCAAGCAAACTTCCGAATCTCTAGCTATAGAAGATTTCCACAGGAGGACGAAGAGAGAAGCTCCGCAGCCTACTCCTGCCGAGGAACTCCAGTACCACCTCGACGGCCTCATCTGGATCGAATCGCGGCAGCCTTGAGTTATCCTCATTCGATCAAGAAAAGCAACTCCTCGAATTGGATCAAGGCCAACTCGGGGATGTTTTGTACGGATGTACCAAGACATGCCGGAGTACCAAGAGATGATGGAGCACCATTTGAATGTCGATCCAAATTGCCAAAACCCAAGTGATACGTAAGAGGAGAAATTTTGCCGACAAAGCCGAAGTCAGTCAAGAGGAGGCCTGCTAAGGTGTTGCTTAAGGCGTAGTTCATTCTGGAAGTCCAATACCCTCAACGTTTGCTCTCCAATGTTGTCCTTGTAAAGAAAGCCAACGAAATGGCGATGCAAGTTGTGTTGATTTCAATGCATCTCACAAAGCTTGCCCCAAGGATTGCTACCCTTGCCTATCATAGATAATCCGTAGATTCCACTTCGTGATATGAGATGCTCAGCCTGACGCATACCGTGTTATAAATCCAAGTCAAAATGGCTAAGAAAGATGAAGAAAAACGCTCATTACTTCCCGAGGGACGATTGCTACAAGGTGATGCCTTTTGGCCCAAAATGCGGGAGCAACCTTCCAAAGACTAGTAAATAAGGTCTTAGGAAATGTGATGGGGAGGAAATGTCAAGCATATGTTGACATATACAGTGGCTAAGAGCACCTCTCACAGCATCATGCCACCAATCTCCGTGAGACATTTGAAACGCCGGTAGCTCATGGAATGAGTTCTCAACCCCAACCAAATGTGCATTTGGTGTCCGCTGTGCAAGTTTTGGGTTTTATGCTCACAGAGAGGGAATTGAAGCCAACCTGTAACAAACTGGAAGCTATTCCTGAGATGAGGTCCCCTAGAACCATCAAGGAAATTCAAAGCCTCAATGGGAAGTTAGCAAAGAATCGAGATTTATTTCAATGCATCAGTGAGAAAAGAATCTTCCATTTTTCTAGTGCACTTCGGAAAGCTCCAAAGGTAGAGTGGATGTAAGAGTGTGAAAAGGCCCTCACACAATTGAAGGAGTATTTGCAATCACCTACCTTGCTTTCCGCCGGGCCGTGAGAGGAACTCGGCCTTTATTTGGCGGTTTCTATATGGTCGTAAAGTTCGCTTCCCTCACCAAAGAGGAAGCCGGAATCGTAAAACCGCTTTATTATACTAGCAAGGTCCTCAATGATGCAGTCCGTATCATCCTCTCGGAAGTTGGCCTATGCCTTGGTCACTTAAAGCAAATCGGAAACTTCGGCCCCTACTTCCAATCATATAAAATCAAGGTAATCAATTTGACAGTTCCTTTGAAGTAAAGTTCTCCATCGCACCGACGCCTGGACGCATTGGACAAAGTGGGTTGTCAACTGGGGAGTATGACATCACCTATGAGCTCCTCGCGACAGCCCATCAAAGGCCGTGTTCTAGCCGGGATTTTATCGCTGAACTCACATCCATCCATTTTGGAGAAGCTTATTTTTATGGACTCGCCTCAACCGAAGCCTCTTCTATGGCACAATGGGTGTTACATACCGATGGTTCAAATAATGCCGAGCTCTGGAGTGCAGGCATTGTGCTTCAGCCCTTTCGTGCTGGAGCACCTCGCCAGCCTTGAAGTTTGGGTTCAAGGCAACCAACAACGAAAGTAATGGCCATGGTTGCAGTGTGCATAGCTAGCCGTGAGGCCTAGGAGTCCAAAATTTGTTAGCAAAACACGTAATTCTTAACCGTTGTTGGTCACATGAGTGAAGAATTTGGGGCAAAAGAAGAAAAATATGGTGAGATACAAGGCTTTGGTGCAAAAATTAGCCGCTAGCTTCCGTAAACTATCCATTACAAAGATTCCGAGGGGCAGAATCAAGAAGCCCACCTCCTCTCAAACTTGCTTTCCTCCAAAGTTGAAATAGCATCCCTCCTCAATATTCAGATTTGCCGGCCAAGACAATTGATTACCGTAATTCAAGAGGAATTATTTGAGGTGACAAATGAGCCATGCCGATTGATCCGATCTTAACATACCTTCCAAGACGGATCTCTACCTTCAGATCTCTAAGTCGAGCCGCACGCACGGTTAGAGCCAACCGCCACTATTCCTCGATGGACGCCTTTACAAGAGATCATTTACTCTCCCCGCTGAGGTGTTTATGCCCAAGTGAAGCGTAATTATGTTCTTCAAGAAATCCAAGAAGGTATTGGTAGAGACCACACATGTGGAGGAAAAGCACTTTTGTCATAAAATTCTAAGGCAAGGCTATTGGCCCACTTTGTCAAGGATGAAAAGCATTTGTTCGGGGAGAGGCTGCATTGCAGCTTACCAAACATCCAATGGCATCTGGCCAAGCCCAAATTCCTACCACCCCTATTAGGAGTACCTGTGCCATTCAGACTTTGGGGAGTAGATCTACTTGGCCCATTTCCAAAAGCTGCTCCTGAAAATGAAATTTTTGATTGTTGCCATTGATTATTTCTACCAAGGGTGGAAGTTTAACCCCTTCCTCTATTACATCAAAAGGTGTGGTCGAAAAATTACCTTATGGAAGTCAAGAATCATTTTATCCGCTCCCTGTAGCATTCATCATGCAAATGGGGAGATGGCCATAACGCTAAGCATTCAAAAATTTCTGGAGGAACTCTGAATTGAGCACAAGTTTACTTGGCCACTCACCCACAAGCAAACGGGGCGGAAGTGACTTTAATAGAACCTTGCTTCATACCTCAAGACTAGAGTGCTTAGGAATCAATCTAATTGGGTAGATGAGGTGCCAGAGCACTTTGGGCATACGTAACTACTTTGCCAACTTCCTACCGAGAGACTCCGCTTGTCTTGCATTTGAGTAGAAGCGCTCTCCCGCCACTGAAATTGAAGTCCCAACTCCACGGATCTGTGCCTTCGATCCGGCTGCTAATGAAGAAGTGACTTCGAGCTCGACGGTCGGAAGAGAAAAGGGAAGAAGTCGCCCGAAGTCAGATATCGCCATAAGGTCAAACGCCACTACGACGCCAAGGCGAAAAAGAGGTGACATTCCAAGGGAGATCCTGCCTTGAGGGAAAACATTTTGAAGGCAACAAAAGTAGAACAGGAAGCTTTAATCCAAACCGGAAGGCTCCTTATGTTGTAATCAAGATTGTAAAGCTCGGCACTTATTGGCTCACCAAGATGGATGGAAAAGGCTCAAACGCCTCTTACAATTCTCAACATCTTAGGAGGTACTATCAATAAAATTTCCCCGCTCTACAAATACGCCTAAGGATCTTCAAATGTAACCTCCGTAAGTAGAAGCAAAATCTTCCAAATTCAATTTAAAGTTAGACAATGGGTCAAGGCTCGAGTCATAGCATAACATGAAGGGAGCCCTCGCTAACTCACACAAATAGGGTCGAGGCTCGAAATGGACTTAAAATGGTGAGCAACTCCAGAAAATCCTCACAAGATACTTGGTTGCTGCTAAGCACAGGCCGGTCTAGGCTCGAAATGCGGACACAATAGCAACCAAATTTAGCGAGGACAAGCTGATAACTGTACCAACCGGACAAAGATCCCCTAAGAAATGATCCATCAGATCCTAACTCCTCTCCATAAGGATCTCTAAAACTAAAAGCCATTAATCCTTGTGTATTTCTCCAAATAAGACGCATAGCTGGTCTAGGCTCGAATCATCTTAAGTGAGAACGCTGCACTACTGAACTCAAATGACAAAGACATTTCTCCAAACATGGTGATAGCGGTCTCGGCTCAATCACCTTGAATGAGAACCTACAACAAGGAGCTCAACAACTAGTAACCAAGAAGTTTAAGAATTAGAACGCTAATAAAAGCATGGCAAAAGACTCAAAAATCTTTCCATGCATGTGTAAAAAGTGAATTTCATTTATCAAAATGACACCAACATTTGCAAATGGGAAGGAACAGTAAATCTACACATTATGGGGGAAGGAAGTACAAGATGAATGTGGATTGTCAAAAACTAAGCTACTCGCCTTCCAAAGGAGCCATATAGAGACATCTCCACTTTCGCCGAGATCCTTTTCAACATTAGCGCTACTAGCTCCACCAAATGTAGTCTCAAGAGCATCAATATAAGTCGTTAGCAAAATCGTGATTGGGAAATTTCATAACAAACTCTTTCAAAATGAAAGCTTTCCTCCTCCCTCACACGCAGCTCCTCCAGAAATAGTCATCTACCACTGACGAAGCTTCAAAGACAAGCTCTCCAATTCCTCCGCTTTTCACTCTCCGACAATGACTTTCGACAAGCCTCCATCTCCCTCGGAAATACTTTCGCGGATCTTTCCTTTAAGGCATCCCTTTCCGAGTGATAGCTATCAAAGAAGAATTATTATCCTCGAAGTTGCTCCAAAAGCTCGCCATTTCTTTTCTCCGTAAAACTCGACACCTCGCAGGAATGTACTTCCAAGGATACGCCTTTTAGTTTCTTCCTTCGCTTCGCAAGTTTTTTTTCTTCAAAGGGCGAACGTTCACTCGCAGATTTCAATTTTGAGGAGCTCGGAATTGTTTGCATTCAAAATAAAGAATCTCCTCCGTAGATGAAATCTTCTCCTTGGCCTTAAGCTCTTTCTCCAAATGTCTCGGCCTTCTCGTTGGATTGTTTCAATATTGCATCTAACTTACTCTTCCCAACCAAGGCCGTGTTCTTCTTCTAAGCCTTCTTCAATGCCAAGCGGTTCAAACGACCAATCTCCGCCTAAGTCTTTATTCCTCCTGGATATATTCAAGCAACAAGGACATCCCACCTCTCTCTTCTTCCAAAATACTTTGGCGGGCACGATGGTCGAGGAACAAGTTCTCGTAAAACGAAGATACAATGAGTTTGAAGTTGGACTGATCTTCGTAAATAGGTTCGAAAGCAAAGAAATACTTACCAAAGCCCTTGAGTATGGAGGAGCTCGCCGCATCAAGCCGAGATAAACGCCCAAGTCTAGATTCGATTTCTTTCCGCAAAGCCAATTTGATTACGTAAGCTGCAATTTTAGGATCGCCAATTAGATCCTTCCCTGGGTCCACGTGAGATGATCCCTTAGAACCCCTCAAAAAACTCGGCCACAAGCTCTAAACTCGAGGAAGGGCGAAGTTGGTCGAGTAACTCCGAATCCGGACCGATCAAAAGCCGATAGTAGGGCCGTAAGATTCGCCTTCCAGAGGTCCCAATGATCTCAACCTCATCCTCCTCGCAGAAAAATCTCTCGAGGATCTCCGGAAGATCCGGAATGTGCCTAAAAATATCTTCTTCAGGGGGAATGGCGGAAAGGGACCGCCTCAATTCTCCTCATTCATGTGGATCTCCTCCTCACCACCGCTGGAATTCCGTGATTAACGCCGCCGCTGGGAAGTGTCGCTTTCAGAGGGAATACGCTACGGATAAGGGAGAGATGGCCAACGCCTTCTCGGGTGTTAGGGAGGATGAGGTAGCTAGCCTTGTCTCTTCTTTCCTTTGGAAACCACCGCTTCTTCCTACTAGCCATTTTTCCGAAGCCGGGTTCGCCTTCAACAACCTCTCAATCCCAGCCTCTTTCTGAAACAAGCCAGAGTGTGTAGGCGATCGACCTCAACTTCTTGTGAAGGATGGAGTTCATCATTTCCCTTGTGGTCTAGATAATTCTTCAATGTACCGCAGTTCATTGGTAATTCCCAGCCCTGCCCTCCTCTCAGCCTAATTTCTCTTCCTGAGCTCACCTTTTTCTGCTTCTCCAGACGCAGTGTTGAGCTTCTCGACATCGGCTCGAAGCTTTGTCCAACAAAGATTTGGCACGCTGAGAAGGGTCCATACCTTCACCTCGAACACAAAAAGAGAAACTCAATCAAAACGATAGAAAGTAATTCGAAAAGAGTAAATGTAAATGTGACAATCCCTACCCCTTCTCGCTAAGAACAGCCCACTCTTCTCAAAAATTTTGTTAGTCAAGAAGATATCAGAGGAATCAGAGCATGTCCGTAATTTCTCGAGATAACGGTTTTCTGCTTTTAGAGAGCTTCTCCCTACTCAACACTTGAGTCCGAGGTACTCCCATTCAATTCGACTCAAACCCCTTCTTTGAAATGAAGAAGTATCTCTCCTTCCATCTCTTAATGGAGGTCGGCACGTAACCTAAGAAACGCCTATATCAGGCCTAGCTCCAAAAAAGTACCAACTGTTGGACTCTCTATTGAGGCAAAATAGCCAACAAGGGCAGCCAGAGGGAGTAACTCTACAATCCGCATAATAACGACATTTAATCTACAGAGGCATCTCCGTGAATTGGGGGTTAATTGAGATGGACAAACATTGAAAGACTTGAAAATTTCAAGCCAGAGGAGGAAAAGGGAATCAAGTCCTCCTAATAATGCTACCTACATAAACCGCCAATTCACCCCTCTCTCCTCGCCAAAGACTTGCTCGACGGGAAGGATCGTGCAATCTAATTTCAGGTTGGAAATCCCTTCGCCTAATCTTATAATATTTTGCAAATCTATCATCTCCTCTGATGAAGGATGCTAGGATAAGAGTCGTAACAAGGGAACTGCCTTTGCTACGCTTCGCTCCTACGCCATAGTAGAAGGAACGTGAGAGGAAGTTAGCTTATACCTTTGAGGTTTTTTCGTGGAAAAATGTGAGGATTGCAAGAAGAGAAAAATCGCAGCTTCGGGCCAATGTGGTTTGATAATGGAGGAGAAGATGAACAGTATGTGTTGGAAAAACTAACGCTATATTTGATAATACTTGAAAGGCAAATACAAAAGAATCCAACGGCTAAAGAAAATCCATTCAAAATGTAATAATCTCTAAGTGACACGTCCGCTTCCATCTAACTAATTTAAGATCGCTACTTCATGAACCACCTCGATGAACCGCCAAGGCCAAAAAGAACGCGTCTATCATTACACATCGCTGCACACCATACCGCTACTAGAGAAAAGGTTATTGGAAACCGTAGACGGCCAACAATAAATGCAAGCATCGCTCATCAAAGATAACGCCGCTACTCTTTCGCTTAGAGCACCTGAAAACATCAGCTAAAAGAATAGCTTTCCAAATGTATTCAATATGCTTAGCTAACTTCTAAAGATTCGCGAAAAAACATTCGCCATCTTCCAGCCTATCATTATACTTGAGGGGACCCATGATAGGGTGGTTAAGGAACACGGCACACAGATATATCCAGAGCTGGCACATATCCACTGCAACGTGGAACTTAAGTAAGGGCTCACTTTCTTCTACTACAGCTCCTCCACCTCGAAATTATGATGAATTCAAGTCCTCAAGGAGGAGCCTGAAATTCGCAAGAAGCTTGTTACCCCCACTCCTCCAACCATTTTCTCTACACGCAGGACTCAAGACCTTCTAGAAGCCTAGTCACATTTGAGACAGCTTGAATGGGCTTGGGAGACAAGCAACGGGCTGAGGAGCCACCGAGTCTAGAAGCTTCTAGAAACATGCCGAAATGGATTTGTCGAAATGGGTATTGCCGAGTTGGCACTCACGTGCTCAAATTGAGTAGCTTGTTCTCCAAGCAAAGACTCCCACCTCCAAACCCTATAAATACCCCTTTCTCCCACCAACGGGATGATCTCATTCCTGCATCCCCGCAAGCTTCTCCCTCGGCCGCCTGAGATCAAGCTCCCATCTTCTCCTTCTTCTCTCTCCTTCCATTTTCTTCATTCCAGAAGCTCATCATGGAGTTCTCGAGTTGTAATTTTAAGAAGTTTTAGTGGATTCATCCTCCGAGTAGGATCGTGGGTTTTTCCCCACATTTTGGGGTTTTCAATGTAAATCTTTGTGTGTTCCTTTTGATTCTGGTTTTCTTCTTTGATCTTCTGCTCCTTGTTCTTCCCTCTCTAATACAAATTTAAAGTGTTGCTTGAAATTGGGGCTTGATCCAATTTTAGAGCTAACAATATATATATATATGATTCTTAGGAGTATGCAAACAAATTTCATTTTTAGAGGGCTGTATAAATAATTTTAATATTTTCCAGGTTTATACAAGTAATTTCCTCTTTTGTATCAAATTATTTTATAAATGTGTTATGGGGTTCAAACAATGGGTTGGGTCCGAAATTTATGCATAACATGACTTCTAATAAGTAATTATAATATAATATAGTTTGTGGATTTCATAATCATTAACATATGGTTGGTTAGTTGGTTATTTATTTATGTATATGTTAAGTATTCACATGTAATTGTTGATCCTATTAACCCGATTGTTCAACAAAGACATGTAACTGTTTATTTGAAAAGTGTAAATGTTCATTGTGTCAAGTCAATCTATTGATGCAAGAATTGGTTTTGCCTCGAGATGAAATCCAATTCCGTGTCAACGGTTAAATTTGTTTGATTTTTGGAATGCGATCATGAGGAAATAGAGAAGATTATCCAAACATGTAAGAAAAGACAAGACCTACGTGGAAAACCCCTTGGAATTGGGGAAAAAACCATGATGCTCAATCGTATGAGCAAATTTACTAGGTAGGGGGCATTTACTTGCACGTAAGTGCCCAGAAGTCCGGAAGCTCAGAAGTGGGCGAAGTGGGCGAAAGTTCCAGTTCCCTGAAGTGGGCAGAAGTGGACACTTCTGGTGTTCACTGCTACCGAAGTGTGAGGGCACGTTATAATAATAATAATAATAATAATAATAATAATAATAATAATAATAAGTCCACTTCGGTCGCGCCCACTTCGGTCACTTTGGTGTATTGTTGGCCGAGGTGACCCTAGTATAAAATGGGGGAAGTGGCCACTTCGCCGAAGTTGACCGAAGTGTCACTTTTGACTAAAGAAACTTCAGAAGTGGCCGAAGTGGGCCACTTCCCCACTTCCCCCAAACACGTGCAAGTGGCCGAAGTGAGCCATTGTTTTTACAAATGGTTTTAGAGAATTGAAAGAGGGATTCAGAAAGAGAGAGAAGGGTTCTCAGAACAATGGGGCATGGAGGATTCTCTCAGAGATTAAAATTGTACAAATGATCATCTCCTTCCCTATTTATAGCCTTCGGTTGCTTGGCGCCCAAGCTTCTCGATATGCAAGTTGGACGCCAGCTAGGTGCCAGCTAAATGCCAGTTGGATTGACAGTAGGATGCCAGCTGGATTCCTTCTAGAAGGTTCATAACGCCGGGCGGGGTAGTGATTATCCCGCGGGCTAGCCGGATCCAAGGACCGCAAGAAAGAACAAACGAAGAACCAAAAGAACCAGAGAAAATACTCTGTAATTCTCAGAAAATACTTTATTCAGAATTCAATAATAAAAAACTAACCAACAAGCCGGGTTAAATAGCCTCAAAGATTAACCTAGAAATCTTATCATCTAATCTAAATTTGCTAAAATTGACAAATTATTATTTAAAACTAAACTTATCTAAATTTAAAACTCTAAACAAATCAGATAACTTCTAAAAATCCGAGATCAAATTAGATTCAAATGCTATAGTAATTTGGCATATGAAATATTACCAAAAATAGAAAAAAGACCGAAAACCCTAATTCGGTGGATTAAATATTTCTAAAAATAGAAAAACATAACTAAAATTATCTCAATTATGACTCCCCATATCGTGCGCGCCGCAAAGAGTTTTCCGAATTGGGGTCGAACGCGTGATTCTGATATCGGTAGCCAAAGTTATGGCCAAAATACCGAACCACACCAAAAACCGACCCAATCTTGGAATTGACTCGGTAACTTCCTGTCTTTACGTTGACCCGCCAACCCGGCACCAACATTTGACTCGAGCCTCCTGCATCAGTCACCTCGGGTTGGAAAAAACTCGACCCCGAGTTCGACTGCACCTCTGTTGGTGGGTCTGAATCTCCGTGCTTGATCTCAATCAAAACCCTAGAAATAAAAAGTAAGTTAGTAGTGTTGGTTACCGGTCTAGGAGGGTTTTGCTCCCATCGAGATACCAACACAACGCTAGTAACATCATCATCATAGATGGGCTTACCAATCTCCTCCTTGGGCTCGCCAATTTCCTCCTCGTAGTCGTCCTAGATGGGCGAGATCTCATTCTCCACATCATCGTTGAAGATGGGCAAAATCTCCTCCTCTGCATCATCGTTGAATATGGGTGAGATCTCCTCCTCCACATCATCGTCGTAGATGGGTTGGTAGATGGGTTGGCCAAACCTCTGATCGCTATGATTATGGTGTTGGACTTCCTCAGTCGGAAACTGCCCACGACAACCATGATTAAAATCAATCGCCGCCAGACGCCTTGATAATTTCTTGACTTGCCTCTTCAAATCCTTGATCATCAAGCATTGGGTTAACTCTGCGACTTGCCTTTGTAGATCCTTGTTCATCGCCTCCGGGGCACTCAGGTCACGGTATTGGACTTTCTCAGCCGGAACCTGTCCAACCCGACGACCACGACCACCAGTCATTGATATCGACGCTTCCTAGGAAGATGATGAGCTATGGAACCAACTGACGACGGGCGGGGTAGCGATTATCCCGCGGGCTAGCCGGATCCGAGGACCACAATAAAAAACAAACGAAGAACCAAAAGAACCAGAGAAAATACTCTGTAATTCTCAAGAAAATACTTTATTCAGAATTCAATAATAAAAAACTAACCCACAAGTCGGGTTAAATAACCTCAAAGATTAACTTAGAAATCTTATCATCTAATCTAAATTTGCTAAAATTGACAAATTATTATTTAAAACTAAACTTATCTAAATTTAAAACTCTAAACAAATCAGATAACTTCTAAAAATCCGAGATCAAATTAGATTCAAATGCTATAGTAATTTGGCATATGAAATATTACCAAAAATAGAAAAAAGACCGAAAACCCTAATTCGGTGGATTAAATATTTCTAAAAATAGAAAAAAATAACTAAAACCCCATGTCGTGCGCGCCGCAAAGAGTTTTCCGAATTGGGGTCGAACGCGTGATTCTGATATCGGTAGCCAAACTTATGGCCAAAATACCGAACCACACCAAAAACCGACCCAATCTTGGAATTGACTCGGTAACTTCCCGTCTTTACGTTGACCCGCCAACCTGGCACCAACATTTGACTCGAGCCTCCTGCATCAGTTCACCTGGCTTCCTGAGGCTTCTTCTCTATTCTTAGTCGAAGATTCCAAACATTCTGGATGTTTTCCCTCTTCCCTGTGTTCTGTTGTGATTATTTGATGCCTCCAGGCATTCTCTATTTATTACAGGTTTGGTTGGTTGACAAAACATTCAATAAAACATTTGGCAGACTATTTAAGGATAATTTTCAAATGACGGTCTAACTAGAATATTCGGTTGAGTTCTTTAGGCGGAATATTCACCAGAACAACCATATGATTAATGGAATAATTGGGTAGAACCTTAGGAAGAACCACAGAATGTTTGGCAGGGTGTTTAGGCAGCACATTCTATATAATAACAGAGTATTCAGGGGGTATTCGCCTCCTAAGTTGAAGGAATAATGGCTTATGGTTTGGCTACGTGCTAGATCAATAGAAGGTCACGCGTCTTCCCAATTTTACCCCTTGGGTAGAAACTTAGGAAGAACGATAGAATGTTCGCCAGGGCGTTTAGGCAGCACATTTGGCATAATAGCAGAGTATTCAGGGGGTATTCGTCTCCTAAGTTGTAGGAATAATGGCTTATGGTTAGGCCACGTGCTAGATCAATAGAAGGCCACGTGTCTTCCCAATTTCACCCCTATCATCAGTCCCCCCCCCAAGTATGCTTGCATCAAGACCCAATGATAATCGAATAATTATCGGTTAGCAGTTGGACTAATAAGCTAAACATATGGTTCAGTAGGTAGGCGACCATTAGATCCTTGTATGAGTCCTCGGGTTAGTGACAAATGATATATTGTCTGAATATGTTTATAACCGAGCATCACTGAGTGTAGTTTGGATAGTCCGATAGATTCTAGTTTCGGAACAAATATTCAATACTTAAGATAAGCCTTTAATGCTAAGTACCCATTTGTCTTCTAGAGCAGTTCCGTAGAAGCAACGTTAGTGAAAAGACATGGGGTGGGAGGATGTGAGTAATGATGGGCGTATCCGTCACATTCCACAATGTCATCCATCCGGAACACGTCCATTACGAAGGGTGCTCTGGATCAACTAAAGATAAATCATACGCCTTGGCTTGATCACGCGCCATCCAACGAACAAATCTGAACCGTTGAAAAGGTTTTGACTGTTCTTTCGTTGTACACAAATCATTTCCTTTCATTCAAAAGAAACAGTTGTTCTTCTTCTTTTTTATCATTCTCCTGGTTATTTAGAGCAGTTGTGTAAAAGTTCTCACTTCTTCCGTTGCGCCTTTGCCCTTGGGTTTTCTTCTTTGCTAAGGTATGGAGCCTTCCCTTTCTGATCTTGGTGTTTCGTTTACTTCCATTCCTCCAGCTTTAAGAGAACCCAAACCTAGATCTGATGCTTTTCTAAATATTTTTTCTATCGTTGAAATTAATGATATAGGGTCTCTTCTCAGTATATTTCCTAAAGGGTCCCTTCTCCCTCCAAACGTGCTAGCTCTCCCTTGAATAATAGAGAAATAGCCATTTATTATGATGCCTTGTTAGGAGGTCTTAGATTACCCTTTGTTGTGATATTCCAGGAGATTCTTAGTCATTATCAGATATGTCCTTCCAAGTTGTCTCCAAATTCATGGAGATCTCTATGTGGATTTGTGATGGTACTGATTCATTGCGGCGTTGTACCGACTGTGTGTTGGTTGATCTCCTTTTTAGTTTGACCCAAGATTTAGATACTGACTGGTACTTTTTCACTGCTCGAAAGAAGAGACAATTCTTAGGTAGAATGAGTGAGGAACAAGGAGAAAAGGAAAAAAGAAACGTGGATGGTAAGTACTTATCCTCCTCCTTATTTGTCATCGTTCCTTTTGTGTATTAAGAACATCGTTTCGACTATTGCAGTTGACATCAAAGATGTAGTTCCACCAGCGAGCATGGGAAAGAAACCCTGGAAGAAACAGAAGGTGAGGAACCTTCTTACTTTTATCATTTTCATTTACGTCTCCTCATGAGATCAGGGAAGACCTCCCTATTCTCTGATATTGATATTGCCAAATTGATCATTGAAGGAATTACAGAGCCAAAAGGTTAAGCTTCCTTTATGAAGACTTTTGAAAGTGTGGTTGGAGAATCTTCTTCTAAGGCCGATGAAGAGCACTTTCTTATCATAACTTCTAATGCGGAGGTTGAAGATGTATTGATTCGCACAAGGATAGTTGAATGATTTGGTCTGATTTTGACTATTTTTGTAGTTCGTAACTATGAATTTCAGTATTTTCGTCATTTCTTATCTAATAGATTTTCAAAATTTGAACTTTTATCCAACTTTTTTCTTTGATTCTTATCTGTATCTTGTAACTTGTGTTCAAGTATTTGATTCATTTGTTTTTTGTATAACGAATGCACATTATCGGCTTCCTATACCTGCTAGATTAATAGGACCATATCCTTAGATGGATTATAAGGGTTTCAATTGACTTATTTTGCATGTGTGCACAAATACATTTCTAATAAGTTGTGTTTGCAAAGATCATGCTTTGGTTTGGGCGGAGTGTTCAAAATCCAATAGATGTTAGATTTCACATGAACATTTTGGTGGACTTAGATGTTAAACGCTTTTGGTGATAGTGGATATTCGGTTCCTTGAAAAGACTCGGATGAATCCGAACATTCGACCCTTCGAGGATGATGAGGATTAATGTTCAGCTTCATTGGAGGGCTTGAAATGTTTTGTATTCATAACTGTTGGTGCATCCTTCCCCAAATATGTGCGGATGGCGTCCAACCTCGAATATGGGCGGACGGTCGTCGCATCCTACCTCAGGTACGGGTGGATGGCACCCTGCCCCCAGTATGGGTGAATGGCTTGTAGCATCCTACCACAAGTACGAATGAATGGCATCCTATCGCTAGTTTGGGCGGATGGCTGTTGCATCCTACCGCAAGTATGGGCGGATGGCATCCTACCGCGAGTATGGGTGAGTGGCTAACGCATTCAACTAGAAGTGATAGTTCGTGTCTTCAGTAGGGACAAGTGACCAAGTTCGTAGGTGGATGGTAGGGTGGGTGTTTGAACTTGTAAGCGACAATGAGATGTTCGATTGTGCCTGTAAGTTATATATCTAGCCTTGCATAAATGTTCGTAGATTGTTGACTATAAACAGGAATTAGAGCTAAAGGGATGGAATTGAGAGACTCAATTTATTGATAGTACCGATGTAGATGTTCGCCATGGTACGTGAGTTTAAGTTTTCGCCCATCCATGTTTGTTAGACAATAGGTTCTGGGTCACACAACTCCATTGATGACATAAGGACACTCCTAATTTGGGGTTAGTTTTTGTGTCCTACTTTTGTTGCCTTGGAATTTATTCTCCCGCAAGACTAGGTTACCAAGTTGGAAAGTTACTTCTTTCACTTTTGAGTTGTAGAAGCATCTGACTTTCTAGCGATAGGCGATCACTCTAATATAGGCCCAATCTCTCTTTTCTTCCAAGAGGTCAAGTTCTGCCCTAAGCCGCTTCACATTATCCGCAGAGGAAAACGCCTATGTTTGGGGTATAGGCATATCGATTTCCTATGGAATCACAGTTTCAACATTGAAAGCTAGGGAAAATAGGGTTTCTCCTATTGGTGTTCGGGTAGTGATTCGATAGGCCTATAGTGTCCCAGGGATCTCCTCTTCCCAATTAGACTTATTCCGCAAAGCACGGGTTTTTAAGCTATGTAGGAGGGTTATGTTGGTCACTTCAACCTGACTATTCGCTTGGGATGAGTAACTGAGGTAAGTATTGACTCGATCCCGAGTTCATCAAAAAACTTCATAATGCTAAATTGTCATATAGTCGGTCATTGTCAGTGATGAACGCCATTAGAATTCCGAAGTGACAAATGATTGATTTCCAAAAGAAGGTTTAACATTGCTTTTCTATGATAGATGACAAAGGTTCGACTTCCACCCACTTGGTAAACTAGTCGACCGCAACAATCAAAAACTTTATTTGCCGAATAGCTACTTGGAAGGGTCTGTTGACCGTCGGCTAGAGTGCAAGCACTCAAGCCTCGGCAAGCAAGTGTACGTGGTCGCAAGTAATAAATTTCGGAGAGTACAGGATCGAATCAACATGGAAGGCTTACTAGGTTTAGATGAACACTAACCTACTAAGTTGCTTGGTAAAGTTAGTCAATCAATAAGTGGAAGAGGTTACTAGACTAAACTACTCATAGGAAGTGGTAAGATAACGAAAGGTGTGGGGGAATACTCTCTATGATATGCTTCAGGGTTGTATGGCTCTAATGACTTGTTATGATTATCTCCTTGACTTACTATGTTATCAAAGTAGTGGATATGGGTATTTCAATGATAAAGATTGTACTTATGTACACTCCAGATACATCCTGCAAGACCTTATTTCTAAGGGTCATACTCTAAGGTCCATATTTCTATTGGTACTTTAGAAGCATTATAAGGCAACTCTCTACCAATACAATGGATATGCCTCTAATTATGTCTAAGTTAGAGAACAAATCGGTGTTACTCTGTCCACCCTACGTTTCTACTCTACTTTCAAGCCCATATGTCTATGTGCTTGAAGCTAAAGACACTTGTCGCCTTTCGACCAACAAGGATTAACATGAGAGATTCATAGGCACATCCACACACATGATAACAAAGCAAAGCCAAAGATAATATAAATATCAAGTCAAGAGTTCATACAACCCTAGCTTAGATGTTCAAGCTATCATTACAAAGAAAGATTCATAATTATGCAAATAGGAAGGTAAACATCCATGATACTGTACAAAGAAAAGATTAATCAAATGTAAAACAATAAGAGATAGGTTACCCCTTTGTTTTGAGCTTCTCCCCTTTAGATTTGGTCTTAAAACCCTCTGGATTGCCTCTTTGGAGCCCTAGCTGTTGCACTCAAACGAGAGATGGTGAAAACCTAGAAATTAGGTCATTTTTATACCCCCAGGAAGTTACACCGCGATGTCGAAAGGCACATCGCGATATCGATGAAAGTATACCTGATGTTAACATCGCGATGTCCAAAAGCGACATTGCGATGTTAATTTATTTCCTGTGGAGCGTTCCCAGCCTTTAATTAACATTGCGATATATGTAGTCTGTATCGCGATATCTTCATCAACTCAACGATCAGATTACCATTTCAAGTCGGATTGACTTTTCAAGTCAGATTAAGTTGAAACTTTAACTGAGTGTTCCTAATTTATTGATCTTCAATCTTAACGGTGAAGATTGGATTTGGAGTCCTATAGCTCTTAAAGTAAATTCATGATCTCAGTAGCTCTTCAGGTTACTCCCAATTTGCTCCTTGGTTATAGAACACCTTTCTCTTTTTTCCCAATGATCATCCAAATCACGCTCCAATGGACTCATCATCTATCAATATTGGAAACACTTGCATTAGTGCATAAATTAATCCATTAAGTATTAAAATTCACTAAAACAAGTGTGCATGCTAGTTGAGGTAGGGTTTACATAAAATAACCCAAATTGGTTCTAAAATACATCATTAGATAACCACATTTGGTCTCAACCTAGCACAATATGTCCTACAAATAGCTCCATTTTGAGAGCTAACAGGGTCCAAGGATCTCAACTCCCCAGAGTGCGAACGGCCTTGGGCTCACGATGGGAGAAAGGAGGGCAACCGGTCACCTTTGGATATTTGAGTGCCGTTGGCATTCGTCACACATCCAAACAAAGTCTATAGCATCTTTTGCCAAGGTCAGCTAATAATAGCCTTGCCGAAGAATCATGTGACTAAGGGCTCTCCCTCCCAGGTAGTCTCTTCCGATGCCTTCATGGACTTCTCGGAGTACATAATCTGCTTCGGAAGGACGTAAACACCGCAAGAAAAATACAGTATAGGACCTTTTATAAACCCATCTTTTCATAACGCTGTATTGGACTAACCTGATTATAGTAAGACAGGCTTGTTTAGGGTCAAGTGGAAGAGTGGCGTGTTGGAGATAATTCAGAATGGGATAATTCCAACATATTTATCTTCAATTTCAAGCAACTTTTCTACTGGTCGGCATTCAATTTGTTCTCACTGCCATGTACTATGCGTTGAGGGGTTTTTTTTCTGTCAATATTAGATGAGGCGAGTTTTGATAGGAGATCGGTTTCTTGATTTGCATTTCTGAAAATTTTTACAATGTGGAACTTCTGGAAATTTGAGATGTGTTTTCTTACCATAGTTCTATACTTTATTATGTTATCCTCCCTTGCCTCAATCTCATCGATCAAATGTCCGACCACCAGTTATGAATCTATATTGGCTTGTAAGTCCTGTACCCCGAAACCTAGGGCTAATTAAAGACCAACAATCATAGCTTGATATTTGACTTCGTTATTAGTCTCCTTGAAGCCGAACTTCAGAACAGTCGAGGTACTCTACCCTAAATCTTAGAGCAAGATGATGCCCGCTCTGGAACTCTCGCTAGTTGCCGAGCCATCAACATACAATACCCATCAAGAAAGGGAAGTGTCTTCTGCTCTCATCAACCCAATAGTTGGGGAACTTTCGTCTTCTATCATAGTGAGCTCCGGGATAAAGTTAGCAGGTACTTGTGCCTTGAGGGCTTTGCCCGACTCGTAGGTGATGTCATATTCCTCCAACTCGATTACCCATCTAGTTAATCGTCCCTACGCTTTTAGTCGGTGCAGAATTTGCCTTAGGGGTTGGTCAGTAAACACCTTGATTTTATGTGATTGGAAGTAAGGACAAAGGCGTCGAGTAAAGATAACTAGTGCATATGCTAATTTTTCCAGAGGGAGATATCTTGATTCAGTATCGGAAAGGACTTTGCTAGTGTAATAGACTAGTTTATGTATCCCCTATTCTTCTTTCACCAATGCAGAACTGACATGCAAGTTTGTTACTACCAAGTAGATGTAAAGTTCTTTTCTCAGCTTAGGTATAGCTAGTAACATCGATGATTGAAGGTATTCTTTTAGCTGTGTCAGAGCATTTTCACACTCATCTGTCGATTCTACCTTGGGTGCTTTTCATAATGCTAGGAAGAATGAGAGGTTCTTCTCCCTTGATTTCGAAATGAATCATTTGAGGGCTGCTAATTGCCCATTGAGCCTTTAAATTTATTTGATTCTCTTTGGAGACCTCATTTCAAGGATTGCCTTGATCTGATCAAGGTTGGCTTTGATAACCCTTTGGGTGAGCATGAAGCTGAGGAATATTCTTGAGCATATACTGAATGTACATTTATTTGGATTGAGACTCGATCATGCCATGTGCTCGGAGTGCTCGGAAGGTTTCTTGTAGATCAACCGCGTGATCCTCGGCTTTTTCACTTTTTACAAAGATGTCATCCACATAAGCTTTGACATTTCACCCAATTTGGTCTTTGAAAACTTTATTTGCTAGCCTTTGGAAAGTTTCTCTAGCATTTTTTAATCCGAAGAGGATAACTTTGTAGCAATAAGTGCCTCGGCTTGTGATAAAGGAGGTTTTTTTCTCATCGGATTCTGCCTGTCGGACCTGGTTATATCTCGAGAATGCATCCAATAAACTAAGCATCTCATAACCTGAGGTCGAATCAACTAGATTATCTCTATCAAAGGCAGAGTGTAGCAGTCTTTAGGGCATGCTTTATTCGAATAAGAAAAGTCAATACACATTCTCCATTTTCCAGAGAATTTTTTACAAGAACTACGTTTGATAACCATTCTTGATAATAGAACTCCTTGATAAAGTCTGGTTTCATGAGCTTGTCGACTTCTTCTTCGGCCACCTGAATGAGTTCAGGAGCGAAGCTTCTCCTCTTCTGTACTACTAGCTTGTGGGCTGGGTGTACATTGAGTCGATGTTCTATGATGTGGTGAGGACTCCAACCATATGCTTGGCCGACCATGCGAACAAGTTTGAATTATTCTTCATGAGGGCCAAGAGCTCTTCTTGTTGTGTAGAGCTAAGTTTGGCTCCAAATTGGACTGTTCGCTTAGGTTGATTTTCATTCAGGGACAGTGCCCTCAACTCCTCCATAGAGGCAAGTCTCCGTCCTTTCTTTTCTTCATCTTCTTCTTCCAATTCTTAAATATTAAGGTTTCAGAGACTCTGCTGCATCCCTCTCTTTTGTTCTTAATATTTTCTACGAAAATTTGACAACACCTCCTCTATTTGGAGGGCCCCGAAATTATACAAACATTCATGAATCAATTGAAACTCATTCTTACAACTCCATATACATAAACATTCATGGATACACAACTAACATGTCGCCTAAATAACCTTCATATTCTACAACCAGGCAGTCCTCCTGCTTTGATAATCACAAGCACAAAATTTCAAATTACTTTGATTTCCTTTTAATGTTATTTTTATATCATCATGCAGCCCAAACCTTGTTCCGTAAGCTAGTCAAAGGTTGTGATTCGGCTTACCAATTGAGCACTCGGTGCTTTGCCCAACAACTTGGATAGAGAAAAGCCGATAATCCTCTCCCCTTCGACCTTTAATCGATGCTCACCGGCGCCGTTCAGATTTCAGGGAAGGAACTCGCCAGGACAAAGAAAGGGGAGGGGAAACAGTCAGCTTTTGCTCATCCTCGTCGTCCCGGTGACTCTCCGACATCCAATTAGTCTGGATCTTGCTGCTGTAGCTCAACAATCGGAGTAGAGGCAGGGTCGACACTGGTCGCGCGCGCGTCAGGTCAGGCAGCATAGCGTTAGTCTCACCGGACGGAATCTGGAGGCGGAGAGGCTGAGGGCACGGGGAAGAAGGTGCGCTGCTCATCGGCGTTCAAGTGGAGAAGGAGGGTCTCAGCCTGGCCACATGTAGAGGAAGGAACAACGAAGGGCATCAACCATTTGGTCCGGACCACCGCTCACTAGAGTTCCCTGGCGCAGATATAGAGTGGCTCGGTTTGAAAGAAGGCAAAGGAGAAGAAGAGGCATTCCTCATCCTTATATGTTGGAGGACGGAGAGATCACAGAGCTTCTGTGGCCTCACGAGGGCACTGCTCGCTCATGAGAGGGAGGTAACCCGATCCAATTTCTTCGTGGGTCTCCATCGCGTGCACAACGCTCGTTGTCTCCCTCGTGAACGAACAAAGAAGGGGAAATGGGGCTGGACTCTCTCTTAGCTCATTTATTTAGGGTAGACCTCGGTCTTAATTACATATTCACTTAGGTTATATTAAATCAATCTCTTTTTTAATTGATTTTTCTTAAACCTTTATCAATTAAATGAGATGAAAGTTGGGATTTTCAATTAATCGTAGACATTAAAGACAATGATCAATTAATTTATGTTTTAGGAATTAAGCCAGACCCATATCCATATTTTCCTGATTTTAACTCGGTGAAATCTACTTTATCAGAACTTTGACTTTTGTCTCGTATCTCCCACTTTTGTCCCATGTCTCCCACTTATCAGAACAATTTCAAGTATAAATGGTCTGTCCTAATACGGCCTTCTTTGGTCAAAATTGTTGCGAGCCTGGATTTTAGATTCATTAATTCCTGATTTTCCCTTAGTTGAGTTCTAAAAGTAATTAATTTTTTTTTGTGCTAATTAATCTCGTTGAAATTTTCTGAAATTTTCTGATTATTTATTTAAAATTTCAGGGTGTTATATTCCCTATTTATAGCCTTTGGTTGCTTGGCGCCCATGCTTCTCGATATACCAGTTGGACGGTAGCTAGGTTCCAACTCAATGATGGTTAGATTGATAGTAGGATGCCAGCTAGTTCGCTAGCTGGTTTCCTTCTAGAAGGTTCACTTGGCTTCTTGAGGCTTCTTTTCTATTCTTAGTCAAAAATTCCGAGCATTTCTGGATTTTTTTCCCTTTTCCCTGTGTTCAGTTGAGAGTGTTTGATGCCTTCGAGCATTCTCCGTTTATTACAAGTTCGGTTGGTTGACAGAGCATTCAGTAAAACATTCGGCAGATTGTTTCGGTATAATATTCGGATAACGGTCTAGCTAGAATATCTGGTTGAGTACTTTAGGCGGAATAGTCGGCAGGACAACCATATGATTGATGGAATACTTGGGTAGAACCTTAGGAAGAACCACAGAATGTCTCGTAGGGCGTTTAGGAGACACATTCGGTATAATAGTAGAGCATTCAGGGGGTATTCACCTCCTGAGTTGAAGGAATAATGGCTTATGGTTATGCCACATGCTCGATTAATAGAAGGCCATGTGTTTTCACAATTTCACCCCTTTCACAATAAAAAATCATTTATTCGTCGGGCAACAACATTATATGGAGAAGTATAGTGTATTTGCATACATACAAGTTGATAATACAATGGACCTTTGTTTAGTGTTTAGCTTTCTTCTTCATAACTATTTAGTATGCCCTCTTAGGTGTTCAACATTGTTGATGCCAAAAACTGGTCTACCTCACGCTTTGGCTACTATGGCCTCGTGATCTGGTCTCAGCCTTCAACAAACAGTTGAAATTTATAGTTGCTGTGGACGCTTACTTCAACTTCTGAATGAGGAACACGGAGAATGCTTTGAAAATCTGCTCGGAATTATCCTATGAAAATCCGTTCAGAATTACCCTAGCTTTCCTTTGGGATGAATCTGTACGAGAGAGAAAAGAGTGATCGGAATTGGGCCTTCCTGCCCAGATTCAGCTCCGATGCTTAAGTCAGAAAACTTGTAAGAAGGCAGTTTTAGACATGAGTTAGCTCTTTGTGTGATGATTTTTCCGATCCCCCCTTTTTTCTATTATCGCTCTTCTTTTATAGCAACTTAAAGGCAGTTTAGGAAAGGCGGTGGAGTAAGGCGGTGAATGAGAAAATATCTTCTAAGGCGGTAAGAAAATATCTGCCTACTGTGTAGGTACTACGTAGGTAAGTAGAGAATATCTACCTACTGTGTAGGTACTACGTGTATAAGTAGAAAATATCGGCCTACTGTAGAGGCAAGTGTATAAGATCTACTTACTGTAGAGGCGTTAGATACGCTCTTACCCAGATGGCTATCACCTTCCTGCTTCTTGTATAATTCCGACGGACTTTTTGTAGGGGTGAGCCCTCCTTATTTGCCGGACGGAATTTATGCTAATGAATTTGGTGGTGACTGACTGTCTTGTGGCCAAAAGAAATGTAGCCCTGTGTATGACAGGTGGCCATTTAGGTAGGTGACACGTGTTTTACCAAATATTTCCGTAACACTAGTCCCCCCCAGAATGTACTTGTTCGAAAAATCTGAGCGAGGAGTGAGTCAAATTGCACTTTTCGCTTGGTTCGAGAACAAGTATCTTCCTTAGCTGGCGTGTCTATGTGGGTGTAGGTTTCTTTCTAGATACATATGTTTTAATAGGTAACCGACACTTGCTGTGTTGTCTTTTCGTTGTTTTGAATCGAGGTAGATTTTTCTCCGGAATTTTCGTCTATAGTGTCACCAAGTTTTGCTATTTAAGGAGCTAGCGTGGATAATGTTTTTATTCATTCTGTTGCCATCCTTGCGTTTTGGTAAAAATGGCTCAGCGTTTGTCTTTTTTTAAGTTTTTTACTTTTACCCAGTGTTCTCGCCACTTACGAATTCCAAGTTTGTTTCATGAACACTTATCAGAATTGAGGACTGGGATTATTCAATTGGTAGGTCCGAACGGTTGTGTGTGGCCATCCATGCTGGTTGTTGATAGGGGGTTAGGTGAGATAAGCATTGAGGAAGGGTGGGAAACCTTCCATGTTGACCATGACGTAGAGGCAGGGGATCTTTTAATTATTACTTTAGCTATTACTTACGCAGGGGATGCGCGCTTTGAAGTTGAAATGCTTGGGAGCGACTCCTGCCGTAGAGAGGTGGGTCCACATCTTCGCCCGCGCGCTTTGCCGGGATTTCCTAGCGATAATGAGGACAGCGACGGTTGCGGAAGTCCGTGCGTCTCCTCCGAGTCTTATCTGAGCGGGTCCTTAGACGGATCTGTGGATTGTTAACTGGGGAATTCCGACGGAGGATATGTTTACCATGGTTTGCCCTGTTGCTTTGTTGTGTGCTTTTTTAATACTACTATCGTTGTAACATGAATAAAGTTTATTTAATTTGCTCATAAAGTTTTCGATTTCTTCAAGAAGAAATGATCACTGGTGGTCCTATGTTGGGATGTGTGCGTTTTGTCTCTTATGATGCGGACTCTACATGACGCCTGTTATTCCCTGAGACGACACGTGTCTCTTCTACTATTTAGCATTAAAAGAGGGGTAGTGGCACGATGTGTGCGGCGTGCGCGTTTGTTAACATCATGATAGGCGCGGTTTTCTATGTGTCAGGCGGTCTTTGGTATGCTGACGCGGACAGAATTTTGATTTGTTTGAGGAAAAGTGATAATGGATATCTGAACGGTCCAGATTTGTGGACCCTTGGTTAAACGGTTCGATCGGGATGCAGCTCTGGGATCTAACGGCCAGGGATTCACCTCCCATCTCCTTTACAGAAAAACAGAATTGTACAGGCGAAAAGGGTTTTATTTCAAAAGTTGAATTGCGTCTTTTGAAAACCTCTTCTTCTCCGGTGAGACCTGGTCTTAAGCTTTCTGTGTCTTTTTCCTGTCCTTTTGTCTTCTAAGGTAATGGCTAGTGCTACATCTTCTTCCTCTAGTTCTTCTCACGGATCTTTGATTCCTTCTCCGTCCAACCCTACGGTCTCCGTCGCAATTCCAGGCGAACCTAGGGATATTCCAGTACAGGGTTCGCGGGTTCACCCTGCTTCTAGGGCAATGGGTAGGGGGTCTGGTACGTTCATAAGTCTTCTTGGGCAGAAGGATGTAGATGGCCTGGTGGAGAGATATGAGATAGATCTTTCTCCTTTTGAGATTAGGGTTCCTTGTTCTGGGGAGAGGGCCAGTTCTCCCAGGGAAGGAGAGATAGCCATCTATCAAGATGCGTTATCGGGTGGCCTTAGACTTCCTTTTTCTGATTTTGCTAAGGCCATTCTAGAGGAGTATCGTCTGTGTCCTTCACAGCTGACTCCGAACTCTTGGAGATTACTGAACGGCTTTGTCATTGTTTTAAAAAATTACGGAGTAAGTCCAACCGTCCGTTGGTTCCGTATGTTGTTCAGCCTATGTTTAGAGTCTAATGCCGATTGGTATTACTTCTCGGCTCGTTCCGGAAGAAAGTTTTTAGGGAAAGTTCCTTCTTCCATTAAGCGGGGGAAGAGTAAATTTTTCTTTGTCAAAAATAAATCCGAGTGGGATGTCCGAACAAAGTCGGAGGTTCCCTGAACGGATATTGTTTGTGAGGAAATGACGAAAGAAGAGGAGGTTCTTCTTAAGTCAATAACGGGGCTATCCAAAGTTTACATGGATGAGTTCTTGACTAAGGAAAACCTCGTTAAATGTCGTTTAATAGTATCTGCTGGTAGGATTTATTCGTGTATCTATCTTAGTTTGATCTTGAATCGCGGCACCTAACATGATTTGGAATTTGATTTTGCAGAAAGTCCGATGGAGGATGAGAACTTGAGCTACGTTAAGGGCCTTCTGGCTTCCTATGAAGGTGAAGTCCATCCGCCCTTACCTCGTGGGCGGAAGAAGAAGGAAGCGGCCTCTAGTAAAGGTGTGGACACCTCCAAAGAGGAGAAAAAGAAGAGGAAGAGAAAAGAGGTTGACTCTTCCCAGAAAGGGGGCAAATGCGACCCCGCTACAGGGTCCTCACGTGAGAGGAGGACGAAGAGGAAGAATTCCGAGGACGCGTCGGGTCCCGAAATTATGATTGAACAGGTGAGTTCACTTGTGGAAGAGGCTCGCCCGGCTTTATCGTCAATTTCCGAAGAGCCCTCTTCTAGCCAACTAGAAGATATCCTCCTCAAGGAGGTAAGGATTTACTTCTTAAGGGTATCATTGTTCTGCAATAATTTTTTAACTTAGGTTTTGTTTTATAGGCGGAGGCAGGAGAAGCGGCTCTCTTGGATAAACTGAGGGTGGCGGACTCAGTTTTAAGAGGACCGGCAACTCAAGGGAAGGATTTGCTCTCTGAAGACATCCCTTTTCTGGATGCTGCTTCCGTGAAAAACGTTTTGATAGCCATGCGGCCCGAACAGCTCTCCACTAAGCTACGGGGAGCCGGGAGGGAAGAGGCCACTCGCCAGCTTTTCCGATCAGCCATGCTGGTAAGGACCGTTCTCACATTTCTTTTATTCTTAAACTTGGTATCGTCTATAACTCCTTTGTTATTTCATAGACTGCGCATTGGGCGGATCGAGTCGGCAATCTTTGTCAAGAGGACTTGGCAAAGATGGAGGCAAGTAGGGCAGAATTTGCCTAGCTAAACTCTAAGGTGGAGGCCTTGGAGGAAAAAGAAAAGAAGCAGCTCGCTATTATCCACACTTTTGAGAAGGATAAAGTCGAGCGGCTTCAACAGTTGGCCGCTATAGAAAAAGAGAAAAATGACTTAGCGGCCAAACTAGCGAGTTCCGAGGGCTCTCTTTAGACTGCTAAGGAGGATATCAAAAGACTACAGGATGATTCTAGCAGTTTGAAGAAGGAACTTAAATCTGCTCAAGATGAGCGTACTGACGCCCAATGGAGTCTAAAGTTGAAAGTTGCGGAACTCGCCGCCATCAAGTTGAGTTAGAGGAACTCAAGGGGGAGCGTGATACACTTAAGGAAGACTTGGCTTCCAGACAGAGGACCCCTAAATCCGACTCGCAAGAGATGAAAGACCTAATTGAACGAGCGGATAAACTGGAGAAAGAGGTCGCTCGGCTTAGGGCGAAAGCCAAAGAAGGGGCCACCCGCATTTATTCTGTAGTGCAGCAGGTGGGTCATCATGTTCCTCCTGCGGACGTTTTATCTATGGGGCTTGCTGGAGTCTTGAAGAAATTTATGGAGCTAAAAGAGTTGCAACTTATAAAGACTCCAGAGGCTCCTGCCCCAGCCCCTTCCAAACCTCCAACCCAAGTTCCTCCCGAAGTGGCTGATCGCCCTGAGGGCCCTAGTTCTTAGGGATTTTTTAGGACATGTTCTTGTAAATACTTAGTTATTTTGGAATATAATTTCAATTTAAATGAATGAAACACAAACCTTTTTCTTTGGTGAAGATTTATTTCCGAACGATGGTTTTAACCATTTTAAGAAGTCCTTCGCGAGGTCTTTTTTTCTTCGTTTGGCTTGTAAGTCAAGCTTCATAGTAGGTTCTTCTTTTCTTAGTCCAATCTGGGGACTTTGATTTGATTCGTTAAGTAAGATCCCTGCCTTTGTAAATGAGATTGTTGCCTCATATTTCGATCGGGATTTTTGCCCCTTGTTTTAGGATGAGAGTTATTGTTTATCCTTGTAGGATAATTCTGACTTATCTTTTAGGAATGGGATTTTCACCTCATTTTTGTAGAGAATGGGATTTTCACCTCATTTTTGTAGAAAGGGCTTAAGCTTTATTCCATGGAATATTTAGGAGACGATAACAGGATTCACTGATAGTAGCGTCGCAAGTGTTCAGCATGAAATGGACGCTTGAGCTTTTACCTTCCATATTTACCAGATAATAGGTGCCTGCTCGGACAATTTTCTGTACGACATAAGGGCCTTCCCAATTAGGAGTTAGCTTCCCCGTTCGGCTTTTGTTTCCCTGTAACTCCTTTTCTCTTAAGACTAGGTCGCCGATTTGGAAGAAGACTCTTTTTACCCTTGTATCATAGAACCTTTTTACTCTCTGGCGATAGACGGCTGCCTTTGTTTCCGCAGCTTCTCTTCGCTCTTCAAGTAAATCAAGTTCCGCTCGGAGATTCTTCTCATTTTCTTCTGATGAGAAAATTTGCTGTGTCCGTAGAATAGGCATTCCTATTTACTGGGGATGGCGACGCCCTTATAAGTGAGAGAGAACGGAGTTTCTCTTGTAGGGGTTCTTGTGGTTGTCCTGTAGGTCCAGAGGACGCTCGGAATTTCTTCAACCAAGTTGGTTCCTTTTTTAGAGACCCTGGTTTTGAGAGCTTGGAGCAAGGTGCGATTGGTTACCTCTACCTGGCCGTTGGCTTGGGGATGTGTCACCGAAGTTAATCTGGATTCAATTCCGAGCTCTGAACAGAAGCTTTTGAAAGCCTTGTTATCAAATTGTCACCCATTATCAGAAATGAAGGCGACCGGAATTCCGAATCGACAGATAACCGTTCGCCACAAGAATCCTTGACAAGCTTTCTCCGTGATTTTGGCCAAGGGCTCAACTTCCACCCATTTAGTGAAGCAATCGATAGCCACTATCAAAAACTTCATTTGTCGAGTTGAAGTTGGAAATGGCCCTAGGAGATCAACTCCCCAGATAGCAAACGGGCGATGGCTAACAATTGGCGTGAGCAGTGTTGGTGGTCGCCTTTGAATCTTGGAATACCGTTGGCAAGCATCACATTTTCGGGCGAAGGCCACTGCATCTCGAGTTAATGTTGGCTACTAATAGCCCTGTCGCAGGACTTTGTAACTTAAGGCCTTGCCTCCTATATGTCCCCCTCCAATACCTTCATGAATTTCTTGAAGGATGTAGTTTGCTTCTGTAGGACGCAAACACCATAAGAAGGGTTGCGTATAGGACCTCTTGTATAGATTTTCGCCAATGATGGTGTATTGAGCGGATTTGTAAGAGATCCGTCTGGCTTCTGTCTTGTTGGATGGTGTAAGCCCACCTTGCAAGTAGTTTTTAATGGGGCCCATCCAACTTGACTCTCCTGCTGTACTTTGTACTTCTCCTTCTAACCCCTCAATAGTTTTTGTAGGAAGGTACTGTAGGTTGAAGGAAGATTCTGCATCGCCATTGGGCGCAGTGGCTTTTTTAGATAAAGCGTCCGCTTCTTCATTTTCTGTTTAACAGATTTTTTCAATCTGGAAATGAGCGAAGTAGGAGACTATCTTCTTTACCACTGTTTGGTATTTGATCATGTTTTCCTCCTTTGCTTCAAGTTGCCCAATGTATGGCTAACGACCAGCTGTGAGTCCGAATATACATGTAGGCGTTGAACTCCGAGCCCTCGGGCAAAACGCAATCCTGCGATGAGGGCTTCATACTCGGCCTCATTGTTGGTTGCTCGGAATCGGAACTTAAGAACTGTTGCAATTTTCCATTTGGAAGGAGAATAAAGGACGAAGCCGGCTCCTGACCTTTCTTCAGTTGCTGATCCATCAACATATAAGGACCATGGGATGCTAGGGCTTTCTTCTAGATATTCTGGCGGAACTTCATCCTCATTTGCGGGAATAGTCAATTCCACAATAAAATCCGCCAGAACTTGAGCCTTGATTGCCGTTCGGGGTTTATAGATGAGATCAAACTCACCCAACTCTATTACCCACTTCGTTAGACGTCAGGAGTTTTCAGGCTTATGGAGGATCTTCTTTAAGGGTTGATCCGTTAACATCGTAACTTTGTGCGCTTGAAAGTAAGGTCTCAATCTTCGTGCGGATGTGATGAGGGCGAAAGCCAATTTTTCAAGTGGTAGATATCTTGATTCCGCATCGTTAAGGATCTTACTTGTGTAATAAACTGGCTTCTGAACTCCTCTATCTTCCCTCAAAAGTACCGCACTGACCGCTCGAGGAGCAACGGCAAAGTAGATGTAGAGCTCTTCCCCTACTTGTGGCTTAGCTAGCAGCTGATACGATCGGAGATAATCTTTAAGCTCTTGAAAGGCTTTCTCACATTCTTCTGTCCACTCCATTTTTGGTGCTTTTTGCAAGGCTTGGAAGAGTGGGAGGTTTTTCTCTCCGGCTTTAGAGATAAATCTCCCCAGTGCTGCTAGGCGTCCATTAAGCCGTTGTATCTCTTGGAGGCTTTTGGGTGATCCCATATCAAGGATGGCTTTGACCTTTTTCGGATTCACTTCTATTCCTCTTTGGGTCAGTATAAATCCGAGAAATTTCCCTGACCGGACGCCAAAAGCACACTTGTTCGGATTTAAGCGCATATTGTAAGTTCGAAGTGACTGAAAGGCCTCTTGTAAATCCATTAGGTGTTCGTCGGCTTTTCGGCTCTTCACCAGAATGTCATCTACATAAGTTTCAACATTTCTGCCAAGTTGCTCTTTGAAAACCGTATTCATGAGCCTCTAGAAGGTGGCTCTGGCATTCTTTAAACCGAACGGCATTACCTTATAGCAATAAGTTCCTGTGCTTGTAATGAAGGATGTTTTTTCTTCATCATCTTTGGCCATTCGAATTTGATTGTAGCCTGAAAAGGCATCTAAAAAACTCAGCATTTCGTGCCCCGCCGTGGAATCAACCAAGCCATCAATTGAAGGTAGAGGGAATGAATCCTTGGGACAAGCTTTATTTAGATCCGTGAAATCTACACACATCCTCCATTTTCAAGTTGGCTTTTTTACTAGAACCACATTGGCCAACCATTCTGGATAGTGCACTTCTCGGATGAACCCAGCCTTTAAAAGGGTTGATACTTCTTCTTATGTGGCCTTCTGCCTCTCTGGTGCGGAATTTCTCCGTTTCTGTTTGACAGGCTTGAACGACTGATCTATGTTGAGGTGGTGTTCAATGACATCACGTTTTACGCCTGGCATATCTTCTGATAACCAGGCGAAGAGACCAGAATTGGGCCTTAGTACCACCATGAGATTTTCTTGTTGCGTTGTTGTTAGATCTGCACCAATCCGCACTGTGCGTTCCATCCTAGTTGTGTCTAGAGGAATCGTAAGCAATTCTTCAACTGGTGTGGGCCGAAGCTCCTCATCTTCCCGTTCGGCAATTTTGTTGATCAACATGGCTTCCGAAACTTTTGTTTTGCCTCTGTCTAAAGCTTTTCCCTTGAGGGTTGCAACATAACATTGCCGCGCCAAGGGTTGATCTCCTCTTACCTCTCCACTACCACTCTCAGTCGGAAATTTGAGGAGAAGATGGTAAGTAGAAATTACGGCCTTCAAGGCGTTGAGGGTTGGCCTGCCAAGAATAACGTTGTAGCTTGAAGCACAACACACGACTAGAAAATTTGTTGTTACCGTTGATGATCTGGGCGACTTCCCTATTGTAACTGGCAAGGAAATTATTCCTTCTGGCTGTATCACTCCTCCGGAAAACCCTATTAAGGATGACTTTACGGGAAGCAAATTGTCTGCATCATATCTCATTCGTTCGAAGGCACTCCAAAAGAGAATGTCAACCGAGCTTCCGATGTCTATCGGAACTCTCTTCATTTGGAAACAGGAAACCATGATGGCAATGACTAAGGCGTCATCATGGGGGTGGCGAACCCTGCTGACATCATTATCATAAAAAATGATGGGAGCCGTAGGCCGTGATCTTCTTTGTGGTGTTTCTGTTTCCTGCGCAGTCCCCACCATTCGTGCATAGCTTTTCCGAGACGCGGAGCTTTCACCACCACACCCAGGACCACCACTGATAAATCCGACCATCTCCCCTTTTTCTTCTTCTTCTGGCTGTGACGTTTCGGGCTCCTCTTGGATATCAATGTTGATGTACTGCTCCAATTGTCCCCTTTTAACGACATCTTCAATGGCGTTCATCAAATGGGTACATTTTGCCGTGTCATGTCCTCTAGTTTGATGAAACTTGCAATATCTTTTACTATTCTTTTGTCGTTCGGGATTCCTTGCAGGTTTTGGCCATGTCAAGAGTTGTTGATCTTGGATTTGCATGAGAATATGGCTTCTGGTCTGATTTAGTGGGGTATGGTGGTCGTATCTGACAATTTTTCCTTCTTTTGAAGATTCTCTAGGTTGCAGCATATGTCGCTGAGGGCGTGTTGAGGTTTCATGTCCTCCCTTACTGTCCCTGCGTGGCCCGGTTTCTTTTCGTACTTCCGGGGCCCTTTGTTGACATTTTGATGGGCTTTTCCCTTCCGGAGTTCAACAGGGGCTCGTCGAGCCTCCTCTTCCCAACCCGTATAAATTTCATCAAAATTGATGTACTTCTGGGCATGGATCATGAGGGCGGGGATGGTTTTTGGCGGATCCAAGGTGAGGGAAAAACGAAAAGGGGATTCTAGCAAACCCTCCATCAGGAAGGTTACAGCCATGCGCGGAATAAGATCCGCAACGTTTGCTGCTTCATCTATGAAACGGTTTAAATAGGCTTGGAGTGTTTCCCCCCCTCGTTGCTTAACACGCAGAAGGGTAGATGGAGTTTTCTTTTGCTTTGAGTAATTAGCAAAATAAGCTAGAAAGCTATCCGCTAGAACTTGAAAAGAAGGAATTGTGCTAGACGGAAGATCAACAAACCAGTCTTGCGCTTTTCCCTCTAAAGTGGCGGGAAAAGCTCGGCACATACGAGCGTCGGTAATTCCGGAAAGAAGCATTTTCGATCGGAAAGACTTCAAGTGGCGAGACGGATCAGTTTTGCCCTCGTATGAGGTCATCGCAGGTGGTCGAAAACTGTCAGGAACTTGCTCTTCCAATATTTCCTTGATGAAAGGCGAGCATATGTTAAAAACATGTTGTTCAGATTTCTTGTTTCCCCGTGAAGGATCCTGTCGCTGGGTTTTTCTGTCGACAGTCGGAACAGATGGGCTATTCCGTTCAGTCCTCGTCCGCTCCGTTCTCGTATGCCATTCAGTTCTTGTGGCAGCTTGTTCTCGACGTCGAACGGAGGGGGGTTCCGAGCTAGCAGAGAAGGCAGTTCTCTCTCTTCTGTTTCCATGAGTGCGAGTCCTTGTCCTCCCTCTGCTTTCGGAATTGGCTGGTGGGGCTATTGGCGCACTTGGTGGAATTTGTGTGGGAGGAGGTAATGGATGAGTTAAAGTATGAACAGCTTGGGCTAACCGTTCCAATTGCTGCTGCATGTTGAGGTAAAACTCCGGGAGGGGTTCTTGGGGTGGAGCGTAAGGATTTTTCGAGGGAGGTAAGATAGGTGGATTATTCAACGGAATCTCCTCATGTCCTCGGACCTCGCCAGGTCCTTCAGGACTACTTGGTACTCCTTATTCTTGGATCCGTTTTGACCTTCTGGTAGTAATCATTTGGCTTTTTGTAAGGGTCCCCACGGACGGCGCCAAACTGTTGATGCCAAAAACTGGTCCACCTCACGCTTTGGCTACTGTGGCCTCGTGATCTGGTCTCAGCCTTCAACAAACAGTTGAAATTTATAGTTGGTGTGGACGCTTACTTCAACTTCTGAATAAGGAACACGGAGAATGCTTTGGAATCCGCTCGAAATTATCCTATGAAAATCCGTTCGGAATTACCCTAGCTTTCCTTTGGGACGAATCTGTACGAGGGAGAAAAGAGTGATCTGAATTGGGCCTTCCTGCCCGGATTCAGCTCCGATGCTTAAGTCAGAAAACTTGTAAGAAGGCAGTTTTAGACATGAGTTAGCTCTTTGTGTGATGATTTTTCCGATCCCCCCTTTTTTCTATTATCGCTCTTCTTTTATAGCAGCTTAAAGGCGGTTTAGGAAAGGCGGTGGAGTAAGGCGGTGAATGAGAAAATATCTTCTAAGGCGGTAAGAAAATATCTGCCTACTGTGTGTAGGTGCTACGTAGGTAAGTAGAGAATATCTACCTACTGTGTAGGTACTACGTGTATAAGTAGAAAATATCTGCCTACTGTAGAGGCAAGTGGATAAGATCTACTTACTGTATAGGCGTTAGATACGCTCTTACCCAGATGGCTATCACCTTCCTGCTTCTTGTATAATTCCGACGGACTTTTTGTAGGGGTGAGCCCTCCTTATTTGCCGAACGGAATTTATGCTAATGAATTTGGTGGTGAATGACTGTCTTGTGGCCAAAAGAAATGTAGCCCTGTGTATGACAGGTGGCCATTTAGGCAGGTGACACGTGTTTTACCAAATATTTCCGTAACAAACATGTATGGTTAACTGTATACAATTTGTGAGCTTAATTTTTCATCACTGTATCATTAAATGTTTAAAACTGAATACCAAATTTGTAAGACATTTATACAATACTAGTCAATAATTGAAAACATATGCTAAAGTGTACATGTATTGGGACCTATAAAATTTGATCTACCCCACTTGCCCAACTTTGCAATGAAGTGTTATCATTGTTTTCTTAACGATTTATAATTGAAACTTAACTGGTAACCTACTAAATTTAATTATTCATATTTGCAAACTTGAGCAAATTACGTATCAAGCCATTATGATATGCGGTGCATATGGTAACACCATTCTACCAACTGTCCAGTGTATGTGTTTAATAAATAAAACACCATATCAAGATAGTTCCATAGCCTGCTTGAACTTGCTTATATATATGCGTTGATATGTTTATGCAGTCTTCTTAATAGTTCATTATGGAAGCTTAATTGATGAACCTTTTAAGTCGTATTATTTATATTTGAAAATTCATGCAAATAACAATCTACCTTCTATGAATGGTTTATACGGTGTACATAATAGTCTAACATCTAAACTTAAACATTTGTGTAATGAGAACACCTAATACAATTATAAAGCTTTAACTAGGCAGGTATTATATAGACAACATTACATATTCAAAGAACACTACAAATAATCAAAGCAAAAGGAATTTCATAATAAACAAAAATCAACCACCAAATTTTTCTAATAGAAATTCTCAAGTGCTTGCACACATAGGTCAATGAATGAGAAGAAGACATAGAACATTGAATGAATGAGTATGGATTTAAATTACTTCGAGATATGTGGTTTTGTTATGACCAGTCTTCGTGCACCATATGCATATGCCCGTTGCACTTTTCCTGATCTTATCTGGCATTTCTTAAAATTCTATCCTCTGCATACATGGGTGATCAAATCTTTACTTTGTTCTCATTAGTTGTGGAGTGACTTCATTCGCTTCATCCTCGACATTATCGATGACCAAACTACCAACATTTGGTATATATGGGAAATATGGTATGTATACTACAACCTGTACATATATATCAACCATCAAGTGATTGCACCATGCGGGCTTTGTCATATCATAAATTGGCGGACCAATGTAAAGGCGGAAGGTGATGGAGCCAATTCCGGGATTAGGGAACAGTTTTGGACACGGTTTGGTATTTTGGCCATAATTTTGGCTACAAGCATCGGATTTGAGCGCTCAACCCCAATCGGTAAAGCTCGTTTCTTCATCCTCAAATTCTGCTATTTTCCCCGTCGTATCTTCATTTTTTGGTGTTTTTTTTCTATTTTTGGTAATATTTCGTATGTCAATTTAAGATAAGATTTGAATCTAATCTGATCTCAGATTTTTTGGAGTTATTTGATTTGTTTAGGGTTTTTCAATAAGATAAGTTTTAGTTTTGAATAAAAATTTGCCAATTTTGGCAAATTTGGATAAGATGATAGATTTTTGGTTAGTTTTTTGAAGCTATTTAAACTTGGGTTGTGGGTTGATTTTTATTCATTGAATATTGAATAATAGTTTTCCTATTCAGAGACTTTCTTCTCTATTTTGTCTTCGTCCTTGCTTGCTTTCTTCACAAACCCCTGGTTATCATTGCCCGCAAGTTAATCACTTTCCTGCTCGGCGTCAAGAGCACTCTTCTTTTATGATGGTCCCTTCATGACTATCTTCCTGGGAGGCATGGAGAAAGGCTGGCGAGGTGGTGGTGCATGGGCTCAAGAATTGGGGAACACTGTCATACTCACAGGGGAAGATGATGCTTGCCGGATCTTTGTAAAATTGATGCGGGGCTCCATGGGGATTGCTCAAATAGCTCCGCGAGGTCGTGAGGGTTAAAGATTGGAGGAGAAGGCGCAAGGTTGGGCGGCAATGGCTCAAAATCATGAATAATAATAATAGATCGCAGACTGTTGACCTGAGCACGGCCTGTGCACTTACGTGTTGATGCCCGTGTATTTCTCTGTCTTCCCGGAGTCACGCTGAAGGAACAGTGCACACTTGTATAAAATAAAGCACGCCCGAGAACACGCCCGTGTTCTTTCTGCTCTGCGCATCTTGTTATTTTATAGAGAGTTGCAAGGTCTCACACACGGTCATGATATTTCCCGTGCTTCTCTCTATAATTTTCTGAGTGTACTTTCACCCTATCTTTGCCTGTACCTGCGTGTTATTATCTCCAAAAACTAAAAATATATCGTTAAATACTTTTGGAAAACACATAATTAGTGAGAAATCATCAAAGAATAGAAATCACCACTAATCTATACCTAAACTAAAACTGGACGAATTTACTCCTAACTAGAAAACTAACCTAGAAAAACTAACTAAAAACCTTGGGTTGCCTCCCAAGAAATGCTTGTTTTACGTCACTAGCTTGACATACCTGTTATGCTCTTGAAGGTTTGAATAAGTGGAACCTCTTAGTTTCCCCATTTGGAGGAAGACCACCCAATACATATGGCTTCAACCATTGTACAAGTACCCTGAAGGTCCCTTTGATTGGGTATTTTGAACATTCTATAGGGAGAAACTTGAAAAACTGTAAACGGTCCCAACCACATTGATTTGTGTTTGCTTGGAAACAACCGAAGACGTGAGTTAAAGATTAATACTTGATCACCTACTTGGAATTGTTGACCTTTCTTGATATGTTCATTGTGAAATCATTTCGTGCACTCCTTGTATACCATCACATTTTCATATGCATCTCGATGCCATTCGTCTAACTCATTTAGCTGAAGTTTTCACTTTTGTCCTACATGGTCAAAATCAAAATTCAGGAACTTGGTGGCCCAGTAAGCTCGATGCTCCAATTCAACTAGTAAGTGACATGCTTTACCATAGACCAATCGATAAAGTGTGCTCATGATCGGGGTTTTGTTATATTATCCTGTATGCCAAGAGTGCATCGTCCAATCTCTATTACCAATCTCATCTATTGTGCATAACTGTCTTCTCCAAAATTCATTTCACTTCTCAATTTGATACTTTGACCTGGTCACTTGTTTGGGGATGATATGGAGTGGCGACCTTGTGTGTTACCCTATATTTCTTCAAGATCTTTTCAAATTGAGTGTTGCAAAAATGTGTCCCTCGATCACTAATGATTGCTCATGGTGTACCAAATCGAGAGAATAACTTTTTGAGAAATTTGACTACCACCCTGGAATCACTGGTTGACAATGCTTGTGCTTCTACCCATTTTGATACATAATCTACCACCACTAGGATGTACTTATTTCCCTTTGAGTTGGGGAAAGGCCCCATAAAATCAATCCCCTAGACGTCCAACACCTCACATTGTTTGATTAGGTTCTGACTCTTCTCATGGCGCTTGGAAATATTCCTTGCCCTTTGGCACCTATCACTTCCTATACAAATTTTCGTATCTCTTGGAACATTGTTGGCTAAAAGAATCCTGATGCCAGAATCTTCTCCATTTTTTGATTTGCACTAAAGTGCCTTGCTATTGGTCCAGTGTGGCAATGTCGCACAATCTCCCAACCCTCTTGATAAGTTACACATCTTTGCACCACTTAGTTTGCGCAAATCTTATACAAGTATGGATCCTCCCACAAGTAATGTCTCAGGTCCGAGAAGAACTTCTTTCTTTTATAGTTTGTAAACTATTTTGGAAGCACTCTTCCTACCAAGTAGTCACCGAAGCCCGCAAACCATGCGATCTCAACTTCTTTCACTTCCTCTACTAAATAGAGCTACTTATCAAGAAATGCAAAATCAACTTCTTCCTCTGCAGCTTTGGCTTGGACGGAACCCTCTAGTCGAGAAAAGTGGTCAGCTACTATATTGTCAATCCCTTATTTATCTCTGATTTCAAGATCAAATTCCTTCAATAACAACATGTAGTGAATTAAGCATGGTTTAGTGTCTGACTTATTAATAAATATCTCAGTGTAGCATGGTTAGGGTAAACTATGACTTTTGATAAAACTAAAGAATGGCGGAATTTATCAAACACATAAGTCACTGCCAACAACTCTTTCTCTGTTATGGTGTAGTTCTCTAGCGTGTCCGTCGATGTTTTGTTGCTAGGAGATTGGTCAGAAGGTCTTGTCCCACCTTTGTCCTAAAATTGCTCCAACTGCAAAATCACTCTCATTGCACATTGGATCAAAGGTAAACTCCAATTATTCATTTGTGCAATCAAAGGGTGAATCTTTTTCTAGTAGCTTAGTGAAAGGTTTTGTGATTTTTGTGAAATCCTTAATGAATCATCGGTAAAAGTCAGCATGTCCTAGAAAACTTCTAACAACCTTGACTGAATAGGTGGTGGTAGTTTTTAAATGGTTTCAATTTTTTCCCTATCTACCTCTATGCCATGTTCAGAAATCCTATCTCCTAAGACTATGCCTTCTTGAACCATGAAGTGACACTTCTCCCAGCTTAAGACTAAGCTTGTTTCTTCACAACGTTGTAACACTTTCTCTATGTTTTGGAGGCACATATCGAAGAATCCCCAAAAATTGAAAAACCATCCAAGAAAATCTCCATAATATCATCTATAAACTCATCAAAGATTGATATCATAAAACATTGAAAGGTGGCAAGTGTATTGTATAAAGCAAAAGGTATTCGACTATACACAAACGTTCTATATGGGCATTGATACACATACAGGGTGCGTGACAACTACCCACAAGTGTGTAGGATCAAGTAGTAAAATACCTAAATGTAGGGTTATGGAATCCACAGGGACTGGAATACTAGTACTAACTAATCTTGTTATCTAGTGCGAAACTATGGAAGTGGTTGTGTTGGTTGATTATCCTAAAGGAAACTAACGCGAACAATTGGCAAACAGTGAGCAATCATAGATGAGTGTGGTACCTCAAATCTCAATCCCCCTAGTTTCCTTAATTAATAACTGAATTCTAAATATTGGTTATCCATTGATTAATTCTTGGGAGTTCGATAAGTGCACCATCTAGATACCACATCCGATCTCTCGGTATGCAGATCGAACTCGTTAACCTATGCATAGTTGTAACCTAACTAAGAGAGATATGGATCTATGTATAAAAGAGACATGCAAGTCAAAACCCTAAGCGCACCTGTGCTTTGCTAGAATATAACAAGGTATATGACCATGGCTCATGCAAAGTATAATCATATAAATCAACTACATGCCTCAAAAGCATCATCAATATAATAAAAACTAGTAAATAAAAGAATTCAATTAATTAATCATCCTAGGGTTCGTGTTCGAGGCACCACCAAAGGGGTTTAGCCTCTCATGCTAATGGAAACACTAACAAAGATATTGGAGAAAGACATAATTGAAAATATGGTGACTCCCTTCCTTGATGTCTTCTCCACCTTCGATCTTCTCTGAAACCCTAACGTCGCTCCGATCACCCGCCGAAGTCTACTGTGTCAAAAGTCCCCTTGGGCCCCGCCCAAAGACGATCGAGCTCTTCCTCTTATAGGGTTTATATAGGCTCCAAAATAACCGTGTGTAGTTATGTTTATTAGTGGATAATCTTGGGGATTGATTTGAGATTAAATTGACGCATTTTCGGATAACTTTGATATGCACGGCCTTGTGCATGGTCGTGAGGAATTCAACTACGACCTTCCAGCTTTTCCAGGTCTGCGCAGTCTTCATCAAGTGCTCGATCATATTACCAAATCACCTCGGGTTGACTTAAAATTTTAACTATGTGTTTTTGATTTCTTGATCTTCGATACGAACGGTGGAGATTGGATTTGAAGTTTTGGATCTCTTCAAATAAATTTTGAAACATTGCAGCTTGTTCACATATTTTGGCTTCAGGATGCATGAGCATATAAAGCATCTCCACGCCCTTGCAACGTGTTTTTAATGCGTTTTGAGTACAGAGAGTTCCACGGGATGGTGCAATGCCGTGCCCAATTATGACTAGGCCGTGCATATCTTTGTAAAGCCCTTTTTCAGCTTGTTTCGTCTTGGTCTGTCCCGTTTCTCGCTCCTTTTGCTCCGGGTATCCAATTTACCTGCTCAATCACAAAACCAATTCAAAGGAGCACAAAAACTGAGGAATTGATATGAAACAATGATATAAGTGCATGTAAATATGATAGAATTATATGTATAATTGTACACTTATCATACCTCCACACTTGAACTTTTGCTTGTCCTTAAGCAAAGGAAACATATAAAGAAAATAGATACGTGTTAAATCTTTAATCTCAAAATAGTTGGAAGTCCCTCCTATGCCCCGAAAAACACAATATTGAGTGCTATAAATAGTTTTGATAGAAAATAGGTTTTGACTTGTACTCAAACCCCCTACGTGTGTGTGTGTGTGTGTGTGACCCTTTCCATGGTGCCCCTTACTGACTCAAGCATGACTCCACTGGTTATAGGCCTTATTCCCTAAAGTAAACTTTTTTTGACTCTTCTAATTGGGTTGTAACTGCATACATTCATGGCATTCGCTGCCTGCAGTGCACACACATGCATCTCTGTTGCACGGTCGTGCGTAGCTATAACCTTTTTGAGTGTGAATTCCCGGTGTACTGCCTAATACACAGCCGTACACTGGCCTATGCATCTCTCTGTTTGTTTTATAACTCCATCCTTCTCCTCGGTTCCTCCTGGACCTGTGTGTTAGTGACTCCGGAAACAAAGATTTGATCATTAAACACTTAGGAATCACAAAATTATTGAGAACATTATCAAACATGATAGTTTTACCACAATTTTACCTCTACTAAAATCCTAAACCATGTTAAAAAGGTGAACTAGAAAACTAACAGAACTTGGGTTGCTTCCTAAGAAGCGCTTGTAACACCCATCTCCTAATCAGGCGACACGTGTCACACAAGCTTGGTCAAGGGAATGAACCCTAAACCTAAAGCTGTAAAACTGGTAATCAAAAGTAAATCAAGTAATTGCGGAAGCTATAAAGACAAACAACTCATATCATAAACTCCAAACTCAAATTTTGTTTAATACAATGCCGAATATAAACATTTTCTTAGACTTAATTGTCTTAAATGCAGTACAACCATACTTAATCAAGAACTACAACACAGGGAGTCAGAGACAGCTACAGGTAGTCTCCACATAAACTTGCGATTAGACAAAGCCCTTTATCTGGTCTCCTGTCTATCGCCTGCATAAAAATATCACCAAAAAAGGTCTGAGCTACTGGAGCTCAATGATCTAGGAACAGTACTGTCGGGCATAGAATTATAGTCGTATATCAAATAAAACTATAAAAGCTGAAGCATAAAATTATGCGTATATAAGTAACTGAAAATAAATACAGTAATCTGAAAGTAATGCTGAGCAACTAAAGATGCTAGTCAATGCATTACCTTTAATCGGTTTTAATTGTGTCAATATGCATAGAAATCTTATTTATGCGTATCTCATTATCTGTTTCTCTGTACTGTGAATGATTTTTGAAATTATCCTTGGTAATCTGTACCAATCGCCTCTACGGTGGATCTTTAATTACTACTGGGAGATGGGTAATATGGAGTCATCTGATCATCACAATACTATCATCACTAACTACACATCTATTTCAATACTGCACGACCAGGGACAAGCGACCAACGGGTAGCACGCTATACGGGGCCAATCTTATATACGTACACTAGGCACTCCTAGAGTATGAAAAGGGGGTTTTAATTTTATAAAAAATAGAATGTTTTTAAACAGATAGTTCGGTAATGAAAATTAGAGTTTTAAATCACCCCTTTCCTAACCTAATGTCGTACTCTCTGGCTAACTACGAGTCACCACTGGTTCAGGCAAGTATATCAATAAAGTGTAGTTTATTAATTTCTCTATCTGCTTCTCTTTTTTGTTATTGATTACTGTACATGAGTTCTGAAAGGGAAATCTATCAATATGTATGAAATGATTTCCAAAACTTCGGAAAGTTTCATAAAATTTCCAAGTCATGCTTTTAAACTGAAATTAATACAGTATGAAAATACGTTAAAACCGTAAACTGTACAGCTAGTTCCCTCACCTAAGTTTAGTTTTCTCTAGGGCTGGCTTGATCATTCAGTAGCTCGTGCTTTACCCTTGCCCTTGCCTTTACTTTTACCTAGTAATTGGAATAGGGAAATCATGAATACGGAGACCGTAGTCATAACTTGTACTCTAATTTAAACCTGATAGAGTACGATAAAGACATTAAGCTCTCTAAGCATGATTCTTACTTAACATATAATACATGCTTCTAAAATTCATAAATACTATGATTTCATTTCATAGTTTTAGTTCTATCGCTAAGAATACAATAAAAAATATGAAGAACTACAACATGCTCGTATTTCTCCATACTCTTAACTATTCTTTTCTTATACTTAATCATCACCTTTATAACTTGTTATCTAGCATATTAAGCATGGAAGGAATAATTAACTAAACATGAAGGCATGCAACTAGAGATTAATAGATCTTAACTCCTATAAATTTTAATGAAAAATTGGGCAGTATCTCCCTTATTTATAGGCTCCCGAAATTATACAAACATTCACAATTTAAACCCTTAATTAAACTTATGAAATACATGGCTTCATAGCATCATCATTCCATCAATTTAAATATCAACCTAAAGGCATTTCACAGCCTCTACTCTTCAATCAACCAACATACAATTAGCCCCTAAACTTATCATGTTAATCTCATGCAACCCCTCCAAATCCCAAGCCCTAAACCAAGAATTCATTGTAGGGTTTCCCCAAATTAGCTCACAAAAGAAGGAGGGAGTCCTCACTGGAAGAAGGAGGATTGGCAGAGCTAATACTCGCTGGATCTTGGCCGGCGACGGAGTTAGCCAAAGCAGCGGCAGCTGGCGTGGCCAAACAGGGTAGACCGGTGGGGGAAAGTTGGCCGGAGCAGTATGCAGCCGGTTGGGGACGCTGGATCTGGAGGCCGGCCGAGGCTACTTGTCGGGCGATGACGCATGACGGAGTCGGTAGTTTGTTGGTGGTCCGGCGAAGCAAGTCGCCTACCAGGGAGAGAAGAAAGGAAAAAAGAAGAAGAAAGAGAGGGGGGGGAGGGGGCTATCAACTTAGAGAGAGAGAGAGATGAAAACAATTCATTCTCTCTCTCTTCTCATACTTATAATAGTATATTAGATTTAAAATATTATATTTCTTTATAATATTTAAAACTAATTATTTAACTTATCTTTTTTTTAAAAAAAATTAATTACTTTGTATTATCTTTGTAAATATTTTCCACTAAAACCAAACGACTTTATTTGATCTTATCATGTTTCTATACAGTTACGTGGGCGACTAAATAATTATCTGGCTTATCTCAATCCCCGACCCAGATCCAGAAAACACGGGTTAAGGGATTCCTGAGTAACAAGGGTATTGTGGCATCACGGGTGTATCTCTCACGAGACCAGATCCGTAATTACGCCCTTTAACCCGACCTGATATACTTTACCGAGACTCTAACTTTGTCCGGTATGTCTCACTTAATTAATCTGGATTAATTAATACTTAAATAATTTCTCATTTAATTAATCCTACTCTGCTGACTATCCACCTCCAACTATTTTATGTAAAACTCACTTGGCCCAATAAGGCCTTCTCTTGGCCGTATAGTTGCGAGACTAAATTTCGAGTCTATTAACACCCGATTCTCTTTTAATTTGAGGTTAAAATAGTTAATCTATTTTTTTGTACTAATTAACCTCATTTAATATTTGAAAATTTACTAAATATTTATTTAGGAAAATTTGGGGTGTTATAGCGCTTATTTTACGTCATTTGCTTGACGTATCTTATGTTATTCTGGTTCCTTGATGATCATAGCTATTGTATCCTTCTTAAGACCTTCCCCTTTGTAACAACATTAAGTGATATCTTTATTTGGCTCTTTGTGTTGCAACTAAATTACTGTGCCACCTATCTATTTCTTTGATAATGAAGTTTCGGTCGAAGACTTCATAGATCACAGTGGCATCGATGTTGGGCTTGATCAAACACCCATCCTCCGTATTAGGATTCACAGAGCAAGGTTCCATACTTTCTCCCTTTTCTTGGAAAACATGCTAGATTTGTTAATTCAGCTCTTGTGGCGGTATCCATTGAGAAAAAGAAGGAGAAGGATGGGTGTCTTTATTGTCCTTTCCAGATGGTGGTGCATACTCAAGGAGGTCCTCTATATCTTATTCCAGGAAAGTATACTCAAGGTGTTCTGGTAGCTTCTTCAGTTCTAACTTTGGGGGTTCATCAATGGATGGTTCCAGTTTTTCCCAAGTCTCTTTGTCGAGATCTTCATTCGGATTGGTTTCTTCTAAAGCTTCCTCGACTTCCCCCTAAAGATACTCCGTTGCTTTTGCATCCATGCTTTGTTCAAATTTTGCCTCAATTTCTTATTGGGGCTCCTGATATTCCATATCTCATCCATTTATATCATCTATACCCATAGAATTAAACATGATTTTCTCGACAAGAAGTGCCTCGCAAACTATCAATGGGGGAATAGGTGTTGTCTCTCTCAAGAATAGATCTGTGCTTTCTTTAAACTTGTACACCACTTCCTCCAAATCTAATTCCTTGACCTCGCAAGATTCTGATTATTGCATTGTTGTTTCAATACGATGAGTGTGATACTCAAGGAGATCTTCAAATGAGGGTTGTCCATTAGGTGACACATCAAATTACTTGTAATCTAATTCCTTGACCTCCCGAGATTCTATAACTCCATCAATGCCATTTTAGTACGATGAGTGTAATACGCAAGGGTGTCTTTCAATGAGGGTTGCCCATACTGCGATGCATTGAACTGAGTACAATCCTAATCTCCTAAGAGAAAAGACATTATCAATTTAATAGAAAATATTCAATTTAGCACAAAAGATAATGAAAATCTAAAATCAGGATTTTTTGGATATATATTTTTTTGAGTTTTGAATTTTAAATTTTTGGATTTTTTTCAATTTTAAAGATAAGAAGATAAGATAAGATAAGATAACTAGAATAATAGATTCTAATGTTCCTAGTGTTGTCAGTCCTCGGCAATGGCAACAAAAACTTGATGCACGCACAGGGTGCGCGATAACACCCCTCAAGTGTATGTAGTCAATCAAGTAGTAAAGTACCCAAAGGTAGGGTTATCAAATCCACAGGGACTAGAATACTGGTACTAACTAATCTTGCTATCTAGTGTGAAACTATGGAAGTGGTTGTGTTAGTTGATTATCCTAAAGGAAACTGACATAAACAATTGGTAGACAGTGAGCAATCAGAGATGAGCTTGGCACCTTTGATCTTAATCCCCCTAGGATTCCTTTATTAATAACTGAATTCTAAATATTGATCCATTGATTAATTCTTGGGAGTTGGATAATTGCACCATCTAGATGCCACATCCGATCTCTCGGTATGCAGATCGAATACGTTACATATGCCTAGTTGTAACCTAACTAATAGAGATATGGATTTATGCATAAAAGAGACATACAAGTCAAAACCCTAAGCACACTTGTGCCTTGCTAGAATATAACAAGGTATATGACCATGGCTCATGCTAAGTATAATCACATAAATCAAGCACAAACTTCACAAGAATCATCAATAAAGGAAAAACCAATAAATAAAAGTATTCAATTAATAAATAATCATAGGGTTCATGTGTCCGAGGCACCACCGAAGGGGTTTAACCTCTCATGCTAATGGAAACACTAACAAAGATATTGGAGAAAGACATAATTGAAAACATGGAGACTCCCTTCCTTGATGTCTTGTCTACCTTCGATCTTCTCTGAAACCGTAACGTCACTCCGAACACCCGCCGAGACTACTATGCCAAAAGTCCCCTTGGGCACTGCCCAAAAATGATCGATCTCTTCCTCCGATAGGGTTTAAATAGGCTCCAAAATAACTGTGTATAGTCATGTTTATGAATGGATAATCTTGGGGATTGATTTGAGATTGAATCGATGTGTTTTCGGATAACTTTGATATGCACGGTCGTGCAAAATTCAACTACGATCGTGCAGCTTTTCCAGGTTTGCGCTTCATCAAGTGCTCGATCGGATGACCAAATCACCTCAGGTTGACCTAAAATTTTAATTGGGTATTTTTGATTTCATGAACGGTGGAGATTGGATTTGGAGTCCTGGATCTCTTCAAATAAATTCCTTAACATTAAAGCTGGTTCACAGATTTTGGCTTCAGGGTGTATGGGCATGTAGAGCATCTGTACACCCGTGCAACGTGTTTTTAATGCGTTTTGAGTACAGAGAGTTGCACGGGCTGATGCAAGGCCATGCCCAATTATGCCTAGGCTATGCACATCTTTGTAAAGCCCTTTTTTCAGATTGTTTCGTCGTGGTTTGCTGCGAGTATCAATTTTACCTGTTCAATCACAAAACAAACCCAGAGGAGCACAAAATAGAGGAATTGATATGAAACGATGGGTTAAGTGCATGTAATTATGATAGAATTATATGTATAAGTGTGCACTTATCACGAATGTTAATGTGGTCTTCTCTTGATCCTCATGGGTGATGGGACTTTGTAAATAGCTTGGCATCCCATCTTGGAAGATGTAGTACATGTGCTCAACAATCGCTTTAGTATTTAATCGTTGAAAGATAGTGGAAAGTGGTCCTTGCGTGTGGTATCATTGAGCTTTCGGTAGTCGATGCATACCGTTCATCTAGTTACGGTCCTTGTTGGTATCAGCTCACTCTTGTCATTTTGTACCACATCATGCCACCTTTCTTTGACACTACTTGGACCGGACTTACCCAGGCACTGTCGGAGATGGGGTAAAATATGCTGGCGTCCAACAATTTTTTTACTTTTGCTTTCACCACTTTCTTTATGGTGAGGTTCAATCTACGTTAAGGTTGTACCTTGGGCTTTTAGTCATTTTCTATGCAATGGCTTTCTTATGCCTCCTTAGCATTGCTTACAGTTTCTTCTTCTATTTGGCTTTTAGACTGGAGGCGATAATGATTGGGTGTTTAGCGTCTTTCTCTAGGAATGCATACTCGAGATACATAGGTAGCTATTTTAGTTCCAAATCTGGGGGTTCCTCAAAGGTTTCCGTTTTACCCAGGTTTCCTTATCGAGTTCTCCACATGGGTTCGTTTCTCCACAGGTCCTCGACCGCCTCCTCTGACCTCAATGAGACGGACATGACCTGCTCAAAGGGTGGTATCTCACAGGCTACCAGTGAGGGGACATGACTTGTTTTGCTTGAGAGCAAGTATATGAACGTGTCTGAACTCATCTTATACTTGGAAAGCTCTTTCTCCAAATCCCATTCCTTGATCTCCTTTTGTCTTCCCAAACTGGTTTCTTTACAATGAATGTAACACCCAAGAAGTTCTTCCAATGTTAATTCCCTATAATATGATACGCCAAACTGATGGTAGTCCCCATCTCCTGATAAAAAAGACATGATTGGTCCAATTAGAGTGGTTAGATAAAAATAGGACATACTATAAAGGTAAAGAAAAAATATAAGATGGCTAAAGCAACAAAACCCTAATGTTCCTAGAACGTCAATCCATGACAACGACACCGAAAACTTGTTGTGGGGCTATCCGTAAGTGCATGGAGTCGCTCAAGTAGTAATGTACCCAAAGGTAAGGTAGTCGAATCCACATGGATCGACATAACTAGCACTAATTCGAAGCCTATTACCTAGCCTAAAAATATATGTGGTAATATAATCCTAACTAACGAAATCTAAAGAGAACTATGGTGAACTGTTGGCAATCTAGGGTTTAATCAATGTAGAGAACATAGCACCTTAGATCACTATTCCCCTTGGAATCCATTGCTCGACTCAATTCCTAATACAAGCTATCTAATGATGTATTCTTAGACCATAAGGAATCCTAAATTAGTTTGACCCCGATCTCTCATGATAGCCAAACCCTAGTCTTATACGACGACTTCATCGTACGACTGCATTATACTAATTATTAGTGTAGGTTCTGTGATTCCCACTATTAGGTTTTATGCTAATCCGCAGAGCGTGTTATGTAATCACTGCGATCACCCGATCTCTCGGCATACGCACACCCCCTATTATCCATGCACTAATATAGTTTAACCAAGATTTCTCTTCATGCTTTGAGAAACTATAGATATGTAATTGGCTCTTTCGCACTAACAAATCACAAGTGTTAAGTATGCATAGAAAATACACAAGAATATCCAAAATAGAAATGCCTATATTAATGTAGGTTAAAGAATCACAAGTTTATCCAAGGTTTAAGAACCCGGGCACCACGGGACATTTAGACTCTTATGCTATAAAAACCTAACACAAGATCTAGAGAGGAAGATATGATTAAAGATACTATGATACTTCTCAGATCGATGTCTCCTCCGCCTTTAATCTCCATTGAAAACCTAGCCTTCGTCAAGAAAGTCACCGAAAGTTGATTTGCCACAAGTTGCCTTCAAAAGTCGCATTGGGCGCCCTTTTATAGACTTTACAAATTCTGATGCACGACCGTGCTGATCTAAGTATGCCAGTATATCTCTTCCACATTGCGGTATTACGCGGTTTTCTAGAATCCTGAGAGATGCACAGGCAAGAACACAACCGTGCATTAGGCCGTGCATGTCTCTGTATCTCTAAGCACGCTCTGATTTGATCGAGCAATTATGCACGGGTGTGCACGTACATGTGTACTTGTCTTTTTGGCTCTTTGCACTACGGATTAATTCGATTTTGGCTTCTTTTGTTCGGACTACCTGTTTTCCTGCTCAATCACCACAAAATACCTAGCATAGCACAAAAATAGAGAAATCTATGTGAAAGAACAAGTAGAACGAATTCAAATATAGTATGAAAACATGGATAATTCTTCACTCATCACTTTGCTAGCCCATCAATGGTTCATGCAATTCCACGATACAAGGAAACCTTAATTTCCACAATTGTTTAGTTCTTGCATCAACTGTTCATAACTAGGGGTGGGCATGGATCGAATCGGATCGGATTTGACTAAAACCAAGAACCAATCCATAAATATTAATCGGATAAGATCGGATAGGATTTGGAGATAAAAAATTATTCGATCCGACGTCATCCAAATCCAACTAATTCGGTTCGGATCACGGTTCGGATTCGGATTTTCGGATCGTATAATTCGTTTTTCGACTTTCATGATTCAAATCAATATACCACATCAAGACATACGAATAAGTGAATAAAATTAAATTCTCTAGAATAAAAATAGATACGACTCGTAGTAGCTACAATCAAATTAATGTCTTTTTGAGTAATTAGAAAATCTTGCTCTAGAGAGTTTCCTCCTTCCTAAACTCTACACCAATAACACTATGACATATGTTCATTAATAAAATAAAATATAATTAATATTATTTCGGATCGGTTCGGATCGGATCAGATTTTATGAAGCAAAATCCATGAACCGATCCATTAAAATTCGGATCGGTTCTGTTTGGATCTTGGATTTTGACTTTTTTTAGTCAACTCGGATTTTTTAGGATTTTTTCGGTTCGGATTGGATCGGTTCTTCGGTTCTCGGTTTAAAACGCCCACCCCTATTCATAACAACTTATGTTGTCAATAGCCCTATCCTCTTCCAAAGGTTTATGTTACATTTGAATTGTTCAAGCTTGGTCTTCATTTACATCAAATGGTCATTTTCCCGTAAGCATCAACTTGCTTAGGTGTCAACCAACCCAACCATCATAGGGATTTGTTAAACTCATCGTGTATGTCTTAACATGTGGGAAAGCCTTATTAATATATGAGTCAACTAGCTTGCTTTCAATAACAGTCCTTGATGAAGGCAAATAGTTCAAAAATGTGGATCACTTCAAGGATGTATGTTAGCTCTCGCAAGAGAGCTAACTTAGTAGGACTACATTCTATGTTTAGGACCAAAATGTGAGGATTAAATCAAGTTTATCATATTCTTCATCTTGAAATGTGTTATTTGGCCACCTTGGTTGCTATACTTTATTTACTTATATTTTCCCATCTGTTTTGTGTTGATATATGCTAAATCAAGTAAATTCCTTATATATCAGGTGACTCCTAACAAGGATTGAAGGCCAGAGCAAAACAAAAGAGCAAGTCACCATATCAAAACAGCTAAGGGATAACGTCGTGATGTACTAGATCACGAACATTGCGACGTAAGTAATCAGAAGACACACAGGAATCCTTAGGGGATTTTATACGTTATGACGCTGCTTACCACCATTGCGACGTAATTAATCAAAGATGAATCCAAATTTCTCAGGTGATCCAAGATATCGCCACACTCTCCTGGGCATCGCGACGTAAATCGTCAGACAAGATTATGGAATTCTCAGCTTTTCACGAACGTCGGGATGCTCCAACGGATGTCGCGGCGTTATTTCCTGAGGATATAAAAGGAAGGTTGATTCCTAGGGTTGTCATCTTCTACCTTGGCGTGCGGCAACAAGTACATGGTGACGACCTGAAGGTTCTAAAGAGTGTTCAAAGTAGGGTAAAGCTCCAATGACGAAAGAGGGATTATCTTTATCTTTATACTTGGACATTTATCTCTCCTTTGTATCATTAATGGATGTTATGCCTAAATTTAGGATACTATTGGTTCACTATTGATGATGGCAACTTAAACACTTTTGTCTAGGGTTGAATGAATACTATGATTTGGTATCTATCTATCTTATGTGTTATATGTTGTGTTATGAATGGATGTAAGTATATTTTCACGTGTGTTGAATCATGCGATGGAAGGCGATGATATATCTGTAGCTATTCATGCATAGGCGAATGTGTGTAGCGGTATTGAGAATATAGGGTAGAATTCTGGTGTGACAGATCAGAGTAATTACGACATAAGTATATGTCTGTATGTTCCACTGTCAAAGCATAGTGTAGGGATTAGTAACGACTCACCCAACCGATAGGCATATGTGGAAGGATTGGAGGCAAATTTTCTAGGAATTGAGAATTCGCATAAGTACCCCTGACTCTTGAAGTCCCCTACTGGCCGCTGATTAGCCCTTATCCGTGGTACCACAACATCTACAAGACATATGAGAAAACCTTTACAAATCATAGAAATCATACAACCCTGGATTGATTCATCCGGAGAGAAAGCCCGAGCGATCTTCATCTCTGTTTATTGCTTTCATTTGGATTTAGTTTTACATTGTCAACTTGATTGACTGACTAAATTAGCAATTAAGTAAGTGCTCAATTAGCCCTAGTTTCGGTTCCCTTATGAATCGCCACCGGCTCTTGCCAATTTTATTACCTACGACCATGTAAGCTTGCTTGCGGAGGCTCAAGTAGTTGCACTTGTAGCCACCAGTCAACAATTTCTTTCTGGATTTACCATTAGTAACAATTTTGACTTTGTATTCATGAAAAATGATAGAGAGAATGTAATTGTGCGCTAAGCCACAAATGGTTGTTCATGATTTGTACTTTTGTCAAAAGACTATGGTCTTACCCCTTTTAGGATTAAGACGACACACAATATACAACTGCAAAGGAGGCATTATGAGCTCATTTTTCCGAAAGGCGAGAAAGAAATGGATTAGCAGACATGTAATGCAAAAGCTTAAGGACTTTCCTCTTAATAGAGCCTTCAACATGCGACATGACCTTCTTTGTGAACATGTTAGTTTGTTATGCAAGGTAGGATGAATGGGTAAGGAGGTTGTCTGTAAAATCAGGGTGTCAAATGAGCTACCATGGCCAACTTTCTTATTATATCCAGACTAAGAGTTGGCTCAACATAGGGCATGACCTAAGTCAGTACGGACTCGTGTAGTGTTGGGTCGACTATTAATTTATTAAAAATGAAATTAAAATCCAAAAAGAAACACCAAAACAAAAAAAAAACTTAAAAAATCCCTAAAATAAATAAACGAATTAGATGACTTGGAAAAAAGTCTGAATTTTTATTAAGATTTACTAATAAATTACATAACCATCAAATTCCAAAAAAAATGATTTATTGAAAAGTGAACTACTAAACACTGTGCTTTATTTGAAAAATATGACAAATAAATGTTTGTCATAAATTTCTAAAAACAAATTCAAATTTCCAACCTTCAAATCTAGAAATCTTCAACTTCAAGTTGATTAAGTCTTCAAGTAGTTTTTCTTCAAAAATCAATCTCAATCAGTCCCTGATCTTTCAGTCATTGTTGTTCCTTCTCTAGAGTCGCTACTTGGTCATGTCCTTCTTGCTCTTATTGTAACACCCATCTCTTTACTGAGATAGATGTCACACCAGCCAGGTTAGGAGGGTATCCTGTACCTAAGGCTGTAAATAAAATCACATGATATCAATGAATTACTCTAAATAAAACCCATATGATATAAAGATAACTGGTTACACACCGGGAGTCATATTCAAACCAAAGTCATAAGAGAGTACAACATATAAAGTCTGGGCAACTACGACCCCAAATACAGCGGAAGAAAATTAATATATTGTCAAATACAACCCGACAAGACTAAACATAAAGATAGGTATGCCAGAGCCAGCTAGACTTCGAATCACTGCTCGAGACACGAGCTACTACCAAGATCCATGTCTAGATCCTGCAATAGAAAAACAATAATTGAAAGGGGCTAAGTTATACAAGCTCAGTGAGTAAAGACAATCCGCTAGGTATTATACATACCTGTCTCTCGAAAGAAACTGTACTAAAATACTAGTACATGTACATAATCAAATATAAGTTATGAGGGTCAGCATACTTATCTTAAATCAGGATAAACATGCTAACACGATCAAAATCCGAAGAAAGCATACATGAAATCTCACATCGTATCAAGTATATAATGAATAAGTATATGCAATGGCCTCGTATCATACAAGTATGCAACCCTAGTTTAAATGTCTCCAAAAGGACTCTAACTCCCATCAAGGAACAACGGTATACATCTACATGATCTTGATGTCCGGAAACAACGATTTACATCTACATGAGTCCGGTACTTGACGACCAGCGGTATACATCTACATGTGTACGTCAAGTATCAATATTGTATCCTATACGGGCACTCACAAGAGACAGGAAGGGGGTTTTATAAAAACACCACTTTCGTAAACTTTATTGGTTTTAAGAGAAACGATTGGAAACAAAACCCCTTCCTTAACCCAGTCTCGTCTACTTTAATATCTGGGCTCTATCCTGAGCCTTGCTGGATCCCTCATACATAACTAACTAAGGTGCAGCCTATGATACATGAAATAATCTTTATCTACCACTTGGGCTTTCACTTTACTATTTCTCAAGCTCTTTAAATTCTAAGAAATTAAACAAGCATGAAATCACTATGCAACTATAGCGATAAAATCCATCAGCACTCACAAACCGATATAAAGCTCATAAGAATACGAGAAAAAGCCAAATCACGATGAATACATGAATATAAACTATATTTACGGTGATGTCCCCTTACCTGAAGTCCTCGCAAATTCCCTAGGTCTGGCTGGGTCCTGCTGAAGTTCCCGCGGGACCTTTTCCTTTTCCTAGAATTAATAATAGTAACTAAGTAAATACGAAGTTCGTATTTTCCATAACTTAGTTCTATTGCCTTTGAATACGGAGATTATGAATACAGAGATCGTATTCTTAACTTAGATTCCTATTTAAACTCGAAGGAGTATATCAAAGACATTAAATTCATAAAAGCATGCCTTCCTACTTAGGGGCTATTTGGTTACCCGTATTTCAATTCACAGTGTAAGTGGAATCACATGTAATTTGAATTACTGTATTTTGACTTACTTCAAGGGTTGTTTGGTTGCCCGTAATTATAAATGTTGCATTTTATTTTTCATTGTTTGGTTTGATGTAAATTGAGTGATACAATCACCCTGTGAAGTAAGTGGTGAGATTACCCCATAATCAATTTTTTTATATTTATATTTAATTTATAATAAAATTTATAATATGAAATTTAATATAAAATATTTAATTTATAAATAATAATGTGAGTATATATATATATATATATATATATATATATATATATATATATATATTCAGTAATTAACTTTTATAATTACTGAAATCATGTTATTAACTCTTATAATTACTGAAATCATCTTATATTCAGTTATATATATATACACACATTGGTTTGAAAATGTACCTGATTTACAAATACTAAATTACAACTTACATATATATACACATACATACATATATACTTGCCTGCTTATCAAAACTCCACAGTGGTTTAAAATGTACCTGTTTTATCTGCTGTTATAGCTTCACAAAGGCATCCCAACAAGGTAACATACAATCCTATACAAAACTGAAGAACTAGAGAACTCACACAGTTAAAACAGTTATACAAAGGTTTGCTTGCTCAACTAAACATTTGAGCATAAATGATATCATAATCGTTGTCCATCTGAAGTTAGATGAATTTCTCTTTCCAACTTCATCTTGGCTATCTTGTGTCATTTCTACAAGCTCAATCTACAAAATAATGAAACCTGAATATATATCTGAAACACTGAACGCTTAGATATATTGAAATACCACAAAAAATTTAACCAATGAAGAGAAATGATAGAAATGGAATACTTCAACTGAGAACAAACTAGTATTGCATTTTGTTTCCATTTGGTCAAGAAGATTTCATGTATGATGCTAATGGCACAATTGACCTTCACATGATTAATGGTACAAAGCTATTGTCCTTGGAAGAAGATCAACAAGCAGAGTCAAGCACATCCGGTGTAAATTATATCACAGTGCAGTGTTTATATAATCTCTTTTATCCTTTAGATCATGATCTCATTTTGTCAGAAAATAACTTGCTGCCAATGATACTGATGCTAAAATAACTCTAGAAACATTCTAAACACACAATTAGATGATACTATTAAATTAGAAAAGACAAGCCATGAATAAGATTCTGCTAAAAGCTTGAAAAAATTTATAGAGACATCAAATTTCCGAAAAGAAAAATTCCTGAAGTGGATTAGGCAGACCATCACAATGTATTTCTTAATTACTAATTTCGTTCTAAGAAAGCAATCTCAGGACAGTAGCTTCTACTACATGTCGTCCGCTATTTTAGATATATCGTGACACAGTAACCAACACTTCAACATAAGCATTCACATACAAAAGAAAAATCTATCATCCATTATATACCAAAAATACCAATATATTAAAGAAAATTTTCAGTTTGTGGGAATGCATAAATTGTCAAATTATATCAGCCAATACTATTTCTAGTTTTATTCTTCTTCCAAAGTTTTTCTTAAAACATTCTTAACATGTTTCATAAGCATGACAATGAACAAACAAGCAATTCAAAGTGATATTTAGAAGAAATCTAATGAGTGATAGTTCACATATTGTATTTATCTGAGTACTTAGTTTTGAATTGCATTTTATTTATTGTAATAGTCCAGATCCAATGCTTGAATGACCTTACTTTTTTTATTAAGGATATTTGCCTATTCACCTGATGATATCTGCATTCTCCAGTAATTTCCAAGTGTTAAAATGCACAAGACCTAAAGAATAACATAACAAATCGTACTGAATGGAAATCAAAGGAAATATTAAAACCAAAAGATGATTTTCATCACTCATTCCATATCAAACACATGAAAACAAACAAATCCAAAGATAAAAAAGGCTACCAAACATCATTGCAAGACAAATGAACTAATGAAAGAATGACCTCAAAAGTCTTAACAGCTCACTTTGGATCCAGGAATCAACAGCGAGATGAGCTTCAATCTAAAGATCAAAGAGAGAGAAGAGAATTAGAAACAAGCAATTAGAACAGAGATGAATGGATTGAACGAGAGAGAGAGAGAGAGAGAGAGAGAGAGAGAGAGAAAGAAAACAAGCTTTCTGGTTCCGCCCCACACTCTCACCTTGTCGTCCTCAATAGGGCGCGACGAAGCCCTTTGTCCGGAGGAAGATGGTTATGCCCGGCGGTGGTCAATGGAGCTAGGGTTCCGGCAATGGAGAAGAGAGAAATCGGGGTAAGAGAAGAGAGATGTCGGGCTGAGAGAGGAGATCGAGGGAGAGATCGCTCAGGGAGGAGAAAGATCGCACAGAGAAGAGAGATAGGGGTAAGGTGAGTGTAAACAATGTGTTTTACTGCATTTCATTTCACGGTAAAACAGTGTTGAGGTGTAAAACAATTCACAAGTAAGTCAGTATTTCACAGGTAACCAAACATGAAAAAGTGAGTTTTACATGTAAGTGGAATCACATCACAGCCACTTACAGGTAACCAAACAGCCCCTTAACGTGCCTTACAAGCCATCAAGACTCCTAGAATACCCCTAATCATGATTAATTAGCATGATTAATTAATCTAAAGCATGAAACAATTAAGCATGTTAATCATGGAAACTAATAGGGCATTTAAACTTAGAGTTTTTCATGAAATTTCGGCAGCTCCTCCCCTATTTATAGGGCTCCGAAAATTAGTACAAACATTCACATTTCATTAACATGAATTAACTTAATCATTCACAAGTCTCTACACATGATTAAACACTTTAATATCCCCTTAATCCTCCTCATTTCACAGCCCTACTAACACCAACAACACCAAGTTCATTTCCATATTCATTCACCAAGAATCCTCTCCATCCTTCAAGTAATTCATCCCAAACAACTCCATGTCCTAAATTAAGAGACAATTAAAAGGTTTTCCCCCAATCTCCAACTCACAAAGTGTTAAGAGCTCGTCGGAGGAGGAAGATGGCGGACGGGGCTGGAGCTCTGCTCGTCGGCAGGGGGTGGTCGCGGCCGGACGGAGAAGGAGGCGCGCGAGGGGCTTCGGCAGCAGGCAGCACAGCAACGGCGGGGTGGAGCGGCCAGGTGGTCGCATGTACAGCGAGGCGAACTATGGGGGATTGCGGCGGGGCGTAGCCAGACCGGGCAAGGGGGGTGGTGGTCACGCCGGAGTCAAGTAGAGGCGGCGGCAGCTCCTATCGGCGACAGGCATGGGTCTAGGAGATTAAGACAGAGAAGAGGAAGGGAGAAGGAGAAGGCACGTGTCTTAAAGCTTTCAATTGAATCTTGATTTTCAATTCCAAACCTAAGTTCCTCTTCTCTCTGAACATATATATATATATATATATATATATATATATATATATATATATATATATATATATTATGTCTTTAACTTTAATAATTTAATTCACTTTAAATAACTTATCCCCAACCCCCTTTAATTAATTAAACTTGTCATCTAAACTTTACGTCACATCACTTAAATTAATATTATCTTTTTAATAATTCACCGACCCAGATCGGAAAATCTCGGGACAATGATTCCAGTCATCATGGGCGCACTGTAACATTACGGGGTCTGTCTCTTCTCAGACCAGATCCGCGAATATCGGTTTTTGACTCACCCGATCTACTTTATCGAAACTCGAACATTTGTATGGTTCTATCATATAATTAATCTTCATTAATTAACACTTACGAAATCTCCCAATTAATTAACCGATGTTATCTTAATCATCCACCTCCAACTATTCCAAGTGTAAGTGACATGGCCCAATAATTCCTTCCTTAGGCCCATTAGTTGCGAGGCTGGATTTAATTTTATTAATCCTCAATTTTCTTTTAATTAAGCTTAAAAATAATTAATCTATTTATCGCGTTAATTAATCTCATTAATTTTTGAGAATTTTCGGATTTATTTACTTAGAAAATGTAACGCCCCGACCCGAATCCTGGGACCTCGAGTACGTCACAGATCGGCTGTACACGAGTAGAGATAAGCCCTACTCAGGTACAAGGCCTAAGTATATATAGCAGATAACATCAAACTCCATAATACATAAAACAAATAAAGTGCATAAATAACATAAAATAGTCACAAGGGCCCACTGCCCTAGAAATGTCTGAACAATAAATCCTACTGAGTCTCACTCAACAATAAATAAGAAACAAAGAGGTTCTGAACCTCAACAAATCTCGTCCCACGCACTATCCCTCAGGGTCCCGCCTCCTGCACCTGAGGATCAGAAAAAAAGAGGGAAAAGAAGGAGGTGAGCTTTCGAAAGGAAAGCTCAGTAAGCACCCTGCAAGGAACACAAAGGTAAGATATGAAAAGCATATCGCATAGCATGTCAATAAGCAGTGGGACCAATGTCCCGTATCCTGGAAACCTAGGGGTCTACCACAAGAACAAGGTCAACAGTAAGACCCCTATCCTATCTGTGTTCCACTAAAGACAATCCCCCGGTCAGTACCATCCTACAGCATCTGCTGCCGACGACAAATCCGTCGCCCACGGTAGCGCCACCTCTCTCTCATGTCGACATGGTCAGTGATCGACCCCACTGACTGGCAGGGACAACCAGAGTATCGTCCCTCTGGCCAGGAATGCCGGAAAGCCAGGGTGTCCCGTCCCCAACGCTCTCACATAATCCGGAGCTCACCTGCTCCACTGAATCCGGGCGGAAGACAAACAAAAGCTAGGGATGCCAACATCCCGAAAACAAACATACATGCACCAGAATCCAACCAAATCATAAAAAGACATGCATGTATCTAAATCATCACCCAATATGATATCACGAATCAAAATCAAAACAAATCCAAGAAAACCCGAAGCCGGGTGGGAACGAGGCAAGAGTACTTACCTAAAATCGTAAAGTCTGGTGTTCCACGGAACTTCTTCCCGACGCATCCACGCCGATATCTGGTAATTATAAGTCTACTCAATAGGTGCACGTGTATTTAAGAAGAATTATACTTACAAAGCATGCCTAACTAAATAGGCCCAACCCATTTTCCATACAACTCTTAAACCTCATTAAACTCGATTTGATCAAGTCTTGAACTTAAGATGAATTATTCATCCAAATGATTATTCACTCTTTAATTAAATCTAATCCACTTAATTAATTCAACTCACCAATTTATTTCTAAATTGACCTAATTTGGAGCTTTTAAAATAAATAAATAAATAAGTGAATTAATTAGTTCAACTTAATAATTTAGCCCAAATCCACTTATATATACTTGATCAATTCCAGCTTGATCCGTACCCATTAATCAATGTAAATCTTATCCAATAATTTATTATTATTTTTTTCAATCCAAGAGCTGCAACAACACGAAGTCAACACCAAGCCCAAGGTTCACATATATAAATCCCTCACTCTAAAACATAGTGCCCAAACAAACTAAAACACTATCATCAATCCATTTCACTGTTAAGAGATAAGCAACTATATATCCACACTAGTACTTCAACAACCTCTGATACAACCCGTATTCTCCCAAGCCAACATATACTCAAGGTTTAACTTCAAGATATCGTCACTCACCATGGCCTCTCCTTTCAAACCTGAAACAATTAACAACCATCCCTATACTGTCTCCATCAAAAACAATCCAAGCTTCCATTGTATAAGAACTCAATAAGCCACTATCATCAAAATAACTAACTGTCCTCCTATAATTGCGATCATACATTTCTCAAAACAGCTCATCAACTCACCAACATAACCAAACCTCTGCCAAACTCAAACTACAGGGAACTATCAGCATTAATTTAATTCACAAACTTATCATAACACCAAAGCCTCACCAGCACACCAACTACAGTTCATATAACATCACTACAGCAACACCAAAAGTTATCATACTCACCGCCATCCCCAGTTCATGAGTACACAGATAACAATGGTCCACACAACAGAACTTTCAAATCCTCAATCAACAGCTATTAATCACACCTCTCTACTAGCTCTTGATCAGACAACCTACCAAACCGAACCACCCTCATCATACAACAACAACCCTTCATTTACCTTCACAGTGAACAAAACCTCAAACATTCATATAAGGATCAGTACCACTACCAGCACCCTAAGTCATTAGCACAACCATACTAATGGACTCAAGATTCAGCCAAAGACCAACCAAACCCTCAGAGACAAAACAAGTTTTAAACAACCTCTAAGAAGCAGATTGAAAACTCATCCATGACTACCCTAACATCAAGGAAGAGAAGCTCATACAAACACTCCAGTGGATGAGTTATTTCAATAAAGGATCACTATGGTGTTCATCTCACTCAATCACCCTCACATAAAATCACAGCCTTTATCCTTCTTTCAACACATGAACTCCAGCACTCAAAGGTCATCAACTACCCAATAGTCATCAAATAACCCACCAAACCTTCATCTCTTCTTTCTCTCAACAGCACACACACACACACAGCCATAGGCACATCTTCAATCCCAACCACCACTAGGGACTTGTAAAGCTATGCAAAAGAAACCTCTCAGAACTCCAGTTTCCTTATAACTATGAACCGAACCCTAGCCTCGTAAACAATACACATACATGCATGATCGAGTACATAAATTAGAGAACAGAAGACTTACAGAGGCCTCCTTGTGCTCACGACCACTTCTACGATGAGGGTTGCAGCAATTGATCGTCAACGGTGGTGTTCCGGCGGCCCGACGGTCGTCCTTAGATGCGCAATATCCTTCGTTCGCCGTCGGCGCAGGGAGAGTGGCTGTGAGAATGAGATGAGACGCCGTTTAGGGTTTCTCCCTCGCCCTCTATCTTATAAACAGCCGCGGCCTGATCCATAACGAGGTCGTGATCCCCTTGGAGGTGAAACGGCGCGCGGGATTGTGGCTAAACCGTGAACGGGCTCGGGTTCGTCGGCTGTGCTTGACCGAATCCAGCGGCTACCGGGCGGAGAAGAGAAAACACTCGTGCCTCGTATCCTACACTCGCTCTTGATGAACAGTCACCAGGGCTCCCGCGTGGACGAACAACCTCTATCTCCAGCCTTCACGCGTTTCTGATTACGTTTAATGTCCTCCGTCAGATGGAGTTCTCATTAATATTATCCTTTTCACCCGGCCGTTGTTTCAAACAAAGAGATCACAAAAGGACCTCCATGTGACTCTTATAGGGCCACAAGTGATACATTAGCCACCATGCATATATTTATATACATAATGATAATCTTTGGATTTTTATAGTAAGCCAGTTAGCCACCTTTGAACACTATCATGAGATTCCCGATTAAAATCATATAATAACAATCCTTGGGCCTTTCAATTATTTCACGCATTATATATATATATATATATATATATATATATATATATATATATATATATATATATATATATATATATATATAATACTCATTCTCAAATAAGTCCAAGCCCAATAAACCCCCTCCCTTTTTTTTTATTTATTAACCCAATAATTAGAAAATTTTATTCCATAAAATCCCCGGATTTTACAATCCTCCCCCCTTACAAAAATTTTGTCTTCGAAATTAAAATCAAAATCCCCAAGAAAGAAAACAAATACAATCATTCAAATAACTCCGGGTAACGCTCTTTGATATCTTCCTCGCGTTCCCATGTCGCCTCCCGATCCGAGTGGTGGTTCCACCTCACTTTCACATAGGGAATGGCCCGGTTCCTCAACTGCTTCACTTCTCTGCCCAAAATCTCTACCGGGTGCTCCTCATACGACATATCCTCCTGGATCTCCACTGGAACCTATGGAATCACTCGAGATGGATCCCGTACACATTTCTTCGACATGGAAATGTGAAACACATCATGGACATGTGCCAGGTTCGGGGGTAACGCCAACCTATAAGCCACGGTCCCTATTCGTCTGAGAACCTCGAATGGGCCAATATAGCGCGGGGCCAACTTCCCACGCCTTCCAAACCTCACAACACCCTTCATAGGTGACACCTTCAGGAACACTTCATCACCTACCTGGAACTCCCCGTCAGAACGTTTCTTGTCAGCATAACTCTTATATGCGCTCGAAAGCGACCTCTCTCTCGATCATCCCGACCGCTTCTTACGTACTGCCGGACGAACTCTGGCTGCTTAAGTACCTTCTCAACCACTAGCTTTCTCTCACCCACATCTCCCCAACAAATCGGGGTCTGACACTTTCTCCCATAAAGTGCCTCATACGGAGCCATCTGAATGCTCGCCTGATAACTGTTATTGTAGGCGAACTCCACCGAGCTCAGTCACTCATCCCATGACCCTGAGAAATCCAGTGCACATGCACTGAGCATGTCCTCCAAAACCTGAATGGTCCTCTCAGACTATCCATCTGTCTATGGGTGGAAAGCTGTACTGAAAGACAGACCTGTGCCCAGAGCCTCATGTAATCTCTCCCAGAACCTCGAAACAAATCTGGTATCTCGATCAGAGGTAATCGACACTGGCACTCCATGCAACCTCACAATCTCATCTATGTACAACTGAGCCAACTGCTCCAATAAAGCGCCTGTCCTCAACAGTAAGAAGTGTGCCGACTTAGTCAACCGGTCCACAATGATCCAGATTGACTCTTTACCCCTCTGAGTACGGGGCATCCCTGTGACGAAGTCCATATTGATATGCTCCCACTTCCACTCCGGAATGGGTAAAGGCTATAAAGTCCCAGCTGGCTTCTGATGCTCTGCCTTCACCAGCTGGCAAGTGATGCACTTCGACACAAACTCCGCAACATCCCGCTTGA